>CM062808.1:487255687-487973658 GCA_031772625.1 Pinus tabuliformis
AGAGCAATCCACATTTCTACAAAAAAATTCCCCGACATTTCAAAACCAATTTTTGGATTTTCGCCTTCCACCTTTGGACATTGCATATGAACCTCAAGGAGCAGTGAGGAAGATCTTACACGAGATGCCTTTTAGGTTTGAAAATTTTATGGAGAATATTGGAAGATCCATCTATAGGTACAAGAGGCACTGCAAAAGTCACAGAAGAAATATAAAGCTAGGCATGATCAACATAGAATAAAGAAATTGTTTAAGGTGGAGACAGAGTATGGCTACAATTGAACAAGGAGAGGCTACAAGGGCCTAGTAATAAATCAAGGCTCTAAGATTGGTCCCTTTAAGATAATAGAAAAGATGGGTGATAATGTTGTTGAATTTCCATGATCTTTGGTCAAGGTTAGAATCTTAGAATATCTGACGCTACTAAACCAAGAATCTCAACGAGAACTACTTTGCACAATGAAAATTATATAAAGAAATAAATCACATGTACACAAGTATACACAATTTTTAACAAATTGTACAATAATGCACAACCCCCATCTTCGTTATATTAAACCAAATCTGAATAATACAATAATCTATGGTATAAAAGATAAAATGACAAACTTTATTGTAGCTTATTTGTCATATCTTGTCATGTCGGTCCTTTGCACCCATACTGCTCACTAATTGCCCCTTAGTCCTTCAAAGGACATCACATCGAGACTCCAGGAGGGCTTCCACCTAACAATGTTGCACGTCACTTATGTAGCATGTACACGGGATGATCTAATCTGCTCTCTAGGTAGGACTAATTCCCGAGCTCCAATCTTTTAGGCTAGAAGTCACCTTTGTTTATCAAGGTGCCGCACTTCGGAACCAATTTTTGCCCAACCTTAGACTCCTCTTCGTCACTTCAAGATAGCTTGTCTAGTGTTTCTTGGTACCCAACACACTACCCTCCACAAAATCAATGGAACCCAATATTACACTACAATATTTGCACCAATGAAGGCTCACAATCACCCAATCAGGCCTCAAAATTATCTCCCATAGGTTGCCCAACACTCTGATCCAAATCTGACCCAAAATCATGGATCCAACCCCTCAAAAACACATCTCAGCTCACTGTTTGAGGTCTTCTTTGACTATTGCAATTTTGGGTTTGGTTAGGGCACAATACACAGTCATAACAGCCCTCACAAAACTCCTACAACAGTCCCCCTTTTGTTGTGGATTCCCTTCTCGGACAAGATTTAAGCCCCACACTACCTGTTCATTGCTACAACATCCTTGAATAGGCCTTATAGCATTCCTGCCTTGCCCAGGATAGGCATGTGGTGGCTCTAGGGCCTACGCTTACCCTAAATAGTAATTTTCCACCCTCAAATAACCCTAAAACAACTCCTTCTTGCTAAGGCCTTCTAGCACAACTTGCGACTCCCCTCTCTAGCTCTCAGTCACCTTGAGACAACCTTCAAGTAATCCTCTAAACTCACGCTGGTGTGCCCTCAAAGTTGCGCCCCAAAACAGAGTTATTTCCTTCTCCAACGACCTTCTTTATGATGGAAGTGTTTCACAATGGATGCTTCTAAGTCCTCCACTCCACCTTGTATATATATCATACATAAGCACTCCTCCAACATCAAGATTATAAGCTTCTACAACTGTAATAGGTCATGTTTACACCAAGCTGACCTTGACACACATGTGTAAAACCCATAATATAACTTCAAAAATTCATATCTCCACTTCTACAAATCGAAATTCGATGATTCTCAAAGCGTTGGATTCTCTTTTCCACCCTTTATCATCTCATGCCATCAAATGTAGAAATGTGCTCATGGAAATGCCTAAAACACAATTTGGTGTAAAACCCCATACTTGGGTTCCAAGCCCACAAGTGACCATTATGGCGCTTTGTCCTCCAATCCCGGAACCCTAGGGTTTGGAGTACCTCCCAAGCCAAACAGATCAACAATCCCTATTAGTGAGGGAGGTACTTCCAAGACTAGGGAATAACTCATCATCATCATCACTACTTGCAACACTTTCCCAACTATTGGTGCTCACAATCACAACAATCCCTATTCTGTGAACTATGCCTCTCTCGAAAGTGTCACTATCATTGTTGGAAGCACCTTTCTTCTTCTTCTTCTCCTGTATCACTTTCCCATCTCTCCACAATTCCTTCTTCGTGATGAAAAACTGTAACTAAGTTCAGCATTCATAATGACATGTAATTATGATTTCATGTAATGAGATGTAAATAAGAAAAATGAAATTATTATATTGACTTGCTTCATGGTTTTCATGAGCAAGGGTTTTGTTTTTGAGTCAAGACTCCCATCGAGAGTCTTTAGGGTTTATTCATCTAGTCATAAAAGAGTCATATGTAAATGAATTCATGTTACACTTTATAAAAAGGTCAATATTGTCTATGGAAAGTATCCCCCAAGAAATTTTCACCAAACCTCTTCAAGTCGGCCAATAAACAATAAAAAAGCTGCTAAATGAAGTTAGCCTAAACTCCAAATGTCAAGTCAGACTATAGGTCAAGACAAGAAGGGTATAAATAGCCCTACTCGGCCTCATTTGGAGACATATAATTCAAACAAGCATTCGATCTAAGGCTTGACTAGAAAAGTACGAAGAGAAGGCAGAAGAAAGACATAAATAGAGGGCCAAAAGGAGTGTGAATAATGAGCAGCAAAATGAAGTGTGAAGTTTCTTCTGGGACATTATCTTCTCGGTATAACAAATTTTCTTCTGGGTAGTGTGAATTCTGGGCAATAGAAATTCTTCTGGGCAATGTGAAGTTAGGGCAATGAAATTTCTTCTGGGGCAACAAGGGAAATACTATTCTAAGTGATCAAAGTAGAGACCGAGTTTCTCTCTAGAAGACCTAGAGACCGATATTCTCTAAGGAAGCAGTGTAGGTGCAGTGTAAGGAATAGAGACCTAGTTTCTCTAGAAAGAGCCGAGAAGGAGCAATTCTAAAGTAAGAAGAAAAGGAAAAGGAAGGAAGAGGCAGAGCATCAAGGTGGGTGACAAGGTTCTTGGAAGGCTACTATAGTCAAGGGTCCATGTCATGGTCTTGGTACTTATCAATTGAATATCTAGAAGAAGGTTTTTGATCGGGTTTTCTCTCAAGAGGTGAGATGATTTGTCCCTAGCTAAAGAAGCCTATATACTGTGTCACTTGCCTTTATTCATTTTGGTAATTGTTTTGATGAAGATAACACGCTAATAAGATAACAAAGAAAATACCATAAGCTAAGAAGTACAAGCATATCACAAGAAATTATCAAGCAGAGAAATTGTTAATATTGGATGTCCTAGATTTCTCAACATGGTATCAGAGCTTAGGTACTAAAGACAAGAAGGGGAAATCAAAGCAAGCTGACACACAAGAATTGATCTTCAAAGAAGGCATCAAATTAAGTCGAAGTTTATCAACAAGATCAAGTTCTACATCATACAAACCCTAGATCGAAGAAGGAAGAAAGAAGAGAGACTGAAACCCTAGAAGTACTCCATATATCATCATAATCATCAAAGGAAGTGGAAGCTATTCAAATATAAGAAAGATTGAATCAAAGTCAATCCTCTCTCTATTGAAATAGAAATTTCATAGAAGGAAGTCCTCCCTCACCAAAATATTTGAACCTAGAAGCAACAAGTTCATAAAGTTGAAGGTTTGATCTTCACAAGTAAGTAACTCCTCTTATAATACAATCTAGTAAAAAATGACTTCACGTTTTAAGGAAGATCAAAAGTTGGTTGGGATATCAAACTTCCTTGTTTGGAAAATAAGGATAGACATTGTCCTCGAAGTAAATGAAGTCATTGATCATGTCCATGGGAAGGTATCCAAGCCATACAAAGAACAAGAATTATCTAAATACATGGAAAGGGATCTCAAGGAATCCATCAAAGATTCACTTATTTCCTATGTAGCCAAGCTAGAGACATCTAAATAAATATATGATAAGATGGGAGAATGTTTCTCTAGAAGCATGATATAAAATATCTTATCACTTAGATCTGATCTTCATAAGTTGAAAGTATCAAAGGATGAAGGGATATCATCATTCCTCTCTACGACATCTGGGTGCGATAATATCTGATAACGAAATAACCTCCGCTATGCTAAATGTATTAACTAATGAACAAGGTAACCTCATTGCCACTAGGGAAGAGGAAATTATCCCATTCATCAAGTTATGGTCTCTTTGCAAGGAAGAATAAGATAGGATTAAGAATGAAAGAAATGAAAGATTAGATAGAAGGAAACAATTAGTGTCAAAGAGAATAGAAAAATTTGGAAAGTTTGGTACTGCAAAGAATAAAAAGAAGAACATGGCTAAACAAAGATGTTATGGTTGTCACAATTTTTGGCACTACAGAAAATATTGTCCTAATCGCAAGAGGGATAGGGAAGAAGACTATGCTATTAAGGAAGTAAAATAACATGAGACAAAGAAGCATAAGAAGGAATAAGAAAAAAGATGATATTCTTCATTAGAAGGTTCCTTTCACTTGTAAGTTATAGAGAAGAAGAAATGTAAATCAAATAGGATGCATCATATTAGAAATAATCATCGTGATAGAAGCATTAGAAGTAAGACCTCATGACATGGAAAGCAAGAAAATATGTCTGGTAAAGATCCTACTGACTACAAAGAATAGGAAGCTCTTAGGAAACATCATTAATACGATTAAAGAAAAAGTCATCATCGAATGGGTTCATCATAGAAGAAAACATCTGTCGGGTGAGGATATGAAACATCCTCGAATAGGATTATCATCAAAGGATTCACTGATGTAGAAAGGAAGGAAAGGTTTTTCATCAAGAATTCCAACTCGTGGGATTCAAAGGATGATGGTATGATGACATGTAAGGAAAGTAGGTATGTAGGACAAAGTCCTTTGAATGAAGCACTACAGGAAGTCTGAAAGATGAGGTATGTATGCTCACATATTTTATTATGAAAAATACCATGTCATATGGTTTCAGTTAACTTGAATCACTATTTTCCTCCTAGAAATATGATCAAGAGAAGAAAGGATATCCTCTTCCAAAGAATTGCAATAAAGCATAAGTCACACTAGATGAAATCAACATAATATTATCATATGAATTATGAGAAAGATGATTACAATCAAGAAATTATGATTGGAAGCTCCTAGGAATGAAGTATGCGAGAAAAGATAGGAAGAGATCGTGATAATATTCAACAAAGGAAGAAGGAATTCAACATCCAAAGTCCAAGAATATTTGACTAGAAGATCTCCCGGAAGGACGTAAAGATTGATGGAATTCGGAAAAATATAGAGACCCTTGACAAATAATATCAGTGGGATATGTGTCAATCTACATGCTGAATTTTGATACTTACAAGAATATGTCATGATGAAGAGATCATCACAAAGGTAATTCTGATTTGAAATAATTGACTATGTTTGAACTAACATCTGGTTGGGCTTATGTAGAACTGTCAAAGAGAAGATCTATGAGTGACTTCCAAACAAACCATATAAAAGGATGTAATGTCCTTTTGAAGATATGGCATGAAGGAAATGTAGATGGAAAATCTGATAGATCATTTTCTAATGAGTTGAGGTCATGACTAACTCATGAATACAAGTGATGAATGATCTGTGCCCTATATATAAAAGTTCCCAAAAGATGAAGACTCCTTATCTTAAAATAAATTCATGACATCGAAGAAAGGAGCTCTTCATGTAGTTGATTGTTTTAATATCTCCACATGAAGAGTTGTGATAGGTCCTTGGTTCATAGGGAGCCTGAGAAAGAATTTTATTACTTGGAAGAAACTTGGAAATTCCTAAGCTGGAAGCTTAGGTACGTTCCTTTGTGATAGGAATGAATACATTCCTTTAATGGAATAAAACAACCTGGTATAAAAAGGAGTGATAGACATGTTTTTTTCTTCACTTGGGAAGATAGAATGGAGGATTGTGTAATCATTTGGAATCCAATGCTCCTAGGGGATGAGATAGGGCATCCCATGAAAGAGTAGTCATCATGAGGATCGATAATATTTTGGGACTGGGGAGTCCAATAAAAGAATAGCCCTTATGGAGCATATCCTGAGTGAACCCAGGTGGGGTATGTTCCTAGAGAGACAATGATGAGTATGTCTATAAATCATTGGTCTTACCAGCGTTGTGCTCTGATCTTGTGGAGAGATAGAGCTATTAATAAAGGCCTTGCTATATGAAAATGTTGGTTGGTATCATGTTATACAAATGAGTTAGAAATCTGAATTCTTCTTATGAGAGATTCTTCAGATTGGGAAAGTCCAAGGTATCATTATGAATACCTTCCTAGTTAAGAGGGAGTGTTGAAAAAGTGTAACTAGGTTCAGTCTTCTTAATGACATTTAATTATGATTTTTGAGTAATGATATGTAAATAAGTAAAATGAAATTATTATATTGACTTGCTTCATGGGTTTCATGAGCAAGGAATTTTGTTTTTGAGTCAAGACTCCCATTGAGAGTCTTTAGGGTTTATTCATCTAGTCATAAAAGAGTCATTTTAATGTAAATGAAGTCATGTTACACTTTGTAAAAAGGTAAATATTGTCTATTGAAAGTATCCTCCAATAACTTGTCACTAAACCTCTTCAAGTTGGCCTACAAACAATAAAGAAGCTTCTAGATGAAGTTGGCCTTAACTCTAGTTTTCAAGTTGGCCTAAAGGTCAAGAGAAGAAGGGTATAAATATCCTTACGCGACCTCATTTGGAGACATAAAATTCAGACAAGAATTCGATCTAATCTTGACTAGAAAAGTATGAAAATAAGGTAGAAGAAAGACACAAAGAGAGGGCTAAAAGGAGTGCAAAGAAGGATCATCAAAGTGAAGTGAAACGTTTCTTCTGGGACATTATCTTCTAGGTATAGCGAAGTTTATTCCGGGTAGTGCAAATTCTAGGCAGCGAAAATCATTATGGGCAGTGTGAAGTTAGGGCAGTGAAATTTCTTCTGGGACAGCAAGAGAAAGACTCTTCTAAGTGATCTAAGTAGAGATCAAGTTTCTCTCTAGAAGACCTAGAGACTAATATTCTCTATGGAAAAAGTGTAGGTGCAACATAAGGAATAGAGACCGAGTTTCTCTAGAAGGATCCGAGAAGGAGCAATTATAGGGCAAGAAGAAAAGGCAAAGGAAGGAAGAGGCAAAGCATCAAGGTGGGTGACAAGGTTGTTGGAAGGATACTATAGTCAAGAGTCTGTGTCATGGTCTTGGTACTTATCAATTGAAGATCTAGAAGAAGAATTTTGATTAGGTTTTCCTCTCAAGAGGTGAGAGGTTTTGGCCCTTGCTGAAGAATCCTATATATTGTGTCACTTGTATTTATTTATTTTGGTAATTGTCTTGATGAATAGAACACACCAATAACCTAACAAATAAAACATCATAAGCTAAGAAGTACAAGCATATCACAAGAAATTATTAAGAAGAGAAATTGTTAATATTGGATTCCCTAGATTTCTCAACACTTGGTAGTTGTAGGAGCACCCTTGCTCCCCACTAACCACACGTTCTTCTTGGGCTAAAAACTCTCCCTCTAAACCTACAAGCTCCCTCTCGAACTCGACTCCCTTTGAGTCTCTGGACTATGGAACTTCTTCTTGAGAACCTGTACCAGCTCCTCTGAAGCCTGCACCTGCACCTGCTTCTGTGGAGCCTACACCTGCTCCACCTGCTTCTCATGAACCATATGTTTTCTTGTCAGCCTATATAGACCATTCTCTCTAACTCCAAGCATGATACTAGTGGAGCTAGAGCCTCTAGGCTTGCGTCTTTCCTTCCCATACTGGAATAAGACCTCAAACCCCTTCCTCTCAACCATCGAGATAGAAATCATGTTATATCTGAGTCCTTGTACAAACAATACATCTTGGAATCACATCACATGTCTTCTCTCCATCATGAATGGCACAACACCCGATCCTCGGATCTCCAATAGACTCTTGTTTCCCAAAACCATATGAAACTTTGAGTCCCATTTAGCTAGACTCTCAAAAACCTCCTTTGACTCTGTAATATGTTTCATCGCACCACTATCCATGTACCAACCATCCTCATCAATAGCACACTTCGAGAAATGAGATATCACAGCAAATTCCTCCTCCTCCAATCTCTCAATGACATCATCTATCTCAGCAGAAGTGGAAACAAAGACAACCTACTTTCCTTTCTTCTTCTCATCATCCTCTTTCTTCTTCATTGAACATCTTAACCAAAAATGACCCATCTTGCCACAGTTGAAAGACTTGACCTTACTCAAGTCCTTCTTCTGCTTACCCTTCATTTGCGTTGCCAGTGCCATGTCATCATCAAAAGTCTTCTTCTTTGGATGAAGATCCTCATCTCGCAACTCTTCCTGAATGAATTCTTCCCACAACCTATTCTAGTCTTGAAACTCCTCTCTCCCAACAATTCCTTTAATGAAGGGCTTTCATTCCTTGGTGAACCCTTTCAAGTAAATACTCACCATATCTCCATTTGAAATAGTTACACCGATGACAAAAAACTCATCTTTGACCTGAGACAATCTCGTCAAATACAAAGTCACTCCTTCACCCTTGTCATCTTGGTGGACTTTAGCTTATCCTCCAATACCAATACTCGATTCTCTTTCTTGTTCTGGAACAAATTATGAAGAGACATCCACATCTCATGTGTGTTTTTCTTCCTGGACAAATGAGATATTAGGGCATCCTTCATGCCATCTAGGATGATCAATCTCGCCCTCGTATCCAAATCCTTTTACACTTCTAGCTCCTTCGGGTAAATCAACTTCTTAATGGCTTTCTTGGTGAAATCCCAGATTTTGTTGACCTGCAAGACCAACTTGATCCTTTCTTTCCATGGACTATAATTGGACAAACCCTCCAACATGTCCTCATACCGGATACTAGCCTGCAACTTTGACATTGTCACCTATAATGTGACCAACTCCCTCTTAAGTTGTACTTTGTTGTGTATAACTTTAATTCACTTAATTCCAAAGTAGCTCAGACACACTCTAAAACAATGTTGAATTTCCATGATCTTGGGTCTAGGTTAGAATCTTACAATCTCTAACGCTACCAAACCAAGAATCTCAACAAGAACTACTTTTCACAGTGGAAATTATAAACTAGTAAATCACATGTACATTAGTATACACAGTTTTTAAAAAATTGTAAAATAATGTACAATCCCAATCTTCATTATATTAAACCACATTTGAATAATACAATAGACTATGGTATACAAGATACAATGACAAAAATCATTGCAACTTGTTTGTTGTATCTTGTCCTACCGGTCCTTCATACCTATAATGCTCACTAGATGCCCCTTAGTCCTTCAAAGAAAAACACATCGAGACTCCAGGAGGGCAGCCACCTAACACTGTTGCAAATCACTTCTATAGCATGTACATGGGCTGATCGAATTTTATCTCTGGTTAGGCCTAATTCTCAAGCTCCAATCTACCAGGATAGTAGTCACATTTATCCATCAAGGTGCTGCACTTCAGCACCAATATTCACCCAACCTTCAGCTCCTCTTTGTCACTTCAAGATAGATTGTCTAGGGATGTTTTGGGTAGCCAACACACTTCCCTCCACTAGATCAATGGCACCCAATAATACATTGCAAGATCTACACTGATGAAGGATCATGATCACCCAATCCAGCCTCCAAATTGGCTCCCACAAGATGCCCAACACTCTAATCCAAATCTGACCCAGAATCACAGCTCCAACACCTCAAAAACACATCTCAGCTCACCGTTTGAGGTCCTCTTTCACTGCTACAAGTCTGGGTCTACTTAGGGCACAATACACATTCCTAAAAACCTCACAAAACTACTACAACAATCCTCCTTTTGTTGCAGATTCCCTTCTCCAGCAAGCTTTAAACCCCACACTGACTATTCACTGCTACACCATCCTTGAATAGGCCTTACGATCCTCTTGCCTTGCCCAAAATAGGCCTACAGTGGCTCTAGGGCCTGTGACTTGCCCTAAACAGGGATTTCCACCCTCAAACAACCCTAAAACAACTCCTTCTTGCTACGGACTTCTAGCACATCTTTGTTGTCTAGGAAATCCGCTCTATGGATAGAGACAATCCCTCTAATCCAATGAGTGGGACTAGCAACCTACATGACAATCAACTAGACACTTTCCTAATTTAAAATCAAAACATGAGAAGAGGAAGATGGCCTACCTCATTCTAATGCTACAACGTCCTCCTTTGTTGAAGACTTCAAATCACTTGTGCCATAGGCTCGGTCTTATTACTCACATCGTTTGAATTCCTACATAAGGGATCAAGACACAACAAATCATACAAGTACAAATAACATAATTGAAAGTAACCTACTTAACAGATCAAGGAGCATTAAGATAAAAGATGCATCAATACAAACATTTATGGAAAGAGAACCAATAGTTGTATATATTAATAGAATAAAGGAGGAAGCATATAGCCAAGCCTTGAGGTCAATAAGATCTCCTTGAGTGAATGTCCAAGTCCAAGCTCAAGCTCTCCAATCACTCCTCCTCCAAGCCAAATTAGTAGCATGTAGGCACAATCTCAACATAAGGGTGCAAATAGCCAAAGACCAACCATTTGGGAATGGGAGAGGATGAATATATAGGTAGGGAAACGAAGTTAGAATCTCTCCAAAGATAGGAGAAGGCCCTCATCTCAAGGAGGTAACTCATAGGGATAAGACCAAAAGGCCAAGTTTAGAGAACTCGACCTCATCCACGCTGAACAACCTCCAGCACATCATTTTGGAAGCCTCTAGATCACAAATCTTCTTGTCCTCTTTGGGAAAATTGTCGTTTAGGGATCATCGCTGGTATCCAAGCCAAAAGTGCACTAACATCGTGGGTCTAGTATAGTGCAACTAGCAACCATCGCGGTTTTCATTGTCAGGGGAGTGATGATACTCAAATTAGGGTTTGAGAGACCTTTTCTTCAGGGGAAGTTCAAGGAATTTTTCCATCAGTGTTTTAGGGAGGATCTGAGTTGCATATCTAGATGATTACACTGCATGATGGTCATGTTTTTGGGAACTTCGAGGTATGTCATCAAGGTATGTCACATGGAATTGCAGGAGATGTGACAAAATTCTATGTAACAGATGCCCCCTAAAGCATTAAGGCAAAAGAGGGAGTGATGGCTGAGATGCTTTACGAGCTTTTGCAAGGACGAGAACAAAAACTGTCAAGAGACTTGAAAATCAAGGATGCATATACATATACATATCTTATATCAAAAAATGAATCCACGGTATGGACACAGCCATCCGGATATTAAGGACTATGAAAAAAAATCCACAATATGGGCGCAGCCATCTGAATGAGAAGGATCATCTGTAAATATAAGATCCAAGGTATGCACACAGCCACCAATATAGAAGGATCATCATAAATTTAAAGTCCCATGGTATGGTCACAACCATCCATATAGAAGAAACATGCGTACAATCATGAACAATACATAACTCCACACAGCCTAAGTCATATTAGACAAAACTCAGGGTCTTGCGCTCCATCCCAACCCAATCAAAGTACGAATTCTAACATGCAAATGAATGTGTCGAAGTCGAACATGCTAGAAAACCACCAGATTACCAACCAATGATGTGGACCGTTAATAGGCATGAGATAAACCACCAGTAATGACAATGGCTCTCAAGGTACGATAATACAATCTATGAATGTGAAAATGAAGCTAAAGTCGAACACTCGTGGAATCATCCGATCAAATGCCAATGATGAAAACATGTTGCCTGATATGAAGAAATTTCCATTAAGGCATGCAAGATCTAAGGTACTGAAAGGGAGTCTCTAAGTCATATTCCTGGATAATGGGCTGAAGTCGATAATAAGTGACCATTCAAAGGAGAGTTGTGATGAGTCCCCCATCATCGACACGAAATGAGGAATAAAGTGGAATGAAATTATTAGGATCCAAGACTATAGAAAAGAGTTAGAAAATGTATAAGTAACAGACTATATATAAGAATTCTCTTAAACATCGATGACATGACTCCGGAGTGTGGCAACATTTGACTCAACACAGGACCAAGAGTCATAATGATGAAGTGGAATAGTTAGATGAGAGGAAAAATGGATCACTTAAACCCGAAAGGACAAGTGACTGAGTGAGGATATCCCAAACCTGACACGATAAACAAATGAGTGTCATGTTCAAGAGCGACATGCTGCCTATACAAGAGATGTTTCACTTTCACTTTTTCCCCACTATTTCTAGTGAGTACCTCTTTATTTTTAAACAAGCTTGAAGAGGATACCATATGCTTGTCGTATAAGTTCATTCTTTGAATGAATCCATCTTAGTAAGTTTTACAAGTCCTAGGAAGGAGAAACTCGATCTCGTCATGGCGAGAAGTCTTTCATCGTTTAATTCTTAACGAGACCGACAAAAGAATAACTCGATGTCTTTTTCATATTTAGAGAGTTTGAGAAAGAGACAAAAAATAAAAATCCATCATGTCCCTTTTCATAATTTGTTTCTCAAACTCGAAAAGGTAGAAAATAATATTCGAGAGAACCTCTTGACCATATCGACCAAGGTGTACCTTTTTCGTAAATAGTCAATCTCAGCCCGAAAAAGGGGTAAATGTATACTGAGATGACGTCAATTCACTTAATTTAACAAGTTCGAAAAGGAAAGTACTTGACGATCTTTTCATATTTTGAGAGTCAGAAAAGAGTTGAAAGGTGACTCCTCCTGGAGGAACAAGTGGTATAAAAAGGATATCAATTGGTTCTGATCATGATGGAACTGCTCAAAACATGTAAAGGCCAAGAAGTTGGCTAATAAGACCACTCATCACATATGTTCCTTAGGAAAAGGTAAAACAACTAAGTGAAAGCATATGATTGGCCAAAGAGATGGTGATGATGGAATGGAAAAACCAAGGGTCATCTGGAAAAAAAAGGCTGATAAAAACGGAAATCACGAGATGTAAAGTGGGAATGGTTTCATTTTTACACAAGCTTGAAACATGGGAAACTATGCTTGGATTTGGTTTCATTTTTACATAAGCTTGAAACAAAGATAAACTATGCTTGAGATGAGTTTGCATGCCCCCAACATAATGACTCAATTCGAGGTACATGCCCCCCAATCTTCATTTCATTCACCTAAGTAGACTATTGGTTACTAATAGGTGGATGGAATGAAGGTTTACTTACAAGACCAAGAGAAAGACTCAACTGAGATTTTATGAGATCTAATCAAAGACTCAAATTGGAAGGGGATTTGTTTCATTTTTTAACGAGATTAACACAAGTAAAGGAACTATGCTCATGGGATCTATTTCATTTTTTAAGGATGTTGACATAGTAAAAGAACTATCCTCATGGTACTTGTTTCATTTTTTAATGAGCTTGACACAAGACAAGGAACTCTGCTCCAGACCCTTTGTCACAACCCAAAAAGAGGCCATGGCTTCCAAGAGGTTCTCATTAGATGGGAGAAAAAAAACTCTGGAAGGGATACATGTCCAGGGATCCAATGGAAAAATCGAGCTCCAAGGACCCCAGTACATGACATACTACAACACTACTAGATCATCAATAGATGTGGGCATGGAACAGGTAGCCATGTAATTAACTTATGGAAGGGGTGATACCGCTTGCACATAAGAACCATTTATGGATGATGGTTGATTGGGAGTTGAATGAGGACCAATGAATGTAAGTTGATCAATGATCACAATGCTTCCTTCATGTGAGAAACACATCACTTGAAAGAGGGAAGACACAAGAGCTCCCATGACATAAACATAGTTATGACCAAGAAGTAGATTAAAATATAAAGGGTCGTGGAGAACCATCACATCTATATAGACAATATTTCCTCCCAAAGTAAGGGGTAACTTAGGAAGGATCCCTAATGGTTGACTGGTTGGTCTGTTAAAAGCTAACAGATTCTGGGTGACTGGGACGAGCTGAGGAGAACCTAAATCTTGCCACATAGTTGAGGACAGAATGCTAACAGATGTGCCCTTGTCTAGGAATGTGCTAAGTATGACCATATGGTAAGCATGTACTATAATTTGGAAAGGCACATAAGATAGAAGAAAATATCCTTCCAGTCAACTCAAATCAAAAGAAGTGACCAAACTACTTGAAGGGGGTGTCGTAGGAATGGGAGAGCTACTCTCTTGCTCTATGGGAACCTCATGCACCGCAAGAATGGGAGGATTTCCCTCCAATTCATTTGAAACTAAAGAAACCAGAAGAATCATAGCAGTATGAGGTTCACTCTCTACGAAAAAGGTACAACTAAATGAAGGTGGATCCAGGTCTACCATTTTCTCAACCAATGGTTGGTTGAGAATGGACTCACGAGACTCACTTTCAGAGAGAGCAGGGTTGACCAAAGATGGATTTTGATCAATCACTTGATCAACTAGCAAAGGATGAGGGGAAAGCTTCTGATAACCAACCAGAAGACAAGCTTGAGAAGTTGTAAGGCTTTCCAACTCTTTGGAAGCTTCATCCATAAGAGGACAAAGGTGAATGGGATGATTACCTTCACATAACTTACAAGGAAATTTGACTTTTACCTTTTCCCCGTGAGCTTTACTATTACTAGTTGAAGGTTTATCACCAACATGATCTCCATAGGATGATGACAAAGGTTGATGTGAACTTGTGGACCACACTTCTAAGACCTTAGGAATACCAAGACAATTCTGAAGAAGGTGGTCACCCTTATATAACATGCAAGGGAATTTTACTTTCTGGGGCTAGTTGGAAGATTTTGCTACATCAGTGGCATCAGTAACGATAATTGTTTGGTTGCCCCCTTGATTATTTTGCTTCTTCTTCTTCATCCTCTTCTTCTTCTTCTTAGCTTCTTGGTTACTAGAATCCAAACTTTCACGAGGCGAAGAGGAAGAACGGGTGAAGAAATAGGTGAAGAATGTAGATTTTAACCCTGTAAAGAAATTACCTGCATACGAATTCTAAAACATAGAAAATAAACAATGCAAGAGCATAACACATAAAACACATATACACAGATATTTCCCCCTGGATCCCAAAACCGGAACTACTAGCTTGATTTTTCATTATGTTCCTTTCAATGTTATAATACATATCTATACATGCCGAAGCATCCAATAGCATGGACCGAGAACCATCGCATCCAAAAACATGTGCGAAAATCATGCACAAAACCATAGGTGGGTCCACCCATCCTAACATAAGGTCCAAAACCAAAATTTTCTGGGGCGTTGCCCTGGACCCCATAAAGTGGGGTCACGGGTACACCTCAAACCCCTTGTGACCCCTCCGCTACACAATCTGCACAGTGAAGGGGGGCTCCGCCCCCCCTCTAACCCCCTGGTTAACTATGTGGGATAGTCATGGAGAGAATATAACACAACCCAACATTCTCCCACTTGTTGTTTTCTTTCCACAGGGGGCCACAAGGGAGCTTAGTCATTTTTCCAGCCCTAAAATGCCCATTGTCTCTCTACACCAAGAGAACTTCTCACAGCTCACAGATTTTGTCAATGCATCTGTAGTATTCTTCAAAGTGTCCACCTTTACCAGCAACACCTTTTTGTCTTCTATCATATCCCTCACAAAGTGATACTGAACATCAATTTGCTTTGTCTTTGAATGATATGCAGGGTTCTTTGCCAAGAAAATTTCACTTTGGCTATCACAGTCTATCCTTATAGCTCCCTGTACTAATCCCATACTTGAACACAATCTCTGCAACCAAACTACTTCCTTGCTTGCATGAGTAGCTGCCATGTATTCTGCCTCTGTAGTTGATAGTGCCACTACAGATTATTTTTTACTCATCCAACTGACTACACCTCCAAATAGGTTAAACACATACCCACTTGTAGATCTTCTCTGATCCAGATCTCCAGCCCAGTTTGCATCAACAAAGCCATGAATATCCAACATTCTGTCCAATCCTAATCTTCCTTGGTAGCACATACCAAATCACTAGTGCCACGCAAATACCTGAAAACCCGCTTCACTACTCTCCAGTGCTCCTTCCCTGGTTTTGACATAAACCTGCTCAATTCTCCCAGTTCATGTGCAATGTCTACTTTAGTACAAACCATTGGATGCATCAGGCTACCAACTGCACTTGCATATGGAACACATGACATGTCCTCTTCCTCTTCTTTTGTCTTGGGACATTGTTCAACAGATAACCTCACACCTATAGGAATAGGAACCTTCACCGGTTTACTATCCTGCATATTAAACCTCTATAATATTGTCTCGACATACTTCCTCTGGTTTAACCAGAGCTTCCTCTTCGCCCGATCTCTTTTAATTTTCATGCCCAAAATATAGTTTGCAGCACCAAGATCTTTCATGTTGAATTTGGAGGACAATTGGGTCTTCAAATCCTGGATAATTTCTTTGTCATTTCCAATCAGTAACATATCATCGACATACAAGACCAGATAAATAACACGGTCACCAATTAATTTAAATACAAACAGTGATCTACTTTACTTCTAGTGAAGCCAAGTCCCCGTATAAATGTATCAAATTTCTCATACCACATCCTTGGTGACTGTTTTAACCCATACAAAGACATCTTTAATTTGCATACCAATTCTTTCTTACCCTTCACTGCAAGGCCTTCAGGTTGCTTCATGTATATTTCCTCTTCTAGATCCCCGTGAAGAAATGTTGTCTTCACATCCATCTGTTCTACCTCAAAATCAAAAGTAGTAGCAATAGATAAAAGTAATCTAATAGAAGTTACCTTGGCAACAGGAGAAAAAATATCACCAAAATCAATTCCCGGCACCTGGGAATAACCTTTTGCTACCAACTAAGCTTTCTCCACCTTTCCTTCTGCATTTGTCTTCTTCTTGAACACCCATTTGCTACCAATGGGTTTCCTTCCAGTCAGAAACTCCACCAAATCCCAAGCCTCATTTTTGTGCAAAGATGCCATTTCATCAACCATGGCCTGTTTCCAGAGTTTTCCATCCTCTGAATCTACTGCTTCCTTCATAGTTCTAGGATCATCGTCAGTAATAGATAAAGCAAAATTTGAGTAGAAAGAAAATGGACTATACCTTTCTTGCTGCCTTCTTTCTCGAACTGATCTTCTCACACCCGGAGTTTGTGGTTCTTCATCTTTTGATTCCTCCTCTCATCTTCTCAGGTTCCTTTGGTTGGACTTCATGTTTAATAACATCTTTTACCTCTCTGAACACCACATCTCGGGTGTACACAACCTTCCTTGTGACTGGGTTCCAAAGCTTATAACCCTTTAAACCATCCTTATACCTAATAAAGATGCACTTTTCAGATTTACTATCCAACTTGGTTCATTTCTCCTTTGGAACATGTACATATGCATCGCATCCAAATGCCCTCAAATGTGAAAGAGAGGGTTTCTTACCAGTCCATACCTCTTATGAAGTCTTATCCTCCAACGCTAATGAAGGTGACCTATTGACTAGGTAACATGCAGTATCCACCGCCTTTGCCCAAAATTCCTATCCTAACCTAGCACCACTCAACATGCTTCTTGCCCTTTCCATCAACGTCTTATTCATTCTTTTAGCAACTCCATTTTGCTGAGGTGTATATGGAGTATTCTTTTGTTGTGATATACCACACTTTTATAGAATTCTTCAAATTCCTTGCTACAAAACTCTCCACCATTATCTGTCCTCAACACCATTATCTTCTTATCTATTTAATTTTCCACAAGAGCCTTAAACTCTTTAAACCTATCAAAGGCTTCAGATTTCTTCTTAAGGAAATATATCCATGTATTCCTTGAGAAGTCATCTATAAATGATACATAGTACACAGACTTACCCAATGATGGAACCTTCACAGGTCCAAACACATCACTGTGCACAAGTTCTAATATTTGTTTCACCCTCCTACTACCAGAGGGGAAACTCACCTGATTCTGCTTCCCATATACAGAATTTTCACAGAAATCAAAATCCAGAGAGTTATTACTCATACCTTCTACCATACCTTTACCATGAAGTATTCGAAGGCCCTTCTCTCTAATATGTCCAAGCCTTTGATGCCACAACATGGTCTTCTCTCCAGAGACCACTAGATTTTCTGCTCCACTTTCAGGAACCACAGAACTGTTGTACCCATCAATAACAGTGCTACCTTGCAGCTTGTACAGAGTTCCAATTCAAACTCCTCGCATCAAACCAGTGCTCCTTAAACCATTTTGTAGGTATCCTTCTCGAACACTGTTTTTACACCTGCATCGTCCAGCTTGCTTACAAAAATCAAATTTCTAGCCAATGCAGGAATATGCAGAACACCCGGAAGTGTTCTAACCCTTCCACCTTGCAACTTCAACTTTACTTTTCCACAACCAATGATTCTAGCCTTCCTATCATCCCCTAAGAAGACATCACCACCGTCGTATTTCTCATACTCACAGAACCACTCTCTATGGGGAGTGAAGTGAAAGGATGCACCTGAGTCAATCAACGATGCCTCATGATCTACATGTGTACTTGAAGAAGCCAAGTACACATCCCCACCTTCATTTGAGGTGGTTTTCGCCTTTGCAGAAGGAGCATCATCAGATCCCTTTCCTTTATCAAGAGCTTTAGATTTACAATCCCTTTTGTAGTGCCCTTCCTTTCCGCATTTCTAGCACACCACCTTTACAGGTTTTCCTGGAGATTTAGATCTCCCTCTAGATTTAGATCTCCCACTTGATGAATTATTTTTGTTTCTGTTATGGGACCATCCTCATATAGACAAGGCATCACCATTCTGGCTCTCCATGCTTTTCTCTGTCATCTCCTCCATCCGCAAAGATGAGACTATTTCATCAAACTGCAAGGTAGTTTCATTGCTACCTATTGTAATAACCAGACCATCCCATGAATCTGGTAAAGAACACAACAAACTGATGCACTTATCTTCATTTGAAAGTTTAATATCAACAGATGCTAACTGACTTACCATAGTATTAAATGCATTTAGATGCTCTATCACTGAGTCTCCATATTTCATCCTCAGGTTATACAGCTTTTTCCGCAAGAACAGTTTATTCACCAGAGACTTAGATTGGTACAAAGTCCCTAACTTGTCCCACAAAACCTTCACTGTAGCTTCCCCTGATACATTCAGCAATACTGAATCTGAGACACACAATCGTATTGTGCTCTTTGCCTTCCGATCCAAATCATCAGACACTCCCGTTGGTTTAGTACCCGGATCTACCGTGATCTGCCGATATTTATCCACCAACAGATCCTCCATCTTGAGTTTCCACAACTCAAAACTTTGACCATTAAATTTCTCGATCTCTATCTTTCCACTGCTCGCCATCTTCTTTCACCACCAGAATCAATCTCATAGATCTCCCACTGAACATGGTCTACCACAGGCATGAGAAAAACCCCGTAGAACAAAGGCATCCCCTTGAAGCCAAAATTGCTCTGATACCAAATGTAGGTTTTAACCCTGTACAGAAATTACCTACATACAAATTCTAAAACGCAAACAATAAACACTGCGAGAGCATAACACATAAAACACATATACACATAGATTTTCCCCTGGATCCCAAAACCGAGACTACCAGCTTGATTTTTCATTATGTTCCTTTCAATGTTATAATACATATTTATACATGCCTAAGCATCGAATATCATGGACCGAAAACCACGGTGTCCAAAAAACATGTGTGAAAATCATGCGCAAAACCATAGGTGGGTCCTCCCATCCTAACATAGGGTCCAAAAACCTCAAACCCCCTGTGACCCCCCCGCTACACAATCTGCACAATGAATGGGGCTTTGCCCCCCCTCTAACCCCCCAGTTAACTACGTGGGCTAGTCGTGGAAAGAATATAACACAACCCAAAAAATAATACGAGGGGTCTACTTTAGGATAAACATGAAGTTGATGTTGTTCAGGTGGAGGAGAACTCGATTAAAAAGAAGTTTGAACACTCATAATGTTATGAAACCAGCTCACAAAAAGATAGAAAAGAGAGATCCACGCCTTAGAATTCAGCCTCTTCGAGGGGGCAACCTCCTTTACATTACATAAATGAACAATTCTTGGATGATACAAATGACAAAACCTCCTTTCTATATATAGGAGTCTAAGGAGTCACAATATAATCCAGCCGACCTAACAATAATAATATAAAGCCACAAAAATAACAATAGAGGGATTCTATGGGGCACAGAAATAAAAATATGGGGGTAATAGGGGCACAACAATATAAATAGGGGGTATAACTACAATAGTAATGGGGTAATCACTAGTATTATAGGGACCCAACATGCCCCCCTCCTTCAAAAAAGTGTTGTCCTCAACGCTTGAGCAGTTCTGGATACTTCTGCATAAAATTCTCATCCTCCCATGTGGAATCTTCAGCAGATAAGTTCTTCCACTTGATAAGATACTCTGAAATTGATCGATTTCGTAGCTGTCGAGTTCTTGTTTTTGTGATTGCTTCCGGTTCCAATATAATTTTTCCTTCCTCGTCAAGTTCTGGCAATATTGTTTGAATTGGGAGCTTGTCACCTATAACCTTCTTTAAACATGAAACATGGAAAACTGGGTGCAATCGAGAAGCTGCAGGAAGCTCCAATTTGTATGCCATAGTACCAATCTTTTCCAACACCTTGTACGGACCATAATACTTTGGTGATAATTTATTATCCTTCTTAGCTTGCTTTAGGGACATTTGCTTATATGGTTGTAGCCGTAGGAATACCCAATCACCTACATCAAAACTTCTTTCACTGCGATGTTGATCTGCCTGTTGTTTCATTCTATTTTGTGCCAACACGAGGTTATCCTTTAAGAGTTGGAGGACTTGTTGTTGATGTTCGATGTGATGTTCCACTGCCTGAACCTTAGAATTTTCTCTTAAATATGATGTGATGGATGGTGGTTGATACCCATAAAGTGCCATAAATGGGGTCATTTTTGTTGCTGTATGGAAGGAAGTGTTATACCACCATTCAGCCAGAGGCAACCATTTGACCCATTGTGTCTGTTTATCAGATACAAAGCAACGAAGATATCCTTCCAAACATTTGTTTACTATCTCAGTTTGCCCATCAGATTGAGGATGATAAGATGAGCTATGAGCTAACTGAGTACCAAGACAAGAAAATAATTATGTCCAAAAATTTCCAGTGAAAATGGGATCTCTGTCACTTACAATAATCTTTGGGTTTCCATGTAGCTTTTGAACTGTTTCCATAAATGCAGTAGAAACTGTACTGGCTTTAGATGGATGTGATAATGCACAAAAGTGTGCATACTTGGTAAGTCTGTCAACTACCACCATGATGACACTCTTTCCTTCAGACTTGGGTAAACCTGTGATAAAATCCATTGAAACCTCCTCCCAACGTTGGCTTGGAATGGATAAAGGTTGTAATAGACCTGGTGTCTTAATTGTTTCAACTTTATTTTGCTGGCAAACCAAACATTCCGCCACAAACTTTTGAATATCTGATTTAAGGCCATCCCAAAAAAATTCCTTCTTAACCCTGTGGTAAGTTTTTAAAAATCCTGAGTGCCCTCCTAAGGGAGAAGTGTGCAATTCCATAAGAATCTTTTGTTTTAGCTGGGAATTCTTACAGAGGTATAAGCGATCTTTGTACCATAACGAATCATTTTGCCAGCTAAATGTATCAGAAGTACTGGAATCTTGTTGTAGCTTTTGAATAAGTGCCCACACTTCTTCGTAGTTCTTCCATTCCTCCCTTGCTTCGTTTATCCAATCTGGTTGGATAATAGAAATGGCACACAACAATGCTTCCACATCCTCATCCTTTCTTGAGAGTGCATCTGCCACCACATTTTGCTTCCCTTTTTTGTAGATGATTTCAAAGTCATAACCCAACATCTTTGTGACCCACTTTTGTTGCTCTTCAGAGGATAATCTTTGTTCTAAAAAGTATTTAAGGCTATCATGATCCCTTTTTACCTTGAAGTGTCTTCCCATTAGGTAGGGTCGCCATTTCTTAAGTGCATGGAGTATTGCCAACATTTCCTTCTCATAAATAGCTTTGCTTAAAAAACTTTCCCTTGATTGGACGACTTTCAAAAGCAATGGGTCTTTCATCTTGCATTAGAACAGCACCAATTCCATTTCCTGAAGCATCACATTCCACAATAAAGGTTTTTGTGAAGTCTGGCGTAGCTAAGACCGATGCTTGGCACATTGCCTCTTTAAGATGTTCAAAGGCCTTTGTTGCTTCCGAAGTCCATGAAAATGAATCTTTCTTCAATAATGTTGTTAGAGGTGCTGCTATTCTCCCATAATTCTTAACAAACTTGCGATAATACCCTGTCAACCCAAGAAATCCTCGCAGATGCTTAATGGATGTGGGGATTTTCCATTCCTTAATGGCTTTAATTTTGCTAGGGTCTACCTTAACTCCTTCATGAGATACAATATGACCCAAATATTCCACCTCCTGGACTCCAAAGAAACATTTGGATCTTTTTGCATATAATTGTTTCTCCTCCAATAGTTGTAGCACCCTGTCAACATGTTCAACATGATCCTTCCAAGACTTGCTGTAGATTAGTATATCATCAAAAAATACTAACAAAAATTTTCTAAGGAATGGTTTGAAAATTGAATTCATCAAACCTTGAAATGTTGAAGGTGCATTGGTAAGGCCAAAAGGCATGACCAAAAATTCATAATGACCCTCATGAGTTCTAAATGCTGTTTTTGGAATGTCTTCAATCTTCATTCTAATTTGATGATATCCCGAACAAAGATCCAACTTGGTGAAGTAAATTGATCCATGCAATTCATCCAGTAATTCATCAATAACAGGAATGGGGAACTTATCTTTAATAGTGAGCTTGTTGAGCTCCCTATAATCTGGACACATGCGCCTCGATCCATCCTTCTTGTGCACCAATACTACTGGAGCTGAGAAAGAACTTTGACTTGGTTGAATTATACCAGCCTCTAGCATTTCTGCAACCATACGTTCAATTTCACTTTTTTGGACATATGGATATCTGTATGGCCTGATGTTTGGAGGAACACTTCCTGGAATCAGATGAATAGCATGATCATGATCACGCATAGGTGGGAGACCTTTGGGAGTCTCAAATACCTTGGAATGATTGTCCAGTACTTTTTGGAGATCTGGAGAAATAGATGATTCCAATGTGGAAACATCTAGCGAACATAATTGTGCAATTACACCTCTTTGCTCCTTTTTTAGAAGCTTTGTCATGCCATTAGAGCTGATTATCTTTCCTGGTTTCCCTACAATACCCCTTAATTCAACTTCCTTTCCTTCCACAGAAAATTTCATGAAAAGTTCTTGAAAATTAAAAGCTATTGTACCCAAGGATTGTAGCCATTGGACTCCTAGTACAACATCAGCACCTCCCATTGGAATGGAAAGCATTGGGCTAGTCAATACATATTCTCCCATGGATAGCTTGATATTATGGCACTTTCGAGAAAAAATTATTGTTCCTCCATTTGCAATCATCACTTGACACTCTGGTGCTGGATATAGGAAGCAATTCAATTCTTTTGCTACCCTACAATGAATAAAATTGTGGGTGCTTCCTGAATCAATCAACACTATTACCTTTTTCTTCTTTATTTGTCCTTCTATCTTGATGGTTTGAGGAGTGGTAATTCCCGCCAATGCATTACAAGATATGGTCGGATTTATTTGTTCTTCATCTAGGCTTTGTTCCTGGAATATATCCTCTTCTTTTGACCTTTCTTGCTCCTTTTCTTCTTCCTCTTCACAATCTATGTAGAATAATTTCTTCTCACCACACTTATGACCTTTTGTGTATTTGCTATCACAATTGTAACAAAGCCCTTTTGATCTTTTTTCTTCCAATTGTTGTGGTGTCAACCTTGTAGGTTGTGGAAGATTATGGGCAACAACACTTCCGTCTTTATAGTTGTGAATGGTATGCTTCCTAGTTGCCATAATTTTGCTTTCCATTTTTCTTGCTAACCTGAATGCCTTCTCTAAAGAATCAGGTTCCCAAAGGCGCACATCATGTTGGATATTATCCTTTAAAAACCCTATGAACACATCAATCCTATGCTCCTCTGGAATATCTTTTACCCTTATGTTCAATTTTTGGAACTCCTCAATGTGCTCCATTATTGAACCCTTTTGTTTGAGACTTATCAATTGGCTAAAAAAAGTGTTGCTTTTTGTATCCTCATAATGTGCTATCAATTCTTCCGTAAAAATTGCCCAAGTGATAAATTGTTTACGAGAACAAAGCCATTGATACCATACAAACTGATTTGGTTCCAAATATAAAGTTGCCATACGTACCTTTTGTGTGTTTTGCACATTATTGAGATCGAAGAATTGCTCCATCTGTAATATCCATGTGGCGGGATCCTTGCCATCAAACTTCCTCATATCGATTTTTGGAACATGGTGAGTCTTTGATCCAACATTAGAGTCTATGGAATCATGATTAACATTTCTTTTGTTTTCATCATGAGTTTCCTTTACTACCTTTTCACCATTAGTGACCCTTTCTTGTAGCAACTTCTTCAATTCTTCCATGTCTGTCTTCAAATCTATCTTCAAATCATCCATCTTAGCTTCCACGTCAAGCATCTTAGTTTCTACGCCTTTCTTTAAACAGTCCATCTTAGCTTCTACACCTTTCTTTAAACCATCCATCTTAGATTCTGTTCCTTTTTGTGTAAGGGACAGTTGTTGCACTTGGTCTTGTAATTTTGATATATCATGTTGCATTTCTTCCTCTTCTTCATGAGTCATGCCCGAGCTTTCAGGTTCCTTACTAGGTGTTTGCATTTTCTTTCCTCGGGGCATCAGTTACCGATAATAATTCTCTACTATGCCCTTTGAATTCCTTCAAAATAAATTTTCAAACCAAGCTTAAGCAAAAATTTAAGAAAATCTACACACATTTTTTCACTTTGTAGGAGCTCGATATTGCCTCTGATGTATCTCTTTACTCTCTGATTATCTAGTCCTAAATTTGTGACCTGTAGTATCCCTTTGTGTCCTCTTTCCAATGCCACAAATCTGACCCAAATTGGATTCTCCAAGGAAGAGTTATGCGAAATCTCCCACAATGACTTGATTATAGACTAGTTCAGTAGAGCGAACTTGTACGGCGTGCCACGAGTCCCTGTTTCCACCTTTGGATCTAAAAAACACCCATAAAAAACTACAGTCCGTCCTCTTTCTGTACCTTCTTACGAAACTTCAATCCGATCCCCAGAGAGAAAGTTATGACGATTTTCCCCAGGTCACCTGTTTTGAATGTAATTCAGGAGTCTGCAAAAAGACCAACTTCCTCAGATCATATCTCCGTAAATATTGCGTGAAAGGTTCTGAAATTCGGACCCAAGATTTAGCACGATTTCTTCTCAAATGGGTTTTTTTTGCGACTTCTGAAACGTTACAGAAAAAAAGTTATAGCGAAAATTCCACGATGACCTGTTTGGAGCAGCGAAACCCTAGAATCCAAAGCTCTGATACCAAATGTTATGAAACCAGCTCACAAAAAGATAGAAAAGAGAGATCCACGCCTTAGAATTCAGCCTCTTCGAGGGGGCAACCTCCTTTACATTACATAAATGAACAATTCTTGGATGATACAAATGACAAAACCTCCTTTCTATATATAGGAGTCTAAGGAGTCACAATATAATCCAGCCGACCTAACAATAATAATATAAAGCCACAAAAATAACAATAGAGGGATTCTATGGGGCACAGAAATAAAAATATGGGGGTAATAGGGGCACAACAATATAAATAGGGGGTATAACTACAATAGTAATGGGGTAATCACTAGTATTATAGGGACCCAACACAGAATCACCGAGGCCGAAAATAACCAAATTGGAAAACCAATGGTCAATCCAGGAAGGACAAATGTTGCCATATAGGGAGCACCAACATTTACAAAAGAAGGAAAAGGACTAGGACTCCTATCAGAGGGGGTTTCCTTGTTTGGTAGACTCAGGAAATGTTGCCATTGGTATCAACCTAAGATCTACTAAGGAGTATTTCCACAAGAAGGATGTTTTTCTGCGGTCAATTAATTGATTTTAGAACTTTAACAAAAATAAATCAAAAAGGGGTCATCTAGGAAAAAGCTTTTACCAAGTATCCATGAACCACTATATACACCTTAGCTGAAACCAAGGACTTAACATACGATGGCCAATCTCCACGAATGTTGTGTTCGGTGTATCATGATTACAAGGCGATTGACTTGGTTACATGTGGCTAAAGGATAGCAACCTAATGGGGTCTCCCAATGTATACTCGACGATACGGGGAGCACAAGTCCATGTTAGCAATGTCTAATGTAGAACCGTTTGATGAGAGCGTCCCTATTTACTTATCATATTGAAGTGCCTCCTATATACCCAAAAGTATTGGAGATCCTTCTATATACTTCCATACTAGGACGTGATTTCACCCTTTGGATACACTACAGGCAGTTAATGATAGCTGCTAGGTTTATAGATGTTGGAACACGTCTTTAACCTAGACCTAAATGTTTTTGTTAAGTTCCAAATGATCCTTAGGTTAATTGAGGTAAATTTTAATGTTTATCTTCAATTAAGTTTCAGTTTTAAGGCTCAAAACGATGTCACCTGAACACCTATGATGCAATTATATGAGAAAAGGAAAATTTTCGTTTCAATGAAAGCTAGACTAATCAAGGGAAGAATTTTCAAGTAATAATGCATCAAACAAAATCCATCATGCAAAATGCCTTCCACTAACTTTCACTTTCGTCTTCCAAATGCAGTGCCAAAAGTAAAAATGATTTTCACTTTTCCCTTTGATTCAATCAATGCAAACTAATGCAATGAGAAAAGGAAAAATGCAATCAACTCAATGACAATAAAAATTTATTTCACTTTATGATTTCGAATGCAAAAAATTTCTCAAAAATATTTAAATGACGAAATCTTTCACTTTTTCTTTTCAAAACATCAGAATGAAAACAAGCACTCTCTTTCAGTCCATCCAATGCAAACAATTTGTAATCTATTCTTGACAATCGAACTAAAGCAATCTTCAAAGAATCAACATGACTCGACACTAATGAAAACAACTTCACATCAATGAACCAAAAGCAACTTGAAAAATATGTCTTGATTGTAGGGAGACTCTTGAACGGAAGAAATAAATCTCAGAGAAGCATATTAAACAATGAGTGGAGGGTGACTTAGAAGCCCTAGAAACCCTAGAAAGCAATCAAGCTTCAAACACACATTAAAAAAACCAAGAGACAATTGTAGTCATACAAACATGACAACCAAGACAAATACACTGTAGACACACTAGATAATCATTGACAGGGGCCAAAAAACACTGAAAACAAGAAGAAACCTAATTTTTATTTATCCTCTGGGATCAGTGTGCCTGTTATAGGAAAGAGGGCGATGAAAGGGTAGTTAGCGCGACTGTAATTAAAAAGGTAGTGATGACAACACTAATGTTAAGATAAACCCGCGATGGACGAGAAAAATAGGGAAAAAAAAATAAAAAAATCTTTAAGACCAGAATAGACTGAGTGTCCTCAAGAAATAACCAGTGAGTGCAAGTAGCTATAGAGAAGAAAACAAGCCAAGAAACTAACGGTTGGTCAAACTCATCATAAAATTAGGTTGAAGGATTGGATGGAAAGGGTTATAGCTTCTCAGTGGAGTTGCCATTTTGTTCTCTAGGAAATCCTCTCTGCGGACAGAGATAATCCCTCGAGACCAATGAGTGGGACTAGTAACCCATGTGACAATCAACTAGACACTTTCCTAAGATACGATCAAAATAGGAGAAGAGGAAGATAGTCTGCCTCGTTCTAATGCTACAACATCCTCCTTTGTTGAAGACTTAAAATCACTTGTGCCATAGGCTCGGTCTTACTGCTCACAGTGTTTGAATGCCTACACAAGAGATCAAGACACAACAAAGCATACAAGTACAAATAGCATAATTGAAAGTAACCTACTTAATAGATCAAGGATAATTAAAATAAATGATGCATCAATACAAACATTTATGGAAAGTGAACCAACAGTTGTATATATTATTAGAATAAAGGAGGAAGCATACAACCAAGCCTTGATGTCAATAAGCTCTCCTTGAGTGAATTTCCAAGTCCAAGCTCAAGCTCTCCAAGCACCCCTTCTCCAAGCCAAATGAGTAGCATGTAGGCACAATCTTAGCATAAGGGTGCAAATAGCCAAAGACCAACCATTTGGGAATGGGAGAGGATGAATATATAGGCAAGGAAAGGGAGTTAGGATCTCTCTAAAGATAGGAGAAGGCCCTCATCTCAAGGAGGTAGCTCATAGGGATAAGACCAAAAGGATAAGTTGAGAGAACTCGACCTCATCCACTCAGAACAACCTCCATCTCATCGTTCTAGAAGCCTCTAGATGACGAAGCTTCATTTCCTCTTTGGGAAAATTACCTTTTAGGGATCATCGCTAGTATCCAAGCCAAAAGCGTGTGGGATCGCGGGTTTAATATAGTGCAACTAGTGACCATCGTGGTTTTTAGTGTTAGAGCAGTGATACTCAAATTAGGGTTTTAGATCCCTTTTCTTCAAGGTAAGTTCAAGGCATTTTTCCATCAGTGTTTTAGGGAGGATCTAAGTTGAATATATGGATGAGTACAATGCATGATGGTCATGTTTTTGGGCACTTTGGGGTATGTCACAAGGAAGTGCAAGAGGTGTGACAAAATACTGTGTAACAAGCTCTGCAACTTCCTCTCTAGCTCTCGGCTACCTTGATACAACCTTCAAACAATCCTCTAAACCCATGCTGGTGTGCCCTCAAAGCCACGGCCCAAAACATAGTTATTTCCTTCTCCAATGAGCTTCTTTATGATGGAAGTGTTTCACAATGGATGCTTCTAAGTTCTCCACTCCACCGTGTATATATACCATACATAAGGTCTCCTCCAACGTCATCATTAGGGACTTCTACAACTGTCATAGGTCATGTTTACACTAAGCTGACCTTGACACACATGTGTAAACCCCATAATATAACTTAAAAAATTCTTATCTCCACTTCTACAACTCAGAATTCAACGATTCTCAAAGAGTTAGATTCTCCTTTCCACCCTCTATCACTGTCATGCCATCACATGTAGAAATGTGCTCATGGAAATGCCCAAAACATGATTTGGTGAAAACCCCCATACTTGGGTTCCAAGCCCACAAGTGACCTTTGTGGCGCTTTGGCCTCCAATCCATGAACCCTAGGGGTTGGAGCACCTCACAAGCTACGCAAATCAAAAAATTCCTATTGACTTAATTTACCACCATGTATGCACATTTACTCAGTAGTGAATGTAGATAATTTGAAACTCTATGAGCCTTCCATGCTAGATTAGGAAGAGGAACAATTCCTACTTTCTATGGAAATTTTGGCAGTAGATGCTCAAGTAGAGTTGACAAAAGATATGATTTTACAGAAGAAGTCTAGAACTACAAGATGGAGCCAACATGACCTTTGGAAGATTGAGATGAAAATACAACTTCCAGGCAAGGCTAAATGGTACACTAGATAGGTGGAAGAAAAATTTCCTCATCTCAATGTTCAGTAAAAACTTTTAGGAGCTAAAATCCTCCTAAAATGGGTATGTGTGATCTGGATTAGATCACTATATTGTTTGTCATCCATACTGATGCTTTTAGAGTGAAAAAAAGAGGAGGAATCGATGGGACTTGGTTTGGAAAAACATAGTTTGAAACCTTCTGGGAGAAGTTTGAGGCATCAAAGGACGTTTTTGGGGTTAAAATTTACCGCTTTGGTGCCGCACTTTCATTTCTTATTCTACACACAAAGACCCTTCCAATTATGCAAGAAGTACATCAATCAAAGTCTATATGTAAAATTTATGCCACTCATAAGTTGACCTTCCTATTTTCACCCCCATAATTCAAGAGGATGTCATGTCAACCCCCATTATTCATGAAAAATGGGTTAGTCACATGATTATGATGTAGAGGACTCTAGAAAATTTGATATTGTAACTCTCGTTAAGAGCTGAGGTAGTCAAACCTAACCACTAATAGGTTATCAGGTTGTGTTATAATTAGGCCACTGGGAGAAAAAGGGGTTCCATTCTTTCAAAAGCATTTGTTCTATAGCTGAGAAAAAATATCTAAGAGGGATAGGAGATAGAACACACACAGAGAATTTGTGCATTGTAGCATCCCAAGGGACACAAACCATACTTGTTTGTACTCACAACCATATTTCCATTTAGAGAAAGAGAGTGGAGTGACCTCACCTTCCAACTAGCTTTTTCTCCTTAAAGGGTTTCCCAAAGCATATCTTGTGTGAAATGTGTGCGTGAGCTTTCATTTTACCGTTCTCTATTTTTTGCATAATTTTCATTCACATGCATGCACTATTAATAGTAAATCTATAGATCCAAAAATCTAATAAAACTCTAATAGTGTAGACTTTCAAATTTTAAATATAATATTATTAGATATAGTATCATGAACAGTCCAGTGGAATAACCACGATAATTTATAGGTCACATCCTATTTTTGCAACATCTTCAACAATCCTAGGCAAGAGGGACTTGGTAAACCATTCATGCAACAACTCATTAGGAAATTTGGTTTAGAATAGGCTTCATCTCCTTCTCCACTAATGTATATGATCATAGATGTGGGTTGAGTTATCCTGACAGAAGTTAGTGAGTAAATTGATTCTAATTTCATACCTAACAAGTAGTTCATAATGGTTAACAAAGGCCTAGTCTATAGACATAAAGTTATAATAAGACATGCTTTCTAGATCAATGTACCATTTGGAAACACCACTAGTAAGAGTGTGTTAGAAAAGACGTAGCTTAATGCTATCATCCACGAAAGAGTTGGACAAGCACTATAAGTGGTAAGTGGTAGTATGAGTTGTAGGGTTTTCACTAGGTTTACCATCAAACTTTGGTATGTTAGCTGGCAGTTTAGGGGGACGAAGGGCCATGCAAGATTGTGTCTGATGGGATCATTCATTAAATTTGAAAGATCACACAGCACAAGGGTTGTCTAAAAGGGTGAATTGAATGATACCTGGGGGGGTTAGGTGCCTCGTACGACCTAAGTGGTGGAGGTGCTTTACCAATAGGATGGGTTCCAATAGTGGTTTGACTCGAGGAATTGGGTTGACTAGAGGGGATAGCTCTAGCAACAATGCATGCATTGTGAAGGTTGGTGGCCCCTCGGGGAATACCCATAGGAACAAAAGGATTCCCAAAAGGTTGTCGAACTCTAGTACCAAAGGGTGTTCCAAGAGGAGATGCTTCCAGATTGAAATGTCAACCAAACAAGTTGGCACCCTAAGAATTCCACACAGTACCATGGATAGTGCCCCTAGCCCCTTGGACATTCCAAGGAAATGGAATGTTCTCCTGGAAAGTAGACCCCCCTAATGACTGAATACCCTAAGGAGACGTAAACCCACTAGACATAAGTGCCCCCAGATGTGCTAGGAAATGGCATGGAATGGGTATGATGATTCCAACCAAATGGAAATCCAACATTAGGTATGAGCGAACTACCTACTGAGATGTTAGGACCAATAGTAAGCCTTGTAAACACAAATGTGAATGTGGAGTTCAAACCTCTTACATATGATGTGGGTACACTACTTGTATTTAAACTAGAGCCTCCACCAAACATGAATGGAGGGGGCATGGTTGATGATGCAGAGGTACCCATAATGGATGTGCTAAATGGAGGGAGACTGGATCCCAGAATTTTCTGCTAGAAAGAGAAGATGGTCTCAATAGAGGTAGTGTGGATAAAACCTGTAGTCATGGAACATGGTATATAGGTAGTCTCAAGGATATCGTTAGTGACAACAGGTGTGGACACACTAGATTCTACCATAGAAGTGGTACTAACCATGATGGACTCTCGGTAAGGACTGTGTAAGTGAAAATATATAAATAAGTCTACACCCCCAACTAAGTGTTGGAAATACTAAGAGGGGGTTGAATCAATATTTCTTAGCAATTAGCAATTTATTAATGTTTTTAGAGCATTAGTTAATCTTCACCAGTATTTAATCAGAAAGAAAAAAACAGCAAACAACACCATACAATAATGCACAATAATCAAGAGAGTGGACAAAAGATTTTTAGGTGGAAAACCCCCTCTGGGTCAAAAACCACTGAACTCTTGTTTATTTTTGTTTTCTTCTTCAAAATGAATAATTACATCAAGTTTTTAGCTACAACTAAAGGAGGATCCAACCCCCTTATTTACAGGCTCCAACCTGTAAGATGCTCCAACACCCTATTTACCAACTACAACTGGGAGAACGCTCCAATGCCCTAGTTCTCAGGCTCCAACCTAACGAATGCTCCAACACCCTGTGTAGGCTACAACGTGCCATAACACCACCCTACCACACTATATTGTTCTCAAGTTCCAACCTGAAGGTGACTCCAATCACTTTCCTTGCACCACCCTTTCACCCTGAAGAGCCGACAGACAATGTTTCACGATTTTCAGACTAGATCCCCCTCAACCACTATTCCTTGAACCAGCATCTACTCAATCACAATACCAATCCAACCACTTCTCAATTTTCACATCAAATTCATAATCAGCTTTTGCTTAAGTTTTACGATTAGTCCAGGTTTTACCAAAACCACAACAAATCACTACTCTACAATAAACACCAATATGATATCTATATTAGTCAATATTGTACTCATGCAACCTGCATTGGTCAATGTCACTATACGACACTGCTCACAAATGAATATGCATTCAAAATCTCTTGAGGCAGTCAATGAAATCATTGTACAAAACTTCTTATCCTACTACAAGTGTTGGTCACTACTGTCTAACGATTTCTCAAACCAAGATGCCTTAGGTCACTTATGACCTGCTTGTAATGCTCTCAAACTCTGCCCAAGGAGGGCTACTAACATGTGTCTTGTTTTGACCCTAGGGACAACCTTGGTCTGAGAGGAGGTCGGTGCCTAAGACACCTATTCAAAATAAGAAAACATATTTTCTTTTATGACTTTTAACAGTGTTTCCCAGAGATGTTTCTTTAAAATGTAATGTAATTTCTACTCTTGGAGAAAAGGAAAAAACCCTTTAAGATGGCCAATATGTATGTGAGTATAGCTTATTGAAGTTGTAGTATGATAGGGAAGAACACGAAGAAAAATATTCAATACAGGGGGCTGAAAACATAATCATTTACACATAACATTAGTTGAAATTATGAAATGTAAGAAGATGAAGTGATGAAAAATGTAAAGTGTAGTTTAAGGTTACTTTTAGTAAAATCCACAGGTACTTTCTGTTATTCTCAAAGCATTAGTAAATATGTTAATGAAAAAGAACCAACAACTTCATTACACATTTCTCCATGGAAGAATAACATATAAATGACTTACATAGACAAAATAACATGCTATAATCAACACACATGTGGAATCATCAGGAAATTTATTTATTATCCATGAAAATTTTCACATTACAAAACTTGTCCCTTGGTCCTTTTTTAAAGAAAAATTTACATTGACGGGCAGTTATGAAAACTGTTAACTTCCTTAACTACTTTCAAACTATTCGAACCTCTTAAAACATAATACTAAAACATTTCCAAATTTTTCAAAATTACAAAATGTTATGTTTTTCAAATTCTCCAGAATAAATTATTTTGAAACCCGAGACTCTTCTGCTCTTGATATTTTAGGCTTTCTTGATGAAACTCCAAGCTCAACAACTAAAAAATTCAATGATGTGATAAGATTTTGACATTTCTTTCAGAGTGCCAAATCAGGAACTGGGCACTGAAGCATTTTTTGTAGGCCATCCTCAAATTAGTCAACTTGGTGTAGCTATGTTTATCAATTAATAAGGTCTTGACTGACCATAATAGCTTAAAATCCCTTTGCAAGTAGTTGACAATTGTCGATCCCTTTAAGACCATTTTTTCTCATGCAAGGAGTTGATTTTTCTCTTTTCTTCTACCAACAATGTTTCATATTGTTACTAGATGAGAAGGTTTCCTTGCTGATCCCAAAATGTTGGCATCCCTTCTTTGATCCTCTTGTCAAAGCTAAAATTGAAAGATGCTACAAATTTTTTGAACTCCTCAAGCTTGTTTTATGCCTGCTTTCTATACAATATTCTTTTATCCATTTTATTTATATCCAATACTACAATTGTTCTGTCTACAATGTCAACTACTCTAAGTTCCTGGGAGGATTTGGTATTCAAGTAATTGATGATCCTTTTTCCAGTTGTGCTCCTTCCTGTACTTGATCCTTATTTGTATAAATAATGACTTCTGAGGCTTCGATCATAGCTTTTTCTTCAGTTGTTACAATCATACTATCCCAAAAAACTCTAATTTGTTGGATTATATCTCCCCATATAATTCCTCTTCCTTGGATTAGGGACATGCTTCTCTTTAGTTTTTCCTTCAATTCTTTGATCTCATCACATGTTGACTGGTACTTTGTATTATTCTAGTTTGTAGTCTCCTTTGACATGTTCAATTGTCTCTCTTTATACTTCAACTGATCTTTTGAATCATCCAAATCTTTCTGCAATTTCTTCAATTCACTTTCTGATATTTTAAGCTCAGTCATGAAATGGGTCAACTTATCAGTTGGGCCCTCTAAATCAAGTTGCACCACAATTTCATAGACATGTTTTTCTATTTTTTACTCTACATTTTGTTCCTTGAGAGCTGCAACTTCTTGATTTCTTTCTAACAATTCATTTGTCAGGATCTATTTTTGCTTTTCTACCTAGGCCAGAACTGGAGTTTGTACATGTTCTGCTATAGGTAATTTCAACTTTCTCCTCAAAGGTTGAATCTCATATTCTGCACCCTGAATTAGATCTTGAACAAATACTTTGCCCTCTGGTTTCACCTTGAGCTTTATAATCAATTTATTAAAATATTCATTTTTTAGTATGAAGAGCTCTAGAATTTTCCTTTTCGAGTTCTACTTGATTTATTACTTTTCCTAGTAGAGCTTTTGCCTTATTTGCTGCTAGTGAAGTTTTGATTAGGTCACTATAAATTAGTTCCCCTGTTTTCCTGTGCAAGTTTATTTTATCTAGTAATGGAATGCATTTGGTGTTGACAGAGACACTGACAGTTCTGAAATCTACACCAGAATAAATATACTGGGAGATTGGATGAGTGAAAGAAAATTTCAATTGGTTCCTTTCAAGATCCATGGCTAAGAGGACCCTAGTTTGATAGCTAGATATTGACTGAGCTTCCAATTGAGTCACAACATTAGTATTCACATTAACATTATTTTCTTCAATTTACTAGAAGTTCTCTATCAAAACATTCAAGCAATATTGTTCCTCCTCATTGGGAATTGCAGATGAGGGTGTACAACTTATTCCTCCCAATTGCAACTAGAATTCAACCACATTTCAAGGTCTCTCTATCAGTTGTGCAAATTCTATTTCTCCTCCTTTAGTTTTTACTTTATTGCTACTCTGAGAACTCTCTCCATCAATGTCCATGATATCTTGAACACTTCTCTTCAATCCCTTCTCTATAAGTAGAGGGGTTTCCACATCCATGCCTTGTTATGTCTCCACCATACCATGATTTTCTAATTTCTCAATTTCTGGTCTTCATTCATGAATATATGGGGCACATGATATTGCTAACCTCCTTTTTGAAATAATTTGGTGTGGATCATAATACCATTTCTCTCCCCGTTGAAATTCATCTCCTTTAGTATTTTCTCAATCTCTTATGTCTCTTGTGTATTATTTACAATAAAGGGGCCTACTATTCTTGGTAATTTAAATAAAACCCCTTTCTGGCTAGGACAAAGTGAACTTGATCCACATTCATGCTCTGCCTAATAAACTCTAATGATAAAATCCTCGTAGGCACAATAATGGGAAGCTTATATGGTGGGAGATCTGCACCATACAACCTTATCTCCATATATTCTTCAAACTGATACTAGTCACCAACCTTTAAATCTTTGCTCAATTCTAACTGGGATTGAGCCTCTAGCAAAATTCTGGAGCAACTATTAACATAAAAGAAACAATGTAATAAGAGAAGCCTTCATTATGTTCTTTACGCCTGATAATGTCAGTCCGATTCACCACAATTTGTTTTTTCTTGTTTGTATCAACAATGTTTAGACCTAGATCCATGAACTAGTATACATGGGCATATAGAAAAAGGTAAACCATCAATGAGGGGAATCTAAAACATCCAGAAATGTTGAAATTGAGGAGCTGCAATGGAATGTTCCCAATAAGTGGGAATATCTAACACAACATTAGGCTACATCATCAGATGGAAAAACCCTAAGGCTTAACAATCAACATTTGAGGTATCATCTCTTCCCAAAACACCCATAATTACAAAAAAAATTGACTTCACGTTCATAGAGAAATGGGTTATGGGGAACTCTGTAGACTCTAGTGGAAGCACAACATTTGGAGGTAAAATAAGACCAAACAATTTGTTTTATCTTTTGCTAAAAGGATTTGGTATATAGACAAGAGACATTCATCAATGAATTTTTTATAATTGTTTGACTAAGGAAAATCTAAGGTCTGACGAATTAATAAGGACACTTGCAAACCATTATCACTGATTGAATTCATAACATTGAATCTCCAGGAATACAAAGACGAGGTAAGAAAGCTAATAATTTCATGAAAAGAGTATGACGAAGAATAATTGCAACACACAGACCAAACTTAACCACTCGCATGAAGAATTCAAACTCAACTTGACTGACCAAGAAACTTTTATAGACTGTAGAAATTCCTATTGTAGATCATATGGTAATGCAATGTACTAAAGCAAAACACTTGATCTACTTCTACAACCAATTTGGCGGAATCTTAATCGAACATGAGCAACATCAATAAGAACACATATAACTGATATGAAGGAATCAATCACACATAACACAGAAGAAGTTACCCGGGGAAAGCACCTGCTTAAAACCCCATCTCTGTATTATCATACAAGTGGAAATATAGTCCAGATTACGTAAAGCCTTAGCTCGGAAGCTATCCAGCTCTCAGTACAATCCCTCTACTACTCATAGATAGTCAAAGGCTTCTCATAAACCTTATCCTCTGCCCTCCAAGCCTCCTATTTCTATGCACAATTTTTCCCGGGTCCTCCAGCTACAACCTATGTGATTCTCACCTCACACGCAACAATGACCTCTGAAATAACTACACAAACCTGAAGGAGATAAATCCTCATCATGGATGAGATTCCTTTATAGGAAAAATATTCATCCAACTGATAGTACATTGTCCCTTCTCTAATCTCAACTGGGTCTCTATCTAAATTGACATGCATCAATTATCCATTAGAAAATACTCAGTTATCAGTTGTCACATGCATGCAAGCATTAACAAACTGAATATAGAAAATTTAAAAACTTGTTAAATAATCTAACTGGACTTGACTAGTTAGAACTAAGTCAACTGATTCTCTCATTATAGAATTGAACCTTATCTCCTTTAATCAAGGGATAAATTGCTAAATCAAGGGAGAAAATAATTTTATGATCTCACAAAGACTTCAAGTTTAATTTTCCATAACTAATTAACTCATGGAGATTAATTAATTAATATTTTAAACTGCTGTTAAGACCAAATTCGTTTTTTACTTCCTATAGTTAGACCAGGGACTGCTAAAAATAGGAAGGGACCCAGAAATTCTTGTTAGAAAATTATATATTACAGAACAATGGAACACATAAAATATTTCAGAAATATAAACACAGAAAACACATAAAACAAGAGAGACATAGATATACGTGGTTCACCCAGTTTGGGCTACATCCACAGAGAAACAGACAATCCTTCTTTTATTATATTATCCAGCAAACTGAAGAGATACAATCTACAATAGATCCACTATAACACCCTCTTCGCTCTCAATCTCCTCTCTCTTCCTTACTCAGAATACAGATCTACATAGACGCAATACAATTCCCTCATATATACTGAGGGGTTTCCTTCTAGGGTAAAAAATCCTAAACTAAACATAACTTCTACCGTCAGATCATATGTCTAATGAATGGCCCAGATTGACTAGAAATTACTATACATTTACAAGGCAATTTTACATCTATTTTTAGCTTCGGGGGCGCTTCCCTCGAACCCCACAGACCCCCGCAGGGGGGACAAGTCCCCCCCGCACCCCCCCATGTGGAGGGGTGTACAGTCTTCCTTGGGTATACATCTGGCTGAAACCTTTGAATACAGAAGATAATCAGGCTCCACACCCAACAATCTCCCACTTGGAGACTGATTATAGAAACTCCACTGCTTCTTCATTTACTAGAAAATGACTCCACTTTGGACCTGGCTATTTCTCATCTTCTTCGTTGTACTTGAAGACTAGTTGAAACTGAGTAGATTCTCAGTTTCTCCCTGGTTACAACTTTTGTTAGCATATCTGTAGGATTCTAGCTAGTGTGTATCTTTTCCAGCTTCAACTGTCCATCTTCCAATGCTAACCATATGAAATGGTACTTGAGCTATATATGTTTACTCTTTGAATGAAATGCAGAGTTATTTGCAAGATGTATGGCACTCTGGCTGTCATTGTATAACCTGCCCAACTCCTGCTTCTTACCCAATTCATCCAGAAACCTTTGTAACCAAATCATTTCTTTACTAGCCTCTGTAGCAGCAACATACTCTGCTTCTGTTGTTGAAAGCACAACAACACTTTGGATTTTTGAAACCCAACTGACAGCTATTCCACCTACAGTAAAAACATATCCTATAGTGCTCCTCCTGTTATCTCTATCACCTGCCATATCTGCATCAACATATCCCTGTAGAGCAATGTTTGAACCACCAAAGCATAATGCTTGATTTGTGGTACCTCTCAAATACCTGAGAATCCACTTCACTGCCATCCAATGTTCTTTTCCTGGATTGTTCATGTACCTGCTTACAACTCCCACTGCATGTGCAATATCAGGCCTTGTGCAGACCATTGCATACATTAAGCTTCCAACTATTGATGCATATGGAACTTTAGACATATGAGCCATTTCTTCCTGAGTCTTGGGACATGCCTCCTTACTTAATTTGAAATGGCTAGCCAAAGGTATACTAACTGGTTTTGCATTCTGCATATTAAACCTTTTCAACACCTTTTCTATGTACTCACTTTGAGACAATGTTAATTTGCGATTCTTCTTGTCTCTAGTTATTCTCATACCAAGGATTTGTTTTGCAGCACCCAAATCCTTCATTTCAAATAAGTTTGCCAATTTCCTTTTGAGCACATTTATTTCCTGCATGTTAGAACCTGCAACAAGCATGTCATCTACATACAATAACAATATAATATAGTTGCCATCATTTTGCCTTTTGAGATAAACACAATGATCAGAGTGACACCTAGTATAACCTTGTTCATACATAAACCTGTCAAATTTTAGATACCACTGCCTTGGAGCCTGTTTTAAGCCATACAAGCTCTTCTTCAACCTGCACACTGGTTTCTCCTTCCCTTTTACCTCATATCCTTGTGGCAGCTGCATATATATCTCTTCCTCCAAATCCCCATGGAGAAAGGCTGTCTTTACAAGTAACTGCTCAAGATGCAAATCTTTAACTACTACTAGACTTAAAATAGGTCTGATTGAAGTCATTTTCACAACAGGAGAAAATATCTCATCAAAGTCTATACCTTTTTTCTGTGCAAACCCTTTCACCGTAAGTCTAGCTTTATACCCTTTTCTACCTCCATCTTCTTCCTTCAACTTGTAAACCCATTTATTCTGCAATGTTGTTTTACCTGCAGGCAACCTGAATAAGTCCCAAGTCTAGTTATGTGCTAAGGAGTCCATCTATTCTTTCATGGCTTGCTCCCACTTATTCTTGGTTTCTACCTACACTGCTTCTTCATAACATTCTGGTTCACCAGAATCAGTCAACAATACATAATATAATGAGGGAGAGTATCGTTCAAGGGGTCTACTTATCCTAGTAGATCTTCTAACACCACTTTCAGGTGTTTGAAGTGGTTTTTGATGTTGTGGTTGTTGTTTTAGCTGTTGATCATTATGATTTTCAGGCACCATCACTTTTCCTGTGATATCGTCAAGCACTGTGTATTCTTTGTTTTCTTTTTCCTGTTTCTTTTCCTGCAACTGATTCTTATACAAGACTTTTTCATTGAATATTACATCTCTGCTCCTAATGATTTTGTGATTTTCATAATCATATAAGTGATAACCAAAATCATTAACACCATATCCAATAAAGGTACATTTATTTGATTTTGCCTCAACCTTTGTTCTATTTTCTTTATTAATGTGGACAAAGGCTTCACAACCAAAAGTTTTTAAAAATGAGTAGTTCACCCTTTTACCTGTCCATGCCTCCTCTGGAATACCACCATCCAAGGAACTTGAAGGCCCTCTGTTTATTAGATAAACAACAGTGTCTACATCATCTGCCCAAAACTATAAAGGCAATCCTACATGCAATCTCATGCAGCTTGCATGCTCCATGATTGTCTTGTTCATCCTTTCTGACACACCATTTTCTTGTGGTGTCCCTGGAACTGTCTTCTCTCTGCGAATTCCATTCTTTGAATAGTACCTATCAAACTCTTTGCTGCAATATTCACCTCCATTATCTGATCTGAGACAATTCAACCTTTTCCCTGTCTCATTTTCAACCAAAGCTTTCCATTTATTGAAAGTATCAAATACATCAGATTTATTTCAAATACAATAAATCCAGGTTTTTCTGGTTGCATCATCAATAAAAGTAACATAATAACGAGAGCCACCAAGAGATGATACCTGAGCAGATCCCCATACATTAGTATGCACAAGCTCTAATTTTTCGCTCTTCTTTTCTTTCCCAACTCTAAGGAATCTGACTCTCTTTTGTTTTCCATAAACACAATTCTCACATAATTTTAAATCAACATGCTTCAAACCTCGCAAAAAATTTCTTGAGTGAAGAATCTGCATCCCCTTCTCACTCATGTGCCCAAGCCTATGATTCCACAATGTCGTATCTTCTCCTGTAGAGGTTAAAGCATTAACAGAATTAGAAATACCATTGTATTTAGTACCAACCTTTTCTCCTTTCGCTATTACCAAGGATCCTTTAGTGACCTTCCAAGTTTTATATATGAAAGTACTTACACAACCTTCACCTCCCAACTTCCCTATTGATATCATATTTTTCTTCAGATCTGGAACATGAATTACCTCCTTCAATAGCCATTGATTTCCATTCTATTGTTTTATGAAAATTGTACCCATTCCAATGATTTTACAGGGTTTATCATCACCCAATCGAACCTATCCAAAATCTCCTTGAACATAATCATGAAAATGTTTCTTATCAGGTGTGGCATGGAATGAGGCCCCTGAATCTACCACCTAGGCATCAATAATATTTTCTAATGAAAGAATCAAAGTATCTTGCAACACATCACTTGTTACATTCGCTTCATGATTAGTTTCTTGTTGGGCATCTCCTTCTTTTCCCTTCCGAGACTTGCAATCTTTCTTCAAGTGTCTTTTCTTTGCGCATTTCCAGCACACTATCCCTGATCTGGACTTGGATCTACGTTTTCTTGACTTACTGTGATATCCTGGGCTCTTTTCTCTTTCCATTTTCTTCCCCTAGTCTCTACAGTCAAAGCATTAACTGATATCTCACTGAAGCTTTTCCGTCGCATTTCCTCGCTAAAGATTTCACCGACAACATCATCAAACTTTAAAGTACTAGATCCAAAGACAGAGTTACTAATGGCCATAACTAAACCATTCCAACTTTCTGGCAATGAGCATAGAAATAACAGAGCCCTAACTTCATCATCAAAAGTTACCCCTACAGAACTTAACTGACTTGTAACTGTATTAAAATCATTTAAATGGTCTGCAAAAGATCCACCTTCTGACATCTTCATATTAAATAAACGCTTCATAAGAAATACCTTATTTGAGGCCAAGGATTTTTCATATAGTTTGGCCAATGCCGACATTAAACCCTCTGTTCTCGTTTCCCTTGAAATATTAAACGCTACCGATGCCACTAGGCACAGCCGTATTGTTCCAAGTGCTTTTCTGTCAAGAATATCCCATTCTATGTCTTTCATACTCATTGGATTCTTTGTCTTTCCGCTCAATGGTAGGTATAGATCTCTCTGATACAGATAATCTTCCATCTGCATCTTCCACAGCTAGTAGTTTTGGCCGTTGAATTTTTCGACCCTAAACCTACCATCTTCTGCCATTGCTCCCAGTCGAACCAGGAACCCTTCTCTCCTGCGAGTTTATCAACCAAATAGACCTTCGGCTCTGATACCAGTTGTTAGAAAATTATATATTGCAGAGAAATGGAACACATAAAATATTTCAGAAATATAAACACAGAAAAAACATAAAACAAGAGAGACACAGATATACATGGTTCACCCAGTTTGGGCTATGTCCACAGAGAAACAGCCAGTCCTTCTTTTATTATATTATCCAGTAAACTGAATAGATACAACCTACAACAGATCCACTGTAACACCCTCTTCGCTCTCAATCTCCTCTCTCTTCCTTACTCAGAATACATATCTACATAGATGCAATACAATTCCTTCATATATAGTGAGGGGTTATCTTCTAGGGCAAAAAACCCTAAACTAAACATAACTTCTACCGTCAGATCATCCGCCTAATGAACGGCCCAGATTGACTAGAAATTACTATACTTTTACAAGGCAATTTTACATCTATTTTTAGCTTCGGGGGTGCTTCCCCCGGACCCCCCAGCCAGGGGGGATTAGCCCCCCATGGACCCACCGCACGCCCCCACGTGGAGGGGTGTACAGTCTTCCTAGGGTATACATCCGGCTGAAACCTTTGAATACAGAAGATAATCAAGCTCCACACCCAACAATGCTATTTTTAGAAGATTCTATTTTTAGCAGTTTCACCTCTCACCCAAGGTGGCCAAAATGCTCATTGGCCAAACTGCTATTTTTAGACATGCTATTTTTATCAAATCTATTTTTAGCACTTTCTAAATTTAGCATTTCTTGTTGCACATTTTTCAACACTCCCTCTCAACAAGAAATGCTTCCTCTCGAACCCGATCCTGTAACTCTGGAATATTCTGCATGTAACACATCTATCCGGTCCACTTGCTACAACAACACTCCCAACTGACCACTATGTTGGGCTAGGAACATACTCTGATGCTGAAGCTCTACCTGTTGCTGACAAGTGCTCCCTCTCTGACATTTGTGCTACTACAACATCTCCATGCATCTCGCACCATTGCACACCTCTCTATGCCACCTAGCACTGTACAAAACACTTGTGCCTCTCGCATTGCTGCAGCCTACTAGCTATGCATTGTCCTAAGATTCCCTGCGTTGTCACTCTCTGCTGCTCCATCCGCATCTGTCTCTACCCAATCAATCAGCTCCTGTAACTCCACATCAGAGCTCCCATAGTAAGGTCTCATCCAAGAGGTTAGGTACCTCAAGGATCTTGCCCCTCATTCCAGCCTTCTTGGGACAATCACTCCACATTGCCCCACCTCCTACCTAGAGGTATGGCTGCATGTGATCCCTCTACCCACCTGGCTCGAAATTTCCCCCTACTGGAGGTCTTTGCATGAGTAGATGTCTCTACTCGATCTTTTCTCAGCTTCCCCTGTTGTGGCTGCTCCACAACCTCCTGAAGCTGCTGCACCAATCGTGGCTCCTCCACAATCGTCCAAGTCTTCTTTTGGTGCTGCATGTTGAGAGGTAATATACCGTCCCTCTCAACCACCAAGTCTCCATCAGTTTCCTTGCTTCTCAAGGCTTTGCATGCATCTTGAACCTCAAGAGCATACAGGTTCTTGACCCATGAACCAATCTGCCTCACCTGTCTAGTGATGATGTGTCTAAGGAAAACCTTTCCCTTAGTGAAGACTACATCATAGCCTCTATCTTCTAGCATCACAATCAACACTAATTTTCTCTTCAATCTTGGTACATACTTGACATTGATCAACGTAAGGCGAGCTCCATGCTCCCTTTGAAAAATAACTGTGCCTTCACTTGAGACACTATACTTTTCATCATTACCCATCGCTATGAGTATCTGGAGATCTTTCTCCTCCAAAGTATTGAACAAACTCTTGTCGTAGATCATGTGGAAAGAAGCTCCACTGTTAAGAAACCAACCACTTTCCACCATGGATGAAACCATGCATGCGAAGAGTGTGAAATCCAACTCAAACTGTGAAGCAAGTGCCTCACCATTAGATCCTTTCCCGGATCCCTTTTTGGATTTCCTCTATGGACAATTTGCAGCATAATGTCCCACCTCATGACAACGAAAGCATCACACTTTTGATTTGTCAACCTTCTTCCCACGATTGGAAGAACTGAATTCAGAAAGAGAAACCTTCTCCTTCCCCTTCTTTGCCTTACTCACTAAGGCACAGTTCTCCTCATCCTCCATGGATGAATAACCATCTCTAGTGCTCTGTCTGATCTCCTCCTGTATCAAATCTGACCATATTCGTTCCCAATTTGGCAGTTTCTCCCTTCCATTCACTAAGTCCTAGTAGCTATGCCAGCTCTTAGGAAGGAGAAGGAGTGCTAGACTCACCATATCATCACTAGCTATCATGACCCCTACACTTGCAAGCTCATCCCTGAATGTGATGAGCTTTCTCAGATACATAGAGTTCGTCTCATCCTTTTAACACTTGATCTTTCGAAGTTTTTCCTTCAGTGCCAGCTTCCTCTGATCACTGCTATTCTGATATAAATCTTTCAATGTTTTCCACATTGCATGCAGAGTCTCCTTCCCATGGAGGCTCGAGACAATGTGATCTCGCACTCCCTCCTAGAGAATTCTCCTAGCTCTAGCCACAAACTTCTTCCATTCCGCTAGTTGAGTAGTATCAGTAGGCTTAGGGACTTCTTGATAAATGAAGTCCTTAAGGCCGTTATCTTCCAATAATGCCTCCATGCGATCCTTCCAAGCTATATAGTTTGAGCTGCCATCGAGGGCACACTCAAGCCTCAAACCATAGAATGCCATCAGTGAAATAGATGTGATAAGAACTTGAGATCTATATCCCAAATAATAAAATTTGAATTCCTTCGTCTATATTGTTCTTCCTTGATCACTTGTGCTCTGATACCATGTATAATTTTGTAGAATTTTCACCTGCAGATCAAACTGATATATGCAATGTACTAAAGCAAAACACTTGATCTACTTCTACAACCAATTTAGCGGAAGCCTATTCGCACATGAACAACATCAATAAGAACACTTATAACTGATATGAAGGAATCAATCACACATAACATAGAAGAATTTACCTAGGGAAAGCACTTGCTTAAAACCCCATCTCTGTATTATCATACAAGTGGAAATATAGTCTGGATTACACAAAGCCTTGGCTCAGAAGCTGTCCAGCTCTCAATAAAATCCCTCTGCTGCTCATCGACAATCAAAGGCTTCTCACAAACCTTCTCGTCTGCCATCCAAGCCTCCTATTTCTATGCGCATTTTTTGCTGGGTACCCCAGCTGTAACCTGTGCGATTCTCACCTCACACACAACACTGACCTCTGAAATAACTACACAAACCTGAAGGAGATAAATCCTCATCATGGATGAGCTTCCTTTATAGGAAAAATATTCATCCAATTGATAGTACAATGTCCCTTCTCTGATCTCAACTGGGTCTCTGTTTGAACTGACATGCATTAGTTATCCATTAGAAAATACTCAGATATCAGTTGTCACATGCATGCAAGCATTAACAAACTGAATATAGAAAATTTAACAACTTGTTAAATAATCTAACTGGACTTGACTAGTTAGAACCAAGTCAACTGATTCTCTCATTATATAACTGAACCTTATCTCCTTTAATCAAAGGATAAATTCCTAAATCAAGGGAGAAAATAATTGCATGATCTCACAAAGACTTCAATTTTAATTTTCCATAACTAATTAACTCATGGAGATTAATTAATTAATATTTTAAATTGTTGTTAAGACCAAATTCGTTTTTACTTCCTATAGTTAGACCAGGGATTGCTAAAAATAAGAAGGGACCCATAAATGCTATTTTTAGAAGATTCTATTTTTAGCAGTTTCACCTCTCACCCAAGGTGGCCAAAATTCTCATTAGCCAAATTGCTATTTTTAGACATGTTATTTTTAGCAGATCCATTTTTAGCACTTTCTAAATTTAGCATTTCTTGTTGCACATTTTTCAACACATCCATTAAATTTAAATGACAGACAGTATCAAAATATCCCTTTCCATGTCCATTAAGGGTATATGAGTAGATGAACCATACAAGGAAACTTTTTTAGCCATTTTTAAATTTGCATTTGAAGCAATAAAAGGTGGCTAGAAAATTTTAGTACTTGTGATCCTCGGGAGTAGTTAGTGGCAAAATCATTATAACTGAAACTAGCAGTAGGAGCAAAATAGTGAATGAAGCAGAAGAAATAAGCGAGAATGGGGTTTTTTGGGTGATAAAGTGGGAAAAGTAAGATTTATGATAATACAAACAAAGAAGTACGGGAAAATGACATGGCAGTATGATGTGTTAGATGTCGTAAGAGTACGGAGGGATGAGGTGGAGGGAGGTTAGTGACTTGGGAATGACTTGGAGGGATAACCTGCTCATTTTCCTACACTCCCTTATTGTCGATTGGTCATATTGATAGAATCCACTTACCATCCTTGGGGGCACCTTAGGTGGTAAGTTGTTTTGTTTCGATGTGGTGTCGGGGTAGATCACAACCGTCGATCTCCCCAGTCATTGAATATTGAAACCTGTCCCTCGTGACACCCTTCGACATAATGTTCATTTGTTTTGTGGTGTTGGACTCTATTTTGAGCGTGCCCTTGATTTAAGTCACAGTGATGCGCTTTTAGAGTTGCACACATTTTAATATTTTCTTTCGTAACTTCATGTGTGCATGGGTTGGCCCACCCTTTTAAAATACATGTGAACATTGCCAAAACCTTTGAGCTAGTAACATTAGGCTTGCAACAAACATATTAAATATTTACAAGATACACATTTAAAGAGTCCCATATTTATGCTTTTTTTTTCTTCTTATGTTTTTTTTTAATATATACATGGGTTTCCTTTTCTCTTTTCCTTTTCTTATTTTTTTATTTTTATTTTTATTTTTAAAGAATATAAAAGTGAAATGGCTACAACACATCTTATAGTTGCTCAGGTATAACTATGAAGTAGCTTCTAGATTATTTTCATACAAAGTTGTCCATGTTTCATTGCTTAGTTATGTCAAGTAGAAGTCAAAGGATTATGTCAATATTTTTGTCTAGTTGTTGCAATCTGTGAATGAAATAATGAAAAGCCTATACATATACTACTACTATAATAACGTCAATGTATTACTGTAATTGCAACATAGAGGTCATTGTAGTGCTAATTAAATTCATTATTATATAGGTATGAAAATCACTTAAGAACTTGGGTTGTATTGTATCAATAATTGACCTAGATGAAATGAGTAATTTCGTTGTATGAATAATAGTTCACTGTCTCACATACATAGGGTTGCTAATTCTATTTTCAAGTTGTTGTTATTGTCAAATGTCAAGTGAAAACATTACAAGAAATATTTTGTTTACATCATTATCATTCATATCAAGGATCATTGATATTCTATAGTTAATGATATTATGTAAGCTCACACTAAGTATCTCAATAAAATCAAGAATCAATCATTAGATTAGTGCGTTTGATCCTACCAAGGAGTTGAACATGAAATCAATGATTGGATTAGTGCATTTGATCTTTGAATTTGTTCATTGATACAATGAGATTTCCACCATTGTCTTATGGTGAGAATTAATGTCATATATTGACAAGGGGACCTTAGACTTTTTTGTTGTTCTATGATACTAATCAAGATGCTAAAGGAAAGCCCTACTAATATGATGATGTTGCCTTTTCACAGGAGGTATGTTAACTAATAATGCTTACACAAGATATTTCTCAGGACTACAATTAGAGATGACTTTTAGATATATTTGGAGAGGTAAAATCCTACTAAGTAGGCCACAATTTTTTTTGTAATACCATGCTTCTTCAACATAATTTCCATGCTCAGAACTATATCACTTGAAGCCCAAATCACACAAAGGTTTCATCATTGTAGTGTGCCTTCTAGGCCTACTTGTGCTTCAAGAGAATAACATAAAATGTGCAACTAGAAGGCTACTATATGAGGCCACAATCTTAGCTTCTTAAGGTATAAATGATTTCAAGAGTCAAACCAAAATTCAGAGAATAGGCCTGCGACCTAGCCACGGTCTTAAAACCAAACAAATCTTATAACCAAAAGAATAAAAAAATGAGAAACCCTTCCTATACAAGGCTGAATTTAATAATTGGTTTTTTATTTCTATTGTAGAGAGTCAAGGCTCAGAGGAATGGGTTGAGGTACATAAATTATTGCTTTGTACACAAGAGACTATACTAGCAATGCCCATATGAATCTAAGCCAAACAAAATATGAATATAAGCACTCACTAATTCACTATTCAAGAGGCCTAGGTCAAGGCCCATGATGAAGAAGGACTTTTAAACAAATCCCATCAAAAAAAAAATAAAAGGGAACCCCGATTTGCATAGGTATGAAACTAGAGAAGGCTTAAATCTTACCTCAGATATGAAGTGTATAGGTCCTATTATTTCTCAAACAACCTTTCATTCTTCATCAAAGAGAGCGACCAACACTAAATGGAACCTCCAAGAGAACCACCCAATACACATGAAAACAAACACCTTAACACTTTGAAAATGCTTTGTTGTTTCTACCTCGGGAGTCCAAGTTCAAGCTCAAAGGATCATTGTTGAGTTTTTATTTTAATTTGAGAGTTCAATAGGTCTCCTTTTATAGAGTTTTGTTGGGATAATGAGGGGATTTTAAGGTGAATGTTGGAGATCCATTTAAGAGCTTGAACATGTTGACTTTTCTAAAAACACTTATTAATTGGTTACCTTAAGCCCTGAGCTAGGATATCATCGGGTTTCAGTGAGTGGACATGGTCTTAAAGGTGTGATGAAGAGTAAAAACATTAATGATGCCCTTATTTGACATTATCTTTCCATGAAACATAACAAGTGACCTTCATGCATGATATTTAATTCCTAACAACCAATAAAAGTATGCAAAGTCACCACCCCTTGGGGTTTTAGCCTAGAAATTGGGGTCTTTAACTTCAAATGAAAATTTCCCTCAAACCAGGAGGCCTCTCGAGGCGTGCCACATACCACTGGAAACATAGTGACTAGGAAAATACTTAGGAATGATTTCTGGGGTAAAATTATTTGTTTTCCACTTTAAAATAATTCGAAAAGTTTTGGGTATATTCATTGACCAAGAAACCTAATCCTAGAACTTAGGGTTTTCAACCATCCAACAGTGGAGCTTCCAACTTAATGTAATCCAAACAAATATAAGAAGCATTCATTAACTGCTTGACATCAATGACATGTGTTTTTTTCAAGGTCAAACCCCAAGGTTGACATCAATGACAACACCATCCAACACTAAGCAAATGGGTGACAAGTTATGAGTGATAGGAGAATGAGGATGAGGTGGAAGACTCTAGTTAACCACTTCATGAACTAGAGGTTCATATTCTTGAGTATCACCCAAAGTGACCCATAAAACAGGTGTGTTGGTGTAAGGGCTAAGTCTACGTTTACAAGAAAGCAGACCCTCATGGGGAGAAAGGCCCTCAAGGTGATGAGAATGATAAAAAATAAAATTTTCCATGGTGGCAGCAAAAACTATATACAAAAGAACATAATAAATATCCCAAGGCCATTAGACACAACTAAACAAAACACCTATCAAATCTAAGGAGAAAACACACAAACCAATGAGATCAAAGGGATCTTCCCGCAACTAGAGCTTAGTTGATCAGGACCAAATCACCTGCAAACATATGGTTGGGATAATTACATTGGCCTCTTACTTAACAACTCTACACCTAGTGCAAGTACCTTTAATTATGGGTGGGCACCCTCTAGGGGATCTGAGTGAGCACTGACCAACATCTACCCTGGGTACAACAAGGACATTCCCCTTTTCATCACCAATGTAAGGTCCCTAAGATTATGGCCATCATGGTTACCATGTACAACCACCCAACCCAGGGAATAATCATTTGGACGGATCCAAATGCAAAGGTAGGGTATCAAGCTTGAAGCCTCCTTAATGAGACCCCCTAAGTACATGCAAACTGCGCCACCAAGACCAAATGAAGTGGGGTATATCACTCCACTGGCCTCAATGTGACCTTGTGATTGACCCTTCTGTTAGAAGGGCTTCCTAGGAAACGTGTAATTTCAAATGGATTTCTAATCCCTAGCTCAATATTCTATAATTTGTTTTGGTGAGCTTAGAGTTTACCTCACCCACCTATTCCAATGTCGTAGAATCTAAGCGGCTATTGGTAGGCTACCAGAGAAAAGAAAAAATGTTGAGTTGATTTTATTAAATGCTAATTTTAATGGTTGTTATTTAAAGTTAAGGGTAAATGGCGTGCAACTTTAATGGTGTTATGACTTGTGTTCAAAGAAAGTTGTGCAAAAAACCCATATAATCTTTTTCTTTTGATGAGTCCTATTTACAAGAAGGTTAAATCTTCTCAAATGAAAGCATTAAGACAATCCTTACAACCCTCTCATTTATTACTATGACATGTAGCACACATGAGAATAAAAATGCAATCAAACAACAAAAAGAAACCAAATGAAACATAAATAAAACACACTCAAAACCAAAACCCTAAAAACAAGAAATCATGCATTCAAAGGACGTATTCAATGATTAACTCACACTGACAAGCAGATAGAAAGGTGAAGGGTTATGCCAATGGTATTGCAACAACAATGCAATGGAGATGTTGCAAAAATGTGAGCTGGAGGTGTTGTATCCATGTGAAGATGTTGCAACAATGTGAAGGTGTTGTGGCAAGTTGAACCCCTCCAACAATGTAAAATTTGAAACGGGAACTATAAACTCAAAACGGGAACTCTGGCCAAAAAAACCCCGAAAAAACATCAAAAACAGTGCTAAAAAAGGAAAAGTGTCTAAACTGGAACGATGGTTTTTTTTTTAGGGTCAATTTTGAACATGTTTTAAAAATGGCAGTGAAAATGAAATTTTCGTGCAAAAAACACCTTGATAACGAAAAAGTGATGATACTGGAACGATGATTTTTTTAGGGTCAACTTTTCAACATTTTTAAAAAATGCTAGTAAAACTGAATTTTATGTGCTAAAAAAAGTTGTTTATGAGGAAAAAAACCATGACATTATGAACAAATTACATGACTAAATTAATTCAAAATTCATTATTTGTATATTGAATGAGACATACATTATATCTCTAATTTAATGTTGCATTGTAGATATTCTAAACAATAAAAATTATCATAATTAAGACATATAATCCAACAACATAAAAATGACTCATAACTTCTCATTTAACACCATATGGAAATCAAAAATTTTATTTCAAGATACAATGCAAACATCAGTTATATAAACTGTCTTAAACAATTATTCAAAATCACTCATATTTTCTTGCACACCATCAGAATTCACATTTTCAGATGAGTGACTAGATGTTGACGAAGATGTTCCATATTCTTCTCTTTCATCAACTAGTGCCCCATCTGAGTCCACATGCATGCCCACCATTTCAGGTTTCAAAATTCTTCTAGATCTACGACTGGTTTCAGCAGACTCCCATCTCAACATTGTTCCTTCTAGTAACAACCTTTTCAGAATCTCTATCGTCTTGAAGTGAAGAGTTCCTCTCTTTGTTAAATTGAATTCATAAACAAGTATGTCAACATCCTCCAATTTTAATATGTCTGTGCGGCAACGATTTATATTTGTACCCTTTCTTTTTCTCTTTCCACCATTTTTTTTGTCAACTACCATCTTTGGCTTATACACACCATTGAATGGGTGTGTATTTGTGGCATACAAATGTACTTCAACACCTGTAACATCCTCATTTTAGGTAAAGACATTTATAACTTTAGCAACCCAGAATGGATAGCCATTGGGATCTCCATCTGCTAGCACATTGATCATGCAACCCTCCTTAATATCATGTATTGAACCCCTGTAAAGGTCTTCCATGGCTTCACGTTGTCCACAAGATCTTATGGAAACAATATACATCTCTCTTTCCTCTGCTTGTGAAGAATTAATAATACCTTGAGATTGTTGCTGTTTAACAATGTTTATTTCCTCATGTTCATTCGACACATTTTGTGGCCAAATAAATGGATTTTTCAAAGGTATATTTTCATTTGTTGTTGTTGAAATGATATCACTTTGATTATTGAAAAATGACTCCCACCAAATTGAATCATCAATGTCAAAGTACTCATATGTATACCTAATACATTTTTTAATTTATTCTAGGCAACCAGAATAATTTATATCTATATTTTGTCTGCGTGCATTATGAACTTCACCAACTGATTGTAATAACAATATTTTTGATGCAAATATTGGATGATCTAGAATGAACTTCAAAAATTCCAAACCTGATGATAGTGCCCATTCTGCAATAGTTGAATACTTCTTGCCCCATATTAGCATTTTCCCATCAGTTTTTTGGATACGAAATTGATGTTGGAAGCTAATGTTATTAAGTTGTTCAATGCATTTCCCCTCACCATGTGATCCCAGAATTAACCTTTGCATGTAAACAATTTCTTCCAAAACATCAAAAGTAGGCTCTGGCATGTATGATTTCTTAATACATTGAATTAATGATGGCAAGCTCCCAACTTCCTTCCTCCTCAATGTGACTGAAAAACGACTGAACATCTGATCAATATGGTCATGAGTGTGCCCAACAAGAAGGAAACCAACCTTTACCTTCTGAAAATTTCTCAATTCAATAAGCATGTTTAGATATACAAAAACAACCTGATTTTTGTTTTCACAGCAAGTGTTGTCCAATTGTAGATACAAAACTTCAGGAAGATTAGCAAACCAATGAGAAAGTTGTTGGCATTATGATGCATGTGTTTTACTTGATGGCAACCCACTTGTACATGGTAACTAGATGAATCTACATAAGAGATATCAGATGTGACAGAAAGCATGACAATAGTGTTTATAGATGTGATGAAATGCAAGTTAGCTTCAAAGAGTCAGTTCAGAAGGCAACTCTCTCAGATGAAAGATCACAGTATAGTAGGTAAACAACAAGAATTAAGAAAGAAAGGTATACGCAGGTTCACTATATACCAAGTCGCATATACATGCAAGTTCACTTTATACAAAGACGTGTATAACGTACACACGCACTTTCATAGAAGGAAAGGCTTGTACATGTCGAAAACTAAGTTTTGGTCCGTGGTATTTGGACCATGGTATTTTGGTATTGGTCCATGGTATTTGGTCCGAGGTATTGACCCTAGGTATTGGGTCCAAGGTATTGACCCACGTGGTTTTGGACCATGGAATTGAGAAAGGCCTAAGATTATAAAAGGAGGAGAAGATCATTAGGCCAAGATGCAAGTCTTGAATATCTGAGGAAGTCTGAGATCCAGTATACAGGTTATGGGTTTATGATCCTTTTCTTGATCTGAGCCGACGAGGAATCTCAGCGATTGATGGAGAAGAAGATCTAATGATGGATCGGGATCTTATGGCTTGGAATGAATCATCTCTGTATGGTTTGATCATGCTTTTCTAGATCTGTATATTGATGCTTTTGATGTTCTGTAAATATTATGATCTGGGGATAACTGAAGTCTAGAATAATTGAAAAATTATGAATGAATATTTACAGATGTATACGCAGTTTGACTTTGATAAAAGCACGTATACACGCAGGTTAGACATGTCTAAGTAGCGTATACCATATGAACTATGATCTTTGAAGTTACAAGTGGTTCTGGTTGTTGACTTAAAGTTTTGAGTTCTAGTGACTGTTTAATGGTGACAATATTCTACATATTCAAATTGGTTGATTGTGATTAGCTTCAGTGTTGATGGATGAGATTTAATAATGGATCAGGATCATAATGACTTATCTTTATGTGATCTAATGGACTAGACCTGGTTGCTAACACACGTATTATCCTTTTGTATGTAATGATCTAGGTATGTCTGAAGTCGGGAAGTGCAGCGAAGTTATAAGTAAGTATTTGATGACATATACGCTGGTTCGCTTTGGTGAAGTTGCGTATACACGCTGGTTCGGCTCTTCCAAGTAGTGTATGCACTCTGATGCATGGTTTTTGATGATACAGTTGGCTCTGAATATTTTTGTAGAGTTTTGGGTTCTGCTCTGTGCTCTGGTGACTGTGTTTTGATGACAAGGTTTTAGTGATTAAGTTTTTGGGTGATTCGGAGAGTAATGATTGAGTATTCAGTGAATGGGTAATGCAATAGTTGTATTACAGTGGTGATTTATTTTGACCTTCAATGTTGTTGATGGGTCCAGTATTAAAATTGGATGAAACATGGCCTTTAGATTATGGTGTTGTGTTCCAAGAGTATCCATTCTGAAAATTTATGAAATGTGATACCTGGAGGAAGAAAGAAGGTCGTATCCTTCTATAGGTCGGCACCTACATACTACTAAGCACATCGGCTAGCACAAGAGCTAGGGAGTTGTAGCTCCCTTCCAGTAGAAGATGGGGAACGAAAGAAGGTTGTAGCCTTCTGCTGGTAGAAGCCTGCGTACTGGTATGAGTCTGCACCAGTACATTGTTGTAGACAGATTTTCTTATTATTAAAATAAGACAGAGACGACAACAGTAGGTGGTTTTTACCCACATTGGGTTTCCACCTTACATCTTAGTGTTCATGTGTGATGCTTATGTGTGATGGTTCTTTCTGTTATTAACTGCACATTGTTACTATTTAATGTTTAATAAAGTACTGATATTCATTTTAAAGATCAACATATGATGAATTAACAGAATCATTAGTTTGTTGGATATACGCTTGTTTCCTTAAACACAGTTGTGTACACACGTGGGTTGCCTTCATTGAAGTAGCATATATGAAATTGAGTAAGAAGACAAAAATATTATTGACTTGACTAATACTGATTCACCCCCCCCCCCCACTAGTATTATTTCCAACAATTGGTATCAGAGCAGGTCCTTTGGTAGAAGCTTGATCGCTTGAAGGAGATCCATAGAACAATGGGAAAGAAGCTAAAGAAGAAAGCACCTCAGAAGAAGAAGGCACCTGAGAGGAACTATGACAGTGGGAGAATCGATTGGGGAATATGTGGAAGCAACACTTCAGATTTAGAATCACTTCAGAATGAAGATGAACAAGCAAAATAACTATCAGGTATGAATTTGTTATCCTCTAGTGATACATTTCTCCATCCATTTGAAGATGATGAAATTGATAGCGAAACAACTGAATTTACTCTTATGGGTGAGGAAGAAAGATATCAAATAGAGGCAGAATTTAAAAGGCTTACGGAAAAAATTAGATATCAACAAGATCTATTGGACAAAAGGGAATGTGCCTCCAAAGAAGAAGATACCAAACTAAAATCTCAACTAGAGGAAGGAAACAAGGTAAGGAAGCAATTCAAGGAAAAGGAAGATTAATGTCAAAAGCTACAGGATGAAGTGACATCATTAAGAAATGAAGTGAATGAAAGGAGCACAACAATCAAGAAACTCAGAGATATATCTAGTTACTATGAAAGTCTTGAAGCTAAGATCCACTCGCTAAAAGAAGATCTTGAATAATCAAATAAGCAAAATAAATAACTACTCCAAGCTCTTGAAAAACAAGAAAACGAAGCTCTTGAATTAATACATCAGTTGGAAGAAGGAAGAAGAGCTGAAGGAATCATGAAGAAACATTATCTTGAAAAGGAAGAGCAACATCAGGTTGAGGTAAATATTCTAAAAGATAAATTAGGAGAAAAGGATAAGCTCTTACAATTTCAAGATAGTACTAAGATCTTGGATGATATTCTTAGTAGTCAAAGGTCTCTTGCTATCAAAACTGGTCTTGGTTTTCATGAATCTGTTGAAGGTGAATCTAGTTCACAAAAGAAGACGAGAAACTCTAATGCAAAATCTGAAATGCTCAACAAGGAGATGATAAGTCAATCCCATCAACAACCAAGGAAAGAAAATCTTTTTCTCCTATCTATGGAAGTGATAGTCAATTATTTCCTCAAATGAATAATGTTGAATGGTATGTATGTCATACTTTTGGACATGTTGTAGCCAGATGCAGAAGTAGAATGGTTCAATACCATCACATAGAAAGATCATCACGTTCCAAGCACTTTAAGGGATATTGTTTTGCTTGCAATATGTTTCGTCACAAAGCCATTGACTGTTATGGAAGGAATATGAAACATATGAGATGTTATGCATGTAACAAGATTGGACATATCGCTAAGGAATGCAGGAGCAAAGTACGGGCACCATACCGAAAGGTGAAAACATCATCACACTCGAAGATATGGAAGAAGAAGGAAGTACGGTCAGAAAGATGTGGCACAGCAAAATGTACAAACATTACAGACTCAGAGGGCACTGAAAGTGTGAAACTTCAGTGTTCTAAATCTCATACGTAGGTTTCATGAAGAGAAATCGCGTATATATGTGAGTTAGACACTACACCGTCATGTATATGTTATTTTTAGGAAAAGCAATGGGACAGACTCAGGAAAAAGGATCTGAAATGGTTCAGTCAATTATTTCTTTGTTTCATGATGGTTACAATCTATTGATAATGTGTGGAAATATACTGATACTCATAAGATGTTGTTTTTTATCCTCACAAGTTAACTTGACGTATATATGATCATTGATGATGCCTTGATACTTCTTGTTGATATGTGCATGATCAGCTTTGACAGTGAACAAATGGAACAGGTTCAAGGGGAGAACATGCTCTGTTTCTAATAAATCATTGTTGGCATTATGTTTAGAATTTTTTGGTACCTAATCAATGATGATGATGTTTATATGGCTAAATGATACATCTTGCTATGTTACAGTTATGAGTTGCCCATGATAAAATCTCATATGATACTTGGGGGTCACATAGTTGGTTTTCAGATCATATTCATGGATGGTTGTGGACGATTCTTTGATGATGCATATAGTCATGATGATATTCATAAGGACAAGGAGAAGTACAAATCTTGAGTACACAACTTCATTATTTAATGATGAGTCACTCATTTCTTTCATGTTGCTGTCATCATGCTTTCTAAAGATCATATAGTACAGTTATGATGCAGGATTCCTATGGTTCTTGGTTCTCACACGATTGAGGTTTGCTGCTATTGATGATATCAATAAATCTTAACAAATGACCATAAGATCATGCCTTGCTAGATATATCTTTTATAGATATACAGTATGATGATTACTTCAGTTGCATATTGTTGGTTGGCAAAGAGAATGGTGTTGTTGCAGGTTGCATGGAGACATAGCTATTTGAAGACATGGATATTCGAAGACATGGCTTACTTAATCACTTTCAGTTCTTATCTTATGATGATAGGTTGATACTCACACATGTTGATTATCATGGTTGATGCTTAACATATGTGGGATGTTCCCTAGTGATGAGAAATGGCTAATATATTGAAGGCTCTTGTGGAAAGATCATACTGTTATTGATGACAATGTTATGATCATAGATGATGACTATGGTATTTTTCACATACAGATGATATGATGTGATTGATTGGAGATATGACATATACTGAGGTCATGATAAGTCTCTTTCTACTAAGGAAACGAAGCAAGTTGATCTTCATGAAATCAAGAGGATGAGTTGATATCTATATGCAGACATACTTTGTCACAGGTTGATGAGATTTACACTGTCATGTCTTGGGGACTAATGATGGACATATACAAGTTTCTGGTCTAGATGCTATTAACAAATGCTGTTGACGATAGTTTTTTATAACTATCATAATCTTGTTTTAGATATTTGGTCTCTATGTCATGTATATCATTCGATGTAAAGGTCATATCAAGACCCTTGATGTAATAGTTTGTCTTTGTCTATTGTAGTCTTTTGATGAATCCCTCTTGGTCATATGATGTAATTTGTGCCCCCACTAAGCATGGGAAGGATGATGTAATATTTCAATCATGTATAAAAAATTGGTATCTGGTATATCCCCACTTGGTTGGGTGGATGAGTCAAGTTTATCCCCACTTGGTTGGGAGAATGAATGTATGTATGAGTCATTGATGATAGGAAGGTCAAACTCACATAGGTGAGTTATATAGTCATGTTATTTTCTTGAAAATATTTGCAGACTCTGCATGTGCTCAAGGGGAGCATGAATGATTCAATACATCTCAGCATGAACAAACGGGGAGTTCAATCAAAGATTTCAACATGTGCCTAGGGGGAGCATGATTAATATTTAGCTATTCAGATTTGAAAGTCTTCTGCTCTTAGCGGGAGAAGATATTGGTCCGCCCTTTTCCCTTGATGTCAAAGGGGGAGAGTGACTTGGTGTTGTTGTTGCCATCAAGTCCAAAGGGGAGATTGTTGGCATTATGATGCAAGTGTTGTACTTGATGGCAACCCACTTGTACATGGTTACTAGATGAATCTACAGAAGAGATATCAGATGTGACAAAATGCATGATAGTAGTGTTTATAGATGTGATGAAATGCAGGGCAGCTTCAAGAAGTCAGTTCAGAAGGCAACTCTCTCAGATGAAAGATCACAGTATAGCAGGTAAAAACAAGAATGAAGAAAGAAAGGTATACACAGGTTCACTATATACCAAGTCATGTATACACGTAGGTTCACTTTATACAAAGACGCGTATAACGTACACATGCACTTTCACAGAAGGAAAGGTGCGTACATGTCGGAAACTAAGTTTTGGTCTGTGGTATTTGGACCATGGTATTTTGGTATTGGTCCATGGTATTTGGTCTGAGGTATTGACCCCAGGTATTGGGTCCAAGGTATTGGTCCTACATGGTTTTGGACCATGGTATTGAGAAAGGCCTAAGACTATAAAAGGAGGAGAAGATCATTAGGCCAAGATGCAAGTCTCGAATATCTAAGGAAGTTTGAGATCCAATATACAGGTTATGGGTTTATGATTCTTTCCTTGATCTGAGCTGAGGAGGAATCTCAGTGGTTGATGGAGAACAAGATCTAATGATGGATCAGGGTCTTATGGCTTGGAATGAATCACCTCTATATGGTTTGATCATGCTTTTTCTAGATCTGCATATTGATGCTTGTGATGTTCTGTAAATATTATGATCTGGGGATAACTGAAGTCTGAAATAACTATAAAATTATGAATGAATATTTACGGATGTATACGTAGGTTGACTTTGATAAAAGCATGTATACATGCAGGTTAGACACGTCTAAGTAGCGTATACCATATGAACTATGATGTTCGAAGTTACAAGTGGTTCTGGTTGTTGATGCAAAGTTCTGAGTTCTGGTGACTGTTTACAGGTGACAGTATTCTGCATATTTAGATTGGTTGATTGTGATTAGATTCAGTGTTGATGGATGAGATCTAATAATGGATTAGGATCATAATGACTTATCTTTATGTGATCTAATGGACTAGACCTAGTTTCTAACACACGTATTATCCTTTTGTATGTAGTGATCTAGGTATGTTTGAAGTCGGGAAGTGCAGCGAAGTTATAAGTAAGTATTTGATGACATATATGCTGGTTCACTTTGGTGAAGTTGTGTATACATGCTGGTTCGGCTCTTCCAAGTAGCATATGCACTCTGATGCATGGTTTTTGATGATACATTTGTATCTGAATATTTTTGTAGAGTTTTGGGTTCTGCTCTGTGTTCTGGTGACTGTGTTTTGATGACAGGGTTTTAGTGATTAAGTTGTTGGGTGATTCGGAGAGTAATGATTGAGTATTCAGTGAATGGGTAATGCAATAGTTGTATTACAACGGTGATTTATTTTGAGCGTCAATATTGTTGATGGGTCCAGTATTAAAATTGGATGAAACATGGCCTTTAGATTATGGTGTTGTGTTCCAAGAGTATCCATTCTGAAAATTTATGAAATGTGATACCTGGAGGAAGAAAGAAGGTCGTAGCCTTCTGTAGGTCGGCACCTACATACTAGTAAGCACATCGGCTAGCACAAGAGCTAGGGAGTTGTAGCTCCCTTCCAATAGAAGATGGGGAACGAAAGAAGGTTGTAGCCTTCTGCAGGTAGAAGCTTGCATACTGGTATGAGTCTGCACCAGTACATTGTTGTAAACATATTTTCTTATTATTAAAAGAAGATAGAGACGACATCAGTAGGTGGTTTTTGCCCACATTGGGTTTCCACCTTACATCTTGGTGTTCATGTGTGATGCTTATGTGTGATGGTTCTTTATGTTATTAACTGCACATGGTTACTGTTTAATGTTTAATAAAGTACCGATACTCAGATTAAAGATCAACATATGATGAATTGACAGAATCATTAGTTTGTTGGATATACGCTTGTTTCCTTAAACATAGTTGTGTACACACGCGGGTTGCCTTCATTGAAGTAGCATATATGAAATTGAATAAGAGGACAAAAATATTATTGACTTGACTAATACTTGATTCACCCCCCCCTCTCTGTATTATTTCCAGCAAAAGCACATCATGAATTATGGTTATGGTCAGATTTGCATCATTATGAATATTTGGAGTTGTGAAGTACACCCTTTGCAACATTTTCCCATTGAATACCATACAACCGACCAAGTAATACTTAATAAAATTTTCCTCCTGTAAATTTTTGGGTGTGCGACAAAATGTGGTACAAGTGTTTTATTTTGGTCCATACCATCAATTATCAAACCCAAATATTTATTTGGATTATCATAACACTTCTTTCGATGCTTGTACAATTTTTTCCTTTCATTTGCTTGTTGTTTGCGATGCTCCTGAATTTCTTTGACAATTGAATCTACACAACATAAAAGAAAGCCATTAAGAAATATGTTTTCATAATTGATGACTATACAATTTTAAAAGTTAAAGTTATGAATGCTTACCTCTTTCTAACCCTTCACATTTGTCCCTTTTTTATTTAAGAGAAGCACATGTACTACAAATCCCCATCCTTGTCTTCTTAGGAATACGGACATTGTTGAATTCTTGCTTCCATACCTTCCCAAAATATTGATATGTAATAAACCGGCCATGTCCCTCAGCACCTTCTACATATTCTTTGTATAAGTTGTAGATTTATCATCTTGAAAAATTATCTTGAATATGTATTGTCTCTCTATTTGGCATACACTCTCCATGCTTTGAAAAGAAATCTTTCATCCATGACATTGCAGTATTTGATAATGGCCCAAACTGTCTTTTATGATGTACTTCTTAATAAATTGTGGGATCCTTTTCCAAATTTTCTTGAATTCTCGAGAAACGAAAATTCCTAATCGAATGAAACATTTTGAAAGCCTTTCTACAGATAAATAAATTCCCAATATGATAATCATAACCTGACAATGTAGATTGCATGCACCCAACTAAATATGAATTTTGAATGCTTTTATTCATTGACAAATATCTCTTCCTGCACTCTAATGCAAATTTGAAATCCATATGTTTCAAGCAATATTTTTTACAACATTCACTTGAAATGAGAGTGCTGATAGAACTTATTCTCATCAGATATTCTGCTCTACCCCTTTTATAACTAGAACATCTTGCATTGATACGAAAAGGTCTACTCCTACTCCTCGATACAATATTTCGTGGCAACATCTCCATCATTGGATCATCATTTGTATAAGGATTTTCATCATCATTAAGAGGAATGTTATCCACACTATGACCAATTGTGCTTTTCAAGTACTGACTTGGAGGATATTCTTCATCTTCCCCTTCTTTAGTGCTACTACCATAGTTGTTAGAATTCGGACAGAATGTAAAATTTGACTCGATGTTTATTGGATATTCTTGTTCATGTGCATTGTCAGTGTTGCTCTCATAGTCCATAGAATTAGGACTACGTCCAAAATGTGATTGGTTACTTACTAAAAATGCTACACCTTGTCCTTTGTCACTACTACCTTTGTACTCATTAGAATTAGGACTAAGTGCATCATCTTGTCCTTCATCACTGCTACTCTCATAGTCCTTAGAATTAGGACTAAGAGAAGACTGTGACACTCCTTTCTTTTGAAATTCATCATCGCGCTCTTCATCACTGCTGCTCTCATAGTCCTTAGAATTAGGACTAAGAGGACACTATGACACTCCATTCTTTTGAAATTCATCGTCATGCTCTTCATCACTGCTGCTCTCATAGTCCTTAGAATTAGGACTAAGTGGACACCGTGACACTCCATTCTTTTGAAATTCGTCATCACACTCTTTAGCACTACTGCTCTCATAGTCCTTAGAATTAGGACTAAGTGGACACCGTGACACTCCATTCTTTTGAAATTCATCATCACTCTCTTCAGCACTGTTGCTCTCATAGTCCTTAGAATTAGGACTAAGTGGACACCATGACACTCCATTCTTTTGAACTTCATCATCATGCTCTTCATCACTACTGCTTTCATAGTCCTTAGAATTAGGACTAAGTGGACACCGTGACACTCCATTCTTTTGAAATTCATCATCATGATCTTCATCACTACTGCTCTCATAGTCCATAGGATTAGGACTAAGTGGACACCGTGACACTCCATTCTTTTGAAATTTTTCAGCATTCTCTTCATCACTACTGATCTCATAGTCCTTAGAATTAGGACTAAGTGGAATCTGCAACTCTTTATTTATTTGAAATTCTCCATCTCCTCTTTCATTAGTGTTGCTCTCATAGTTCTTAGGATTAGGACTAAGTGGAAGAATTGACTTTCTATTCATAGTGGAAGAATTCTCGTTATATTCATCAACATGAATAAAGTTGTTACACGATGAAGATGTTGATGTCGTACAAATCGAAACTTCACTATCAGGACAATCCATCCCTTTCAAATAGAAGAGGTTGAATGATACAAATGCAGAGTCTTCTAAAGATATCATACAACTTAGAGAATGAAATTTTCCCTCTAGAAATTTTCCCTTCAAAAAGTTTGTTAGATTTATTTCCCTTCTTTATTTTATTCTACAATTTATTGAAAAATGTAAACTAAATTTTTTTATGAAATAAATCTTTAAAGTTATTATATAATATTTACTAAACAATTGATTTTTTTTTAAATTTTTATAATACATTCTAAAACAAATTAATTCCACATTAACCATACAGTAAAACATCTCCGTAATTTCGCCTATATAATAAATTCCATTATCACTATTACTCACATCACATCAAGGTTTTCTGAGGTTCGTTGAAAGACTTGGAACGAATTTGTGGAGTAGCTACGTTGCTATCAACAACATATTCAATGGAGAATTCTCACAATTGAAAGGTTAGTTAAATTTCTTTCCTTGCAAATTTTAATATTAAATAAGTTTAATGAAGTAGAATTTTTTTTTTTAAATTAAAACTTTTTGCAAACCAAATTTACCCACTATGTCTGCTGTGAGCATGGTGGGCCCGGTAAAGCTCACGACGGCCAAACGGGCTCGGTAATGCTCACGGTGGCCAAACGGGCCCATAGGTTAGGGGCGACGAGCATGGTTAGCCCGCCCACCCGCAAGGTGGCAAGGCAATTCTGAGAATCGCCGCGCCACCCCGCGGGTGGGCGAGCCGTTGAGGTGGCGTGGGAGAGGCTACAACAGCCCCCCTTGCGCCACCCTGGCAGCCCGCCCACCCACGGGGTGGCACGGCGATTCTTGAAATCGCCCTGCCACCTCATGGGGGTGCGGGCCACCTGGGTGGCGCGGGAGAGGCTGCGGTAGCCCCCCCCTCTTGTCACCCCAGCGGCTCGCGACACAACTGTCAGCTCGCCCCCCGCCACCCCACAGGCGGGCAAGCCGCCGGGGTGGGGCGAGGGGGAATTGCCCTGCCACCCTACAGGCGGGCGAGCCATCGGGGTGGCGCGAGAGAGGCTGCGGCCGCGCCCTCCCCCCCCCCCCCCCCCCGTGCCACCCCAGCAGCCCGCGACACAACTGTCAGCTCGCCCCTTAACACCTCGCAAGCCGCCGGGGTGGCACAAGGGGGGTTGCCACAACCTCCACCCACGCCACCCCGGCGGCCCACCTGCCACCCCGCAAGCAGACAAGCCACCGAGGTGGTGCGGGGGGGGGTTGCCGCAACCTCCACCTGTGCCACCCCGGCAACCCGCCACCCCAAGGGCGGGCGAGTTTCCGGGGTGGCGTGGGATGGGTTGAACAGAGGGCAGTGGTTGGGTCGCTATGGTGGGCTAGGGGCCTAGACCCAATGGCTGGCTCGGTTGGCTGGCCGATTTTTAGGGTGTAGTGGTAGGGTGATGTATTTTTTAATTTTAGTTTTTTTTCAAAATTGTTATGATTTATAAAATTAATTATCATTTATCGTTTTCATTGTTAATTTAAGTTAATATATTTTCGTTATTTACTGATTTATGTGTTTCTTTTTTTCAGGAAAATGACATCAAAAAATATTTCTGTGAATCTTTCTGGACCAAATACTCTTAAAGGTGGATCTTCAAAAAACATTGGTGAACAAACTCCACCTGAGTTGATGGCTACAAATTTTTCAAGTGCCTCAAATGATAAGAAGATGATTTATACTGGAAAAATTCAAAAGAAGTGAAACTTCCAACAAGAATCTAGTATGTGAAAGAAAGAGAAAGCCAAAATATGAATATATATCTATATATTGATATACCGAATGATAATGGAATTTATGATGTGATGGGAAGAGTCATAGACATGTGTTCGGTACCGGACAATGAAGTTGTTTACATACTTACAAAACCACCCAAGTCACATGAAAGGATTAAATACCAGTTATCATATTCATTGAATGACACGAAAGAGGTATCTACAAAGTTGTGTAAACAAATCATAAATGAGATGAAACAAAATATCGTAAGTATTTTTATTTATATTTGTATTTTGTGTTCTTGTAACTGTCTCACTATATTTTTTTAACTTTGTTTTTATTGACATATGATATTTTGTTTGGCAGAATTTTGTTGAAAGTTGTTCAATTAAGTTGGGAGGCATTATTTTCGTAGAGCATGATATTATGAAAGTTGTCAACAGTTTCTACTCAGTGTCAGAAGAAGATATGGCAAACAAGCAAAATATAGTAATTGATGATGCTAAAAAACTACATCCAAGGGATCAGAAAAAAAAGGTCTCTAGTGGATAAATCTAGCAAGGGTAGACAAGTTACTTTTGAAGACGATGAAGTTGAAACTGACAGTGAAGAATATGTTGCTGTTACTGAAGATGACATTGGAACTAAGAAGAGCCGTAAAAGACCAAAAGTAACAATTCCCAAGAATAAATCTGTTACAGTTAATGATGAGAATGTTATGAAGAAGAAAAGTAAAGTTGAAGATTTTGAAGTAGTCATTACCAACAGTCAAGAACCTAGTGAAACTTCAAAAGAAAGTAGAGAAATCATTACACCAAGAGTTGATTTAGAGGATGGCATTATAAAAAAAAAAACAAAATGTCATTCGACAAAATTTGACAAAGAGAAACTTAATTGAGGGTGGTCGTACATTTCAGCTTAATGTCATAGAAATCTATAAGGCAAGTGAAGGACAATGTCAATATCAAATCAGAAAGCCACATCATCTGCATGTTCACAACTTGAAGACAATGATGAGGTACAATCCATATGCTCATGTGGTTAGTTATGTGCTCCTTGTGATACAGTTCAAGTTCCCAACAAAGAAGCATTTGATAAGTCAAAATGTTTTGAATAGAATTATTATGTGCTTGGGGGGAACCATTGTGTAGAAGCTCAAAGACAATTGATGGAGGAATATCCCAATAACCCACATTTTGAAACAATGAAATGTATCATTTATGCTAGTTTATTAGATACAGAAGCAAAGCTAGTGGCATGGGATCATAATTCAGATAATGAATATAGGATGTCTATGACTTTCATCCAAAGGGATAGATTTAATCATAGTGAATTTGAAGAAAAATGTGGTGGGGATAGGATAAATGTCACTGTAGATTTCCGAAATGAATTTTGTATGGAAATAGGCTATCCAATTGAAGAGAAAATCAATTCAAAAGGTGGCAAAGGCGGAAAATTTAGTGATTTATTCAGAGGTGTTGATAACATTTTCCAGCTGGCATTTAGAACTGGAGATATATGGGAGTTGATTAATGAGATTTTTAGCATGTGGGAAAACATTGGCATTAAAAACCAGAAGGTCAAAAAGTCTAAGTCATTGATATGTATCAGTAGTAAATCAGGGCCTAAAATGAAGCATCTTCTAGAAGATATGACTATCACACCTTGGAGAGCATTACAAGGAGTGAAAAATGGAAAAATTGTCAAAGAAATATTATCTCATGTGAGGTCAAGGGAATTATCATTGGAGGAAATGTCTAAGGAATTTCAAAAGTAAGTTTGTTGAATTATTTTTATCTATTTCTAGATTACAATTTTCTTTTAAATATAACATATGGTTCTTGGTAGTATTTGTTATACATATCATTATATTAAATTTTTGTTACTTTATATATGCAATCACAAAGTTCACATGAAAATTCAAGAACAAATGGTTAAATTGTTCAATGAAGATAGTTGAGATGATGTTGTACGCAACTATCCAGATTCAAGTTCTACATGAACATTAAAAGTTTTTTATCTTGCATTTAAAAAGACATCTTGATTTATACATTCATTTTTATTCATCTGTGTACTATTTTTAATTTATAACTTACACATATATTTTTTTATTTTATAAAAGATGAAGAAGGATGATAATGGAGCAATAGATAGTTTCAGAACCTTTATTGAAAAAATAAAGATCGAAAGACTGAAGAAGAAATGTATTAATCATGTTGAACTTGATCCAACTCTTACTCATTTCATTTGGAATAGGCTAGACACTATTCAATATCAAGTAATACAAGGCGACTGTGAAGACATTTCTAAACTCATACCTAAAAGGGAATATGCCCTAGTTATTGTAGATATTCTCCATGGTTTCAATATTCCAAACGTTGACTATGATAGTGACCCTTATACTTATCAAGCTCTTAGTAAAGTGGTTGCGGGATTTCTAGAAGTCACATCATCACCATTATAGAGATTTGTGACATTTCATTTAGACACACAATTAGCAATGTTATTGTCAAGCTTCAAGGGGAAAACAAATTCTAGGATGCAGCTTACATGGTAAGACGTTTAAAACGTATATTTGATTAATGTTGAAAAATTCATTTATGTACAAGTTAATTGAACTTTTACTATTTCATGGTACAGGAAAAAGTCAAATCTTCTTAACCGTGAAGATCAACTATGTATAAATAATTATGAGTTCATCCATATTGATAGTTGGGCAAAAGATGATAGCTATATGTCTATGATTTTTAATCAGGTAGATGGAAAGAGTCATGGCCAAATACTGACTTATGATGCTACTGTGAGATAACTAACATATGAAGACAAAGAAGCAAAAGGAGAGATAGTTAACATTTATCAAAAACCACAGTTATTGATTAACTATCTTGTAGACATATGTTCAAATGAAGGAGATTGGGTTTTGGATTTATTTTCTGGCTCAGGTAAGTTTTATTATATGGAATTGAATTTCAATATGTTATTTTTTAATTAATATGTCATTGTACTAATTTAATTCATTATTTCTTTTGTGCTTGATAATTAGGTACAACACTAGCATCTTGTCTTCAAAAAGGAAGATATTGCATTGCAATTGAAAAAGATCCAATACAGTGCAATTTCATTCAGCAAAGAATTAATGCTCTTCAATTTCTTCCAGATGAAATGCAAGAAATTGGGTTGAAGAAAGGGGACTTTAGTGAATCACGTGTAGCAAAAAAGGCAAAGGAACCCCAACCACCATTACACGGAATGATTGGAAAGGCATACATTGGGAGATTCGCAGACATCAAAGATCCATTAGAAGAGAAAAATGAGCAAAATGAAGCAAAAAATATTGTGGAAGAAGACAATGATGAAACTCTAGAGGACGAAGAGTTTGGATTACGTGACATTGCTGACTAAATTTAAGTTATGCTTGGAAATCAAGCTCACTTTTTGTAACTATTAATTAGTTATACTTGTAGCGTTTTGACTTTTACATTTTATGAGAAGAATATACACTCAATTAAGGTTGTTATGCGTTCAATATTTGTATTATGTGACTTTCACATTAATTTTTAAGTTAATCATTATTTTTTGAAAAAACAAAAGTGACTATTATTATTTTTTGACATGAAATTCATAAAAAAAAACTATTATTTAACCATTTTTAGTTAAAATTTTCCTATAACAATTGTGATTTTGACATGTCATTTCTAGCAAAAAATTATGAAAACGTGTAGTTTTTTTAGTTATATTTATGTTAAAAATGGTTATTTTTATGTCAATTGTTAAAAAATATTGTTTTTTAGAAACAATTATTTCATATGGATTGAAAAATTAATTAATGATGTATAAATATGTAGAATATCGAAAATTCAAAATGTCGACCTTCTTCTTTAAGTATGCAAAACAATAAAAACCTCACTACAAAAAAAATAAAATTAAAATATAAACAAGAAAATATGAAAAAGAAGACCACTTCAAAAATTATTAAATTTACAAAATAATTATTTACATTTCATACATTAGAAAATTAAAAGTAAAAAAAAAAATCCTTTTAAAAAAAAGGCCTGGTGTAGAATTACCACTTTTTTAAATCAGCATCAAAATCACTACCATTCTAAAACGCAATGTACATAAAAAAATTATAGTGCCAAAAACTATGCTCTAAAAAAACATGTGTTTTGCATCTCCCCTTTCCAAGATCGGGCTATCTATACAAAATAGGTAACAGTATGAGTTCTCGTTTCAAAATTTACATTGTTCTCCAAGCAATCCTCTACTAGCACATTTAGAAATACATTTATGAGTGTTTTTGGAGTATTTCTCGTGATTTATCATTAGCTAACATTAAAAAATTGATTCTTTCCTTAATACACAAGAATGAAGATTAAAGATGATGTAATCAAATACATCATTATGAGAAAAATGAGTTATGGAATGATATGGAGATGGGAAAAAGGGTATTCAAAAGGTGGATTGAAATAGTTATAGAAAAATCGCCAATTTAAATGCTTGTGAGTACCTTTGGAAAAACAACTAGTGAATATTGCAAGAGATGTGGACCAACCAAGCAATTCCAAATTAATGCTTCAATAGAGCTAGAAGTACCTTTAGCAAAAAGGTTAGCAAATATTACAAGAGATGTGGACCAATTAAGTAAACGATTCTAAAGTTCTTTTCAATTCAATTGTTTAAACCTTTAAATACTTTATTTTTTAGCCAAAGCCACAATCTAATTCATTGAACAAACTATGTTTTTGTAGCACATTGTTGGCAGTCATTTTGTGGCTGATGTCTGTAATTGCAAAAGTTTGCAATTAGAGTTCCTTGTCAAGCTTGGAGTGCTTTTGTGTGTGAGCATAATTTGTATGTCTTTGAGAAAATTCACATGAAGAAGAGAAATTGTTTGGAACAAAAATGGTTAAATGGTCTCATCTTCATGTCATACAACCTATAGATCAGGTGCAACCATTTTCTAAACAAAAGACCTAATGCAAATACTATTGTGTTGAATGATATTAATCCAACCTCAAATTGGGTAGAGAAGTCTCACCGAGCAAAGTTTGATCTTGATTTTGATATTGATGACTTGGGGAGGATTGGTTTGAATTCAAATCCACTAGTACGAGTAATTTTGGCACTAGGAATTGCACATGCAAGCATTGGTCACACGACTTTTGCTTCTACTAGTAGTACTACTTTACTAGTAAATGCCCCTGAGGAGTCCAAAAACCTTAAGCCAAAGGATGATTCTATAAATCATGTTGAGGATATCATTTCTAGTGATGGCAATGAGTTATGATTGATCATGTTGATCAATGATTTGTGATAGGCAGCAAACTAGTAGCTTGTAACATATTTTTTGGATTCTAGGGGTAATTTAGAGCCTAAGTATTTTGTTATTTTGTTTTTGATATACACTCGATTTGGTGTTATTTGATATATGCACTCTTACTTGGTATATACATGAGAAAACCTTACATATTTTATCTATAGTAATTTGGATCATGGCTAAGTCTTATAACATTGGTTGAGATGGATCTACATTAGTTTATACATGTGTATTTTACTATAATTATATTCATTTTTATTAAATTTAAATAGTTGCGAGTCCATTAAAATATTGCTTTTGACCTTTCTTGTAAAAGGTACATATCAAGTGACAATAAAATACACTAAGAGTGTCTAACATTGTTAAAGGGTAAAACTAGGGGCTAATTCCCCCTCTTGGAAGTCCCTCTTTTGATGGCTCATTTCTTCTATAGATCACCCTTGCTGGCATCTTCCTTCACCTTGAAAATTGGAAATTTTGCACACCAAAAAATGACACTTTTTCAAGTTGGCCTCACCTCCACAAGTCATCTCACGTTGGTGAAGAGACATGACCATTGACCCCCATTTTGACTCATATAAATACACCTAAAGGGATCCTCATTTTGGCATCTCATCACATCACAAATCATCTATCTTCTAAATTGGTTTGTGCACCTTTCTGGGCATATTTGACTTATGTGTTTACCTCTCTGTTTAGCATCTTTGACCAGTGTTGACCAAGGAGATTCTGGATTATTTGACTACAATTTTTATCGAGAATATTTTGATTAAGTAGGTCAAATGTATTGGCGCATAGATCAAGGATTTCTAAGTAGGTTGACTAGCATTGACTGCAAACTATTGACCAAAGTTTGACTTGTTTTTTTCACTATTTTGGGTTGACTTTGACATGTTCAAGAGGTCAAGTTTCTTGCTACTTTGATCGAGTTCTTTAGAGGTTTTTTGACTATTGTTTGACCACCATTAGTTAGTTAAGGCACGTTGATTGTTGTCATCCACTTCAGGATTGCAAGAATTGAACAAAATTATCTTTGATCAATTTTGGCTTCTTGTTCATCATTTGACATTGGAGATTGGCCGATCATCTTTGATGGATAAGTCAAAGTCTTGAATTTGACCTCATCATCATTGTACTACATTGGATATTATCTCTCTGCTGAACATTTGATATTGATCAATAAGAATGATTGGTTGGGTTTTCCCCTTTGTGGGGTTTTTCCCTAACATTAGCCTAAATCTTTTTGTTCATTGTGTTGGCTTGTCTTCTTGTGCATATTATTGATGATGTTCTATCTACTAGTATTGTCAATGATAAATTCTAAGTGATTGTTACTGAAGTTTATTGTGATTTCTATTGGAAACTTGAAGTAGAATTGTTATTGGGCTAACAGGACATTGAATTAATTGTTGTAAGCATAGAACATTCCATAAAAATTAACATGGTATCAAAGCCAAGGTGAATATAAGCCCAAGGAAGAAGTAAGGAATAATTGTTGGAAAACTTGTTTCTATTGAACAAGGATAGTTGGAACAAGTCTCCATGGTTGCTACCCCTTATTTCAAGATTGAGGATAATCCCAATGACAAATTAGATTATCATGCTTGGAAGATGACACTTGATCTGACCTTGGAGGAACATGAAGTGTTGGATTATGTGCAAGGGAAAGTGGTGGAGCCTCCTTTGTCTGGAATTTGTCCCTTCAACCCAATTTTCCAAAGGTCAGGCTGCTCCTGTCTTGTAGTTCTGGACCTCTTCTACAAAACTGTATCTTCGGTCAACTCTGCCTGAGTGTCTGGTGCCAAATCCTCCACAGAAGGAAAGACATGTTCATCTTCCTGATCAACAAAAGGCTTAGAGTTTCAAATTCCCTACATTCATGACTGAGTAAATGCACATATATGGTGGTAAATTGAGTCAATAGGCATTATCACCCACCTTTTCTAGTATCTCGAAAGGACCATATCTTAGGGCCTCGATTTTCTTACCAGGTCCCTACAGCCTCTCCTTATTCAACTGTAGCCATACTCTGTCTCCCACCTTGAATGATTTCTCTATTATGTGTTGATCATGCATGGCCTTATACTTCTCCTATGACTTCTGTAGTGTTTCTTGTAACTATAGATGGATATGTCTGATCTTCTCTATAATTTTTCCAGCCCTCAAAGCATCTCCTGTAAGGTCTTCCCTCACTCCTCCATGTTTCCCATATGCAATATCCAAATGTGAAGGTGGAAAATATCCAAAACAAGTCTCAAATGGGGACTTTCCTATAGAAGTGTGGACTGCTTTGTTATAAGAATGTTGTATATATACCAGATTTTCATCCTAGGTCTTCGAATGCTTCTGGTTGTATCCCCTCAGAAGTTGCACCAAAGTCCTATTGACTACTTCTGTCTACCCATATGTCTGTGGATGGAATGTTATAGATCTCTTCAAGTTTGTGTCCATCTTCTCCCGCAATGAAGTCCAGAATGCACTGAGAAATATTTTGTCCCTATCTGAAATGATGCTCCTTGGTATCATAAAGTTCACCTAGACCTATCCAAAGAACAAGTTTGTTGCTTCTTGTTCGCTAATGGCCTTTTTAAAGGGCATCATAACACACATCTTGTTGAACCTATCAACTACCACAAACAAGTAGTCATGTCCCTTCCTAGTTTTCAGTAAACCTCCCACAAAGTCCATGGAAATGATTTCCCAAGGATGAGTAGGTACATGTAAGGGATGATATAGACCCTTGTTTCCTATTGCTAGGCTTGTTAGTACAACAAAGCATGCATCATCTTATGAACCTAGCTACCTCCTCTTGCATCTTAAGCTAGTACACATACCTCTGCAAGTTAGCCACAGTCTTCCCTACACCAAAGTTCCCTTCAACCTTGGAGGTGTGAGTCTCTCTAATAAGTTGTAGATGCTTACCTATACTAGGAACACATAACTTATCCAACCTGCAGAGTAACCCATCCTGGAGATGGTAGTCAACTGTGCTATCACCATTGTGCACGTGACTCTAACTCTGCAACTGCTGATACACCTCTTTGAATTCCTCATCTTCTGCATATGTCTCTCTGTATGCATCATGGGTGAATGGCTACATGTGCATAAGAGTCCCCAAAGTTGTAATCTTTGATGTGGGTGGCCTTGAAAGCATGTTGGCCAACTTGTTTGTGCTTCCCTTCTTATACTTGATCAACAAATGAAACTGATGTAAAAACCCCATCCACTTGTAATGTTTGGTGTATTGTAGCTTACTCTGGGCCTACAAGTATTGTAATAGCTGCTGATTTGTGTGGATTATTGTCCCATTTCCCATCAGATAGTGCTTCCACTTGTTCACACCTTGCAATGTGGTATAGAGCTCATTATCATAGGTAGGGTAGTTAAGAACTACCCCATGAAATACTTCATACTGGTAGAAAACAAGCCTTTCTCCTTGAATCAAGACAACTCCCATAATATACCCACTTGCATTTGTTTCCACTTCAAAGGGCCGATGCAAGTTTGGTAATACTAGAACTAGTGCTTGACTGATCTTTTTCTTTAGCTCCTTGAAAGCCTTCGGCTGACCTTTCCCCACTGGAAATTCTTGCCACTTTTTGTTATGGCGTGGAGCAGTGCTACTACCGCTTAAACTGAAGCTATGAATTTCCTTAGGTACTGTGTTGCCCCAGTGAAACTCATGACCTCAGAAACATCAGTAGGAACTGACAATTTCATGATGGCCTCCATCTTGGAAGGATCTATCTTCAACTTTCCTCCACCAATCACATACCCCAAATACACCAAATACTATTGTGCAAACTCACATTTCTAGAGATTTTCTAGCAGCTAATGTTTCCAACACCTGCATCAAATGTGAAATATGCTCGTCCCAGGTAGCACTATATACTAGCATATCATCCAGATAAACAATAACAAATGAATCTATAAAAGGGCACAGTATATCATTCATTAATCTCATAAGCGTAGCTAGTGCATTACATAGGCTAAATGGCATAACTAACCACTCATACATACCTTGCCTGGTTTTGAAGGCTACTTCCATGTATCTTCTTCTTTGACTCGAACCTGGTGATATCCAGACTTCAAGTCCATCGTGGTGAAATATTTTTCTTGCTACAACTAATCTAGCAAATCATCTATCCTAGGTAGGGGGTAGTTATTCTTGAGCACGATTTTATTCAATGCCCTATAATATATACACATCCACAATGGGGAGTCTGGCAATAGATGGATCTCATGCTCCACTTCTCTCTTAGATAGTAACCCTTTAGGCTCTCAGAACACATCCTTGTATGCCTATAACAAGTCCTCCAATTGTTGTTTTTGTTTCATAGTACACCCCTCTAGGGATGCCTTGCCTTTTATTGATTTAGACTCATTTTCCCTTAAAAACAACAAAACATACTTCTTGCTAGAATTGATCAATTTCTTGGTTTGGTTGGCACTTACTAGAGAAATTTTCAACTTGCCTTTGTGCGCGTTGATGATGAATGATTTTCCATCCTTGATGAACCAGTACTGGTTAGCTCTCCTCATGAATATTGCATCATGCATGTATATGTATGGACTCCCAAACACGAATCCACATACATCAAGGGGAACCACATCCAGATCTATTTCAGCAATAAAAGCAGTACCGATAGCAAATCTAATTTTTCATTGTTTTGTTACCTTCAACTCTGCATCATTATTTTCTCATCCCAGTGGATATGGGTTTGGATGATCACGAACTTCCAGCCCCAGCTTCTTGATTAGCTTTGTTGCAATGAAATTCACCTACGATCCTGAGTCAAACATAGCATCAATATTTGTCTTCTTAACATGTATCTTTATATGGAAAAGTTTGGTAATTTCTTTCCCTTATTGTTGCTGAAGGCTACTCAGATTCACCTCCTTCTACATTATCCACATCCGAGCTACTTTCAACTTGGTTGCTTGAATCAGTGGCCATGAGATTCTTCTTCTTATTATCTTTCTTCTTGTTCTTCAGGTTTTTCTTTGGATGAAAATTCCAACACTTCTCCTCTATATGGCCATCAATGTTGCAGTGGTTGCTAGGATCCTTGCACTGGTGTGTTGTGGATGTCATCTTTTTATCTTTTCCCCCCTTTTGCTTCTTATCTCCCTCAGAAGCTTCTTGTTTCTCCTTCTGCTTCAATCCACTTGATTGCGCTCTTTTCAAGCCTATGTTCCCCAGGTACTGTGCCTTAACAAAAGCCTTGTCCACCGATTTGGGCTTAAAAAACATCACTTTTTGATACAGATGGCGATGCAAACACCCCAAATACTTAAGGAGTACATATGTGTTCTTTGGAGAGATACCCAACATTTTAGCCATCTTTATGAATTATGTGGTGTACTCCTGCACGCTTTGGCCTGACATTTGCCTAAAGTAATGCCACTGGATCCACTAGTCCTCCACATACCCAATGGGATAAAACTATGACTTAATGAGGCTTTTGGAATCCTTCCACTTAGTCACTAGAGGTTCTCCCTCCAACCTCAGGGTTTCCGTATGGCTCTCCCACCAAGTCAGTGCATGGCCATCGAGTTTTGAGCCACGCAAATGAGATCTTTTGCCCTTCCTCAATCTAATGGACGCTGAAATAAACTTCTAGTTGTTGCAACCAGTGGTTCAGCTTCAGAGCATCAATCTCATCGTGGTATAGCTTGATATCAACTTTTGCTTCCATTTTGAATAGGGATTGATTCACGACACTCGAAGTAGGTTGATCTTTTACAAGTTCTTTCTTCGGTTGGTTCTCCATGTCTTTTCGATCTCTAGATCCCCCTTCTAATTTGTCACATGCATTTGAACCCCCATCTTATTGCTTAGGGCTGCCATAAGGAGGTTTATATTGTGCTTTATATCCGTGAGGTTCGTTTATAGATTCGTCGCCCATGATTAGGGTTTTACAATTTTTAGCCCATCGATCTAAATCCTTGAAATCTCCACAAAATACCCAAAGAAACCTACTTTGATACCAAATGATTCATAAATTGTCGTGGATATTCCACTAGGCATTTCGTCACAACAAATATGATAATAATATATTAAAATACTAGAATTTCTACACAATTATAATTTATAAAACTTTAAGATTTGTGGAATTAACTATAATTAGTGCATGCATGTGAATGAAAATTTGCAGAAAAACAGAGAAAAAAAAAATAATCACACCCACGCATGAGACACAAGGTATGCTCTCTGGGAAACCCTTTCGGGAGAAAACCCAACTGGAATGTGAGGCCACTTCTCTCTCTTTCTATGTCTAGAAATATGGCTACAGGTACAAAGGAGTAATGTTTATGGTCCATGGGTTGCTACAATGCACATATCCTCTTTGTGTGCTCTACCTCCTATCTCTCATGGCTATCTTTGCTCAGCTATGGAACAAAATTCTCTCAAAAGAATGGAATGCCTCTTCCTCCTAGTGGCCTCGTTATAACACAACCCGATAACCTACTAGTGGTTAAGTTTAACTATATCAATCCTTAACTAGAATTACAAAATAGACCCTTCTAGAGTCTTTTACATCACAAACACGTGGCTAGCCCCTTTTCCATGAATAATGGGGGTTGATGTGGCATCCTCCCGAACTATACATGCGAAAACAGGAAGGTCAAGTTTTGAGTGGCATAACTTTTGCATACGGACTTCAATTGACACACTTGTTGCGCCGTTGGAAAAGTCTCTCTGTGTAGAATAACAAGAAAAAGTGTTGCATCAAGGCAACAAAGTTTTAGCCCCAAAAAACATCATTTGATGCCTCAAAACACTCTCGGAAGGTTTAAGCCCCCGTTTCGCTAAACTGGGTCCCACTGGTAAAAATGATCCCATGAGCTAATTCCTCCACGTTTTCCACTCCAAATGCATCGAGATGGATGAAAAACAATATAATGATCCAAATCGGATCAACCAACCATGGTAATATGCTATGGTTGAGGTATATGAACTGATCATGAAAAACAACGTATGGGAAGTGGTGCCTAAACCCAAGGGCAAGTCTGTGGTCACTTCAAAATGGATCTACAAGATTAAACATGGAATTGATAAAAGTGTAGAGAAGTATAAGACAATGCTCATGGCTCATGGATTTTCTCAAAGGAAGGAGTTGACTATCATGAGATATTTTCACCGGTTGCCTGACACGCCACTATACGATCCATAGCCGCTCTTGCTGCAAATCAAGAATGGTGTCTATATCAAATGGATGTCAATACCACATTTTTAAATGGTTCACTTAAGAAGGAAGTCTTCTTGGAACAACCTTAAGGGTTTGAAGAGCAAGATAGAAGGACACATGTATGCAGGTCGAAGAAAGCCCTCTATGGGTTAAAGCATTCCCCTAGGGCTTGGTATGAGATTATAGCTCTCTCATGAATCTAGGATTTACAAGGAGCTATGGTGATCTTATTTTGGTCTTATAAGTTGATGATCTATTTGATGATCAAAGATTTTTTAGTAGGTTGACTAGTGTTGACCACAGACTATTAACTGAAGTTTAACTAATTTTCTTCATTGTTTTGGGTTGACTTTGACCTGTTTTAGAGACCAAGTTTCTTGTTACTTTGACTGAGTTCTTTGGAGACTATTTGACTATTGTTTGATCATCGTTGACTTGACTAGTTAAAGCACAATGAATGCTATTATCTACTTCAAGTTTGCATAAATTGAACAAGATTATCTTTGATCAGTTTTGGCTTCTTGTTCATCATTTGACATTGGATATTGGTTGGTCATCTTTGTTGGACAAGTCAAAGCCTTGACTTTGACCTCATCATCATTGTACTACATTGGATCTTCTCTCTTTGTTGAACATTTGATATTGATCAATAAGGATTGGTTGGGTTTTCTGCCTTGTGGGTTTTTGCCCTAGCATTAGCCAAAATCTCTATGTTCATTGTCTTGGCTTGCCTTGTGCATATTGTTGATGATTTTCTATCTAAGATTACTGCTAATGGTAAATGCTAAGTGGTTTCTATTAGACACTTGAAGTAGAAATTTTATTGGGCTAATAAGACATTGAAGTAAGTGTTGCAAGCATAGAACATTCCATAAAAATTAACAAGCATCCTTGGCAACTCTATTTGCCGTGGAGTTATGTTCTTTCGTTCTAATGCTTTCAAAAACAACCTTTCAACATTCGCAACACTATCCATTTTATTGATGAAGATATATTTATGATAACGTCCTCTAGCTGTAGTTTTACTTTTTTGATTAATTGAGTGCCTCTCATGAATGGTTAACTAGGTAGCTCATCAATATCATTGTATCACAACACCACAAATGAATGGAGTTGTCTTTAATGCGACTTTTTGGAGTTTCCAATGTCGGAATCCGGTGGAAAATTTTGAGGTGAAATCTTGATTTGTGCTATTTAAAATGGTTTTTAATTGTATATCTAGATTCAACACCCGGAAAAACCCCTAGGGCACTTCAATTCTATAGGGGTTATCTATCAAACTTGTGATTTCAATAAATTCCTGCCGGATCTTAGAGAAATTAAACCGAAAAAAACCCACTTGAAAATCTTCTAAAAAGTCACACTAAAGACAACTCGCAAATGAATTACTGTGATTGCAAAATGTTTGATTTTATTTGTATTCCATCAATATTGGAAACAACTTTGCACAAAAAGTGAACTATAAAGGCAGACCAGCGTGCAAATGCAATCCTTCCCTCTCTGAATGCTTATTTCTAGAGTGAGGATTTTAGTTGCATGTAGAAGGGTTCATTATCATCAATTGAGATACTAGTAAGGTTCCTTCCATTTGTTTGGATAACTTTCTCAAGTGGCAAGACACCCAATTGTACTACAAGCAATACAACCCTGAAGATAACATGAAACTTAAAATTGTTACAAACATAACAACTCTAAAAAATAACTAAAATATAAGATACATCACTGAACAATGGCCACCTAAAAAGGATGGATGTTGCATCAGAAGATGCTTTCTAGAAGCATTACTATGTTCCCAGTCCCCAAAGCATCTAGCATAGATATGTAAAAAAAGGAGTCAGCACATTGGAACCTTTTCCTTGGCATTTTGTTTGTTGACATGTTGACAAACAAATTTATATCAGTATGATAGATGCTGAAAATCAAAAAGATATAATAATTACGCCATAAGGCGTTCCCTCTGGGAGAAACTCCCCTCCCATGCCACCTGTAACTTTATATACCGTTAATTTGGGTGTTAGACGATTGAAATGACTTGGACCATTGGATCTGGTTGGGTCAGTTACGAGTTATTAATTTAAAAAATTCATACGTTATACATTTAATTCAATTATTATAATTGTAATCGCCTTTATCTTGAATCCGATTTAACATTTAACTGTTTCTTGAATCTGTATTACAGATTTATAAAAGTGGGACGCTGAGTCTCCCCCTCCGGGTATCTCACACAGAGTTCGAATCTATTAGTTAACAGAGAATTTGAATTTCAGGAGCCCACGATGGAAAGAAGTGGAAATCAGAATGGTGGAAGATGGCGAGCGATTTCCTCTTCCTCATCTTTAGTCTTGACATGGCCTCATCTTTAGTCTTGACATAGCAATGGATGAGGACAACCCCATGTTCGAATCCCTCCTCGCCACAGGATACTCAAAAATGGCTGCCATGGTCACGCGGATGCTGCAGGGTTCGACATCCGGACCTGCAAGAACATTTATTAATTTAAAACTTCATTCCTTATACATTTAATTCAAGTACTAGAATTTTAATCGGCTTGTCTTGAATCCGAGGGAAACTCCCCTCCCATGCCACCTGTAACTTTAGTTAATTTGGGTGTTAGACGATGGAAATGACTTGGACCATTGGATCTGGTTGGGTCAGTTACGAGTTATTAATTTAAAAAATTCATACGTTATACATTTAATTCAATTATTAGAATTGTAATCGCCTTTATCTTGAATCCGATTTAACATTTAACTGTTTCTTGAATCTGTGTTACAGATTTATAAAAGTGGGATGCTGAGTCTCCCCCTCCGGGTATCTCACACAGAGTTCGAATCTATTAGTTAACAGAGAATTTGAATTTCAGGAGCCCACGATGGAAAGAAGTGGAAATCAAAATGGTGGAAGATGGCGAGGAAGTGGAAATCAAAATGGTGGAAGATGGCGAGCGATTTCCTCTTCCTCATCTTTAGTCTTGACATGGCAATGGATGAGGACAACCCCGTGTTCGAATCCCTCCTCGCCACAGGATACTCAGAAATGGCTGCCATTGTCACGCGGATGCTGCAGGGTTCGACATCCGGACCTGCAAGAACATTTATTAATTTAAAACTTCATTCCTTATACATTTAATTCAAGTACTAGAATTTTAATCGGCTTATCTTGAATCCGAGTTAACATTTAACTTTTCGTTGAATCCGTGTTACAGATTTATAAAGGTGGGATGTTGAGTCTCCTCCTCCACGTATCTCACACAAAATTTGAATTTATAAGTTAACAGAGAATTTGAATTTCAGGCGCCTACGATGGAAAGAAGTGGAAATCAAAATGGCGGAATATGGCCAGCGATAGGAAAGCACCTGGTGCCTTGATACTATTTCATCATCCTCATCTTTAATCTTACCATGGCAATGGACGAGGACAACCCCCTCCACCACGTGGAATCCCCATCCACAGATCAAGTGTTCGAGTCCCTCATCGTCCCAGGATAGGCAGAGATGGCTGCCATTCTCCGCCACGCGAACGCTGCAGGGTTCGACATCGCCACCTGCAAGAACGTAACAATATTTGCCCCCGCTAGACGTGGAATTGTTCCCTGTTGTTAGTTCCCCAGCTCTTCCCCGCCACGTGCTTTGCCACGTTGAAGCGTAGAAGCTTTCGTACGGCGACCTGGTGAACAGGACCTCCAGCGTTCGAATCCCCTCCCTGGCTTTTGGCCGCTCCATCGTCGTCACCACGGGACCTCTAATGAACCAGGGATCCGCCAAGTACGTCGTGCTCAACGACAGCGCTAGGGTTGTTTCACTCGATCTTTATGGGAACGCGAACCTGGTAATTCTTGGAATCGATCACGTTCTTGATGACGAAAAATATAAGGATCTTTTAAATCTTGTGAAGCGTAAGGCCAAGAAAGGCAAGAAATTGCACAAGAAACCAGGGGGAAAGTGATCAAGAATGGGTTGTGCCTGCCGTCATCACCATGCCATGAGTCCAAACAGTCCCTTGTGGTTTCTTTTCGGTGGTTGGTACTCCAGGCTTCAAGATTTCAGGGGGGATTAATGAATATGCCACCGTCTGGTTTAGAAGCCCTGCCTTATGGAAAAAAAAATCTAAAATTAATAACAAATCATCTGAAATGTAAAAAGATGGCGCGTAACAAAGAAATAACCACGTACTACAATGGTTTTTTGGTCTCACTTTGTTTCGTTACCTTCTTTGTTCAATGCGAATAGCTGATGTTACTTTTCTTTACGCAGATAAAAAAGATAAATTAATATAGTTGGATTTTATATATTTAAAACATTTTATTATTAAAATTTAAAAATCATAAAAATTAATTGAATTATTATTTTAATTTAATTTATTCACTGGGTTACTGCAAAACATGGCACCCAAACAGTTATTTTAATTTATGTTACTCCTTCCAAACGGTTATTTTAATTTGTGTTTGTTGGTAGGGTAGTTGTGTGCGTCTAAACTATTATTTTAGTTTTTGTTTTGTTCATTCTGATTTACCCTTCTAGACTGTTAACGTTTAGTATTTTTCGAGTGAGTGGCGGCTGGCTTTCAATTCAAGATGGGACCGGAACAAGAACTTTTGGATTAAGAAATGTGCCATCTCTCTTATTCCCATTTATATCAACTCAACTCATTAATATATTTCTTGAATCTTAAACGTTGGAAGTCTCTTTAGGCTTATATCAACTCAGCTCATGAATATATTTCTTGAATCTTAAATGTTGGAAGTCTCTTTAGGCTTTTGTTTTTAGTTTTTTCTTTGTTTTAACCAAACACCAGTTACATTAGGTTTAGTCATGTTTCAACGTATTTTCAAAGAATTTAGCTTTAAAGTTTATACGTAAGTCGTATCAGAAATACTTCCAAGACGTGGCGGCACGAAGATGAATATTCCTCTCTTTTTCTGTTTAGAAAAATTAATAATTCTAATGTCTTTAGTGATAAATGTTTTTTTTATAAATTCATATCACGTGTCCTCATGCACAAAATAATGAAGACAACCTTTCCAAACTTACGTGGACTGAAATGATGATGTTTGTTTCTCTCAATTATTTATTCATATTCTATCCTCCATCAAATTTGGTCTGCATTCTCCACCATCATAGTTTCTCTCAATTATTTATTCATATTCTATCCTCCATCAAATTTGGTCATTCTCCACCATCATAGTAGTAGAATTCTCTCAATTATTTATTCATATTCTATCCTCCATCAAATTTGGTCTGCATTCTCCACCATCATAGTAGTAGAATCCGGTTTCAAACTCGCTTAAATCAAAGGTAGTTTTAGTTGGAGCTTTGAATTAGTTTAAGACTTTTCTTTTTAATGGTTTTTCATGTAGTTTAATTGGTTATAGATTAGGTATGGGTGTATTGCATTATAAAGTTTATATTTTTTCATATTTAAATAATGAGAAAATTTTTTTCCCTTATTCATTTCCAAATGTTTATCTATATATATCTATATCTATATATCTATATATATATATATATATATATATATATATATATATATATATATATATATTTAATTTCATAATAATTTTTTATTTTTCATTTATTTTTTTTCAATGTTTCAATTTAATTTAATTATATTGATTCTTTCAAATTATTATTATCATAATTTTTTTGGATTAAATTATCATTTATATTTATTTGTCAATATTAATAATCATATTTTTATTTGAACATTTTTTTCTTGGCTTATTAAGATCATAAACATTCACACTATTAGAATTATATCATTAATATAAAGAGAAAAAAATAATGATTATAACTAAGAAAAAAGAGTTAAATGACCATTATTTTATTAAAATAAGTTTACCTATATAAATATATCCAAAACTAAATATAAATATATCCAATTATTAAAATAAGTTTACCCATATAAATATATCCAAAACTAAATATAAATATATCCAAAACTTAATGATGATGATGATTATTAAAATAAGGTTGGACTTTTGCAGCAGAGAGAAAATAGTTTGCGGAAGACCAAGGTTGAGGGCTTCTGCGCGGGAGTTTCTCCATGGACGGTCGCAGAGGAGGGAGCTCCACTCCATCCTTCAGAGAGGTAGTGGTTAACAAGGGCAAGACACCTCCGGAATCAGAGGTAACTCGATGGAAGAAGGAGAAAACAGGGATAAGGAAAAAGTAAGTAACAAGGAGAAGAAAAATGATGGCACAAAAGACAAGGAGGAAAATGACAAAGAACAGGGAACAGCAGATAGGAAACAAAAGGGACCGTGCAAGCCCAAAGCTGAAATAACTCCCAGAGTAATCTTAAATAACCCAGAGTTGTAGGCCCACAGGGAGCACATGCAGACTTATGCAATCATATGCAAATTCATGGGACTATGGCCCACCGAAAAGGCTTTACAAACATGGATCAGATACCACTGGAAGCCAAAAGGAAGCATTGATCTTCATCTAGGATCCAAGGGTTTTTTCACAGTGGTGTTTGCAAACATTGAGGACAAAGATAGAGTGTTTGAAGGTGGGCCCTACTTCTTTGCAGCAGCAGGGCTCGATATGCAGCCGTGGATGATGAACTTTGTGCTGGAGCGGGAAACCTTTACCTCAGTCCCGGTTTGGGTAAGACTCTATTTGCTACCAAATAGAATCACTAATAGCCATAGGCAATAAATTAGGGAGGTATGTCAAAACTTTTGAAGCCACAAGAAGGGGAAAATATACCTCCTTTGCTAGGATTTGTGTAGAGATGGACCTATCTGGAGCACTTCCGGACGAGGTCATATTGGAGGTTTATGATGAGGAATGGGTGCAGACGGTTGACTACGAGCATATTCCTTTTAGATGTAGAAAATGTCATGAACACGAGCACCTTCTTAGAGACTACCCTCTCAGTAAGGCAGAGAACAAAAGCAATCCTAACACATGAAAGAAACACATGGCTTTCACAAAGTAGCTCATAAAGGTAGAAATGGAAAAAAAGGGCCAAAACAACACCAAAGCGGAGACCAAAAAGTGAGGTCGAATCAGTTCCAAGTTCTTGAAGAGGAGGAAGATACAACAGTTGATAATCAAGTAATGAAGGATGGATATGATAAGCAGGACAAGGAAGAAGAACAGGATCTAGAACAGGTAAAGGAAAAGCAGAAAGGGATCATGATGAGTGAATCAGAGATGGATATGGATCAGGAAATGACTCAGAGCGAGATGGAAATGGAAGACAATGAGTTGCAAGAGATTCTTGACAGAGAAAACCTAGATCTAGAAGGGTTCTTGAGTAAGGGAACAACGGGTGGGGTAGAATCTCTACCACAAGAAGAATGCAATTGAATAAAGCAGTTATTCTTATGGAAAACTCAGGCAAAGGGCTTGGGAGAAGATAACAGCATGGAAAGACAGGGCAACCATGGAATGAAAGTAGTAAAATCAACTCCAGGATTAGCTCCAAGAAACCCAGGGAAAAAAAGGGGCAGAAAAAAGCAGAACGAGCTATTAATGGAATGTGGAAAGCTCATGATAGACTCAGGTAAGATGAAAGATCTAACCAGTTACTCCATTACCAATTTGTAATTATGAAGTTTACAACTTGGAACATCAGAGGTCTAGGAAGCAAAAGAAAGCAGAGAATACTGAATAATAGAATGAAGCAGGTAGCTCCGGATATTATTTTTGTCCAAGAAATGAAATGCTCTGTTCAAAAGATAAGACAAATTCATAGTAAATGGCTCAGCAGATATGAGTTTATAGAAGTCAAAGCAGAAAATACAGCAGGGGGTATCCTTATCCTCTGGAATCCCCAAAAAATAGGTATTATTGATGCGGAGGCATCAAGGAATTATTTATCAGTTGTTATTCAGCCTGTATGTGACAGGGACACTTATCTTGTAATGAATGTTTATGGCCCTCAAAGGTTAGATGACAAAATCAGGTTTATTGATTCCTTAGTGGACCTTCGAAACAGATTTGCAGGGCTGGGTTATAGGAGGAGATTTCAACATGATTAGATCTCTCTCGAAGAAAAAAGGGGGTACAAGAGCACTAAACAAAGATTCCTCAGCTTTCCAATGTTTTTCAGAAAACATGAAGCTGGTGGACATTGAGACAAACAATGGCCTTTTCATATGGAGCAACAAAAGAGGAGGGGATTCCCAGGTAGCTTCCAAGCTAGATAGATTCATGATCTCTGAAGAGCTCATGCTTCTAGACAAGGAAATAATAGCAGATATTCTTCCTTTTGGAGGCTCAGATCACTGGCCGATTCAAATGGAGATCAAGGGCATTGGCACCCCAAGAAACAAACCGTTCAGATTTGAAAATATATGGCTGTCACACCCAAATTTCAACAACAACATTGAAAAATGGTGGGCTGAAGACCTGCAAATTCAGGGATCATCTATGTTCCTACTACATAAAAGATTAAAGCACGTCAAGCAGAAGCTAAAGGAATGGAACCAAAAGGAATTTGGCAATATTTTCACAAGTAAAAAAATTGTAGAAAACAAAATCCTAGAGCTCAATCAAGCTTTGATCAGGAATGGCTTTGATAAAGACAAAAATGATCAAGCAGAGAAATATCAACAAGAATGGGAAATGCTATGCAAACAAGAAGAAATTTTTTTGAAACAAAAATCTAGGGTTCTATGGCTGAAAGAAGGAGAACGTAATACCAAATTTTTTCACAGATCTACCATTGCGAACAGAACTCACAACAGAATCTCTTCGATCAAGGATGAAAATGGCCAAATTCATCAATCCCATGAGGAGATAGATGCAGTGTTAGTAAAGCATTTTTAGGACATTGCCAAGGAAAACTTTTCAGAAAGAGAACCTTTCATTAAGAACTTAATTAAACACATACCTAAACTGGTATCCAGAGAGGATAATGGTAATCTCAACAGACCTGTAACTGAAAAGGAGATCAGTGAGGTCCTCAAGGAAATGCAAAATGGCAAGGCACCAGGGCCGGATGGATTTAATGTGGATTTCTTCAAAGCCTATTGGAATATCGTTAAAAGGGATATTGTGGAGATTGTGGAAGACTCCAGGCGGAACAAGACCATTTTGAAAGCTCTCAATACCTCCTTTATTGCCCTTATTCCAAAACAGGATAATGCTCAAACACCAGAGAAATATAGGCCCATTACCTTATGCAATGTTGTCTACAAGATAATTTCCAAAGTTGTGGCTGACAGACTTAAACCCCTGCTACCCATGCTCATCTCCGGGGAACAAACAGGGTATGTAGAAGGAAGACAAATTCTGGACAACATAATTCAAGCTCACGAGGTGGTTCACTCGTTAACATGCAACAAGAGAGCGGGCATGATCATGCAACTGGACATAGCCAAAGCATATGACAAAGTGAATTGGATATACATCAAAAAAGTGCTCACAGCGTTTGGTTTTGATCATAATTGGGTTAGATGGGTCATGGCCCTGGTGACTTCTTCCAGCTTTTCAATTTTAGTGAATGGCTCTCCTTCTGAACTTTTTCTCCCTTCCAGGGGTCTTAGACAGGGAGATCCGCTATCTCCTTTTCTCTTCATCCTCATGATGGAAGGGCTGGGGCGATCCATCAAGCATGCAAGAGCAATAGGAAGAATTCAAGGACTCCAACTTTCGGAGAATGGGCAAGTTCTGACTCATCAACAGTTTGTAGATGATACCATGTTACAGGGAATTCCCACAGTTAAAGAAGCACTGGCTTACAAACAAATTTTGAATGACTTCGCGAAGGCTACAAGTATGGAAGTAAACCTTACCAAATCAAAAGTCTTTTTCTTTAACACTCATATTGCCATCTAGAGAAATGTCTCCAGAATTTTAGGCTTTCAAAGAGAATCCCTTCCCTCTAAGTATTTGGGAGTTCCTCTTACAGCTAAACCCCGACACAAGAGTATATGGGATCCTTTAGCAACTAAAATGCAAGACAAGGTCAGGAAATGGACAAACAGATCTCTAAATTTAGCTGGTAGACTGGTTCTTACTAAAGTAGTTCTCCAAGCTATCCCAATCTTTATGCTATCAGCCCTCCAAGCTCCAATAGGAGTCTTACAGCAATTTCAGAATATTCAACAAGATTTTCTTTGGGGCAAAGAGGAAACAAGGAAAAAATGGGCTTTAGTCTCATGGGAAAATATCTGCAAACCCAAGAACCGAGGAGGCCTGGGTTTGGACAATCTAGAGATTCTCAGCAAGGCTCTAGGAGCAAAACTTTGGTGGAGGTGGGTTAAGGATCCTAAAGCTCAATGGGCAAGCATCTGGAAGGAAAAATATGCCAATGCCTGGCCAGCTTCTAAAATCATACATATGACAGGAATAGTGAAAGGCTCCCCCATATGGAACAAGGCATGGGAGAACAGAGAAGTGGTACAAAAGAATAGTTTCTGGAAAATCAGAGAGGGAGATCTGGCACTTTTCTAGGAGGACAAATGGAAACAAGAACCTAATCTACTAAGGGAAGAATTTTTAGGCCTCAAGCAAGAGACTGACAATCAAGGATTAGTTAAGGTGAAAGACTTTTGGGAGAATCCACATAAAGCAGGAAAGTGGAGAATTTGGAAAAAAATAGAGAGCAAAGAGGATAGGACCCTCAACAGTAAAGCTGAGTCCCTTAAGAGAATGTTGGATCAGAGAATAATTCTAGTAACGAAAGGGCAGGATCAACTGAGATGGGGTAACAACAAAGAGGGAAACTTTAATATCAAGGAAGCTAAAGGTCTTCTCCTTGATCTGGAACCACAAGCTCCAAATAAAACTTGGCAGAAGCTTTGGAGGCACAAAGGCTGGATGAAAATCAAACTCTTCATGTGGTTAGTTCACCACAGGAAAATTTTAACCTGGGACAACCTTAAAAAAAGGGGCATGCTGGGACCCTCCAGATGTTATCTCTATGAGACCCAAGAGGAGACCATTGAGCATCTTCTCAACAGTTGTATTTTCACAGACAGGATATGGGATTTCTTTACCAACATCTTCAAACAGTATGATAGAGACAAAGAAAGTATTGGTAACACTCTAAACAATTGGAGGAATAATTTTTCTGATAATGAAGTTCTCAATTCGGCCTGGGATCTCTTGTGGGGTTTCATTATATGGAATGTGTGGAAAGAAAGGAACAAAAGAATATTCAAAGAGGTAAAGACTGCCTCTCTTAGCCTGGTGAAGCTGATTGTAAAACAACTTAAGGAGACAGTTGGTACCACTGTTAGGAATCTCCCCAAAAATCCTCCCTCAGTAGAAGAGTTAAGAATCCTACAGCTGTTAGACATGCAGGGGCTTATTCCTCAAGGTCTAGACAAGAAAGCAAGCATGAGAGATGAGGTGGAGGAATTCTGGCATCCTCCCCCTGAAGGTTTTTTAAAGTACAACATTGATGGAGCTTCCAAAGGCAACCCAGGGGAGGCTGGCTTCGGGGGAGCTCTAAGGGATGAAACAGGTAGCATAATCACCCTCTTCCATGGACACTTAGGAAAAGCCACTAACAACATGGCAGAACTAATGGCTTTGGAACAATGCTTAGAATTTTTGATACAGAACAATTGCCAAAATGTCATAATAGAGGCGGATTCAGAGTTAGTCATCAACGCAGCTAGGAGAATCAATAATGGAACAGGGCCGGAAAAGGTCACAAAACACTGGAGGTTAACTCGGGTTCTACAGAGAATTCAAGTACATCTACAGGAACTTCGTACTCTCAGATTTATACATGTGAGAAGAAAGGCCAACAAATTGGCAGACATTCTTGCCAACCAAGGTGTCAGCTACAAGGACAGTGCAATCTTATGGAGGTGGAACACAATGGCGTAGAGCAACCTGAAAAAACTCTGTCATACAGGCGGAGGAAGACAAAGAAGAGTATAGAAGCAAAATGATAGAAACCAACTAGTAATGACCAGAGGTCATAGGGCGGCTCAAGGTTGGACAAAAAGGTTCGTGATGGAAGATAAGCCTAGGTTAGCAATTAAGTTGACCACGATCAGGATTATTCTTAGTGATGGGCGTCAGAGTTTCCCTAACTGCAGAAAGTTGCATCTCAAACTTCCGCATCACTTCAAGTGTTTGCATGTCAGCTGGTTCAGAGTCATCCCTGGCTGGCTCTTTGGCGGGTGTTTCCTCTGTCTTTCATTCCGAAAGAATGGGCACATCGTCTGGCTCTCTCAGTAGTCGCACCACCTAGAGTTTTTTGTCCGGAATCTGCTTTCCGGGCTGGGAGTGGTTTTCTGGCAATCGCAGGCCTCGAAGGCAGAAACAAGTTTTCCCGTTTTGGCAGCGATCCCATTTAGAGGATTTCACGTGGCGGTGGAGCCGGTTGGAATACTGCCCTCATCGCTCACTATTGTTCAACATTTTTGGGGGGTGCGATATGTTCCAAGACCGTCCGATCATATGAAGCGAAGCGATGGCTGGGATGGTTTGAGCAGTTTGGTGGACAGGTTAGTTAGGTGTCAGGCTTCTTTCCATCGTGAAGTGGTCCTCTGCTGTCGGATAGGGTTCGAAGGATTAGAGGTGAAGATTATTGAGACAGGTTGGTAAGTTGGCGGGAAGTGTGTTTGCCCTTTTTGGATGGGAGTTGTTAAGGTGGGAAGGTTTCCTTTGGGCTCGGTTCGCTCCATTTTCCAAGGGTTGGGGGGCCCCTTGATCTAAACTGCTGTTTGGTCCACTGTGTTGATTCTGCATTTGGTTTTTTTCTTGTTTCGCTCAATTATTTTGAAAGACTAAGTTTTTTAGGGCAGAGGCTTTTGCCTTGGGTCCATTCTCGAGTTGATGTAAATTTTGTAAATTATTAATGAAAAAGAAGGTCCTTCTCTTGCTTCAACAAAAAAAGATGATTATTAAAATAAGTTTACCCATATAAATATATCCAAAACTTACCGATGATGATGATTATTAAGGTGAGACCAATGAGGTCTATTAGACCTTAAGAAAGAAAGATATTAATTGAAACTTTTTAATATTTACGCAACTCTCCCCACTTTGAGAATCATGTCTCATTGTGCATTGTTGATTTGTGTGTTAGATGATTAAAATAATTTGCATTGTTGGATCATATTGGTGGTGTTTGCTATCATGTCTCATTGTGCATCGTCGATTTGTGTGTTACATGATTAAAATAATTTGCATTGTTGGATCATATTTACGGTGAAGATCTAAAAATAACTATTTGGAACTACCCAACAATGATATCGGATTTTGGATCTCGTGTTTTTTTAATTCATATATCAAAATTGTTGGATCATATTGGTGCTGAAAATCTAAAAATAACTATTTGGAACTACCCAAATTGTTAGATCATATTGGTGGTGAAGATCTAAAAATAACTATTTGGAACTACCCAACAATGATATCGGATTTTGGATCTCATATTTTTTTAATTCATATATCAAAATCTCCATTTTCGAACACTTTGTGTGCCCAAAAAAAATCAAGGGATTGTCTGTCAAAAAAATATGGAACAAGCACACATTTATCTCGACACACCTTCCAAGCATCTACGTTCATCTGCAAAACAAATCCATAGGAAATATGTTCTGGAACCATTACCATATGAGGCAATGAAAGACAAAGAGTATCTGGACACACCTTCCAAGCATCTACGTTCATCTGCAAAACAAATCCATAGGAAATATGTTCTGGAACCATTACCATATGAGGCAATGAAAGACAAAGAGAGAAATTTGATCTGGAACCATTACCATATGAGGCAATGAAAGACAAAGGTTTGGTGTGAGATGCAATTGTTAATGAAAATAAGCTATTGGATTGAGCACTTGGGAAGGAAGTTGCACATGCCTCTATTTTGAGTAGTGATTGTATTACATTTAACATTAGGATTTTTTTTCACTCAAATTCAGCTATAGTTAGATCACATAACTTACATATCACATCTTTTTTCATCTATGCTCTTCTTCCAAATGCACCACCGACTTATGACGTTTCCTTTGCAATATCTGGTGCAAATACTAGTTACCATTAGAGAGAGATGTTTGCTTTGAAACAAAATGACCATGGAAACTTTCCTTGCCGATTCATAGGAAAATATTATTGTGCAAATTTACCATTTACCATTTTTCTATTTAGGCAGTCCAAAATTTCAGTTGGCTAAGAAGTTTGATGTTTATCGCCTTCTGCTCCATAAAAGCCTAAAACCACCGCTCCTACAAGAGCCTTCAACATCTCAAACTCAAATTCATCCTCACCGGTAGAAGAAGAAGATGAAAACTGCTCAGCTTTTTGACTTCCACCAAAATATTTCCCCAAATCTACAATTTCTTCGTGTTTTTTCCAGTCAGAACTATAAAGTAAATCCTTCAGTTTTAGGGGCATTAGCCAGCTGTTTTTATCGCAACCCATCACTTCTAAAGCAATGAGCATCTTAAGTTGAGCATTACCGATAAGCTTAAGATACGAGTGTAAATGCTTTCCATCTGATGGTGTTGATGGAAATAGTAACCTCACCAGCTTCATTTTCATACTCTTGGGTTCAGATTCTTTCATATTGTCAATTACTTGTTTAAGAGTAATCAACCTCTTTTGCGATCCTTTCAGACAATCAGGCGATATCTTTATGGTTGACCTTATTGCCTCAGCTGGTGGCTCAATGCTTTTCCCGCCCCTTAACATACTTCTGTTTAAACAAACAGGTGAAGTTTGTCCAGCAGTTGACTGCATTGCCTTATCTGTCCAGCTGATGCTTTTTGTCCCCTAAATTATCTGTAGATGACATTCTTGGTGGTTCTGATGGAACGAAGCTTTCAATCACCTCTGGAAAAATAGATAACAAGAAATCTTCATCCTCGACAAACAGTTGGAAGTTTTTGGACTGGAGCATGAGATTTACTGCCTCGTCATCAAATCTTAAAATACACCCTAGTTTGATCATTTCACATAATCCCGCAACAAGATCCGGGTGCTCTGACAACAGGCCAGCGGAAATCACCACTGCAAAATCAGTTGCCAAGGACATATTTACCTTCGGATTGCGTGGATCATGACTTTGTATCAAAATTCGCTGCTCTTCTCTTTCCCATCTTGCCATACAAGTCTTTCTTGCTTCAATCTTCATTGCTAGACCATTTTCTATTGGTAGTGAAAGTGAATACTGGACTGTGAAAGGTTTGGTAGATTCATAGGCAATAGACTCAAAAAGAGTACTCACAATTTGAATGAGGGGTGTGCGAGATATGCGAGAACAATTCTGTATAGTCTGTTTCTGACCATCCTCGCTACTGCTGGAATCCTCCGCAAAGAGAAGTTATTCGGAAAAGATACCTCAACTTTTTGAGTTGCATGGGATATATTCTGAGCTCCAAGATGGATACAAATATAGAATAATGAATCCATTGGTATCTCAGGATCACAAGGGTTAGGATGCCATGCAAATGCTGGCCTCGTAGAAGCTCTCATGAACAATTCTTTCAACTGCAAATCATCAAGAATGAAGGTTTCATTTGGAGCACTCAGCTGGATATCCCCAGTGCTTGTGTAAGTTGGCAATCTAAGACATCCTCTGCGAAGACACTGCTTTATTTTCTGAGATGAATGGGCCCAGTGTTTTAAAATATTTCTCCAAACTAAGCAACACTCTGCTGCAGACACCTCGTGATTACAGGATACCCAATCTAGCCATAGACTGCAATAATCTTCAATTCTAGGATGCAGAGACACGCCAAGATAACTAGAAAAGAAGGGAAGCAATTCTACTTCATACGGGTTTTCCAATATATGTAACCTAGAGTGAAAGAGGCCATCATCATCATGAACTGCACACAGTTTTGAATCCTTCCATTTACCACCAATTCCACCATCAAGCGGAATCCAAATTTTAACAGAGCTAGTGTCTCGGGGCTTCCATTTGAAGTGATGAAGATATTTGTAAAGCCTAGTTATGGCTTGCAATTCCATGTGCATTTGGAGATGTTTGGCAATCACGTCACATCCTTTCCCAAACTCAACAACAACCCCCATCAATTGGAGGGCCCTCTTGAGTCATGCATGGGTTTGCTGTAAAACAAAGTATCAATGAAGGGAAGGTCATTTAACTGAAAACCAGTAGATTGCCATTCAGAATTGAACAGAAACAACATCTTTGGAGATTGGCACCCCCCACATGTTCTTAGCCATTTTCCTTCTACTATGCTTCGCATGATGTCACAACCCCCACATCCAAAATAAATAAAAAAATACGCAAAAGCTCAAGTTCTTACCCGGCGATTTAACCAAGGTAACATTTATTGTGCCACCTCAGCTACATATGGGTCTGGTTTACCTTTAATGTGATTGAGTACCTGAGACAGCGCTTTCTGCACTGTTATTAATTGGCAATGCACCCGGCGCTGGACACCTCAGCCACCACCTCGGGGTTGGCTCAAAATCATCTCCAAGACATAACTATGATGCACGGTTGATTGTATTGAACCTGCAGTGATATGACTCTCCTCGGGATTCCTAATCTGATCGAGGGTGGAAAACTCTGTCCATTCCATCGAACGACTGGCTTTGCTCCATACGACCTATCAGTTTCATACCACCGGGGTTTGGTGCTCATTCGACTCATTTGGCCTTGGCTCTCGGATGAGATTCTACTATTCGCAAGCTAGCAGGCTTGGGGTATTCCCTGTGTCACCTTACAGGCGATCCCCTTGCAGAGATTTGGCAGATCCTTTCTTCCAGATAGGTCTAGTTATTTTCATTGTTATTCTCATTGTTATTTTCATTTCCAGTTTTGATTTCAGTCCACATACCCCAGTATCTCATGAAACTGCTACTAATATCCTATTTGGGTCTCGCTATTGCAGGTTATGTCTGCCATAAATATGCTACGCTATAGATGGTGATGAGTTGGTTTCTTTTCCAGGCATGGCGCACACAGATCCTCTCAGGTAAGTCCATTCTTTTGTGTCTCCTTTTGTTTTGGGACTAAGGTGGAAGGATCACCAGTTTTTATTTCAAGTGACTATCTACACATTTCCTTTGCCAGGTCGGGTTACCAGTCCTCACCTGAGGAGGGTTTCCATTCGAGCTCTTCTTTTCTAGAGACTATACCCTACAATTTACAACCCAGTATAGGGTTTCATCTGCATGCGTTCCATCCGGAGTTTACTACTGCATTTTAGTCTTGTTTTCTGTATCCTGCAACTTACTAGCCTGGACAGAGGCCTCATAAAAATGTTATGCAATTCATCGCCTCAACTTGAGGTTGTGTGGTTCGTGACCGTTATTAATCTTCCTGTGCATGTATTGATAAATTTGTGAATTTTGGGTTGAGCATTAGCACGTTGCTCCCTTTGCTATGAATGTGTATTCCTGAATTCTAATTATGCAGACTATCATTCGGCTCCTACTCTTAGCTACAACTGTTGCTCCTATTTTCTCTTATTCTGCTATTTATGTAACCATGGAGATTTATTCGGAGTAATATATGCACATGCAATCTCTCTTATTTATTTTACGCTGTGTGTGACTCTACGTTGATGGAATAATGGATTTATGCACTAGCCATACCCAATTGCATTTTTGTTGGACACATTCTAGATAATTTCAGAAATAGAAGGGTAATTCCATGCTGCCTTTACAGTTTTATGTTCCTATTTCATGTGTTTGGGCAAGATTACTCATCTGAATTCTTGCTACAGGTTCATGCTTATGCAAGTCACAGAGGTTCTCTGTGAACTTGCCTCGGTTCCATACTGCTATAACTCTTTGTTTACTTGTTTTTAAGGGAAGGCATCGACCTTCGTATGTCTGGCTGATAATATTATGTGTGTGCGTTGTGAATACAGCTCCGACTTTATAGTTCTTTGCCCATGCATGATATTAAAATGTTAACCCTAGCCCGAGGCCGACATACCCTAGCAGTTCTTGGCTTGATGCCCTTTTTTGAAATTGATTATAACTGGATTCTGCACTTGTACATGGGTTTGAGTTCCAGGAACGAATCTTCCCCTTGTTTTTCCATGTTATCGAGACTTATATGAGGACTGGACAGAGAACACTAACTATCGTACTCTCTGATATTTTATGCAATTATATATATATCTGTTTTTTTTCAGTGCAATGGCATGTTTCTTGGGTACCATGCAAATTAAAATGTGTCTCTGTATTGACTGCCTTTTTTTTTTTTTTTATGGTTCCTCGAAAGGGCTCCCGAACAGTCTTGGTCATATTGTCTCCCTGAGTTACATGGTTTTCCTTTATAAATAAAAAGAACAGGATTTCCTTTATAAATCAAAGAACAGAAACATAAAAAACTCCTATGCAGTTCTGCCCACCTGGTTATACCCTAGCACGATTTCCCAGTAAGAATTTCTTTCATCCTCCTCCATAATATAATAGGAACAGGAATTAAAATTAACCTTATAAGCTACCTATTAATATCAGTGCTAGGGGATTGCCTCGTACTTGATGTTCTTCCGGTTGAAATGTCGTTTCCTAGCAATCTCCTAGAAGATTAGTGTCTGGAATTCCTGAAATCGAATATAGTCTTTTTTTTTTTTAAAACAACCAATCACCCGAAACTGGGTTTGTCTTCTATCAACCGCTCGACCACGAGATTCGTCCTTCAAGACCAGAATCTCCCCCCTTGCTTCTTGCCAGACCTCGGTCTCAACAAGCTGCTCGCACTTCGAGCAAGGCTATCTGATCATCACCAGACGTAGCCACCTCTGTTTCCTTGGAGTCATTTTTTTTTCTCTACTTGTCCTTACAGCCAGTTTTTTGCCTCCTCCCCCTTCTTTTCTCTGGAAGCCTTCCAGTTAGGGGAGGTAGTTTTATTGCAGTTCAAATAACTGTCTTTTTCCAACTTCCTCCTTAGAAGTTGCCAGCATTTCAAGAAACATTTCTTACATATTTATATATTAAAAGAACACAATAATAATAACAATACTATTAATAAATTTTTAAACAGTTAACAGTGTCATATTTGGTTCTGTCTTTTACCATAGTGAAAATCAAATATTTACATTTTCCTGGGACATCACATCTCCCCCTCCTGAGATTGGACATCGTCCCGATGTCTGATGTTCATAAACAGCTCTGGGTAAGCCTTTTTCATGAGCTCTTCATCTTCCCACGTGGCCTCATTAGGCCCAAAGTGCTGCCACTGCACTTTAACTTGGGTAATAGCTCGCTTCTGCAGCTGTACTTCTCTCCAGTCGAGGATGCTCAACGGCTCGACCAAGACTTCTCCTTCTGATTCGACCTGCAACAAACAATATTCCAAATCAGTCTCTTTAAAAGTAAACTTTTAGACAGGTCTATTGAAAATAATCCCCACCTGTATATCTTGCCATCTGATCACATGTTTAGGATCATAAACATATTTTTTTAACACAGAGACATGGAAAACATTGTGGACCTGGATGTGACTTGGCAAGGAAAGCTGGTAAGCCACCGGCCCAATTCTTTCCAAGACTTGGAATGGTCCATAATACCAGGGTGCCAACTTGGCACACCCCCTCCATTGCAGTGTACTCTTTCTGGCTTGGATCCTTACATAAACATGGTCACCAACTTGGTATTCTTTGAACCTCCTCTTCCGGTCAGCAAAGCTCTTTTGCTTATCCTGAGCAGCTTTTAAATTAGAGTGCACCCTTTTCACCATATCCTCCATTTCCTTAAGCATTTCTGGCCCTAACCTTAGTTTGTCTTCAGGTCCACCCCAGCTTGAGGGTGTGCTGCATTTCTGCCCGTATAGGACCTCAAAGGGACTTCTTTGTGTCGAGGTATGATACTCGTTGTTGTATGCAAATTTAACTCGCAAATACTCCTCCCACTGCGTTGGTTGCTACATTACATAGGCCCTTAACATGTCTTCCACCACCTGGTTTACTCGCTCTGTTTTTCCATCGGTCTGGGGGTGGTACGTTGTACTGAAGTTCAGCTATGTTCCCAATTCTTCAAATAATGTCTTCCAAAAAGCCGACGTGAATTTCATGTCACGATCAGAGATTATTGTCTTCGGGAGTCCATGCAATTTAAACACATTTTGCATGAAGATATGGGCAATCTGTACAGCCCTGTAGGTGGATGGCACAGGCATAAAATGTGTTGCTTTACTCAACTTGTCCACCACCACCATAATAGAATCATTATTTCTCTTTGTCCTAGGCAGCCCTGTTATGAAATCCAGGGAAATGATTTCCCATTTCCATTCCGGAATGGGTAAGGGTTGTAATAGCCCTGCTGGACGCTGATGCTCTGCTTTAATTTGTTGGCACTCCAAACACCGTGCTAAATACTCGGCTACATTCTTCTTCATACCTAGCCAATAGTACTCTTTTCGAAGCACAGTGACCATTTTCTGATACCCTGGGTGTCCAGCATAGTGGCTGATGTGAAATTCGTCCAAAATCAGATTTTTAAGACTGTTTTGATTAGGTACATATAACCTCTTTTTATAATACAACATTCCAGCATTATCTACTTCATAACCTTGCTGATTCTTCTCACTAGTAGACTGTTGAACTTGCTATTTTATTTGATGGAATTCAACATCTTGTTGTGCTACTTTTTTTATCATTTCCTCGAAGGGACTTTTCCATTCGCTGAAGGAAATTTCATACAAACATTGTACCTTCCGACTTAAGGCGTCAGCCACCCGGTTTTCTTTTCTCTTTAGATGTTTGATTTCAAAGTCAAAACCGCTTAGGAAATCTACCCACCGCGCTTGCCTAGCATTCAAAGTGGGCTGGCTAAAATAATTGGTCAAACTCTGGTGGTCAGTCAGCAACAAAAATTTCCTGCCCATAAGATAATGTCGTCACATCTTCAAAATGTGTATGATGGCAGCCAACTCTAAGTCATAAACAGAATACTTCTGCTCATGCTCTTTTAGTTTCCTAGACTCGTAAGCAATTACTTTGCCCTCTTGCATTAACACACCTCCCACGCCTTCCTTGCTTGTGTCAATGCACACCACATAGTCCTTATTAGGGTCAACTATGCTCAAAATGGGTGCGGTGGTGAGGAGATGCTTAAGCTGCTCGAAACTTCTTTGACATTCTGGGGTCCATTTGAATACTCTTCCTTTTCTCTGTAGGGAGGTGATAGGATGTGCTACTCTTGAGAATCCTTCTACAAAGCGTCTGTAATAACCGGCTAACCCCATAAAGGACCTGATGGCTGCTACTTCTTTCGGTACGGGCCATTCCATTATGGTCCTTATCCTTTCAGGGTCCACTGCGATCCCCTCCTTTGTAATTATATGGCCCAAATACTGTATTTCCTCCTTGAAGAAGTCGCACTTGCTGAACTTAGCATATAATTGGTGTTCCCGGAGGGTCTGTAGCACCAATCTAAGGTGCTCCTTGTGTTCTTCCATCGTGCGGGAGTATATCAATATATCATCGATAAATATTAGCACAAATCTATCCAAATATCGATGAAATGCGTTGTTCATCAAGCACATGAAAGTTGCAGGGGCATTAGTTAACCCAAAGGGTAGCACCACAAATTCGTAACGCCCATACCTTGTTCTAAAAGTTGTTTTAGCTATGTCTTCCTCGTTAATCCTGATCTAGTGGTAATCCGAGCGCAAATCGATCTTGGAGAACACTATTGCACCCTTCACTTGGTCGAAAAGTTCATCAATCCGGGGTAGAGGATACTTGTTTTTGACTATCAGCATGTTCATCTGGTGATAATCTATACACATGCGAAAGGTTCTGTCTTTTTTCTTGACAAATAACACTGGGGTTCCCCATGGAGACACACTGGGGTGAATATAGTTTTTTTCTGACAACTCCTGTAGCTGCATTTTTAACTCAGTCAGCTCAGGTACACTCATTCTATAAGGTGCTCGAGATACCGATGCTGCTCCCGGTATCAGTTCGATGATAAAGTCTATATCCCTCTTAGGCGGCAGTCCGGGAATCTCTTTTGGAAACACATCCGCAAACTCTTGTATTGCAGGGATATTATCCAATGTGGCTGCTTTATCCTTCGAATCAGCATAGCCCACTTGAATGGCATAAATCTGACACCCCTTCCTGATGCATTTTGCTAACTGGGATGCAGTTATTGGCCAAACCTGCACTGGTCATTTAATTCCTTGCATCTCTTGCCTAGCCCCAAGTTCATCCCTATAATAAATAGTCTTGGCTTTGCAGTTAACCAATCACCAGTGCTTTTCTAACTAGTCCATACCGATCAGAACATCATATGAACCAAGGGGGAGCACGTTTAAATCTGCCATTACTCGCTGCCCTGCTATTGTTAAAGAATAGTTATTGACTTTTTCCAGCACTCGCCTCTTGGCCCCTGTAGCCAACTGTACTAGCCACGGATTCTTGAATTTACCAGGTTGTAATTTACAATGTTCTACTACCTTTGGACTAATATAACTTAATGTGGCTCCAGGGTTAATTAAAACAGCTACAATAAGGTCTGAAATTTTACCTTCAAAATCCACCATGGTCGGCTCGTATTCCACTTGACGATCGTCCAGGGCTATGTTAATCCTTGGTACACTACATCCTACATCGCCGACTGTCGATGCTTCATGGATTTGAGATAACTGTTCGGTTCCCTTTCGCTGCGGATAGTTTTTGACGTAGTGAGGCCCTCCACAACCCCAACACTGTACTAGGGGTCTTGTTGTCCCTTCACTGTCCAATCTTGCAGGCTGCTCGCTGACTCTGGACTCACTGGTTGGCTTGGATTTGAATGAGCTTCTTTGCATAGTTCTGCTGCTCTGCCCTTTGTCCATTCCCTTGCTTCCACCACTACGATTTCCTTTACTGTTTCCAGCTGGCTTATTTCCTCTTTTCTCATTCCATCTTTTGCCCGAATCTTCTCCTTTCTGTTTATTCTGCTGGTAACAAATCCTGGCTTTGCGGATAGCTTCGTCCATCGTCTTTGGATTGTCAAACTCAATCCTTTCCTGCATATACAGGGGTAAACTACTAACAAATCTTTGCACCTTAGCTTTTTCTTCTCTAATATAAGGCACATAGCGAAGCAGGGAAGTAAAATGGGTGATAAATTCATCCATGGTCTACTGGCCCAACCGTAAGTCATGGAATTCTCTTGCCTTTTCATCGTAGAAACACTCGGTCAGGTATCTTTCTTTGAAGTACCTTTGAAATTTCTCCCAAGTTATGGTATGTTCGCTTACTCCTTTTACGATCTTGACTTCTTCCCACCACAAGGTCGCTTTCCCCTGTAATTGGAAGATGGCTAATCGTGCCTTCAGGTTATGATCGTAGTCATACAGCTGGAAGTATTTGTTCATATTTATTAACCATGCCTCAGCTGCTTCCTCATGTTCCCCGTCAAAGTGTGGAGGTTTAATCTTACGAAATTCTCCCTACAACTCTATCCGTTGCCTCTTTGATGTATGTTGTTCAGATGCATTATCAGATCGTTCCTCCCTCTCTTCGGACCCTTCAGGTTCTGTATGATGGTTTTGTTCTTCTGACATTCTCTGCTATTCTGCACTGGGATTAGCTGGCGGCTGGTTCTGCCTGTCAGACAGGCTTTTTAGAATTCTTTCTTGCTCCATCGTTAATCGTGCATTATCTTCACGTAACTAGGCCATTTCATTTTTCAACTCTTGCACAGTCTCCAAAATAGCCTGGTTTGTATTACGAGCTTCCTCTCCGAGTTGTACCCATAGCTCGGGGTTATTCTCAGGGCCAGGTACTCCCTGACCCATCACATACCTGCGGGATGTACTGTCCACTATTCTCATGCTGTTGGTCTTCTAGTTCCTGGTTCTGTCCTTAAACATAGGAAAACTGACAACATGAAAAAAAAAATTAGCACACTAACTGTTTTCTGGATTTGCACGAATAAAATGAAAATATATTGTATATGTTGTTTTCTATAATTCACTTCCAATTCCCAGAGGCCTCAGTTTTGTAACTGGGCTCTGATACCATATGTCACAACCCCCACATCCAAAATAAAAAATAAAAATACACAAAAGCTAAAGTTATTACCCAGCGATTTAACCAAGGTAACATTTACTGTGCCACCTCAGCTACATACGGGTCTGGTTTACCTTTAATGTGATTGAGTACCTGAGACAGCGCTTTCTGTACTGTTATTAATTGGCAATGCACCCGGAGCTGGACACCTCAGCCACCACCTCAGGGTTGGCTCAAAATCATCTCTGAGACATAACTATGCTGCGTGGTTGATTGTATTGAACATGTAGCGATATGACTCTCCTTGGGACTCCTAATCTGATCGAGGGTGGAAAACTCCGTCCATTCCATCGAACTCTGGCTTTGCTCCATACGACTTGTCAGTTTCATACCACCGGGGTTTGGTGCTCATTCGACTCATTTGGCCTTGGCTCTCGGATGAGGTTCCACTGTTTGCAAGCTAGCAGGCTTGGGGTATTCCCTCTGTCACCTTACAGGCGATCCCCTTGCGGAGATTTGGCAGATCCTTTCTTCTAGACAGGTCTGGTTATTTTCATTGTTATTCTCATTTTTATTTTCATTTCCAATTTTGATTTCAGTCCACATACCCCAGTATCTCATGAAACTGCTACTAATATCCTATTTGGGTCTCGCTATTGCAGGTTCTGTCTGCCATAAATATGCTACGTTGCCAATGGTGATGAGTTGGATTCTTTCCAGGCATGGCACACGCAGAACCTCTCGGGTAAGTCCATTCTTCTGTGTCTCCTTTTGTTTTGGGACTAAGGTGGAAGGATCATCGGTTTTTATTTCAAGTGACTATCTACACATTTCCTTTGCCGGGTCGGGTTACCAGTCCTCGCCTGAGGAGGGTTTCTGTTCAGGCTCTTCTTTTTTGGAGACTATACCCTACAATTTATAACCCAGTATAGGGTTTCATCTGCATGCGTTCCATCCAGAATTTACTACTGCATTTTAGTCTTGTTTTCTATATCCTGCAACTTACTAGCCTGGATAGAGGCCTCGTAAAAATGTTATGCCATTTATCGCCTCAACTTGAGGTTGTGTGGTTCATGACCATTATTAATCTCCCTGTGCATGTATTGATAAATTTGTGACTTTCGAGTTGAGCATTAGCATGCTACTCCCTTTGCTATGAATGTGTATTCCTGAATTCTAATTATGCAGACTATCATTCGGCTCCTGCTCTTAGCTACAGTCGTTGCTCCTATTTTCTCTTATTCTGCTATTTATGTAACCATGGAGATTTATTTAGAGTAATATATGCACATGCAGTCTATCTGATTTATTTTACGTTGTGTGTGACTCTACGTTGATGGAATAATGGATTTATGCACTAGCCATACCCAATTGCATTTCTGTTGGACACATTCTAGAGAATTTCAGAAATAGAAGGGTAATTCCCTGCCTCCTTTACAGTTTTATGTTCATATTTCATGTGTTTGGGCAAGATTACTCGTCTGAATTCTTGCTACAGGTTCATGCTTATGCAAGTCACAGAGGTTCTCTGTGAACTTGCCCCGGTTCCATACTGCTATAATTCTTTGTTTACTTGTTTTTAAGGGAAGGCGTCGACCTTCATATGTCTGGCCGATTATATTATGTGTGTGCGTTGTGAATACAGCTCCGACTTTATAGTTCGTTTCCCATGCATGATATTAAAATGTTAACCCTAGCCCGAGGCCAACATACCCTAGCGATTCTTGGCTTGATGCCCTTTTTTGAAATTGATTATAACTAGATTTTGCACTTGTACACGGGTTTGAGTTCTAGGAACAAATCGTCCCCTTGTTTTTCCATGTTATCAAGACTTATATGAGGACTGGACAGAGAACACTAACTATCGTACTCTCTGATATTTTATGCAATTATGTATATCTGTTTTTTTTTTTTTTCCTTTTTTTTTTTTTTTCAGTGCAATGGCATGTTTCTCGGGTACCAGGCAAATTAAAATGTGTCTCTGTATTGACTGTTTTTTTTTTTTTTTTTATGGTTCCTCGAAAGGGTTCCCTAACGGTCTTGCTCATATTTTCTCCATGAGTTACATGGTTTTCCTTTATAAATAAAAAGAACAGGATTTCCTTTATAAATAAAAAGAACAGAAACATAAAAAACTCCTATACAGTTCTGCCCACCTGGTTATACCCTAGCACGGTTTCCCAGTGAGAATTTCTTTCATCCTCCTCCATAATATAACAGTAACAGGAATTAAAATTAACCTTATAAGCTACCTATTAATATCAGTGCTAGGGGATTTCCTCGTACCTGATGTTCTTCTGGTTGAAATGTCGTCTCCTGGCAATCTCCTGGAAGATTGGTGTCTAGAATTCCTAAAATCGAATATAGTCTTTTTTTTTAAAAACAACCAATCACCCAAAACTGGGTTTGTCTTCTATCAATCGCCCGACCATGAGATTTGTCCTTCAAGACCAAAATCTCCCCCCTTGCTTCTTGCCAGACCTCGGTCTCAGCAAGCTACTCGCACTTCAAGCAAGGGTATCTGATCATCACCAGACGTAGCCACCTCCATTTTCTTGGAGTCGTTTTTTTTCCTCTACCTGTCCTTACAGCCCAGATTTTTGCCTCCTCCCCCTTCTTTTCTCTGGAAGCCTTCCAGTTAGGGGAGGTAGTTTTATTGTAGTTCCAATAACTATCTTTTTCCAACTTCCTCCTCAGAAGTTGCCAGCATTTCAAGAAAAATTTCTTACATATTTATATATTAAAAGAACACAATAATAATAACAATACTATTAATAAATTTTTAAACAGTTAACAGTGTCATATTTAGTTCTGCCTTTTACCACAATGAAAATCAAATATTTACATTTTCCTGGGACATCACACATGAACACTTCTGGAAGTGTCTCAGTACGATTTGCTGTCAAATACTGTATCCACTCTAGGAGTAAAAAGACTTTCTCTTGCTCAAGAGGAGAGGACAATCCAGGCAAAGCAACATCTCGGGGACTTAAATGTGGAATATCCACAGCTCCAAGCGCAATTCTGATGAACGATTCAAGATCATCTTTCCCTTTCAAACCACCAGCACAGGGAGGTAGTTTCATGTAAGCACTTGACAGGTCAACTAATTCACGTGCAGCCCATGGCATGCTGCCCAGTAGCTTAGCCCACTTGCTTATGGATGTCGGCACAAGTTTTACTCCAGAACTCTTGACTACGTATCCAGAGACATCAACTACTGGTAAATCTAAGCATAATCTTTGAAAATATTTGTCGTTGATATAGTAACTAGCATATGAAAAATATAAAAACTGAGTAACAGTGATGACAAACTTCCCGTTCCTGGAAACCTTAGCTTGCTCTAGGAGCTGCTTACTGAAACTTGAAACAAAAATCTCAGTGATCTGAGGATAGTGATTTAACCATCCCCGTAACTTTGGACATGGAAAATCCAAATTTCGCATAGCCATTTGAGCGCCATCTGGAATAAATTTGAAATTCACTACACCTCCAAACTCCCCAATCCAACTTGCCAACCATGAAATATGTTCCACTTCGGAGGAAAAATATATTTTGCAGCCATTAGATATATCAGATAAACTAGCCCAACCCACTCTGTTGCGACCATTAACATACTTAAAGAGAGGAACATTTTGTATAGAACTTGAAAGGTCTTCCTCCCAATCTTCAGCAAGCAAGTGCAGAAGTTGCACGTATAAATCCTCCGACAGATTTGCAACCCAGCCAGAGGTGCTCTGAATGAAATTGGAGTACCACTGGTAAGCCACATATCCCACTCCTAGGAATTCCAAGCCTCGTGAAAATTTCTCCATGCAAGAATGTACAATGAATAACCCAGTTGACCGCAAAGCACTAGGCTTCTCTACGCCACTTTTTGTTGCAGTGTCTACTATCTCTCTGAAGGCAGGCAATATTCTGTGAGCTTCTTTAGGCATATAATAAGCATTGTGTGTCTCAGAAAAGATGACTTCTTCTTCCTTTAGCTGAGCCTGAATGGGATCCCTGACTAGTCCTAGCTCCCTACAAGAGGGAATATTAACTGGCAGGTACTTGAAGAAATTTGCACTGGCTATGGGAGGTGCTGAATCATCACAGTGGATGAGGGTAATAAATGCTGAACAAAATGCTGATGGAATGCACTTAATATTCCCAGGTTCCACTTATTGTCTAAAATGATGCTCTCCCTTGAAGAAACAAGTAAGAAATCTGCTTGAATTATGAATGGAAATCCAGTGACCATTTCCGTGGGTAGAAAAGCATAAATACCAGTAGCTACCGTATTTCCAGTTCTTTTGAGGCATTGTGCCATTGGGAAAGCCACTGTTATTACCCATTTGTTAATGCCTTTCCTCTCCTCTACTCGACTCCGCTCCTGCACAGGAAAACACTGCCTCCACATATAATAACTGCATTCATTGTTTTTGTCCTTGTTTTCTTGCGCTGAAAGATGAAGAATGAAACATTCACTGTCACTACTCTTCACAGTTCTGAATTTTGTTTCTCATGAGATAGAGATTGCATTAACCCTGTTCAAGCGAGTTTCTTCATTATATTCCCGAACATATAGATTTTTTATTTTAGACATAAACAGAATTACTTTAGGGTGAACATTCGCCAACTGCGCTTTCACAGCATCAACCTTCTCTGGACGCAAAGGTAGAACTATAATTGTGTTGGGAAGCTCGGCCCGGTGAACGTATACTTCCTGAAGTTCCTTAATAGACAGAAAATAAGAAAATGTACTTATTGGATAGATTTTTACAATGGGCCATCATGCACACTAAAATGAAGATATGTATGTAAAGGTTATGATTTTGGGAAGTTGGCGTTTCAACTTACCCCATCGGGACCCAAAAGTTTTTGGCACTTTATCTTCTAGGGTTATGTTTTTATAAGTTTAAGGTTTCTCGTTATTTATTTATAATAAAAAGGCCTCCAAGCCTCATTGTAACACAATTCAGTGAAGGTGCGTAGCCGTCACATCCCTTCTCAAAGATAAGCTACCACCATTTGAACTAATTTTTTTTCATTCTACATATATATAATTTCAACATTTTCCATTTATTAATAAAAATCAAGTTTCAATGTCTTTATGTTTTGGCTATAAATCTATATATAAATATGTTCCCATCATAAATTCAAATGAATCATTGTTATTGACTTATATGTACAACTATTTTCATGGCCACATATGACTGAATCTTCTGCTTTCTTTGCATCTCCCACAAATAGTTGTGCATGATCTGATAATCACCCTATGAGTGACTTCAGTAAAGATTTTTTTAACAGAAGGTATTATAGACTCATATGCTGGTGTGTGTGTTCTGTGTTATTGAAACAACGGATCGATTAGATTGCCAATACACAGACATTTTGAATGGAAAGACAGCAGAGAAATGCAGTAAGCAGACACAAGCAATTTTTACTAAGGAGTTCACCCTATTCTCTAGGGCTACGTCCACGGAAAATTTTAAGAACCCCCCCTAAATTTATAAATATAATAAATGGGCGAATCTCCATGGTATATAGGAAAAATGGAAGGCGATTTTATCAATAATATAATATGTATATATAATTTTTTGGCGAATCTCTCACCAGGCATAGCGAATATTTTACTCAATTATAAAATCTTGTAAGATCTTAGCGAGTCTTTCACTAAATAATAAAACTTTGTAAAGTCCTAGTGAATCTTAGCATAGGCTACATGCTAGTTTAATTCCCCCATTTAAATAGGCTACATTCCAGGTGAATACCATGGGTCAATACCATGTGCCATTTTGGTGAATACCATGGGTCAATACCATGTGCCATTTTTATTTTTATTAATTCTAATATTAGGGTTAATAATGGTTTTTTGCATGGTATTAATAAAAATCTAGTCCATGGTATTTGTCCCATAGTATTTTGGGCATAGGTTTCACCTAAATATAACCCATTTTTTGAGTGTTCGTAAATATAAGGTGACTTATGGAGTAAATATAAAAAAATGTTTTATTTGTTTACCATACCTCTCGTTTATTTATATTTTTATTAATTTACCATACCTCTTTTACAAATATGGTATTTGGCCCATAGGATTCACTTAAATAAAACCTCTTTCTTGAGCCTTCATAAATAGAACGAGGGTTATGGACTAAATATAAAAAGAGGTTTTATTTATTTACGATACATATAGTTTATTTATATTTTTATTTATTTACCATACCTTTTGAGTAAGTATAAAAAGATGTTTTATTTATTTACCATACCTCCACTTTACTTATATTTTTATTAATTTACCATACCTCTTTTATAAATATGGTATTTGACCCATAGGATTCACTTAAATAAAACCTATTCTTGAAAATGGGCTAATGGATTCACTTAAATAAACCTATTCTTGAAAATGGGCGAATGGAAGGTTGTAAGTCCTAATTTCAAGGGCTAAATTTACCTTTTTTACCCTCTCCCCTAAAAAAAGGTGGGCTATTTGAGGTGATTTGTAAAAATGTACTATGATACAAAATATTCGCCCACTAAAAATTTAAAACCCCTTAATTTCGCCAAAGGGCGAACATTCGCCCCTAAAATTATCCTTGGCTACGTCTCCAGTCCAGCTTTAGTGGTGGCCTTGTTTTATTATGTCTTTGAGTAGAGAAATTACAATACAGGGACTCAATATGAGTTCTCTTGAAGCAGAGTTTGCTTGGCAGGGTGGTTCTTGGATTCCCCAAGCCACTTGGAGTACACAGACTCTTATTCTTCCTACCCGCTCTGTGACCCTCGGTCTACAATGGAAAGAGCCAAATGTGATGCTCAATCCGAACAGATTTCTCTATGGGAAGGCTTGACTCTTCAAGCTCTCTGGTCCTCGATGTTGCCTGTGGTCAGCTCAGCCCTCTGTCTCCTCTGCTTGGCTTTACTGCTCTCTGTGCTCAGTCCTCCTCTCAGGGTTCACTGTTCACTATCTCTCTTGGTCACCTAAACTCTTCGATCTGAATCTCCCTTCTAATCTCTAATCTCCCATTCGACTGCCTCCGTTCATGGCTTTATTCATTCGATCCTCAGCCTGTTTGTTTCCTCTTCTTCTTGCGTCGATTCGCCTGTCACTTGTGTTCTTGGAATTCCTTGTTCGGCGTCAGCATAACGCTCAGGACGTAGCCACGTGTCTCCATCAGAACTACGCCAGCCCGCTTGTTGATTCATAGCTTTCTCCACCGTGGCGATCAATGGATTCCAAATCCTCTTAAATCGTGGATTTATCCCCTGTCAATTCCGCTCTGTCTATCGGGCGCAATCTCATCCATCCGATCTGGGCTCCTCCAGATCCAACGTCATTCGCACGTCGAGCACGGTTGACTTGCTCGACCGATAACGCGCAATCGTGGCGGTTTTTCTCTCTCCTTCGCTGCCACGTGTCGATCGCTGATTGTGATCACTCCGCTTTCTCCAAAACCTCTTACCATTCGAGGGCGTCCCGATCAAACCGCCGGTTTCCAGGCTGTGGGTCCCACCATCAGCGCTTTTTTTTCTTTTTCTGCCCGCGGTCCTCTAGCTCCCCGATGTGACCGAGTGCTTAAGCCCTACCATTTCAGCCCTGTTTGCCCAGCGATGCGCTAACGCACATCGAAAACCAGCTCCTTTTCCCATTCCGGGGCTCCCAGGGGCTATTTTGACCTCCTGCACAGTCTCCATGGGCCTCGGTCAGCGCGCTTTGACTGAGGTCCTCGTTGTTCCACGCCGGCTGCCATGGCCACTGGTTCAGGGTGTTTTCGATTTCTATTTTGGATTCTTCAAGGATTTGTTCGACCTGTTTAGTCACGGTTCTATGTCAGTCATTTATGGATCCGATTCGGATCACGACCTCCCAACTGAAAAGCTTTTGGACCACCAAAAGTTGGTTTTCTTTTAAGCATCGACTAAGTGAGGAAATTGTTGTCTCACTTATCCAATCTCAATCCACTTCGCATTGCTCGGCTTCGAACCTTTAAGCCCAGTTCTGAGGTATTCCACCTATCCACTACGTGTCGTCCTTACCTTTCTGTCCAACACTGTATCTTCCTGCAGCTCCTTAAGATATTCCGGTAGTAGAACATCAACAGAAGGCAATTGACTCTAATCTTCAGGGTCCTCAATCATTGAAGGTTCAAACAATCTCAAGCAATCTGCATTCACGACTGAGTAGATGTGCATGTAAGTTGGCAGATCAAGGCGAAAAGCATTTTCACCAATCTTCTCAAGTATCCTGAAGGGTCCATACCTGATAAGTTTTAGCTTCTTACCTTCACCTTGCATCCTGTCCTTGCTGGTATACATCCAGAATTGGTCTCCAACTTGAAAACTATGCTCCATTCGATGCTTATCATGCCTAGCCTTGTATTTGGCCTGGCTCTTTTCCAGCTGTTCCTATACTGCCTGGTGGATCTCCTGGATTTGTTCAATGAACCTAGTAACTTTGTCCACATCACTGTGTCCATCAACCATGGTATATTTACCAAAGACAAAATCCAAGGGAGACCTTGGTATGAAACCAAAGCAGGTCTCAAAAGGAGATTTCTGTGTAGAAGCTCTATTGTAAGCATGTTGCACATAGCACAAGTGCCCATACCAAAGCTTAGGATGTTTGCTGCAATATCCTCTCAGTAACTGGTTCACTGTCATGTTTACTACTTCTGTCTGGCCATCTGTTTGTGGATGAAAACCTGTGCTTTTCTTTAATTTGGTGTCCATTAGTTCCCACAAACTAGACCAAAACTTCCCCACAAATCGGGTGTCTCGATCAGATTTAATAGAAGTGGGTAATCCAAAATGAATCCATACATGTTCAAAGAATAATTTTGTAGTTTTTTCAGCTGTAATATGTTTGCTACAGGGTATCAAAATACACATTTTATTGAACCTATCCACAATAACATATAGATAATCATGACCTTTCCTAGATTTGGGCAGTCCTCCAACAAAATCCATGGAAATGCTCTCCCAAGGGTGAGAGGGAACTAGCAATGGAGTGTACAAGCCTAGTTTTCTGTTGTTGGGCTTGCTTTTAGCACACATAGCACACCCCTTTACATATCTAGAAACTGTCTCATTCATTTTTGGCCAATAACAGAACCTTTGTAGCTGTGCAACTGTTTTACTTATCCAAAAGTGACTTGATATCAGAGAAGTGTGTGCTTCCCTAATTATCTTTGCTCTCTCATTTTGTGGAATGCAGAGTTTCCCACAATGATATAAGAGTCGGTCCTTCACATGATAGTCCAATTCTTCTACTCTCTTGCCTTGACTCAAAGTTGCATATACATCTTTAAAGTCCACGTCCTGAGCATATTGTTCTATGTAGCTTTCATGTAGTACAGAATTATGCTTAAGTATGGTAGATGCATTTATAATGGGTCTAGATAACATGTCTGCAACCTTGTTATGTATGCCCTTTTTATATCTGATGACTAAATGAAACTGTTGTAGAAAACCCATCCATCTGTAATGTCTTGATTGCTGCAACTTAGTTTGGGAGTGTAGATATTGAAGTGGCTGATGATCAGTATGTATTACTATTTCTTTGCCCATTAAATAATGTTTCCATTTGTTCACACTCTGAACTAATGCATACAATTCTTTATCATAGGTAGGATAGTTAACGACTGCAGGATTAAAAGTCTCAGAATGATAACATATGGGTTTACCATGTTGTGTCAACACTGCCCCCATGGCATAGTCACTGGCATCAGTTTGTATCTCAAATGGTCTTTGTAGATCTGGCAATGCTAGTATAGGTGTTGTATTAATTTTGTCTTTCAAGGTGTCGAAGGCTTTCTGCTGTTTACCTCCCCACTGAAACACCTTTTCTCAATCTTGTCAAAGCATGTAAGGGAGCTGCAATTGAGGAAAAGTTTGAAATGAAATTCCTCCATTACTGTGCTGCTCCTAAGAAGCTTCTCACTTCTGTAGCAGACTTGGGTTTAGGCTAGTTTACAATGACTGCCACTTTAGAGGGATCTATTTTCAATTCACCTCCCCCTACTATATGACCCAAATAATTTAGAGAGGTTTTTCCAAATTAACATTTTGAAAGTTTAACATAAAGTTTTTCTCTTTTCAAAACATCTAATGTCTGCTTAGCATGCTTTAAATGTTCTTCCCACGTTTTACTAAAAATCAGAATGTCATCCAAATACACAATAAAAAAATCATCAAGAAAAGGTCTGAGTACATCATTCATTAATCTCATGAAAGTAGCAGGGGCATTGGTCAAGCCAAAAGGCATAACCAGCCATTCATACAATCCCAGCTTTGTTTTGAAAGCAGTCTTCCATGCATCTTGCTCTGCAAATCTGACCTGATGGTATCCACTGTGCAAATCCAGCTTGGTGAGATAAACAGCTTCCTTCAATTGATCTAAAAGATCATCTATGCGAGGAAGGGGATAACGATTTTTTATCGTTATTTTATTCAGTTCTCGGTAATCAATGCACATTCTCCACGAGCCATCTTTGTTTCTCACCAAAACGATTGGTGACCCACATGGTGATGTGCTAGGCCTGATGAACCCTTTCTTGAGCAACTCCTGCACCTGCTTCTTGATTTCAGCATTCTTTAAAGCAGATAACCTGTACATCCCAATGTTAGGCAAAGGAACATCTTGCTGCAAAATAATATCATGTACTATTTCCTTTTTGGGTGGTAGACCTTGAGGTTCTTGAAACAAAACATCATACTCTGAAACAATCTTTTCTATATCAGCTTGCTTATCAGAATTACAGCCCTCAAATACATCAGTTTTATCAGTTTTCTTTTCTTTTACAACCATTAGTAAGAATTGTTTGCATGAATTTAGCATTATTTTCATTTGTCCTGAGTTTATGAGAGTATAATTATTCTTGAGCTTATGAGCTCTTACAAAGTATTCGAATCCATCTTTAACAAGTAGATACTTGTTCTCAGCTCTATAGAAAATAACCTTTCTATCATATAAGTAAGGACTTCCTAAAACAATTCCACATATATCCAAAGGAATCACATCTAACTCAACCTCATCTACAAATGTTGACCCAATAGAAAACTTGAGTTTGCACTGTCTAGTCACTTGTAGTTGTGCTTTATCATTCAACCATCCTAATGGGTATGGCTTCTTATGAGGTGTAGTTGCTAATCCCAATTTCTTTACAATTGCTTTAGAAATCAGATTTACTCGTGAGTTGCTATCAAACAAAGTATCAATCTTTTGATATTTGGAAACAACTCGAATATGGAAAAGCTCACGACTTTTTCTCTCTTGTTCTTCATCAATAACAGATTGAGCAGAATTACTAGTAGATGCTTCAGAATTCTTACCTTTTATACCTGTGGCTGCTATGAATGTTTCATCTGCCGAGTCTAACCCCAAATCTTTCTGAATAACTGCAGCAGTCGTCTTCTTCTTGCCCTTGGACTTCTTAGGTCTCAGCTCTGGATGCAGAATCCAACAGTGCTCATCATCATGCCCCTCCTTTTTACAGTGATCGCATGAAGCTTTGCCTTTTTTTGCAGTGTTGGCCTTCCTTGCTTTCCATTTCTACTTTCTTTTCTCCTTGCTTTTGCTTACAGTGGGTTGGGATGGTCCCCCAACTTCTGGATTTCCATTCTTTCCTCTTGTCTCTAGATGAGTAGCTTGTACAGATACCTCATCTATACTAATGGGATTAAACATGAGGATAGTGTGCCTCATGTAGCTGTGTAGACCCCAAATGTACTTCAAAATAGTTTCTGGTGAGTCTAATGAAATACTTAACATCAATGCTCTCTTTTGGAACTCTTGAGTATACCCTTGTACACTTTGCCCTTTCAACTACCGAAGAGTTTGCTAACTCATCATGGCTTGTTGCATGTAGGCCAATGGATAGAACTACTTTCTAATGGCAGAAACAAAGTCACTCTAGATAGAGATGGTCTTACCATGCTTCTTCACATCATCTTGGGTTCTGCCTTCCCACCAAACCAATGCAGTGCCTCCTAGGCGTAGGCTTGCCAGCTGAATCTTACTCTTGTCTGAGTCTATGTTCTGCACCCTGCAATACACGTCAATTTGTCTTATCCAGTTGTCCAACTTTTTAGCATTCAACTCTCCATCATATATAGGCAAATCAAATTTAACATCTAACTTAATCAAAGATGCTTTCTTATTATGCACAGGGCTACTAGGAGGTGTAGGGAAGCTTTCTTCTTTTCCCTTCCCTTTGTAGTGGTCATGGGAATGAGGTTCATCTTCTTCTTTATCTTGCTTAGAGCCTGATGAATCCTCACCCCTATGCTTTCTAAAGTCCCTATTCATTTCTTCCACCATGGACTTTATATCTAGGAAACTTTCTAGGAATTGAGGGTCTGGCCCTACAGAGCCTTCTTCTGACATTGTCTTTTGAGAATAGACTCTCCCAATCTCAGGATTAGTTTCCACCAATTCTCCTTCTCCTAATTTGAGCTTTGGTCTAGTGATCATTCATAGCTAAACCAACACAAGCTTGCCTAACCTTACAACCTAGAGCTCTGATACCACTTGATCTAATAATCACCCTATGAGTGACCTCAGTAAAGATTTATTTAACAGAAGGTATTACAGACTCATGTTCTAGTGTGTGTGTTTTGTGTTATTGAAACAATGGATCGATCAGATTGCCAATACACAGACATTTTGAATGGAAAGACAGCAGAGAAATGTAGTAAGCAGACATAAAGACACAAGCAATTTTTAATAAGGAGTTCACCCTATTCTCCAGGGCTACGTCTTTGGTCCAGCTTCAGTGGTGGCCTTGTTTTATTATGTCTTTGAGTAGAGAAATTACAATACAAGGACTCAATATGGGTTCTCCTGAAGCAGAGTTTGCTTGGCATGGTGGTTCTTGGATTCCCCAAGCCACTTGGAGTACACAAACTCTTGTTCTTCCTACCCGTTCTATGACCCTCGGTCTATAGTGGAAAGAGCCAACTGTGATGCTCAATCCAGACAGATTCCTATATGGGAAGGCTTGACTCTTCAAGCTCTCTGGTGCTCGATGCTGCCTGTGGTCAGCTCGGCCCTCTGCCTCCTCTGCTTGGCTTTACTTCTCTCTGTGCTCAGTCCTCCTCTCAGGGTTCACTGTTCACTATCTCTCTTTGGTCACTTGGACTCTTCGATCTAAATCTCCCTTCTAATCTCTAATCTCCCATTCGACTGCCTCCATTCATGGCTTTCGTCATTTGATCCTCGGCCTGTTCGTTTCCTCTTCTTCCTGTGTCGATTCGCCTATCGCCTGTGTGCTTGGAATTCCCTATTCGGCGTCAGCATAACGCTCAGGAAGTAGCCACGTGTCTCCATCGTAACTGTGCCAGCCTGCTTGTCGATTCGTTTCTTTCTCCACCGTGGCGGTCAACGGATTCCAAATCCTCTTAAATCGCAGCTTTATCCCCTATCAATTCCACTCTGTCTATTGGGCGCAATCTCAGTCGTCCGATCTGGGCTCCTCTAGATCCAACGTCATTTGCACATCAAGCACGGTTGACTTGCTCGACCGATAACAGGCGATCGCGGTGGTTTTTCTCTCTCCTCCGCTACCACGTGTCGATCGCTGATTGTGATTGCTCCGCTTTCTCCAAAACCTCTTACCGTTCGAGGGCATCCCGATCAAACCGCCGGTTTCCAAGCCATGGGTGCCACAATCGTACATTGGCACTTTTTTTTTCTACCCGCGGTCCTCTGGCTCCCCGATGTGACCAAGTGCTTATGGATCCAATTCGGATCAGTGCATGGCAATCATCATCTGGCCATTATGTAACTATATCCATTTTGAACCTCTATGTATTTGGACGTATGTGCAATTATGAGAGAATTATAGTTCTTTAGATGATATGCTCTTATATCATGTTACTATTTATAATTCCAACAACTTGGTTAATTACTTCTTACCATATTATATATATTGAATAAATAAAAAAGTAGACGAGATTTTAACATGTAACAAAAAATAATAGTAGAAGCAGATTAAAACCTCTAATCTCAGTCACATGAACACAAGATTTATTCCCTTAAAAAATTGTCATTTCATTAATTGAAGCTTATAATATATAAGGGCTCCCTTCTTGGTATAATGTCCCAATGAGGAAAAATAACAATATAATAAGATCTTGTAATTAATTCAGCTAATCAAACCATTGAACTATCCTTTGATTTGCTGGCTAATATAGATTATTCCATTGTTTCCCCTTGCACTCTTCCTCGAATCATACAAAATTGGATGAAAGTACTTCTCCACCCAATCACTGAGGTCTCACTATCTCATTATGTCTCATACTCAAGATGCATCTTATCCCTTAACCTGGCCTTCCTTTTATAAGCTTTAGTTATTGATTGAATCCACAACCCTAATCCCTAAGGTGATTGATAATTGAGATTATTTCTCAACATCAATTTAGGTCAATGTTTGAGATTCATTTAATTTTCTAATGGAAATAATCTTTGAATTTCATTATATTAACTCAATTTGTCTTATAAAATCTAATTACTTTAATCATTGAAGTAATTGTTAAGCTTAAGGGTTAATTAGGCTACTTTCACATGCCTAGAAACTTAGGCCTGTGCATAAGTACTTGCCCTAACTACTTTCATCAACATTCAATGGGACCAAAATTTTCATTATGGAGTGGCATATTAAAATCATCACCTTGAGTAACACTCAAATTATGAATAACTTGTATTTTGTTTACAGGTGGTTGTGTTTATTAAGTAATATAATATTAGTATATTCATTAAATTTGGGATAGTGAACTTGGTTGGTAGTGAAGAGTTCATTGTTTTGAGAGTTTTCTTTTTCTTTCCAAGTGGAGTTGGGATATTGAAATTAGGTTTGAGATATAGTATAGGTTTATTAGGTTATTTAAAATGAGTAATTCCATTGTTAGGTTTCTACTAATTAAGGGTAGCTCCCAAAGGAGATGGAGTGGTTTGAGGGTAAGATTTAGTGGAAGGACAAAGTGAATAAGGCATTCCATAAGTTGGTTGAGGTTGGGAGGCTAGATAGCAGATCGAGTTGAAGGCTAGGTAGGGTCATAGTCATTATTTTAGGCACCATAAATTGGGTCAAATACTTCATCAAAACATATATAGTAGGGCTAGGTTGATAAACTCCCACTGTAAGAGGATACACATTTATAAGTTGAGAATGCATTACTGGAACTCCATCTTGAGTGGTGATAGTTGGCCATACAAATTTCTAGATTATGAAAGGTTTGGAGACATGTATTCCAACAAATATAGTACACAAGCTTCTAACAATTAGGTCCAAATATATCCATACTTTTGGGATGTGTTGAATTATCATTCATGGTCCATTCATGACCAAAGGATTATAAGGTGGAAACACACCTAAAAGGAGAATGTATAAAGAAGATGGAAAATTCATGGAAGACATAAGGGCCTATTTAAAGTTGAGAGCCTTATTATTTTTAGAGGAAATTTGGTGAGTTTTTCACATTTGATAAAGTATGTGGGATTTTACTTGAGAGAACATATAGGTAGAACTAAACTACATGGAAGCAAGGCAAAAGCCTAACATGAGAACTAATTTATAAAGTAGTTAATTTGAAATTTTAGGTGGTGAAAGAGGAGATCTTTCCCTTGAGAGAGAAGGTAGGTATGAAAAATATTTTCCCAAGGAAAAATGTTTAAATGTAATTTAAATATAAAGTGAGAGGGTGGTGTTCCAATATTAGCGAAGGAATTGAAAAAAAATTGAAAAAGGATCATTCCAACTTCCTTTTTTCTAAAAGAGGATAGGATGAAAAGAAAGATACTTTGTTTGAGGAGGAATCTTGGAAAGAGAGAGGAAATTTTATTTAAAGGAGGAATATTGAAAATTAATAGAAAAAGAAACTCTCCTTTGAGGAGGGAAGGAAATCAAAGGATTCCAAAATAAGCTAAATACCAAAGGGGTGAGATTATGTTGAGTGAAGCAATCCATATGAGATGCATAATCTTTTTTGGTACGGAAAAACTCTTTCTAGTTTATATTTCATAAATGTCAATAGGTTTAAGTAATCTAAGAAGGAATGTGAATTTTTAACCTAGAAAGAAGAAGTATAGAGATTACTTTTAACAACTAGATGGTAACAAATAGTATGGTAAATAACCAATCAATTTAAGAGAAAATATTTCAAATAACAAGGCTAATTCACTACCAAATAATGTTAACCAATATAAGATAATTAATTTTAGTATGAATGAAGTTATTGGTTATTTTCTTCAATTTTATTGTTTAAGAAAACATGAAAAAGGTAATAAAAATAAAGGATGAAAAATTAAGTAGACTTAAAGCTTAATTATGAATATGTATTTCATATTTATTTAAAGTATTTTATATATGAAAATAAAATACATAAAAACATAATCCAATGCAAGCAAGAAAGAAGTGTACAAAATTGATTTATTTTATCCTTCACTTTGGTTGTTGGTTAAACTATAAATTGAATATACAAACCAAATAATTGAAGTGTTCTTTTTCCTTTACCCAATGTGAAAAATAAGATAAACCCTCTGGTTTCTCTTTAAAATTTTCTTTTTTACTTTTGGAGAGAGAATGCAAATAGTGATTGTTTAGTCTTATTAGGTGGGTGAAAACCTAAAATAAAATGCCATTTGATATTTCTACAAATAAAGTATGTGTTAGAGTTTGAAACATTTCACGTTTTGAATGGACACCTCACTCATCATTAGTGACATATAAATTTTAAAATGATATTAGAGAACAGTACCTAAGTATGGATTTACAAAATGAAATTTGATATTATTGAGGAACCAAATTAAATATTCATTATATAAAAACAACAAAAAATGAAAGATAAGAATATATCATAGTTGTTGGGTGTGGAGCCTGATTATCTTCTGTATTCAAAGGTATCGCCACATTGGACCCCAGTTCAAAATGGGGGTGGCAATGCCACTCGTAAAATATTCGTTGCAGGGGGGTCCCGGGGGGGGGGGGTGGCTGCGACCTTTGGGGAGCCCCCCCCCCCTAGCGGGTGGTTTCGGGGGTAGCGCCCTCGAAGCTAAAAACAGTTGTACAATTGCCTTGTAAAAGTATAGTAATTTCTAGTAAATCTGGGCCATTCATTAGGCGGATGATCTAACAGTAGAACTTATGTTTAGTTTAGAGTTTTTTGCCCTAGAAGGCAACCCCTCTTTTTGTATGAGGGTATTGTATTGAGGCTGTGTAATAGACATGTATTCTCTGAGCGAGAAGCAGAGAGGTGAGATTGTGAGAGAAGACAAAGGATATTACAGCAGATCTGCTGTAGGTTGTGTCTCTTCATTTTGTTGGATAATAGAAAGGAAGGACTGGTTGTTCGGGGTGGACATAGCCCAAATTGGGTGAACCACGTATATTTGTGTCTCTCTTGTTTTATGCATTTTCTGTGTTTATATTTCTGCAATATTTTATGTGTTCCATTGCTCCGTAATATATAATTTTCTAACAATAGTTTAATTTATTAAGGGTATAAGGAAAGAAAAAAGAAATCAGAAAAATATAAGATTCAACCTCCTTACATATTTAAATAAGCTTTATAAACCAAGATAAACAAGGATTTTAAACCTCCTTGCATACTTAAACTTGCTTTGCGCTTGCAATAAACAATAAGGTTAATTTTTCCAATTTCCACATATATGGTAAACAATTTTCTAAGCAACCAACTAAACACCATGATAGAAAGTTAAATATTTGAAGATTTTACATGAACTATGTAATATTATGTTTCTCATACATCAAAAGCTATTGTTGATATCTCCCTTTGAAGTAAGAATTTGAAAAAGGGGGTGTGGAATAAGACATGAAAAAATAAATCCTCAACCAATATGGATGCAAGAAACTATGCCAATAATGAGGAATATAAACCGAAAGTACAATAACATGAGAGAAGAGTAACTTGGAGCAAGAGCAACTCCTCCTAAAGAGAGGAACATGAAGAAGGAAAACCCAAGTATGTACCAAGAATTTGTGAAAGAAAATTAAAACCTAAAAACTAAAGAGAATATGAAAGTGGATATAGATTAGATAGATAGTTGACCTAAAAATTTTGAGGGAGCATACCTTATTTATACTCAGTTTTCAACTAGGAACAAAACTATCAACTTATTAAATGAAGGGAAGCTAGTTTTATTTTTTCATTGATCCATGATTATATTCCCTCTTAATTTGTAGGAGTCATGAGGTATTTTGAAGGTAAGGGAAAATTGGGCCTACAATTGTGTGGGTCTTTGGATCCATACTGGATTTGCATTGCTTATATCATGAAATAACTTAATAAAAACATATAATCCAATATGTAGGGGGAATAATTACAAACAATGGGTAAGAACAACTTATGGGGTCCACTTCATGAACCTATGATGTAACATGTTTTTGTGTATGATAGTGAAAATCCTTCTAAACAAGTTCTTGAGGGTATTCCATAACTACTATGAGTGTGTAGTCTATGTATTTAGAAGTATGTGGACCTAAGCCTACAAAGCCATTATATAGCACATGCTAGTTCATTTTTGTTAGGGATATTTAGTCATTCATATTTAAGTCCTTACACCATTTATGTGTTCTTCTTCTCCCATATCTACCATCTTACTCAATTGAATTTTTATATGTATCATAATATGTTCATTTTAAAATGAAGTTATAATAAATGCAATATTATCCTTAAATATTTTTTCTTCTACCTACTTTGCTAAGCAGTATATTATTGCAACAATATATTTTTCCTTGTACCCACGTTTGTAGGTTTTAATCCCATACAGAAATTACTTGCATATGAATTCTAAAACACAAAAAATAAACAATGCGAGAGCATAACACATAAAACACATATACACAAAGATTTTTCCCTTGGATCCCAAAACCGGGACTACTAGCTTGATTTTTCATTATTTTCCTTTCAATGTTATAATACATATTTATACATGATGAAGCATCCAATACCATGGACTGAAAACCATCGCGTCCAATACCATGGACCAAAAACCATCACGTCCAAAAAACATGTGCGAAAGTCATGCACAAAACCATAGGTGGGTCTGCCCAACCTAACATAGGGTCCAAAACCAAAATTTTCTGAGGCGCTGCCCTGGACCCCATAAAGTGGGGTTATGAGTACGCCTCAAACCCCCTGTGACCTGCCCCCCCTACATAATCAGCGCAACGAAGGGGGGCTCTGCCCTGAAACGCCCATTGTCTCTCTACACCAAGAGAACTTCTCAGAGCTCACAGATTTTGTCAATGCATTTGCAGTATTCTTCAAAGTTTCCACCTTTACCAGCAACACCTTTTTTTCTTCTATCATATCCCTCACAAAGTGATACTAAACATCAATGTGCTTTGTCTTTGAATGATATGCAGGGTTCTTTGCCAAGAAAATTGCACTTTGGTTGTCACCGTCTATCCTTATAGCTCCCTGTACTAACCCCATACTTGAACATAATCTCTGCAACCAAACTGTTTCCTTGCTTGCATGAATGGCTACCATGTATTCTGCCTCTATAGTTGATAGTGCCACTATAGATTGTTTCTTGCTCATCCAACTGACTGCACCTCCAAATATGTTAAACACATACCCACTTGTAGATCTTCTCTGATCCAAATCTATAGCCCAATCTGCATCAACAAAGCCACGAATATCCAACATTCTGTCCAATCCTGATCTTCCATGGTAGCATAAACCATAATCACTAGTGCCACACAAATACCTAAAAATCTGCTTCACTGTTTTCCAGTGCTCCTTCCCTGGTTTTAACATAAACCTGCTCAATACTCCCACTACATGTGCAATGTCTGGTCTAGTACAGACCATTGCATACATTAGGCTACCGACTGCACTTGCATATGGAACACGAGGCATGTCCTCTTCCTCTTCTTGTGTCTTGGGACACTGTTCAGCAGATAACCTCACACCTACAGGAATAGGAACCTTCACTAATTTACTATCCTGCATATTAAACCTCTGCAGTGTTTTCTCGACATACTTCCTCTAGTTTAACCAGAGCTTCCTCTTTGCCTAATCTCTTTTAATTTCCATGCCCAAAATATAGTTTGCAGCACCAAGATCTTTCATGTTGAATTTGAAGGAAAATTGGGTCTTCAAATCCTGGATAATTTCTTTGTCATTTCCAACCAGCAACATATCATCCACATACAAGACCAGATAAATAACATGGTCACCAATTAATTTAAAATACACACAGTGATCTGCTTTGCTTTTGGTGAAGCCAAGTCCCCGTATAAATGTATCAAATTTCTGATACCACGTCCTTGGTGACTGTTTTAACCCATACAAAGACTTCTTTAACTTGCATACTAGTTCTTTCTTACCCTTCACCACAAAGCCTTTAGGTTGCTTCATGTATATTTCCTCTTCAGATCCCCGTGAAGAAATATTGTCTTCACATCCATTTGTTCTACCTCAAAATCAAAAGCAACAATAGATAAAAGTAATCTAATAGAAGTTACTTTGGCAAAAGGAGAAAAAATATCACCAAAATCAATTCCCAGCACCTGGGAATAACTTTTTGCTACCAATCGAGCTTTGTATTTCTCCACCTTTCCTTCTGCATTTGTCTTCTTCTTGAACACCCATTTTCTACCAATGATTTTCCTTCCAGCCGGCAACTCCACCAGATCCCAAGCCTCATTTTTGTGTAAAGATGTCATTTCATCAACCATGGCCTCTTTCCAAAGTTTTCCATCCCCTCAATCTATTGTTTCCTTCACAGTTCTGGGATCATTGTCAGTAATAGATAAAGCGAAATTTAAACAGAAAGCAGATGGACTATACCTTTCTGGCTGCCTTCTTTCTCGAACTGATCTTCTCACACTCGGAGTCTGTGGCTCTTCATCTTCTGATTCCTCCTCTCCTATAGATTCTGATTCTTCCTCCTTAAGCTCAAACTCTATCTTATTAGGTTCCTTTGGTTGGACTTCATGTTTAATAACATCTTTTACCTCTCTGAACACCACATCTCGGCTATACACAACCTTCCGTGTGACTAGGTTCCAAAGCTTATAACCCTTTAAACCATCCTTATACCCAATAAGGATGCACTTTTCAGATTTACTATCCAACTTGGTTCGTTTCTCCTTTGGAACATGTACATATGCATCACATCCAAATACCCTCAGATGTGAAAGAGACGGTTTCTTACCAGTCCATACCTCTTGTGGAGTCTTATCCTCCAACGTTGATGAAGGTGACCTGTTGACCACGTAACATGCAGTATCCACTGCCTCTGCCCAAAATTCCTGTCCTAACCCGCACCACTAAGCATGCCTCTTGCCCTTTCCATCAACGTTTTATTCATTATTGTGCTTAGACTTCAAACAGTTCAGCTTTAACCATTCTAGTGGTCCTCCCTCATTGGTTGTTATAAACTAAGAGTTCATTTCCCAATCAATTACGAAATGCTATAGTTCTTCGCTATTCCCCATTCGGAAGTAATTCGTTGAGATTTTCTGCAACTCCATTTTGCTGAGGAAAATATGGAGTAGTCTTTTGTCGTGCTATACCACGCTTCTTACAGAATTCTTCAAATTCCTTGCTGCAAAACTCTCCACCATTATCTGTCCTCAACACCTTTATTTTCTTCTCTGTTTGATTTTCAACGAGAGCCTTAAATTCTTTAAACCTGTCAAAGACTTCAGATTTCTTCTTAAGGAAATATATCCATGTATTCCTTTAGAATTCATTTATAAGTGATACATAGTACACATACTTACCCAGTGATGGAACCTTCACAGGTCCAAACACATCATTGTGCACAAGTTCTAATATATGTTTTGCCCTCTTACTACCAGAGGGGAAACTCACCCGATTCTGCTTCCCATATACACAATTTTCACAGAAATCAAAATCCAGAGAGCTATTACTCATAACTTCTACCATACCTTTACCATAAAGTATTCGAAGGTCCTTCTCTCCAATATGTCCAAGCCTTTTATGCCGCAACATGGTCTTCTCTCCAGAGACCACTAGATTTTCTACTCCACTTTCAAGAACCATAGAACTGTTGCACCCATCAATAACAGTGCTACCTTGCAGCTTATACAAAGTTCCAATTCGAACTCCCCGCATAAATACCAGTGCTTCCCGAACCATTTTGCAGGTATCCTTCTCAAACATTGTTTTTACACCTGCATCATCCAACTTGCTTACATAAATCAGATTTCTGGCCAATGCAAGAATATGCAGAACACCCAGAAGTGTTATAACCCTTCCATGACCAATGATTCTAGCCTTCCTATCATCCCCTAAGAAGACATCACCACCATCATATTTATCATACTTGCAGAACCACTCTCTATGGGGAGTGAAGTGAAAGGATGCACCTGAGTTAATCAACCATGCCTCATGATCTACATGTGTACTTGAATAAGCCAAGTACACATCCCCCACCTTCATTTGAGGTGGTTTTCGCCTCTGCAGAAGGAGCCTCATTAGATCCCTTTCCTTTTTCAGGAGATTTAGATTAACAGTCCCTTTAAAGTGGCCTTCTTTTCCGCATTTCTAGCACACCACCTTTACATGTTTTCCTGGAGATTTAGATCTCCCACTCGATGAATTATTTTTGTTTCTGTTATGGGACTGTCCTCGTACAGACAAGGCATCACCATTCTGGCTCTCCATATTTTTCCATCTCATCTCCTCCATCAGCAAGGCTGAGACTAATTCATCAAACTGCAAGGCAATTGCATTGCTACCTATTGCAATAACCAGACTATCCCACAAATCTCATAGAGAACACAACAAACTGATGCACTTATCTTCATCTAAAATTTTAATATTAACAGATGCTAACTGACTTACCACAGTATTAAATGCATTCATATGCTCTATCACCGAGTCTCCATCTTTCATCCTCAGGTTATACAACTTTTTTCGCAGGAACAGTTTATTCACCAGAGACTTAGATTGGTACAAAGTCCCTAACTTGTCCCACAAAGCCTTCGTCGTAGCTTCCCCTGATACATTCAGCAATACTATTTCTAAGACACACAATCGTATTATGCTCTTTGCCTTTCGATCCAACTTCTTCCATTCTTCATCAGACACTCCCGTTGGTTTAGTACCTAGATCTACTGCGATCCACTGATCTTTATCCACCAACAGATCCTCCATCTTGAGTTTCCACAACTCAAAACTCTGACCATTAAATTTCTCGATCTCTAACTTTCCACTGCTCGCCATCTCCTTTCACCACCAAAATCAATCTCGCAGATCTCCCACTAAACAGGGTCTACCACAGGCCCGAGCGAAACCCCTTAGCAACAAAGGCGTCCCCTTGAAGCCAAAACAGCTCTGATACCAAATGTAGGTTTTAACCCCATACAGAAATTACCTGCATACAAATTCTAAAACACAGAAAATAAACAATTCGAGAGCATAACACATAAAACACATATACACAGAGATTTTTCCCCTGGATCCCAAAACAAGGACTACCAACTTGATTTTTCATTATTTTCCTTTCAATGTTATAATACATATTTAGACATGTCGTAGCATCCAATACCATGGAAAAAAAACTATCGCGTCCAATACCATGGATCAAAAACCATCGCGTCCAAAAAACATGTGCGAAAATCATGCACAAAACCATAGGTGGGTTTGCCCAACCTAACATAGGGTCCAAAACCAAAATTTTCTGGGGCGCTGCCCCGAACCCCATAAAGTGGGGTTACGAGTACGCCTCAAACTCCTTGTGACCCCCCCCCCCCCCTACTACACAATCGGCGCAACGAAGGGGGGCTCCGCCCCCCACCCTCTAAACCCTTGGTTAACTATATGGGCTAGTCGTGGAAAGAATATAACACAACCCAACAAAGTTAGCATATTTGAATGGTCCAATAAAATCCAATATCCACAATTCAAAGGCTCCTTTGGGTTTGAGGAAGGTGTGTGTATATTAACTCTGCTAGGGAAGTGGTTCTAAATTCTGCGATGAAAGTGGTATTGAACTCCAATAAGGAGTTGGTGAGTATTAAGAGAATAAATTGGGTCTTAAATTTGAGAATAAAGTGTGGATTGAGTGATAAGAAAGGAGGGATGGGAAAGTGTGAAGGGGTCTAATTGATATTTTTTTATTTTATTCCTTGTGTAGTTGTCCGGAAGAGAGTTGATAAGTGGTAAACTATGGTTAGGGTAATGTGGTCACCCTCTCTAGGCTCATGCCTTGAATCCGACCCTTTCACTTTGACTTTGGTTTGACTCAAGTGGACTCTTATAGTGAAAAGATCAACTAAGGAGAGAAGGGGTAGGTCAATAGTAAACAAATACTTTTTTTCTTTTCTATTTTCCAAAAAAGAAATCAAACCCCTTGGGAATCACCTTGAATACACATTTCCAACTAGAAATCCCCAAACTTTTGACCAGATATCATATGTACACATTTTCTCATGACCTTTTTATTTCTTTTTTTAACATTAATACATCAATGTTTTATTGAAAGAGGGCATTGAGACAAGGATGAACAATTAAAATAAATTGTAATGTTTAGGCCAAAACCATAGGTCCAAAATACAAGATTAAAAGAGATTCTACGTAGAGTGATTAGCTTCCCTATTGTAGTGCAACATCCCTATTGTAACTTATTATATAATGATATGTGTATTTCCTTACAACTATTTGAGAATATTAACCACATGACAAAACTTGAAATAACAAAATAAGAAGAATACTAGTTTTTGCACCCATTGTGAGCTTGTACCAATCAATGCCTCTTTGTTTCATAATCTTTTGGGGTCCAATGCTTCTAGTGATTATGTGATGTGGCTTGAAGAGACCATCCTATGTCTATATTTGGTATGAAAGTGGCATTGAGAATCCTCAAAGACCCAAATGGTTCTACTATAACAGAGGAATTTGCATGCAAGAATATTTTTTAATCTGTCTTTCAAGTGCTAAGATATGCCACAATTCACCCGCAAGTTTCTTTAATGAGTCAAGATGAATTGAAACTTTCAAATTTTTATTATGTTGGACACCCATAAATGCTTCTACCTCCTTCTACCATTCCATCATTTCAACAACATGCCTCACTGTCTCTATAGTGCAATTGCCCCATGTTGCATTGTTCTATTGGGATTTTCATTCAAATTTAGGCTAATACTTATCCTGTTGAATCATGGCACTAATAATCCCACATTGAGTTTCAAACACATATTGAACATATCATATCAACCTTTTTTAAAACTCTCCTAGCTTGTAGAGGATGCAACCCACTTTTATAATGGAAATGTTCCATGGGAACCCCTAATGGAGCTACAAGGAAATCCAAAACAAAACCAAATAATCATTGCAATTATGGGGAGATGGGCTACAAAACCAAATAATTTAGAGTTGCAAGGAGGATATGGGCTTGGCATTGGAGGAGGAGGGCTCCTTCTTTCACTTATTTATGTGCTCTATAAATGCAGGCTACAAAACAAAATAACTTGGACATGGGTTTGACATTAGAGGGGGCTCCTTCTTTCACTTAGGTGTGTGCAACCAAATAACTTAGACATGGGTTTGACATTAAAGGGGGCTCCTTCTTTCACTTAGGTGTGTGCTCTATTATGTGCGCAAAACCAAAGCAAAAAAAAGTACATCAAATTAGAGAGGATACTTGTACATCAAATGGGTTTGACATTAGAGGGGGCTCCTTCTTTCACTTAGGTGTGTGCAACCAAATAACTTAGACATGGGTTTGACATTAAAGGGGGCTCCTTCTTTCACTTAGGTGTGTGCTCTATTATGTGCGCAAAACCAAAGCAAAAAAAAGTACATCAAATTAGAGAGGATACTTGTACATCAAATTTAATTAATGATTCGCACAAGTGATACAAGGTAAAACATAATAGTACGTTGTGAATTCATAAATGACTATGGCTACTTCATACTTAAGAGTATTACTTAACATAATAATGTTTATTATTGGACATTTTGTATTTCTATGCCTAATAAGTTTATTCCAATATTTTATCCATTTTTAATGGAGAAATCCTTATCAAACTTTTTTTTCATTTTCCTTTTAAAATATTTATATGTTATTAAATAAATTAGAATACACATCTCATGGTTAAATTAAAATAACTCTCTGCTCAACCAGTTATAAAATAACAATTTATTTATCAAAGTAAAACCTTCTTCATCCTGAATAAAGTGGTAATAAAAATCAAAATGAATTAAAAATAAGCTAAACTAAAATATGAATATAGCTAAAAACCGATTAATGCTCATATTATAAAAATGAAAAACATTTAAGCAACTGAAAAGATCCATCTCATGGACCCAATCATTAACCGACCCAATCATTAATCATTAATCAAAACTACGTAAAATGTAAGAATCATATATTTAAACGACACGCAAGAGTATAGCAAACACAGATCTCAATGAGTATCACAGTACTTTGGGATCAAGACTTGGGATGCGGAGCCTGAACATTATCGCTCTATATTTTCGGTTGCATCACCGCTCCGGCCGTGCAGTCGCTGCAGAACATTCTCTCTGAATCTAAGGAAAAAGTTGTTTCTAAAGGCTGCCTTGGGATGCGGAGTCTGAACATTATCGCTCTGTATTTTCGTTTGCATCACCGCTCCTGCCGTGCAGTCGCTGCAGAACATTGTCTCTGAATCTAAGGAAAAAGTTGTTTCTCAGGGCTGTTTGGTGGAGAAATAATCTTTCTTTCAGCGGTTCTGCGGTAGATTTTACTAGCGGATTTGCCGAACGTGCAGACATTTTGGTTTGTTTAACAGGATGGCAGGAGGCAGATGCAACAACTTGAAGCTGAAAAGATTTTCGCTCTTAGAAAATGGAGAAGTTGCAACTTGTTACTCTTCCTGGACCAAACATAACGATGAAGAAATATCACAGTCGGACAAAGAATTTGAATCATCCAAGTTGCAGCAACCTGTGAATAAAGCTGTCCAACAACACCCAGATTCAGTTCAGCAGTACAAGGCAACAGGAGATTGTCTCAAACAACAAAAAGAAATGATGAAGGAGGAGGTTGATAGTTCGAGTTGTTTGCTTCAAATCGAAAATCACAGAGTTTACGAATCTATTGATGAAAATGGAAAAGCTGAGACGCAAATTCAAGAACTGAATAAAAGGCTCGCAGAGTTGGATGAGACAAATGTCAGAATTGAAGAACCCATTGTTGAAAATGACAAACCTGACACGCAAATTCAGGAACTGAAGAAAAAAATTGGAGAGTTAGAGGAGACAAATGTTAAACTAGTGCAAGAAAATGAAGAGCAGGGAAAGGAGTTTGAATCACTTCATGCAGAGTTGGCCAAGAAAAATAGAGAATTGGAGGAAAAAGTCATTGCGTTGTTGAAAGAGAACGAAGAACAGCGAAACATGATTGAGTCGATGCAAGAAATTTCAGAGGAAAAAATATTCCTTGAGGAGAACAATGTTGCGCTGGAGAGAAGAAATTCGGTATTAGAAGAAGAAGAGGTACAACTTAGCGGCAGAATAGGGGAGTTGGAAATAGCTTTGGATTCTCTCACCACGGATCTTGAATTTTATAGGCAAATTGCGGAGGAGAAAGAGGGTATATTAACTGATTTACAGTATCAATTTTCAGACGTTGTCAAGGAAAATATTTGCCTGGCGGAGTTAAACAATACTTTAGTGACTGAATTGAACAAATGTACAATGGTTTTGGAAGAAAATGTGTATCTTCACCAAAAAATCAGGGAACTCGACATTTCTTCCCACTCTCTCAGCACGGTTCTTGAATCGAAAGATATTCTGCTTGAGCAACTTAAGTCAGAACATGAACAGTTGAAGTCAGAATATGAATGTATTCAGTCACCTGTACCTGCAGAAGACGGTAAACCAAACTGTGTGCATGAAAAAACAAAACTGGGGGATGTACATGAAAATGGCATGCATGAGAAGGCAAAATCAAAGAGGATGTCTGAATCCATAGACTTTATGCTCCGGTCCAAATGGGATGATGTTTATTGGTTTAGGCCAACTGAAGCAGTCTCATAGGTTATGCAACAACCATAACCGTCAAACGTTAGTCCTATGTAGAATCACATGTAAGAAAAGTTAAGGAAAGGTTGGAAAATTTTCATTATTTATTATTATTATTATTATTATTTATATTTTTCATAATATTATGGATTAATTTTAAAATGAGATTCATCACATCTAATATTATGAGTCACTTAATACCATAGAAAATTATATTTTTAAGTTTTTTTGACAACTTCAAATTAGATAAATGTCTTTTGGACTAATCACATCATTAGGATTTGTTTGATGTTTCAAACCAACTAATGTGGTTCATCCTCAGGACAAGGTAAATAAATCAGTCAATTTTCAAGAATAAATAGCATGGAAACTAGCTGAGAAATACAGGCAAACACTGGAACCAATGATGCATCCCTACATCTTTTGAAAAACGTAAGATCAGATTTCTTCTTAGCAACTTGTAGTCAAGCTTGTTCAAAGTAATAGAATATGATTCATTATTTATATTATCTACTTGAAAATAAGCCAATTTAATGTTTATGTTTAAGAAATAGAATCAATTGAACTCTGAGAATATGATGACACATAATTCACCTATGGTGGGGTAGAGTCTACTCTAATAATAGGATCATAGAAATAGGTAGTTTTGGCATTGGATGGAAAGGCAAAGAAGGGCAAAGGGAAGAAATCTCAATCCAAACTAGAATCCATTCAAGGGGGCAAGAAGAAAGACTCGTCCAAAGTTAAATGTTTCCATTGTCATGAATTCAAGCACTATGCCATGAAGTTTCCATACAAAAATGAAAGCAAGACCTAAGGAGGAGCTGCAGGTGAAGCCTTATCTTCACAGTTCGAGCTTGACTTTACCCTTATCACATGCATGAGCAACAAAGTGATGGGGAGTGTGTGGTACTTGGAATCAGAAGCATCGTTCCACATGACAGGGTGTAGAGACTTTTTCAATGACCTGGAAGAAAAATATTTGTAGATGCACATTGAGATGGGGGATGATGGAAGGTATAACGTGACTAGGATTGGTACAGTCATCTTTCAGAGAGAGTTAGGCTCCCCCCTCAGGCTCAAGGATGTCATGCTCATTCTGGGCCTAAAGAAAAATACCGTCTTTGTTACAGTTTTGGAAGACTGTGGTTATTATGTGATCTTCAGAAAAGGAAAGGCATTCATGATACACATAGTCATGTGACAAGTGAAGCAGATCATGGTTCGTGTGAAGAAACTATATAAACTAGATGTGGAAGATTGTGTTGCATTAAGCACAAAGGCGGAGAAGGTGTAGAGTCATGATGTCGGTGAACTTTGGCATAAAAGACTTGGCCATTTGCATCATGGTGCCCTAAATATTATGTAGTAGATAACCACAGGCCTCCCTAAAGGAGGACTTGAGTAGCAGGATGTATACAAAGGATGTACCTTTGGGAAGTACACAAAATCTACTTTCCATGATTGGGATGACAAAGCACATGCAGTCCTTGAAAGGATCCACTTTGATGTTTATGGACCTTTGTTGACAACCTCCACTGCCAGACAAAATTTTTTTGTCATTTTTATTTATGACTTCTCATGGAAGTGTTGGATCTTCTTCATGTGGAAGAAAGATGGGACATTCTCCAAGTTAGTTGAATTCAAGGCATTGGTTGAGAAAGAAACCAACAAGAAGGTGAAGGCTCTCAAGAGCGATAATGGAGGTAAGTATATGTCGAATAAATTTAAAAATTTCTATGCAAAAGAAGGCATTCAGCAAGAGTTGATAGCACCCCACAACTCACAGTAGAATAGGGTGGTTGGGAGAAAGACTCGTAGCATTATGGTAGCAGCGAGGGAGATATTGCATGACCAAGGCATACCTTTGCATTTATGGGTTGAAACATGCAACACAAAAATATATTTGCAGAACTAGAGTCATCAGATTCTAGGCATGATTACAACATAGGAGGCTTTCTTGTGGAGGAAGTTCGGCATGTCGTACTTCAGGATTTTTGGAGCCTCGGTTTACTACCATGTCTCCAGAGAATCAAGGAAGAAGTTAGAGCTGAAAACAAAATTGGACGTATTTGTGGGTTACACAGAAACTCCCCACAACTACCATGTGTACTTGACATCCCTCGGAATGACAGTGGCGCTAAGGGATGTAAAATTTGACAAGGAGAAAGTGATGCAGTATTCTCTTGAGAGGGAGCTTTAGATCCCACTAGAAGAGAAGCTTTTAGCTCCAAAGGAGGAACCTCAAGAAGTTTTGGAGAAACCACAAATTAAGGAGCAGAGAGTGGAGACAACCACTCAAGCAGAACCATCTAGAGAAGGAAGGAAAAGAATTAGGGAAGTTGAGAGACTTGTGCAGAATGTAAGGGAGAATGTGGGTGATCCTTCAAATCAACACAAGCAGAGAAGGTCACTTGATCAATACAGTGGCTACATGACTCTAATGACTAAGCTCGTAGAGATTGAGCCATCCTCTTTTGAGGAAGAAATAGAGAAACCTATATAGGTTGATGCAATGGTGGAGGAATATGAATCCATTGTAAAGAACAATGTTTGGGAAGTGGTACCAAGACCAACATATAATTCAATTATGGGTTCATGATGGATCTTCAAGGTAAATCATGCAGCAGATGGAAGTATAGAGAAGTATAAGGCCTGATTTGTGGCCAAGGGGTATTCTCAAGTTGAAGGGATTGAATATGAGGAGACCTTTGCTCTTGTAGCAGGGTACTCATCCATTATATCAATTCTTTCTCTACCTATGCAGATGGGGTGGAAGATCCACTAGATGGATGTAAAAACAACATTTTTCAATGGAGTTCACCAAAAGTTATCTCACTAGTTTGGGCTTCACCAAAAGTGAAGCAGATGCAAACCTCTATCATATCTTGGTAGAAGAAAAATTGTTGATTATTGTCTTATATGTTGATGATTTTATTTTAACTGGTGATGAGCAATTGTCAGTTGATCAGATCTTGTAAGGAGGACCTTGCAAGGGAATTTGAAATGAAGTACATGGGTCTCATGCACTACTTGCTCAGGTTGGAAGTATGGCAAGGCGATGGGGAACTGTTTGTCTATCAAGGCAAGTATGAAAATGAGATACTACATAGATTCTGCATAGAGAGTTTCAAACCCATGGAGACACCTCTAGCAACCATCTGGAGAAAAGAGGATACCACTTCATGTGAATAAGTGGATGCTACCATTTATCGGGAGCCAGTGGGTCCACTAATGTACCTTGTGAACACATGACTAGATATTTTCTATACAGTCAACCAGCTGAGCCAAGCTATGGTTAGGCCAACCAAATTATTTGTGGAAGGCAGCTAAGCATGTTTTATGGTACCTCAGAGGTACTACCCAGTTTGGACTATGGTACAAATGGATAGAGGGAGTGAAGTTGTGTGGCTTCACAGATGCAGATTGGGCAGGGATTCCATCAAAAAAAAAGAGTAAATCAGGTGGAATTTTCAGTGTTGGGTCCATAACGTTTTCTTGGCACAATAGGAAGCAAATATTTGTGGTGCTCAGCTCGGTAGAAGCAGAATACATGGTTCAAATTTGTTGGACACCTAATCCTCTATGGGTTAGTGTGGAAGCGGAATAGACTAAGAAAGTTCAAGAGACCTTGGGATGTGGAACTCAATGGTCACATAATGTACTATAAATGTATATCATTTGTTAATAAAAAATGCACTCATAATTTATCTTTCATATTCTGTTGCTGCCCATGTGTGTGTTTAACATGGTATCAGAGCAGGCGTACTCTTGCCCTGCATAATTACTTTGAGCCATTTGTTTTATGGCCTTTCTGTGCAGGTCATTTCTGCCATCTCTTCTACATTTCATGAATATTTTCTTAGCTAAATTCTAGCTGCAATCTCTGTCATTTCTCCAGCGCCATTTTTGGCCTCCCTCTTTAATTTGTGACTCTTATTCTGTCTATTCTGCCTATTTTCTGCATTTCTTATAGGCTAATATCTCTATCAACTCCCTGCGAAATCTCTCATTCATTGTTGAAGTGCGTTACTGTATTGAAGGATTTTATTGGTGCGTCGAATGGTACATTGAAGGAGTCGATTGGAGCTAGTTGCTGCCTGGAGGTGTTGTGGAGTGAGTTAGGGTCGAAACTCTTGGCGCTGCTGGTGGTCTGACATGTTTGGTGTAGATTCACAGACTCCAAATGTTGTTCGAAGGAATGTTGAGGACTGTGTCTGAACGCTGCCACAGTGCGTAGGAGGAAGGAAGGTCAATATTTGGGTGACCTTGGTGTGGCTCTTGCAGCAAGCAGAGGAACGGTAACTGATTACATATATCGTTGTGGTTTTACATTAAACGTTGAATGCATTGGTATCCTGCTGTCATAACTCAACATACCTCTCCATCCACTCTCCATACTTCTACACAATTAAACACAACGCTATCACCTATCCCTGACTCCTCTATTACGTTGAACGTTGTCCGGTTAATACACAATTTTTGTATTACCACTTATTTCATAACCGTTGTTGTCATAATACTCTTTATCCTCTCACGAGTCATCTCAATGATATGTATTGGATATATTTTGTTCGGGCCACATATTTTATCCAACTTACATTGCAATGGTCAAATTAGCACATGATATGTGTTTCCTGTAATTCGTTATTTGCCGGAAAATTTTTATGTGGATGCTGCATGTATGTATGTTACCATGGAAATATCTCTCGCCATTAATATCCACCCTCGACGAAAATTTAGTATCATGGCCTCTGATATAGAGTTCATCCGATGTAAATTGATGGCAAATCCGACAGTATAGATTTAATACTGCGCGGTCCATTGTAGCCAAAAACTTAGGCCGGGCTTTGAAGATGTCATTTAAAGCAGTGTTAGAAACCATGGCAACCTTTAGCAAACCCAACACCTCGTTAGGACCAACTGTGGCATTCCGCTCTTCCAATTCTGTGGGCTCCTTGACATCAAGTTTAGTCCACAACTGAACAATCGTGGCAGTGGAATTAACTGGAATTATATTCAAGTCGTCTGTGATGACAAAGTTGGCACTCTTCTAAACAAATCCCATTGGGAGTACAGGCACAAGAGCCTTGTCCACCAACTTCACTTCTCGGTTTAGCCAACTGCCGCGAGAACATGTTATAGTTGCATTTCGGGTGCTAAGAATGTGTGTGCTAGTATAGTAACCACCGCTATAGTAGTCCTTACTAGTGTTGTTGCACAAATAATACTTGGGAGGAGTTGCAAGTGAAGGAGATTCAATACGGAGTATGTCATTGGTGTAGGTTGTGGAAACCACCTTTGGGTCTAACATAACCACTTTGTCATCTTTAATGAGCTACAGAGAGAGACTCTCCACGCTCTTATAAATATTTGTAATGCCACCAACTTTTGTGTGATATAGAGGCCGTCGAATTTGAATTAATTGCAAATCCAACGATTCAGATTTAATATTTCGATTTTGAATTTCATGCAAATCCAACAATTTAAATTTAATCCTGATATAGACCGCTGCGAGTTAAGTCACCAACCCAGTAAAATCTAGATTTTGATGAGGGCAGTGATGATATTCAATCCAGAACACAAATGCATCCTTCAAATTGTTTAGCTGGATTAGAGCGGGATCATCCAGGTTCAGCCATTGGGTGCATTTCCTTGAAGAAAAAAATGACATAGATGCAGATTTGTGAGAATTTTCAACTCACTGAGGTACTGATCTCTTGAATTTTCCATAAATAATTGTGCCAGGAGATAAATTTGTAATTTCGGATCTGAAGAGTGAAGTTCTAGAGATATTGGGGTGCACTTCTCCTTCTATTGGTGGCTGAAATTCCTGCGGTGAAATAAGGGTTGAATTGCATTGTGGAAAGGGATATTGGAGGCTAAATTGAGGGTGTATAGTCCACAACAATTGTTGAACGAAAGCTTGAGAAGAATAATTAAGTGTGTGCAGATTCTCCTTGGCTTAGAAGGTGCAATTCTCTAAGAAATATCCACGATTCATTGCAAAAGTTTTACAAAGGAAGGGGGCACTTAGACGCTGTAGCTGTCCCTAATTAATAACAGCCAGTTAAAGGGGTCCCCTTAACACAAAAAGAGGAGCACCTTGAAGAAGCAACATGGGGTCAATACTTTTGGTTTGATCTATTCTTTCCAACCAACATATTAATTGAGGTTTCTATAATTTATATATTAGCAAGGATTGTTGTTGCATATTCTGCTACACAAAGATATGTATGTTTAAGAAGACAGTTGCAAGCTATTGTATAATCCAATTGTAGTAACATTGTATTATGAGTGGGTGTTGATTCTTGGTTCATAGTTCTGATCAGTGTTGGAAGTGTAAGTTTGATTTGTTGAGAAAAATGGCTAGAATTGATGATGCATTAGAGTTTTTGAATAACATCATTCATTCCACTGTTGATGATATGGTAAAAATTAGCAAAAATGGTCTCTCTAATATTCAAACTTGTCTACAAAATGCATAAGAGAAGATTGAATTTTTGCAACTTGAACCTCAACTACAGCAAACAGAATTACAAAAATGGAGTCGTCATTCTGAACCTGTTTCTGTTCAGAACAACGAAACAGGCTCCCACAAACAGCAAGTCAATATTGTTGAAGTTCATTCAGATCCAGTGCCCAATAAAGCAGCAGTTGTACATGCAGATGCAGAAATTCAATCTGCACTTCCCAAGTCGGTCAACAAACCTTGGGAAGAGATTGTCCACAACAAGCACAGAACTGGTCTTGGATATGACAAGGACATGTCCTTTCATATTCCAGACTACTCCAAACCAATCCAATTTCAAAGTGCTGGATTTCTTCAGGACGGTTCATCTTCACCTGCTCCTCATGACAGTTCACCTCCAGCTATTCTAGATTCTGCCCCTCTTCCACAGCAACAACAACAACAACAGATTGTGAAATGCCAACACTGTGACTGAGTTGGCCATCTGAAAGATCACTATTTTGATCTTCATCCATGTAAGCACTGTCATAAAACCAGTCACTCTTCAAACATATGCTTCAGAAACAAAACTCGTGCAAGAACAAAGGTTCATCTTGGATGGATAACTTCTTGGAAATGGGCATCAACAGCCAAGAAGATATTTCAGTCACATGTCAAAACTTGTTCTAAAGTATTGAATAGTCTTGCAGATGAGTTTTCTCCATCTTCTCGCCTTGTATCTGACAGGGGGAGAAATGATGTTCATCTACAAGCTTCAAAGTCACATCAAGCGAGCCTAAGCCACAACATCCCAACCAGTTTCAAAGTTGTAGCCAGAGACAAAGATGCCCCTGAGCATGCCTTCAGTTGGTAATCTGGGACACTTCCTCTAACAGAAGATTTCAGCTTCTTGCCATTTTCAGAAGAATTCCAAGAATAGAATTGGGGACACTTCCTCTAGTAGAAGACTTCAGCTTCTTGCTAGTTTTGGAAGAGTTCCAGGAATTGCATTAAGCATTCCAGAGTTGTTGGTCATCCTTAAACCATCACAAGTTGAGACTTCCCTTTTAAGTTTGAAGTTCTCCCTTTTATGCAGGGTGAGACCTCCCTTTCATGGTTGAAGGTTTCCCTCTTCAAAACATTTGGAGCACTTCCTCTAGTAGAAGACCTGAGCTTCATGTCAGTTTTGGAAGAGTTCTAGGAATTGCACTAAGCATTCCAGTGTTGGTGGTCATCCTTAAACCACTGCCCTTATACCAAAATTTCAGAGAGCACATTCAACCTAGTGCTTCCATGCATTTTTGCACATTTTGTATTACATCTCTCTTCTTGGACTCATACATAACCCTTCGGATTAAGGGGGGAATGTTGGACACCTAATCCTCTATGGGTTAGTGTGGAAGCAGAATAGACTAAGGAAGTCCAAGAGACCTTGGGATGTGGAACCCAATGATCACATAATGTACTATAAATGTATATCATTTGTTAATAAAAAATGCCCTCTCATTATTTATTTTCATATTCTGTTGCTGCCCATGTGTGTGTTTAACAAAATTCATGTAGCATGTGAGGTGATCTGGATGAGAAAGATACTTGTTGGATTATTTGGTCATGTGATGGATCCAACTTTGATCTATCGTGATAATAAAATTTGCATCAAGTTTATAAGAAACCCATTTTTCATGATCAATCCAAGCATATAGATATTCAGTATCACCATTTACATGACTGTGTTCAAAGGCAGATAATGTTGTAGTAGTAGATTCTAACAGAGGAACAAGATGCTGGCATTTTGACAAAGGCCTTATCAAGAGGGAAGTTTGAGTTCCACAGGTGTAGGATAGGGGTGGTTGATAATTCCTTTCTTGTTGAGAGGGATTGTTGAAAAAGGAAGCAAGAAAATCTCAATTGGATTTTGCCTTGATTAAATTGATAAAAAAATCAAATTTCCACATCATCAGACAACTTGGATGCAGTTAACTTCTGTGACATGGCTTGTGTCACCTAGTCTACTCAGTAAATTCGAGTTGGAGGAGTTAGAGTTCAATTTGTTGGAACCAGGATCACTACTAAGAAGAGGGGGGGGGGGGGGGGTTGGGTGGGTGCAGGGGATCATTAGTGATAACAATTTCACAACAATTAAACTTTTTCTCTAGTAAATTAATCAGTTCAACACTTAACAAATAAGCATTCGATATGAACATGCAACTACATCTAGAATCAACACATGAGAGACATAAAATATTAAATGAACATGCAAAATGAGATAAAAATCATCACATCACATAGGAACACAGGATATGAGGTGGAAAACCCCCCTCCGGGGGAAAAACCACCCTTGTTGTTGATGTGATGCTCATTATATTTTATTATCTGTTAATCAAATCATTACATAGAGAGTACAATATGGAAACTATTTGAAAGTAACTATGATCTCCATCTAAGACTCTACATCTAATCAACAAGCCTTGGCCAACACCCATTGGACTTATGAAGAAATTTGTTCTCAATACTTCTATTGTCAGAGTACCCACCTCACCTCTCTATGTGGTTCACATTTCATGCATTTTCAAACTAGAACCCCATATATGCCCAACATGAACATGACAACTATTGTAACTTATTTTTACCAATTTACTTTTCAACTTTTCCCTTTATGTTCAAAAAAAGGAAAAAAAAAAGAATAAAAAGGAAAAAAGGAAAAAAGAAAGAAAGAAAGAAAAGAAAAGAAAAATGAGAAAAATAAATAAATATCAAAAGAAAGAAAGAAAAAGGGATTTTAAAAAAATACATATATATGAAAAATATATAAAATATATCCCCAAGTTAGTGTGCAAGCTAAAATTGCGCTTTATTTATTTGTTTTATTATTATTATTATAATATTTTATGTTTTCGAAGGATTATTTAATTTGTAAATAAGTTGATTTGACAGACTTGTTGGATAGCAATAGAGTTCAATTTGTTTGCAACGGATGAGATCGGGCCCACCCGAATTGATGACGCACGATCTATTGTGCCCCTTCCCTCGAATCTCTGACAATGAACGGGGGGGGGGGAAGGGGGATTTGCAAAGCAGTTTGCTTGATCCCGTCATTGGATACGTGGAAACTTTGTGTGGATTGCGGTACCCCCCTCGACGAATACCACATACCACTTTCAGCATCCCCCTCCCCATCCCGTAAACCACTCTCCCGCTACCACATCTCTCCTACCCCCTATCAAAAATCATTGCAAATAATCACCTCTTACTCCCTATGATTAACCTAGATGAACTCCCATTAATAGATACCCATTTCAAATTTATAGAAACTAATTTTGAATTTGATCTATATGAACTAAACAATTGAGCTTTTCAAAAGTACCAATACATTAGCGATGAATTTTATTTTTTGGGAGTCCTTATTGCCTCAGTTCTGTTCCCCACAAACCTAACATTTCCCAGAATTTGTTGCTTCATGTGGATCTCAATATCTACCTAGCCAAAGAGTTGTAATACTTAGAACAATGAAACCCTTTTCTATTTGACTTCTGAATCAATCTACCAAAACCTCCAGCTGAATCCTCAAGAAACTTTGCATCCATTTTCTGTTGATGTGTTAATGGAAATGTACCAAAAGCTATCATTTTCAGATAGACCTCCTATCTTTGAATCTTTCTTTCTTGAGAATTCTGAATTACCTAGAACCAATCCTCCCTATTTTGTTGCTATGTTCCCTGAATTGTCTAGGAAGGTCATTTCCTTAGTGTCATTTCTATTAGGATACCTCAGTGATCAATGGGTTTATGAAGTCATCTTGGGCTTCATGTTAGTTTTCTCTTCTGGTAAAAAACCCTCAATAATATTCAACTATAGTCAACGTATGTTTGATGCAATTCATGATCATTTCTTGAAATTTAGTGCAGAAGGTTCCTTCAAATATCAATTAGTTATAGTTTACTTGTTTCTATATCATCAGTCTGAAAGGTTTAAGTTCCCTATGAAAAATTTGGATGTTGCAAGTGCCCCATAGTCAATCATTCACTGGACATCATTAGTGAGAAAGACTTCTGAAGGATTCTCATTTAGTGATTTTTTTAATCAATTCCTATATATGGCCAATTGTTTATTAAATAATGATGTTGTTCCTAGAATTTCAACTGAAATTAAGAGAATTTTACACCTAAGTGAGCAGACTAGAGTTGGAAACTAGTATTTATACCAGAACTTCACTGAAATTAGGATTTATGGATGTGAACTGCAACCATACAAGTTGCTTGTATTCCTCCCAATGAGAACTTTTTCTCCTAAGTATATTAGGAAAATGATGAATGTAGATGATTTTCACTTTGTTGCTAGGAAACAAAAAGTACAGTTTAAGTTGAAAGCACAAGTCGGTCATTTTATAACCAATACAAGAGCTGCAACAAAAGAGGTTGACATTTTATTAAAATAGATGAATTTCAAATTCAGTTTCAGTTGATCTTATGACCCATTGGGAATTATATCTTAAACAAGAGTTGCACAAAAATCAACACCTTATGCTCATATGCATAAACCTGAAATTGAGTAGTATGCAAATAAATATGATTGGGAGGAGAATACTTTGCAGGAGATTGAGGAGCTAGTATCTAGTCAAACAATACTGGAAACTCCCAGAATGACATATAAAGAACTAAAGAGGCCAAGAGAAAATGTGTCACCAATAGGTTCAAAGTTGTAGGAATCATAATTTCAAGTGGGATTAAAAGGAAGAAAATTATAAATAGTGATGAAGAAACTTCAGAAGCTCAAACTTACGAAGAGTTTACTATTGTTGTATTGTTAACACATTCTCCTTTTTCACTACTTCCAAAACTCTGCATGTAGAAGAAACTAGAACTTCTTGGGGAAGACTACTCCCAAAACTCTAAATATGCAGAGTTTTGGAAGTAGTCTTCCCTGACACAGAGGTTACTTTCAGCACTAGACAGTGAGAAGGGACAATTCCAATTGGAATTTTAGGAGCCAAATATCATTGTACCAAGGACAACTGAGGATTACAAAACTTCCCTTTCGTTTGAAATCAAAAAAATTCATCCTATAGATCAAATTGATCTACACAAGCAAGTAGGGGAGATGATTTACTCATCCTTGACAAGTTCTGCCATGATAGCTTCTAAGCTACAAGCATCACTAAATAATATCCATTCCTAATTAAAAATAGAAAAAAATGTCTTCTTTAGCTAAGGACACAATAATTAAAGGACTTGACGATCTAGTTTTAAAATTAGAATTAGATCCTAAAGATGTTAAAGCAGTACAAGAAATAATTAAGAATAGAAATGTTGATATTCAAGCATTAAGGAAACAATCAAATATGCCCACCTCTGAACATCCAAAAGCACAAGAAGTTGGCCAATTAGAAAAGGAAAAAGAAAATATGCTTAAAATGATTGTTGAACAGAACATGCAAATTCAGAAGATAGTAGAAAAAATAAAAGAAGATCTGGACCACAAACCAGGAGATGCCACAAGAATAATTAAAGTCTTAAACTCCAAAACAAAGGATGAACTTGAAGAATTTGGGATTGAATACAGAAGTGAAGCAGTCTTGGAGGTAAGAAAAGTTTTAACCAAGATAAATTTGATGTTACAGCTTGAGAATAAGTGTCAAAATTTAGAAGCTCGGATCAAAAAATTTCATAGAAAATTCAATGCTCTACATCAGAAAGGACTCCCAGGTTTGCAAGGTATAGGTGGCCAATTCATTCCGCTTTATTATTATCAACACAGCCTACATGAGATAGCAATAGACAACGCTAAATTTTCCAAAATAACTCGTAAGGATTTCATCAAAGGTTTAAATTATGATTTGTCCATTCAACATGAAATTAAATATTTCTTTCTAACTAGGCCTACTTTTGAAATATATACTTAAGTTGATGAGTCATACATAAATTTGGTAAATTTTTCTATCCCTAATGAAAAGAGATGGGATAAATTATGTGAGCTCATTGAATAGAACATAATGCTAAATTTCAGGAGCAGACAACAGATTAACAGGAGTAATGAATAGAAAATAAGATTTCCAACTACAATCATCAAACAACAACCCTCGAAATCTATGCAGAGTGTTCAAATCAATTCGTATTTACTATTTTCCGTACTATTTTTGTAAAATCCCAATTATGTTTTCTGATAAATTTTGATTCAACTCTAGATGTTTTGAGTCAAAGCCTATAAGTATTTTGTAATTCAAAGAAGAAAGGGTTGAATTGTTGTGATAAGCCAATGACATGCTTGTAATTTTCTAAGATATTTCTAAAGATAATAGAAGGATTATGGATTCATTCTGAGAAATTTGTGTATCTCTGTGAGTTCTTCTGGTTATTCAGTTATGTTTCCATCTTTTATTTTCTCTACACATGTTCAAGGTAACATAGAAGTTTAGGTAGCACTAGATTGAATGTCAATCTCTCTGAAAGCTATTGCAAATTTATAATTATTAAAAGAGATTAATTAACTGAAACTGTTTGTCTTAGTTAATTCCTCTAAATCTTTTAATTGTTTCACTTTGTCATCTTTTTCACATGACAATTGTTTGGGTATAGAAAACTTCTACTCATCTACTATATATAACAAATTAGATATTCAATATGAACATTTAAGGAATTATATATATTCTTAAATTCTTCTTTCCAAATTATTTTAAAGATTAATTCTGTTAAGAATGAAGAATAAACCCTTTTGTTTTGTCATAAATTCTTAGGATTTACATTTGTTTTAAAGTTTAAAGCATTGGTCAATCATTCAAAATCAAAACCTTACTTTAGATGCTTTGGCACAGTTCCTCAGCCTAGAACTGTCTATAAAGGAAAAGATCAGATTGGCATTGTTCCCGGGGAACGAAGATTCAAGTTTGTTTCCCTGGGACAACGATCATACTTGCCTCTTAATGATCAATAAGAGGCCATTAGGCTAAAATCCTTCACCTAGAGACTCTACATATTAAATCTGGCTTCACACAGGCATACTAGATCCGAGTCAGATTCATAGATTTTCTCTCCTTTATCTGATCTGGAGAGATTAGTTAGAATTGCATCTATTAGATGTAGGTTAGAAGCCTCTCTTTCTATTTCTGCCTTTGTTCTATCTGAAGTACATTGACAATATGACCCTTTACAATCAACTCTAATACCTGTTGAATTATCAGATCTTCCTCAAAACGTTTTAGAACTCCTTTCTAGAGGATTAGATCTTCAAACTGCACTTTTAGTCCATCAGCTTGAGGCTTTTGAACTTCCTTATTACCATTTGGAACCTTTTGATAGTGAAGAATATCCTAAACTTTCTCTTTTTGATTTTAAACCAGTTGATTTTAAATCTTCTTTTGTACATACTTCTCCATCCACTTCTACTAAATCTAAAGAGGAACTTAGTATTTATACTAATCCTCTAGCTTTTGAGGATCCTGAAAAGGTTTTACCTAAAGTTCAGAAGTTAGTTATTAATTCTAAATTTTTCCAAAAACCTAAAACTTCATTGCCCCCTTCTTCTAGTAAAGTTTTTTCTCCTATAAAGACAACTCCATCACATCATCAAATGGTTGGTATTCAACTAATTGTGGCAGCACGTTATGCGGCGTTAGTCCTTCCACCAACATCCCAACTTCATGCTTTTCCTTATGGGTATTTAAAACATTTACCTAGAATTAATGGAGAGACAGAGCCATTTGTTGAAGATCACTTAGCTACATTCTTAGATTTTGTTGATAACATGAATATTGACAACGAATACGTTTGCACAAGACTTTTTTTTCAATCACTTGAAGTAAATGTTAGAATATGGTTTAGACAACTTCAAGATAATTCGATTAATTCATGGTCTGAACTAGTCAACATTTTGAAAAATCAATGGGGAATCAAAAAGGATGGTGTTTACTACTTAACAGAATTTGAAGACTTGAAAAGAAACCCTCGTGAACCTGTAACTAATTTCATTGAGAGATTCAATAAAATTTATAACAAGATTCCCCCAGATTGTAAACCTCTAGTTACTGTTGCTAAAGTTAGGTTTTCCAAAGCATTTGAAGATGACTTTGTTGTAATTCTTAGGGAGAGAAAATCTAAAACTTTAGCAAACATGCAAACTAATGCAATCGAATTTGAAGCTAATAGATCAGCATCTGCTAAATTGAAAGATAAGGCTAAAAAAGAATGAAAGTTAGAGAAGAAATCACCTCATCATCAAAAAATAAATATGAAAAACATAAAATTGATGAAATAACCTCTCTACTTAGAAATTTGTCTAACAGAATCTCAAGAGTGGAAAATCAACATAGAGTAACCCAACAAGTTGCAAATAGACCACAATTTCATTATAGAAGACCTTTTCAACATCAAATTTTGCAAAGGCCAAACACTAATCAAAAAATTCAACCTCCCCTAATGATTAATGATGAATATCCTAAAGAAAATGTTCCTATAAATAAAAATGAATTATTTTGAATATCCATCATCACAGAATGTTATTGTTCCAATCAATCAAGATCAGTCTCTGATTCAAAATCAAGAAAATTCTCAAATTTCCAAGTATCAAGGTTTTTTTTTAATTCTTCGTTACTGAATTAAATAGAAGGTATTATCTTAGACCAAGACCAGGACATGGTAGACCAGTCAAAAAGGTTACCTTTGATGAACCTCAAGTAAAACTAGCTGAAACACAAGCATCATAAATTCCAATTGTTTTTAATGTTGAGAAAGAATTGGAGAGAGTTAAAACTCTAATCCCATTATCTGAACTCTCCAAAAATCCAGGTTACAAACATCAAGTCTCAAAATGGATTCAATCTTCAAGTGTTGATGTAGAGGGGGATGTCAATAGATTATCGGATGAAAACCTTCAAATGTTTTTGGTCCTAGTTCAGATATGATTAATAAAAGTGTACCTCCTTTTTATGTCACCTTGTTGGGTAGCGCAAGCCCCGCGGAACGAGTATGGGGTGCGAAGCCTGAAATTTTGGGTAATATTAGGATAAAAGACTTTGTGGAAAGCGAGGAGTGCGAACTATAGGAGGTTGAGTCAAAGGGCAGTCCGCCTGAGAATAATGTAAATAAATAGTAATAGAGTCGGCCCGCGGAGGGATCACGCGCCAAGGGAAAGTATAAATAGAGCGTGGCTCTATGAGGGAAAAGTAGTTCTTTTGGAAGATGGAATGTAATGAGTTCTTAAAGGAAATAGCCTGAAAGCATTTGTAAGTCCGAGTTGAGGGAGTAGGATAGGAGGTAGACGCTCTGTAGTTGTGTGCGCAGAGGCCTGGAAAGTCCACAGCTATGTGTGCGGACCCCTGCAGCTGAGTGCGCAGGGTGGATCTGGATGTATTGTTGAGGATTGGTAATAAAGATAAGTTTCTTTTGAATTCTGTGTTAATTGTGACTTTACTCTTTTATGATAAATAAACTGTTATGATTTCTACATTTGCTACGGTTGAATACATGTGAACTGGGTTAATCTTGATGTGTGAAGTAACCAAAAGTAATAAATGTTTGCTTAAAGACTACTTTAACTAGATCAAACTAGTAATAAGTGATTCAATCTGTAATAAGCGCGATAAGGGTATTCCGATCTGCGTGGATCTGGCGCAGCGCGAGGCTGCAGAACAGCGCGCGAGCCCCAACCCACATCCAAGACATCCCCAGGGTGCGGAAACCTAGTTCCAGCACCCTCCCTTGCTACCTCGGGTGAGACCTCAGTCCGCGCTTCGCGAGCTATTGCCGAAAGGGCCGGTAGCTGTGGGATTTGTTTGGCTAAATAATTCTTCCGAACTTGGGTCAAGCCCATATAAGCCAACAAATGGTTCTGTTTCTGGGACCAAGATCTGCCTAAGGGGTGTCTGGTGTGAAAGATGGGGACACTAGAGAAAAGAGCGACGAAAGATCAAGACGATAGTAATGGCGAATGCCGTCCAGTTACTAGTATTCAAATGAGAAGGCAGTGAAGATCTAGAAAAGTTTTGGTTTGTATTGAATTTCAATATGGAACGTGCAGCAGATCATAGATGATAATATCAAGAAAGTCGTCTTAGTCAACACACTGCAGGACTGAGCGTTAACATGGTATATGAAGTATTCAGGCATCAACCCAACGGCGGGGATAGCGGACATGCACACGGAATTAAAAAAGGAGTTTAGCTGGCCAAAATTGGAATCGCAGTCGGTTGTGGGATTCAAAGAGATCACAATAATGCTTGGTGAGACCCCGTGGATCTGGATCAAAGGTTAAAAAGCACTCTTCGCGAGGCCAACATGACCCTGATGGATGCACAACACCACACTTGGTTCATCGCATCACTAACGCCATATCTGAAATTGGCTTTGTCGCAGCAGAAGATCTCAACCCAACCAGAAGCGCTGGAGGTAGCAATGCAACTACACGAAACCCCAATACAGGATCTAGGGTTGGGAGTTCAGCAAATCCAAGCGTAGGTCCAAAATTTGTGTTTGGAAATACAAAAGTTAATCCAAGACCAGGCGCTAGAAGTTCAGGAAGAAGTTTGGTGCATCAAGTGTAGGGGCCAGGGACATGATAAAGACCATCGTCTAGTCGCAGTGAATCTTGTGGTCATAGGGGGACCAGCACCATTGCGACCAGAGGCACAGGTAGGCCGAGCGTGATCGCCTTTCTCTGGTGTGCAATTTGTCAAGTAGGAGGAAAAAACAACACGGATAATTGCCACCTGTTGCCGAAATATTATCAGACCCCCCAGCAGCTCTTTTGCAACTTTTGTCGATCGGTGGGTCACGAGGAAAGGGATTGTCGGATGGTCATAGATTAAGCATCTACCTACCAAATGCAGACTGAAGAGCGAGGTCAAAACCCAAGTGCAACATTTGCGCGCGGTGGATTCCAAGGACGAGGTCGAGGACAAGACGGAATGGGACCAGGAAGGGGTCGAGCACAGCTAATTTGTTACAATTGTGGAGGACAAGGACATTACGCGTGGGATTGCACAAATCCAACTCGAATATCATGTCCCTATTATGAGCAATTTGACCATGAACTGCTAGATTGCCCTATGCTGCTAGCACAAATTCGTGAAAAAAGGACAGCACCTCCTACGACGACATAAAATGTGCAGATGATAAGGACCGAACCACGTAATGAAGAATCTAAAGTAAATATGGTACTAAGGGGCGATGCAACCTTAGAAGGGGATCAGTCTGAGCCGTATAAAGGTCCCTCGATGTTGACAACTTTTCTAGAAACCTGCATGAAGTTACTTCGCGATAATAGGGCAGTGAAAGGACTACAGGAGGTAATTAATAGATACGCAGGATGGGGAGAACCTCGCATAGTCCGATGAATGGGGAGCCATACGTCATAGACCGGACAAGAAATGTGATTAATAGCGCGGATTGGTGACTATGAGATGGATCAGGTCATTCTGGACCTCGGTTCGGATGCAAACGTCTTGCCTAAGTAGATGTGGGAGTGTATCGGCAAGCCCCCACTCCAATGGTCTCCAATCCAATTACGGATGGAAAATTAGTAGAAGATCTTGCCCATGGGTAGGCTGCAAGGAATCACTGTAGACCTGGATGGTGCAAGCACTAGAACGGACTTTGAAGTTATTGAGATAGTGGACGAAAAAAGCCCGTACCCCGCGTTGTTGGGAATAGACTGGGCCATCGACATGAATGGGATTATTAATCTCAAGCAGAGGAAGATGATATTTGAGAAAAATTCGCGCCGCGTAGTTGTTCCGCTAGATCCAACCGAGGGACCCCACTACACGGAACCTGTGCGCAACGACGAGCAGGACAAAGCATTGGATTGCTTCTACCAAATTGCTGCATAAAGGCCAATAAAGGGTAAGGTAATGGAGGAACGGAGAATTTCACAGGGTTACATGGAACCATACACTGATGATTCGGAGGAAGAAGACGAGCAATGGCAGAACAGAATGAATGGGGCAACTACTTTAAACTACAATATGCTAAAAAAATTCATGTATTGCGTTAAAGCTCAGGACCGCGAGCTGCCGGTGTATGACAGGCTCACAATAGTAAATGAATTCCTAGAGAAGTTTGAGAGAGCAGTACCAAAGTACCAGTGATTTGATGCACTCAAATGGGCATTGTGTGCGACACTGGCACGATGGTGGGGTACCCATGAAGGAACCTTCACAGATTGGTGAAGCTGTAAGCGCATGATGTAGATACGATTTTGGAAGCCAGCGCTCCAGCAAACAGAGAAATATGATGGATGAGAGAATCTGCACATACACCTGAGCAAATGGACCAAAGCCTATGGCGAGGAGCTGCAACCAGAATGGGTGCACCTATTTTGTCATACCTTGGATTTCATCCCAAGGAATTGGTATACTGAAACAGAGCTCCGACATGGCACAGGGGAGTGGAATATTTTGCATGAAAGGTTTCTGTCAACGTTTCTTTTTGAGGATCAATGGATGGATACAGTAGACAACGCATTAAAGCTAGTAAAGACCGCAATTTTCAATATACTGCTAGAACCGGAAGAAGTTGTGCAACTAGACTGGTCGCGATAGCTGAGCTGGGCCTTGAAATGTTACAATGTAAAAGCAGAAGGTGACGAGGATGATCCGCGCGACATCAATATACCAAAATCCGAAGGAAGTCGAGAAGTGTGTGGCCCCGAAATAGAAGATCCAGATGTCATAGCACCATTAAAAACGAAGCAAGTGAATATTGGAACAGAGGAAGAACCGAAGTATGCTATGCTTGGGGATTACTGGGATGACGCTATAGTAGAAAAGGTCATCGAGCTACTCCAGGAGTACTGAGACCTCTTCCCTACCAAGATTACGGAGCTGAAAGAGATTCAAGGAGAACTAGGAATGATGAAGATAACTTTGAAGCCTAATGCGAAGCCAGTAAAGTAGAAACCTTACTGACTGAATCCAAGATACAAAGCAAAAGTACGAGAAGAACTGGACAAGGCGCTGGGAGCCAGGCTCATTGAAGCAGTCGAGGAGTCTGATTGGCTCAGTCCGATGGTGGTACAGGATAAGAAACAGAAGGGTGAGATCCGCATCTACGTGGATCTACAAAAACTCAATGATGCTTTGGTTAACGATACATTTCCCACACCTTTTACCGATGAAGTCTTAGAAAATGTGGGTGGGCAGGAAGCATATTCCTTTACCGATGGGTTCTCTGGATACCTTCAGATCAAGATCGTGCCAAAAGATCGAAGCAAGACAACATTTAATATGGAATGGGGTTGTTTTTGGTATATGGTGATGCCATTTGGGTTGAAGAACGAACCGACAATATTTTCCCGCATTATAATAGCTGCATTCAAGGAATTTATACATAAATTCTTGGAAGTCTATCTTGATGATTAGACCATCTTTGGCCTGGTTAAGAAACATACTGAGAGCTTACGATTAATGCTGGATACCTACCATCGACACCAGATTGCGCTCAATCTAAAGAAGTTTATGTTCCTTGTTCCCTTCGGGAACTTGTTGGGCCACGTAGTTTGTAGGCAAGGCCTGATGGTAGATCTGGAAAAGATCATTGTCATACTAGGTTTGCAAGCATCGTGCAGTGTCAAACAGCTACGTGCTACACTGGGACACACGGAGTACTATCGGAAGTTCATAAAAGGTTACACCCAGATCACGGCTCCAATGGAACAGTTGTTAAAAAAGGATGCCACGTATTGCTAGAACGAGGAATGTAATAAAAGCTTGGAATTCCTGAAGGAAAAAATGGCATCTGCCCCTATCTTGATCTTTCCAAATTGGGACGTGGAGTTCCATGTGCATGTTGACACATCATGTATCGCGTAAGGAGCAATACTTACTCAGGAAGGAGCGGAGGGAGTTGACCACCCGATTGCATTTGCAAGTCAAAGGTTGTTGAAAGCTGAGAATAATTACTCTACTACTGAGCGAGAGGGATTGGCGATGGTGTATGCACTCCAGAAGTATCGTCACTATTTTCTTGGAGGACATTTTAAGATGTATACTGACCACTCTGTGCTAAAATACCTAGTGAATAAGCCTGTGTTGGGGGGGCGCATCTGTCGATGGTTACTGTTGTTTCAAGAATATGATTTTGAGGTTGTTGTAAAGTCGGGACGTCTGAATGCGGGTCCAGACCACTTATCCCAGATTGAGATGGGCGAGGAACCCACAAATCTAGAAGAAGGACTCCCAGACGCCCAGTTGTATGCAGTGCGCATTGCAGATGGCCACTTTGAAGATATAATCTATTTTTTGACTACCGACACTGCGCCACAGGGGTATTTTGTGCAACAAAAGAAGGAATTGGTGACACAAGCAGCAGATTTCACTGTGATTTCTGGCCATCTCTACAAGATGGCCCATGATGAGATATTACGCAGATATGTACCAGAGTTTGAGCGAGAACAAATCCTTGCCGAAGCACATGGCAGGGTTGCTGGCAGACATTATGCGGGCCGCGCCACAGCCCAAAAGGTGCTTCGCGCCGAATTATGGTGGCCACCCTACATCAAGATTCAAAAGCATACTATTGGGCCTTCGATGTATGCCAACGAACATGCTAGCCGTCGTGATGGGATTAAATGCCACTTCAACCACAGGTAATGCTACAGCCATTTGAGAAATGGGCGATCAACTTCGTCGGGCCTATTGAACCATGAGGGAAGATGGGCATGTGCTATATTATCACTGCGACCGAATACTTGACCCGATGGGCAGAAGCACAACCAGTTAAGGATTGCACAGCCACGACAGCAACAAAGTTCTTGTTCGAGAATGTGTTGACCAGGTTTGGGTGTCCTAAGATTCTCATGAGTGATCGAGGAACGCATTTTTTGAACGAAACCATCAGCGCACTCACTGAGGAATTCCAGATATATCACCAACAAAGCACGCCATACCATCCGCAAGCAAATGGGACCATTGAGGCATTCAACAAAATTTTGGAAACCGCACTGAATAAGATCTGCAATGTGCAATGGAATGATTGGGACTCGCGCATCCTTACTATGTTATGGGCATACCAAACCATGTGCAAAAAGTTGACAGGCCAAACACCGTTTCGACAAGCCTATGGTAAGAAGGTTGTGATGCCTATGGAATATATCGTGCCCAGTCTGCGGATTGCAATAGCTACAGGAATGGCAGATCGTGGGGCCTTGGATGAAAGGCTCGCACAGCTCGACGAACTAGATGAAGAACGATTTCTGGCAAGATTTCATTAGCAGGTACAAAATCAGCGCGAGAAAGCATGGCATGATCGCCATATCAAGTTACGCACATTCAAGAAGGATGATCTCGTATTGTTATATGACAGTAAGTTTGAGAAATTCCTAGGTAAACTCCGCATGCATTGGTTGGGACCTTATGTCGTTAAAGAAGTAACTAATGGGGGCACAATTTAGCTGGATAATCTCAACAGAGACCCCTTCCCGGGAAGAGTAAATGACAGTCACCTGAAGCTCTATATGGGTAGGTCGACCGCCTGACTAACCGTTCCAAGGAGAGTCTCACCACTCCGACCAGTTGAAAGAGAGCGAGGGACGATAAAGCAGTCTGGGGGACTGTTATAGACATATTTGGGAACTGCAACCCCAATCACATATGTCCATAAACCAAGGGCTTCTAAGTCCCTAAAAGTGTTGTTTCATACCTTAAAGGAGCAAGGTCAGCTAATTACATCATCTCCCAGAAGTTTTCCATGAAAAACTACTCATAACTGGTCAAAACTGGACCATCTCACTTGCTCCATGGTCAAGGTGCGATGCATCTCACCTAATGCACACGGGGGGTGGGATGCATAATGAAAATCCCTTCTATAGAGTGCGATGGGTGTGAGTAGACAAATGGCAGAGACAGTTTGCAAGGTGGATGACCATGGAATCTTCTAGAAACTTCTCCTGTGACACTTGCCTCTCTGAATTTGCCCAGGGATGAGTAAGATATTATGAAATCTCCAAGTGGAACCAAGAACTATCAGAGAAATGACACTAATCAAAATCCCAGAAGCTGACTCACCCACCTGCAAACATCTATATATGGATCCCTCATCCTAGAGATCCAAAGGCTAGAATCTTGTATTTTGTAAGGAAGTGTTGTTGGTTTCTTTATGGAACATCATAGTGTTGGGTGATCTAGCTTTTCATGAGGTGAAGAAGGGCTTTCATGCTGGGAGGATGGTGCTGGGTCAGATCAATGGGTTGTAATCCTCTCTTCTACTCTTTCTATCAATAAATCTATTTGAGTTTTCCTCCATATTATTGTATGTCTGAGTTGATATATGCATTTGTGTGGTCAATATATATCTGATCCTATATTGTTTATGATTGTAGATCTCTATGCTTTGATGGTATTATGTTGCTTTGACTCTACAGGTGCTCTTTGAAGCAGGACAAGTGAGGAAGGAGCGGCAAAGATCTGTCAAAGGGAAGAGGAAACAAGCAAGGATCCAAGCGAAAGACTGAGGTTGGTACTCTCTGGTTCTCTCTCGTCTACTTCTCATAAAGGAAAACACAAGTAACTTTAGTTTGTTTGTTTCTAAGATAGCTACCTGTCTTAGTGGGACAAGCAGCTCTGAATGGACACTAGTTTTCCTGATAAAAAAATGGTGACCATACTGGGGAGCGAATAGCTTGTTTGTTTGTTTATATTTGTTTGCTTTATAAACTACAAACGAAGCCTGAAGTTAAGCCAGCTAGCCTTCGAACTGCATTTTCTATGCAAGTGCAAAGTAGATCAATGTTGCTTCAGTCCATCTCCGGGTTTTGTTTATAAACTGAACAATTGATTTGCAAACATCCTAATTGCCCTGGTGGTGGCTCAAGTAACCTCATTAGTCCAGCCCCTATGCTTTGTATTTACTGGCTATTATTAGCTCAGCCTAAATCCCTAAACTAAGCTGAAAAATGTGACCAAAAACCAAGTTAAAGTCTCATCCCTGGACCATCGCACTATCTCCTTTTGACAGTCTGGATGCATCGCACCTCCCGTGTGCAGTAGGTGAGATGCATCCTTGTTTCCCTGTGTTACAGGTGCGATGATCAGATAAGACTGTTTCTGCCTCCAGATTTTGGTTTTTCTTCACTCTCTTCAGCTTTATTCAGGAGTTTTGCTGTCTGTGATCAGTATACCACTGTTGAAACTCCCTTCCTTTGCATTATTTAGCCTCCATTGTACAAAGAATTGTGAATGTTTTTATGTATTTTTCGCCATTTACAGTTCTCCTTTACAAAAAATTAGCTTAATCGAACTGTCGTCTTTTGATTTGGAAGTGTCGCAAGTGTCGTTTTCAGTCAAAGAAAAGAATCCTACTCTTTTTTATGGTTGATTACAATGTTACTCTTGTATTTGATTTGAATTAATAGTATTTCAAAGTGTCAAAAGAAGTTTTCAAATTGAAGTTGAAAGTGTCACTCTTAGCCTTCCTTTCGTTTTTTAAATTCGAAATCGCAAAGTGTCGTCTTAGCCTTCCTTTCGTTTTTTGAATTCAAAATCGCAAAGTAGTCTTCCTTTCGTTTTTTGAATTCGAAATCACAAAGTATCGTCTTAGTCTTCCTTTCGTTTTTTGAATTTGAAATCGCAAAGTGTCGTCTTCGTCTTCCTTTCGTCTTTTGAAGAGAAAATTGTCAGTATTGTCACTTTGAGAGAAAAGATAGTTCAGATTTGTACTTAGCATTCTTTTTGTCACTCACACATTAAGAAAGTGGAAAACAAATACAAGCATGTGCATTTGCATTTAGAGTACTTGTTGATTTTGATTTAGGATAGTGCATCTAGTATGTGCTCTCTACTCTATGTTGAAATAATTTCACTTCTCTTTCCTTAGTAGCTAGGATTTTCATTGTGAAAAGAAGACTAAACGACTGTTTATCATCTTAGATTGCATATTTAGGAATTTTATATCTACATCGCGTAGTGAACCTTAAAGGCAAAATTCTTAAGAAATATTAACTATAAAATAAATTCAATGAACATAAAAATGCTTTGGAACCTAACACACAACATTTAGAAGTCTAGGCTAGAGACGTATTCCGTCGTTGTAAAACCTGGTAACTATCACTTTCATCGCAGGTTGGGTGATTCCTCCTCTTTGAGACGACAAGTGCCAGTACGGACTTGTGCTCCCACGTACCGTCGAATATATATTGGGAGACCACAATAGGCTATATCCTTTATCCTTAGGAAGCCGTGTCTGCCGCCCTATCGATCGCAATGCACTGAACACAACATTTGGGAAGATTGACTGTCGTACTGTAAAAAGTATTCTGCAGTTTTGCGATTGGTTTGGTAATCCCTCTGTCTAGATTTCTAGAGTAGTCATTTTCATTCCTTTTCAGAAAACTTAAAAGAAAAGGTCCATCTGAGAACTTGTCACTCCAGGCTCATTAAAAATCGAAGGCAACTAGAGTCATCTTTAGCTTTTTCTCGACTCTTAAAAATTGAGAAAGAAAGTTTTGTCAAACCGTCTAAAATTCATTTAATTCGGAATCACATATTCCCCTTTTTATTTTGAGTTGATTAAGTAATCCACAATCGTGGAAGAAAGTCAATCAAAACCCCGTCGTTCACGGAGACTAACAAGTCAACCGTCTTTGACTCCGGAAACGAAACCATTCCAGGCCAAGCGAACTAGTTTAACTGGGTCAAAGTCCCTTGATTTGTTTGAAACTTGTGTTCCAACATCCTCAGAGACTCCAGTTACTCCAACCATCTCTAGTATCCCTGCCTCTACAAAAGAAGTTCCGCAGTCACAAGAGGACATTAGGACTGATCCTAGTGTAACGGTAAACACTTCTATTCCTGAACCAGCTCCATATAGGTCTGATTCGGAAGGTGTCATCCCTCCAACATCTGTCACTGTAGAGTCTACACCTTCTTCGGCACCAGAAATGATTTACGGACCTGACGATCTACCTCTCCCACCTAGATTGATTGCTATAAAAGAGATTTTGGAGGATCTTCCATCCAGTACTCCATTGCATTTTGGAACTGGGATCACCCTATATCCTTCTACGTCAGAAGTTAGTCTCCCTTCATCGCAAGTTCCTGTAGAATCACTAGGAAATATTTTGGATAGACTCGATATGTCTGAACAACCGTCGACATCTAGGACTGTGTCATCTGACACAGCAGCAACAGAACCTCCTACTGCTACTCCAACAATGTTTGCTGGTGTACCATCTGTCCCAACTAGCTCTCAACCGCTAGATGGAGTCCACCTAGGGACTGTTTCGACAGTATGGTCTGTTCCTGTTTGTTCGTCCGGAATAATATCTGGAATTTCTTATGTTGAGTCTCAGCAAATTGATCCTTCACAACAGTATCAATTTGGGCAGTCCAATCTCCAGAGGCCAATCTTTCCTTTGAACACTGGATTGCCGCCATATGGGGGGTAATATGCCCTTTCATTGTTCCCTCCGGGAGAACAACCATATGAGAGTTCACAATAGAATTCGGGTCATGCTGGAATTACATCCAGTGGTTGGGTGCCAATACTACCTCAACAACCAAGAGTTGTATATTCAATGCAACCAAGTCTACCAGTGTCGAATATCCCCACTACATTGGCTATTGTAACAGTGTCGCAAGTACAAACGTTGCCTGCTGTATGTCAACCTCAAGTTTCTCAGGTCGTAATACAACAACCTCTTGTCTCCATGACACAACCACAATTACCAATTAGTGGCTCCTTAACTGGAGCGACTCAAACTCAAACGGGTACTATAACCCCTCATCTTGGTCAAACATCCAGTATTGGTCAACAACAAATGGTCTCACAGCCATGGCTAGTGCAATATCAACAACCGCAATTCCAACAAGCTTACCGAGGACTTGAGCAACAAAGCTTTGCGGGTAATGGGTAGCTGTATATTCAAAACGGTCAACATCAATCATATCATAATGGTTATGCCCATCAACCTTATCAAAGTTATCAGGATCAAATACATTATGCTGGTATGCAAAGACCCACTACTCAAGCAATCCCATCTTACCCTAGGTATGCTTCGCCGAACCTGAATCAACAATTGCCCTTCTTGGCGACTTTAGAGTTACTAGATCTAAATTGGCTAACAAACGATCCAATTGCTTATGCCCCTTGGTGGCTGGTGATTCCTCATAAACTTCCGTCCGATATTCCTAAATTCAATGGAAACCCGAGTGAAGATCCGTCGAATCATGTGATGACCTTTCATCTGTGGTGTTCGTCCAACACTCTCAATGATGATTTGATTAGGCTTCACCTTTTTCAGTGAACGTTAACTGGTTCAGCAACAAAATGGTACATCGAATTGCCTAGAGCTTCATTCGATAACTTCAGCGCCATTGCCACCACCTTTTTAACCCATTTTCAGTTACCAATAAGGTACGAAACGTGAACGGAGCTTCTTACCAACTTCAAGCAAACGACATCAACTCACATATCTAATCATATTCATGAGTGGCAACGTCATCGTAGAATGGTAAAAACATATGTCCCTGATTAGCTGCTAGCTGAATGGTTTATTAAGTCATTTTTACCTTCTATTACAGAAGATGTGGCTAAGGGAGGAGTCGTCACTGAAGAGCAAGTCATTGCTCGTGTGCAATATCTAGACTTGATCTATACTCAGTCTGGCACGCTCTACGACAAAATCCCTGATGCTCCTAGACCAGAGTTTTTTGTTCCTCCTCCTCCTAAATCAAACAAAGACTCTCATGTCGGTGATGGTGTGATAGGTACGACTAGCATAAAAATCGTAAAGGCTACATCGAAGAAAGCCCGTATGGTTTCTAGTCAAAATTCAAATGAAGAACTTCTCGCCTCGAAGGTTAATGCCATGTCGACCGACAAAGGTAAAGAACCGAAGCAACCAGGAGGCAAGAAGAAAAAGAAAGGGAAAAAGAAGAAGTAGGATGAGTCGTCTCCTGAAAAATCTTCTGCAAACCCTTCTGGGCAAAGGAAACCTCCTTCGAGGTGTCAGATATGTGATGAGGATCATTGGACGAGAGATTGTCCACATAAAGCTGAAATTAAGAAATTCTTTAAGAATTCAAAAACCTCAGCGGTATTGACTGATCCGTTTCCAAACCCATGAACCAATCTGGTTGCTAGTGACAATGCTTCCCCATCCCAAGTTCTTAGGTTGCCCATTTCGAAACAGCAAAATGATGCTTTGATATCGACAAGGAACAAAGATTACGGGAATCCACAGCTGTCGAACAACAAGGCTATTGATCAACCTAGTAGTTCGACAACAACTTTGACCGAAGTTGTGCCACCCATCATTCCTGAGCTAACAATAAAGCTACCAAAAGGAGTAGTACACAAATCGACATTTAATCCTTGTGCCAGAGCAGCACATAATTATAATATAGTAGAGGACCTGGCCCAATCACCGTCCGCTATGTCGACACTTGAAGTACTGCAAAATTGCCCCTCCCAAAAGCAGGCTCTATTATCAGCAATAGGTGGGATTGACCCAGCGGATTCCAATCTTGTGGCCTTTAATCATAAAGGATATGAACCTCAGTTACCAGCTCAACTCACTTTCCTCATTCAAGTGAAAGCCCTCAACAAAATTGTTCATCGAACAATTATTGATGAGGGGGCATCTACATGTATTATGTCAATGAGTTGCTGGAAAAATTTAGGCTCACCACCCTTGTCGCGATCGTCAATGACATTAAAAGCATTTGATGGACGGACATACACTCCATACGGGATTTTAAGTAACTTGCAAGTTGAACTAGGGGGCAAAATAGTAGAAATTGATGTTGAAGTTATCGATAGAAACCTCGATTACAACATCCTACTAGGAAGGCCCTGGATTTATGCTATGGCTACTATTGTGTCAACATACTTCAGAAAGATTTCATTTCCTTTCCAAGGAGGAATTACAATCGTCGACCAACAAACCTTTCTCCCCAATAGTTCACAAGTTACGAGAAGCATCCCGATGATCCACGAAAGCTCTCAATTGCTTCAAAATATCGGAGTAGGCCTGCTAAAATACCCTACATTGATGGGTACTTTTTCCCTACCGCCTCCAAACAATATGGCGGAAGTGGCCAAGGTGCGTACCTGCAATATGGTATCTTCTATTCAGAAGATGTTTGAACACGATGTCAGCATGGATCATCACCAAGTATTGCCTCCAAACCCAATAGAAATATTGTAGCAATCAATGTTCTCAGCATGGATGGCAAACCCAATCAACACTCATCAAGCGTTTGGGTAGATAGGTCAAAGCAATATGGTACCTCTTCAGATCCTTGGTCGCATGTACATTCTATAGACAAAGGAATTATTTAGTCAATGATGATAGGAGAGACACCATGGGAAGATTACCACCATCGTTCCCATCTTCCGGATTACAAAGAAGATTCTTCCAGTGACCTTAATCATCCTTCAGTTTTTTATTTTCTATCAAATACTGTAAATACGGTGGATTCCGAGCGAAATCTATCCAATATTGAAGAAACTATCGCCATAAATATCTCGACCAAACCAGATGTTGTAGAGAATATTCATGTCAGCAAATCTTGTTCTTCTTCAGAACTGGAATTATATTACGCTCTCTTTCGCGAGTTCAGAGATGTCTTTGCTTGGTCATATGAAGAAATTCCAGGCATTGACTTGAGCATCGTTGCACACGAAATTAAGATGTATCCAGATGTCAAACCAATATGACAACGGCTTCGGCAGGTGCACCCAAAGAAAGCCACTGCCATCAAGGCAGAAGTTGAAAAACTTCTCCATGCTGGTTTCATTTACCCGATTCCTCTAACTGATTTTGTATCGAACATTGTTCCTGTGATGAAAAAGCAACGAACGATTAGAGTGTGCGTCGATTATAGGGATGTAAATTAGGCTTGTCCAAGGACAACTACCCTACACCCTTCATCGACTAGATAATTGATGAATGCACCGGATGCGAAATCTTTTCGTTTATGGATGGATTTTCCGAGTATAATCAAATAAATATCCACCCATAGGACCAGTCAAAGACTGCATTTATTTGTCCGTGGGGCAAATTCGCGTACTGAAAGCTACCTTTTGGTTTAAAGAACGCGGGGGCAACCTTTCAGATGGCAATGAATTATGCCTTCCATGACATCAAGAACATCGTTCAACCATACCTCGACAATCTTCCGACTCATTCGCGAAAGCGGACCGATCATCCGCAACATTTGAGAGCAATATTTCTACGTTGCCGACACTACAAGATACGAATCAATCCACACAAGTGTGTGTTTTGTGTCGGTTCTGGTCGTTTACTTGGCTTTGTAGTTTCAAAGGACGGGATTCGCCTCGACCCATGTAAGGTTCAGGTGATCATCGATCTACCTCCACCTTCAAATTTGCTTCAGATTCAGAAACTCCAAGGGAAAGCAAACTTTTGAGGAGGTTCATTCCAAATTACACTGAACTTGTTAAAGGTTATACGCGTCTATTGAAAAGAGAAGTACCCTTCAATTGGTATCAGGTTTCGCAAGCTTACTTTGATGCTCTAAAGGAATCCCTAATAAAAGCATCATTAATGTATGCTCCTGATTATCAAAAAGACTTTAACCTATATCTAGCTGCAGCAGATACGACCATCACAATGGTTTTAGTTCAAGAAGACAATGGAATCGAACATCCTGTCTATTATTTAAGTCGAAACTTAAATGATACAGAAAGAAAGTACTCCTATGTTGAAAAGCTGGCTCTCGCAACTGTTCAAGCAGTACAGAGATTTCGACACTATGTCCTCTTTCGAAAAACTACCATTTTGTCAGATTGCAACCCCATGACTTACATCTTGTTGCGACAGTTGCTTGGGGGAAAATATTCGAAATGGATAGAAATTTTGCAAGAGTTTGATCTGGAATTCGTAAAATCCAAATCAAAGAAAGCTCTGGTTTTCGCAGAGTTACTATGTGACTTCCCATCGTTGTCCAACAATTCAACATCCAAAGCAACAATCGTGGATGAATCTTTGTTTCTGATATCTTCAAGCGATCCGTGGTATGGAGATATAATCATCTATCTCCAAACCCAAACATATAGGTCTAATACCTCTCGCTTAGAACAACGACGTACTCGATACCAAGCAAAAGACTACATGATCGTCGATGATACACTTTACCGTCGTGGTATCAATACAGTTCTGCGAAGGTGCCTCACCCATGAGGAGGCCAAAAAAGTCCTGAATGATTGTCATTCAGGCGCATGTGGGGGGCATCAATCTAGTTATGCTACGGCACAAAAGATTTTACGAGCAGGATACTTTTGGCCAACAATGTTCAAGGATTGCATAACCGCAGTCAGAAGTTGCCATGCTTGTCAAATATTCGACCGCAAAACCAGAATACCACCCGCACCTCTGCAGCCAGTAGTTGTTGTTGGGCCATTCGCCAAATGGGGCATAGATTTCATGACATGTAACCCCACCTCGGCCGGGGGGCATGGGTATATCATAGTCGCAGTTGACTATTTTACAAAATGGGCCGAGGCGATGCCTACATTAAACAACAGCGGTGAAACAACTGCTCTTTTCTTTTTCAATCATGTAGTCTCCAGATTCGATGTTCCACAAGCTATAGTCACAGATCATGGATCACATTTCTGCAATCACATGATGGTTGAATTGGCTGCCAAATTAGGACTGTCCCACGACAGCTCTACTCCGTATTATCTGCAAGCTAACGGGCAAGTTGAGGTGATCAACAAAGTCCTGAAGCACATGCTGCAAAGGATGATTGGGGTCCATAAACGAAGTTAGCACCCAATCCTGTACTCGACCTTGTGGACATACCAGACATCAATAAGAAATGTGATCGGGTTTACACCCTTTCAACTTGTGTATGGCCTGGAAGCGATCTTACCAGTTCAGTGCGAAATTTCGTCCCTCAAGCTCGCAGTCGACCTTCTCCCCGGAACTTCAGAGGAGGAGGCTCGTTTCTTGGAATTAATCCAACTGGATGAAACCCATCGTGACGCCGCATTGGCTAATGAAGTGCATAAGAAACGAGTCAAGGTGCAGTTTGACAAGAATGTCGAACCCCGTGTTTTCTTAGAAGGTGACTTGGTCTTACTTTACGATCAGGAATCTAATAAATTGGGAGCGACCAAGTTTCAGTCTTTGTGGATGGGTCCCTATATTGTTAAGTGTGTATTAGCAAAAGGAGCCTACAGCTAGTAGATTATGATTGGATTCCACTATTGCAACCTCGAAAGGGGTTGTACCTTAAGCGTTACTATGCTTGACTCAGCGTAGTAACCTATTCATATGCTTTTGTTAAATTTTTGTTTTCGCTAAGAGTGATCATTTTGGTTAGGTAATCCACTTTTGCATTTGTTGCAGATGTCGAACCTATTGGAGTCATTTGTTGGATACACCGACGGAGCGAGTCATAGTTCACAGAATCTATCTTCTGCAGCCTGAGCCATCTTTGATCCAAGCGGTGAGTTAGTGAGTTTCAGAGGGGTATGTATTGGTCGATTGATGAACAAAATCGCTAAATACAGCGCGTTGATAGAGCTCCTCTCTGATGCCATCGTGCATGGCATATGTCGACTTGTCGTCAAGCTAGACTCACAACTCGTCATTCTATAGCTTACTGGCATCTATTCCGTGCAGAATCCAGCTATCTATCATATGTTCCTAAGGGTCAAGATTTTGGAAAGGCAGTTTGATTCTATTCAATATCAACACATTTCCAAAAACTTAAACACATTAACCAATTCATTAGCAAATTATGTGTTAGATAGACATTTGCAACATTTATAAAAGAAAAGCATTTCATCAATATTTGCATCAGGATCATATAACTTAACCAAAATAAAGCTCCGAAAATAAAATATATATATAACTGTTTATAGTTTGTACATAGTGTTCTGTGTCCAAGACAAAATCGGTCATATGACCCAAAAACTCAAAATTTTAGGGCGCACCCTAGTCTAATGGTGCTGATGATAACATGTCACCACCTATGCAATCATGCGTAAGAGCTTAGTCCATTGACTCGGCATGCCAGTAGTATGTCGTTGTAATCTCAGAGGTAGCTCGTCGGTCCTCACATCTGGAATACCAAGGGTGAGACCCTCGATCTGATCCTGCAACACTGCAAGAGTCTCGACTACATCCAAATCGCGAAGGACAGCCCTCCCTATAGCCTCTCCTGCTAGAACGACAGTTGCTGCTCTTAGGCGCACTGGTCCAATATCTGCATGAGCACATGAGTTTTGATTAGTCTTGATAAACTGTTAGAAAGCACAAGAACATTATAAAAGCAATAAACAGAGATATGGTCAAAGATTTTTACCTATGACACCCCACTGCTTGCCAGACGACAGCGCCAAATCTGGGCCACCCCGGAAATCCATCCCAGCATATGGACACTCGGCATAAACCATCTACTGACGGTTGAATCGGAGAAGGAAACCTGCAATTGACTAGCATGTCTGGCCATAAGTTCAACCCATCTCTACATTCATGGCTCAGTCGGTGGTGGCAGACCGAGTGAAATGTATTGTGGCTGCATCAGTGGGATCTTCTCCAAGGCGAAAGCGGTCAGAATAGAACCATAGCCAAAGTTCTTGGATCTTCTGTTTTTCACCTTGGTAAGCTATTCTTTTATCACCGGAAGTACTGCATCACACCAGTTGAATACCTTTGGTTCGAGGCATTCCAAGGCGTAATGCATATAGGACCTGTTGGCCAAGTGAAGGGTCGTGCTACCATCCAATCTAGAAAAGGTGAATAAGATAGTCCTTAAGGACCGGTCGGTGACATCTCAGATATTGATCTTGCCATCCCTGCTCGGCTGAGATCCTTCTCTACAGTATCGGTGAATATAATCCCTCACGGATTCGCCCCCATGGGCGAAACCTGATAGTGAGAGAGGGGCACCACGCCTCGATAAACCGGTCAAGAAGTAGATGTCCTCAATAGTCAAGGGGATGGATTTGCCTCTAATCTGGAACACTTGGTTGGTAGGATCCCATGCATCGAGGAAATATTGCAACAAGTTGATTTGTTGCCTCATGCTAGATATGCGGAAGAACTTGAGCAAGCCACAGTTCCGCAATGCAGTTACCGTACCCGGATCATGTAAGGCAACCATGTCCTCTTCTTCACGCTCGCGTTCACACCATGTAAATACCATTTTTCTCTGATGAATATCTGAAAAAAAAAACAAGAGAAGAATTAGGATCCTGATTTAGCAAAAAACAGGCAAAATTTCCATGAAAAATCAGTACAAAAGTTTTCCTCCTTGCGCCCATCGCACCCCAGCTATGTACTGGGTGAGATGCATACTGAATTGTACTGTAATATCTTGAGGGTCATTATCATTATCGGTGATTCCTCTCGCGCCTGTTAACAGCTTACATCATTGGCTGGTAATCAGGCAATGTCTTTCCATGTTCGACGCCAGAACATCTTTTCACATGGATCGACTTGTACTTCGGGTGAAGATTGAACGAGTTTTGAAGACCCCGAATCTAGTTTCATCCATCCAGGTTGTGATATATTCAAGAAAATAAAAACATCAAATGTACATCATTGCTGCACAGATAATCATCCAAGCCAAAGGATGATGGCTCTACAATAATCATCAGTCTGCCACACAGACGGTTGTCTATCCTATATACATGAAAATGAATTTATAAAGTTGAGCATGGGAATGCCCGCCTCAGCTAGATCATGAAAATATTATGAAGATAATGTATTGTATTGTATCTTATTACATGTCACCTTCCAACTCGAAAAACCTCGGATCCTCATGGCAAAGCATTTCAACCGACATATGAAGATTTACGACCTCATGCTTTAGGGGGAAACTGTTATAGACATATTTGGGCACTGCAACCCCAATCACATATGTCCATAAACAAAGGGCTTCTAAGTCCCTAAAAGTGTTGTTTCATACCCTAAAGGAACAGGGTCAGCTGATTACATCATCTCCCAAAAGTTCTCCATGAAAAACTACTTAGAACTGGTCAAAGCTGGACTATCTCACCTGCTCCATGGTCAGGGTGTGATGCATCTCACCTAATGCACACAAGGGGTGCGATGCATAATGAAAAGACATTCTATAGGGTGTGATGGGCAAGAGTAGACAAATGGCAGAGACAGTTTGCAAGGTGGATGATCATGGAATCTTCCAGAAACTTCTCCTGTGACACTTGCCTCTCAGAATTCACCCAGGGATGAGTAAGATATCATGAAATCTCCAAGTGGAACCAATAACTATCAGAGAAATGACACTAATCAAAATCCCAGAAGCTAACTCACCCACCTGCAAACATCTATATATGGATCCCTCATCCTAGAGATCCAGAGGCTGGAATCTTGTATTTTGTAAGGAAGTGTTGTTGGTTTCTTTGTGGAACATCATAGTGTTGGGTGATCTAGATTTTCATGAGGTGAAGAAGGGTTTTCATGCTGGGAGGATGGTGCTGGGTCAAATCAATGGGTTGTAATCCTCTCTTATACTCTTTCTATCAATAAAGCTATTTGAGTTTTCCTCCACATTCTTGTATGTCTGAGTCGATATATGCATTTGTGTGGTCAATATATATCTGATCCTATATTGTTTATGATTTTAGATCTCTATGCTTTGATGGTATTATGCTGCTTTGACTCTACAGGTGTTCTTTGAAGCGGGACAAGCAAGGAAGGAGTGACAAAGATCTGTCCAAGGGAAGAGGAAACAAACAAGGAGCCAAGCGAAAGACTGAGGTTGGTACTCTCTGCTTCTCTCTCATCTACTTCTCATAAAGGAAAACACAAGTAACTTTAGTTTGTTTGTTTCTAAGATAACTACCCGTCTTAGTGGGACTAGCAGCTCTGAATGGACACTAGTTTTCCCGATAACAAGGATAGATGCACAGGTATCAAGGTGCACGTACATTTGGCCAACAATCAGGGGTGTGGTTCTGCGGACAAAGCCACACGGGTGCACTGGTCCAAGGAATGATGACCGTTAATACCACTATTCATGAGAAGAGGGCTACATTATGGCAAAAGGGAGCGGGCGGTGGGCAATTAAGAGCAACAGTATGAGCCAGATATGAAATGATCGGCCACAGATTTCACACGGGAAGGTTACACGATCTGGAACGAGCGACAATCCGGGCATTTGAAGTTCGCATGGCTTATAAATCACCATGGGGAATCCACTGGGCAGCCTCCACTTTGGAAATACAGATGGAGTTGTTCATCATCTCTACACCAGGCATGCGCCTGAAGGTAGTAATCTGGCCGAGGGAGGAGCAGGACTCTCTAAGGAGTTTGGTATTTATAGCAGCGGGTATCCGGCAAGCTGCAACATTGCTAGCAAGGGATGTACCGGAAAAAAGGGAATGCGAAGTAGAATTGGTCAGGATGTCGTCGCCTTACCTAGGGGCAGGATAGCGCACTACAACAGAACAACAAAAAGATGGACAGACGACGACCATGGGTGAAGATGCAGTCAATAAGTCACCTCTGATGGTTCTCGACGATTGGGATCTTGCGGACAGTAGCTCGGGTCTTGCAAAATTACAATACAGGCTGCAGCGGACAGTGCAAAGAGAAGATACGAAGGTTGGAAAGGGCTACGGGGTTACCGGGAGGTCTTGTATGCGGCTCCCCCGCTCGCGCTAAAATCCTCGGAGGGGGTGTTCTGTGTTAACCAAGTAGAGCAGAATGAGCATCATCGGTTGCGAGATGTGGTAGAAACACTGAAGCAGGAGACGGATGAAGCATTGTAGGAGACAAAGCAAGAGCATCCAGATGACGAGCGCCACTCAATGGGAGGCGAACCGCGAAGCCAAGGCAGAGCATCTAGCCACACCAGCAAGTGACTCAGGACGAGTCACGATGATTGTGTTGGGGGACTGTTGGGTAGCGCAAGCCCTGTGGAACGAGTATGGGGTGCAAAGCCCAGAATTTTGAGTAATATTAGGACAAAAGACTTCGCGAAAAGCGCGAAGTGCGAACTATAGGTGGTTTAGTCAAAGGGTAGTCCACCCGAAAATAATGTAAAAAAATAGTAATAGAGTCGGTCCGTGGAGGGATCACGGGCCAAGGGAAAGCATAAATAGAGCGTGGCACTATGAGGGAAAAGTAGTTTTGTTGGAAGATGGAATGTAATGGGTTCTTAAAGGAAATAGCCTGAAAGTGTCTGTAAGTCCAAGTCGAGGGAGTAGGATAGGAGGTAGAGGTTCTGCAGCTATGTGCACAGAGGCTTGGAAAGTCCGCAGCTGTGTGCGTGGACCCATGCAGCTGAGTGCGTGGGGTGGATCTGGATGTATTGTTGAGGATGGTAATAAAGATAAGTTTCTTTCGAATTCTGTGTTAATTGCGACTTTACTCTTTTATGATAAATAAACTTTTATGATATTTTCATTTGCTACGGTTGAATACATGTGAACTGGGTTAATCTTGATGCGTGAAGTAACCAAAAGCAATAAATGTTTGCTTAAAGACCGCTTTAACTAGTTCAAACTAGAAATAAGTGATTCAATATGTAATAAGCACGATAAGGGTATTCCGTTCTACGCGGATCTGGCGCAACGCGAGGCTACAGAACAATGTGTGAGCCCCAACCCAAACCCAAGACATCCCTAGGGTGCGGAAACCTGGTTCCAGCACCCTCCCCTGCTACCTCGGGTGAGACCTCAGTCCGCGCTTCGCGGGCTATTGCCGAAAGGGCCAGTAGCTGCGGGATTTGTTTCGTTAAATAATTCTTCTGAACCTGGGTCAGGCCCCAATAAGCCAACACACCTTGAAAATTCATGATTACCTTTTATGTAATTGTATGTTAGATTCCGGTGCTTCCCAAAATCTAATGCCTAAAGTAATCATGGATCAACTTCAATTACAAATCACTAGGCCATATAATTATCTATATACTTTTGATTCCAACAAAGTATCTTGCCTCGGATTAATTAAGGATTTAGTTGTAATGATTTCTTAGATCCATGTGAAGAGTATAGTATCGAACATTTTTGTTACATATATTCCCCAAAAATTTGGAATCTTATTATCAAGACCTTGTTGTGCCAAGTTAGAGGGAATTCTGCAAATGGACATGTCTTATGCTATAATCCTAGTCTATGGAGGTGAACATTTAAGACTATATATGATCCAGGTGGATATTGGTGGCCACCCGCCAATTCCACTTGGACCCCCACCATTGCTTCTTTCAGTTTTTTAGTTTCCTTAATTGTAGCACAGTTTACTATTTTTAGCAGTTTTTCGGGTCCTAAACTTCCAAACCTATTTTGAGGCCCTAAATGACGTTTTTTTGGAAATCTACCACTAGTAATTAACTGTGTAAAATCGTCTTTTTCGTCGTAGTCCTCAGAGAGATATTTCCGACGGGCTATCATGCACGTCAAACGGAGATAATATGACCAAGTCACGACCCTGGGAAGTTGGTTGTCTAACTCACCCCAACGAGTCCCATAAACTCTTAGTGTTACATCTCCTCGGGTTAGGATTTTAGTTGTTTAGGGTTTGATCTTAGTGTTCAATAATAAAAAGGCCTGTGAGCCTCATTATAGTTCAGTTCAAAGGCATGTAGCCGCCACATCTCTTCTCAGAGATAAGCTACCATCGCCCTAGCTGGTGTATTTCCATTTCTGTTGGTAAGCATATTTCAGTGTTTTACATTAATGAAAAGAAGTATTATTTCCACTGCATCTCTGTGTTTATGGTTATCTCTGTAATTTGTTGTCTTCCTGTTTAAATCCGGATCAGTGGTATCAGAGCAGTCTGCTTTTTTTTGCTTTGTTTTTCTTTACATGTCCCCAACGAGGTTGGGATATAAGGAGTTAGGGCTTGAACTGATCGAACCTTTGCAAGACCAGCCTCGCAAATCTCGACAGTCTCCCATGGCAGATGAAAATAAAGACGAGGGGGCAGGAGATCCTATCAAAATCTTGTTCGAAGAAGCCCTTGAGGGACAAAGGAACACGATGATGGATAGCTTTGCCTAGATCCTTCAGCCGCTACCCAAGGGCAACATATCGGCTTCAAACAACTTCTCTGGAAACGCCACACCGTTTAAGGTACAAGTTAAATTTGAAATCCCCATATTCGAGGGTAAGATAGATGCAGATGCCGTCGATAAATAGTTAAATCTGCTAGAGGGTTATTTTTCTGTTCATGATTTTTCCAGTTGGGAAAATATTATTTTCGCTCTTCTCAAAGCATTCCCCCACATCAAGGACTGGTGGGAAACCTATTGCGAGTAGAAGGATGAAATTACAGGCTCACTATTTTCAGCCGCACCCACTTGGGATTCATTCCGGGATGCCATCAAGGAGCAGTACTGCCCTGTCGGAAGCTATGAGGATCAAAACATAAAGTGGACCACGCTACGGCAAGGAAGGGACCAAGACGTGTCGGAGTTTACAAATATTTTCCATACCCTTCACACAAAGTTGGGTATCAAGGATTCGAAGCAACATTTGGTACTCAAATACCACGGCTACCTGCACAAGTACATCCAGGAAGAAATAGAATTCCTGAACATCTCCTCGCTCAGCACGACATACCGATATGCCGTCAAGGTCGAGCAAAAGTTTAAACAGAAGAAGCGAGACTTTGGATCTGCGAATCCGAAGCAAGGGAAAGGTGCCCCCAAACTGCAGAACAAAAGACAAAGCCAAGGCGGGGCGGCCCAAGACAACCCACCAAAGCTGCAAGCAAAGAACAGCACCGTGAAGCCAAGAAAGGACATGGGAAAGTGGTGTGAGTTCCATAAGAGCTCCACTCATAACACAAGTGAGTGTCGAGCTAAGAAGTCACTAGTGGCCGAGCTAAAGGTTTCAGAATCAGATGCATGTTCCGACTTCGAGTCAGAACCCGAAAAGGGGAAGGACAAAGGGAAGCAAATTATCGATGCGGAGCCCAATGCAACAGTTGCCACCACGAAGATCCAGAAGGAGGAACCCTAATTGAGGTGATATATTGGACATGATGAAGATGTAGTCCTTCCAAGCTTACAAAAAAAATAATAATAAAGCATATAAATTTTAATCGACAATAATAGCATCATTACACATTAATATTTTCCAAAATGGTTGTACAGATTGATAACCTCTTTTAAAAGAAATAAAGTTTATTATATTTTTCGTTGCCATTCCATTTATCCTGTAAAATAAAATAAAAAATCAAACCTCCAAAACCTCATTGTCATTGTTATCATCATTTTATTCAACCTCCATTATAGCTATTTTTTTTCATGTGAGCACCTCTCTTTTTTAATATTGTTTAGAGTAATTGAGGTGTTCCTGTCACATGAACTATTGTTTTATTATTTTACTGTTTCAAATTAATATTGATTAAACATATGTCTTTATATGAAGAAACAAATCAATGATTTAATTTTATTGAAAATTTTAAATTATATTAATAAAAATTAAATTAATCAGCTTAGATTTATCTTAATTTTGTATCTATTAAATACAGAGAGAGATCTAATATATTTTTACTTTAAAAAAAGTTTGCATCTCAAGAAATTTATTCTCTCTCAACACTATCAATTTTCACTTTAAAAAAAATTTACATTGCAAAAGATTTATTCTCTCAACATTCAATAAATTTAGAATTAAATAAATCTAAACTAATACTATAAATCATACATTATCATCTACATGCCATTAAGAGCGAAAACTAATCATACATTATCATCTACATACCATTAAGAGTAAGAACTAATCATTTTCAAAATACTTAGAAATAACAAAGCAATAATTTCATTCATCGTAAACCCATGAACTCCCATAATCCAAAAGAGTGTTTGGAAAACCATCTCATTTAATGGAATTGAGTAAAATTATGTTCCTTGTTGTTGGGATAGAACACGTTAAAAATATTTTTTTTATTAATGATTTTATTTTGGTATTATAAGCTAAATTTTAAAAAATTTAATACTTATTTTAAAAAGAAAGTTTTTTTAAATAATTATTCGCATTTGCATTTTAAAATTAGAGAAAAAAAAAAAAGTAATAGTGTAAAATTTAAAAATATTGAATGAAAACAAAAGTTTACTAATTTATATATCACCAATAAATTATTTTTAAAAATATATTTTAAATAATAATTATGAATATTTCGAGAGCAGTTTAATTGGTAATTGAAGTAACATGAAATTATGTAAATTAAGAAATCAGAAATTCAATATCTTAAAAATAATCCTATAATAATAACTACCGAAATCAACTCTATATCATATGAATATGAAATTATCGTTTTGTTAAATAATAATAATAAATTAATTTATATTCACACATAAAAACTAACCATAATTATTTCAATTATCAATTTACAATTAAATTATAATAAAATTTATATAAAAAATACTTTTTAAAGACTTATTTTACTTCTTTCATTTAATATATCTGTGAGGCCTTTTAATTTTTCAATGGTTTTTAAGGTAGAGCTCATTCTTCAAATTAAATGAACTATTTTATCCCATCAGCACATGGGGTGGTGTTGCAGTTGGCTAGCGCGTAGGTTTCATAGCTATCAGTTTGAGTAATCCTGAGGTCGAGAGTTCGAGCCTCTCTTGCCCCAGTTTTAATTTTGTTTTGTGTTTCGCGAAATCCAACATTGACTCGCTTTCCTCGCTTGGTTCTTTGTTCAGTAATCCTGAGGTTCAGAGTTCGAGCCTCCCTCACCCCATTCAACATTGACTTCGCTTTCCTCGCTTGGTTCTTTGTTCAGTAATCCTGAGGTTCAGAGTTCGAGCCTCCCTCACCCCATTTTGTCTTCTTAGCAAGCAAGGACAGTAAACTTTCTATATTATATATATATATATATTATATTATTCTATTAAAAATTATATAAAATTTGTTAAAGTTTAAATTCAATTAAAAATATTTGATAATAAAACGGTTTTTAATTTTTTATAATAATTTGAAAGATTTATCATATTTAGTAAAGATATAGATATTATTTATATATATATATATATATATTTTAAATAGGAAATTTGTAATTATTAAATAGGAAATATTATTTATTATTATTATTATTATTATTTAAATAGGAAATATTTTTTCTCATAAATTTGATATGAATCACAGAAGTCTTAATTCAACTATAGGAACTTTGTAATTATATAATATTTTTTTTTAATTGGTTAAATAGGAAATATTTTTTCTCATAAATTTGATATGAATCACAGAAGTCTTAATTCAACTATAGGAACTTTGTAATTATATAATAGTTTTTTTTAATTGGTTAAAATTTAGATATAATTAACAAAATTAATTAAATTTAGATAATTGAAAATGAAATAATTTATAGTTTTTTACTATCAATATTATGATTTTTTTGGTGAATAGGAAAATTGTAATTCATATTGATTTGAATATATTATATAAAATTGGTTAAAGCTTAGATTCAACTAACAAAATCAGGTGAATGGAAATATTTGATAATGAAATAATTTACAATTTGTTATTATCAATTGAAAAGATTTATCACTCAACTATCAAGTAAAGTGGTAAATGATTTTGGTAAACAAACAAATTATAATTCATAGTAATTTGAGTATACGTACTGTTTTATTTTATTTTATTTTAGATATCACTTTTCATGCGATTCACAAGCATTAAGGAAAAGTGGATCTAGTAATTGCATAGTGATGTTATAAAAATTAGCAATTTTAGTTTCAATCTATAATTACAAGGATGTTCATTAATAATCATTGTTTTTAGCAAAGGATTCCAACATGCATTAGAGCTCTAAAATACCGTTGGAGAGGTCAGATTCCATACTAATTGATTCTATAGCATGGACACAAGGAATTTGGTTAAAATTACATGGAGCTCTTGTAATTAAGCTTATAATTTGGAGAAACCTAAGGACTTTTATTTATAGCTTGGGTTAAATATATGTATATTTTCACAAAAGCTAATCCAAAAATAGTTTTGATAGTTTTTAATATTTGCATTGATTTATGTCAATGTAACACTTATCATTGACAATGATGATGACAACTAGGAAAGGAAGAAGCCTAGAAGAAGAGTTGAAAACCAAAAACATGATTTAAGTAATAATGCATAGTTAATTTTAAATATTTAACTTAATATAGAGTGATGAATGGCTTGTAATGAATGCAAACCACCACAAAGTTGGCCAAGAACACATATAATCTTAAGAGTAGCATGCTTACATTAATCTAAATCATAATACACAACAAATAATGAAAGTAACTTTGTTGCCAATGAAACAAAGACTTACAGGCTAACACCTCAAGATAATTATGAAGGTAATGTAGGATCCAGAGCCACCTTGAAGGAGGGTCATTTTCCTAGTTGTGTTCTCCACTTCAAGCTTTAGTGGTAGAAAGTAAATCCCAATATGGTAGCAATAATAAGTTTAGGGTGAAAATTTTCTCTCATGGAATTTCATAAGTATAACCTTGCAATTAGTGATGGATGAAATGGGTGATCTCAACAGATCTGTTCATAAATAAAGTAGTGGATCTCTCTTGAGAGCTAGCTTAAATGTTAATGATGCCATTGTATTAATGAAGTAGCAGGATAATGATAACTAATAAAGATCGTATCAAAACCCATATTTAGAAGAATGGCTTGATAAGGTCCACTCTTGGCCACTAAACCATTTTTGGATTTAGTGCAAACATAGTGTGAGAAAAAATGGCTAAATATTGTGTTATGAATCTTATGTCAAACTTGGTGTTTGACTTATCTCGAGATGACAAGTCTAAGGTCACATGGTGATGAACATGATATAAATTAGGGCTGATTCGGATTAGATCATTATATTGTTTTTCATCCATCTCGATGCATTTGAAGTGGAAAAAGTGGAGGAATCAACTCATGGGACCATTTTTACCAACGGGAGCCAATTTGGCAAAATGGAGTCTGAAACCTTCTAGGAGCATTTTCAGACATCAAATGACCTTTTTTGGGGGGTAAAACTTTGCCACTTTCGTGCCACACCTTTTCAGGTTATTCGACACTTAGAGGTTTTTCCAACGATGCAAGAAGCACATCAATCAGAGTTTGTATGAAACATTTATGCCACTGAGAGGTTGAACTTCATGTTGTCACCACCATGGTTCGAGAGGATGTCACGTCAGCCCCCATTATTCATTGAAAATGGGCTAACCATGTGATGATGATGTAAAAGACTCTAGAAGAGTCTATATTGTAACTCTGGTTAAGAGTTGAGGGAGTCAAACTTAAACACTAGTAGGTTATCGGGTTGTGTTATAACTGGACCACTAGGAGGAAGAGGCATTCCATTCTTTCGAGCGCACTTGTACCATAGCTGAGCAAAAATAGCCAAGAGGGATAGGAGGTAGAGCACACAGAGAGGATTTGTGCACTGTAGCAACCCACGAGCCACATGCCATACTTCTTTGTACCTACAACCATATTTTTAGATAGAGAAAGAGACCGGAGTGGCCTCACCTTCCAGCTGGGTTTTCTGCCGAAAGGGTTTCCCAAGCATATATTATGTCATATGTGTGTGTGAGATTTTAGTTTTTCATTCTCTATTTTCTACATAATTTCCGTTTGCATGCATGTACTAATTACAGTAAAATCTACATATCTAGAAATTTAATAAAACTGTAATAGTGTACAATTTCATATTTTTAATATAATATTATCATATATGTTGTGATGAATTGTCTAGTGGAATATCGACGACAGTTTACGAACCATCTTGGTATCAGAGTAGGTTTCTTTGGGTATTTTGTGGAGATTTGCAGGGGATATAGATTACCGGGGTCGAAAATCGTAAAACCTTAATCATGGTTGAAAAATCTGTAAATGACCCTCATGATGTTGCAGAGGTGGGGTTTTCATGGCTGGAACAACAAGTTGTTGATCTAAATCGCAATGTAAACCTCCTCATGGTGGCCCTGAGAATAATCTTGGGATATTTGGAGAATATGGGGGTTCAAATACAAAGGACAAACCATAAGGGGGATAGGGAGATTAGGAAGAAATAAAGACCCATTCGAAGAAGGAATCCATAAAAGATCAACTCATTTCGAGTCCTTGTTTAAAATGAAATTAACAGTCGATATCAAGCCATACCACGGTGAAATCGATGCTCTCAAGTTGAACCGTTCATTGCAACAACTGGAAGTTTATTTCAATGTCCATTAAATTGAGGAAGGACAAAAGATTTCATTTGCGTGACTAAAATTAGAGGTTCATGCATTGAATTGGTGGGAGAGTCATGCAGAGACGTTGAGGTTGGAGGGAGAACCTCCAGTGACTGAGTGGGAGTACCTCAAAACCATCATTAAGTCATCGTTTTATCCCATTGAGTATGTAGAGGACCAATGGATCTAGTGGCACTACTTCAGGAAAAATTCAGGCCAAATCATGTAGGAGTACACCACAAAGTTTAGAAATATGGCTATAATGTTGTGTATCTCTCCAAAGAACCCAAATGAACTCCATGTATTTGAGGGTTTTGCACTGCCATCTGCGTGAGTAAGTGATGTTGTTCAATCCCAAATCAGTGGATGAGGCTTGTGTACATGTACAGTACCTGAAAAAAATAGGCCTGAAGAGAGCATAATCAAGTGGATCGAAGAAGAAGGAGTAACATGATGCTTCTAAGGAGGGAGAGAAGAAGCAAAAAGGGGGAAAAGATAAAAAGACAACAACCACAACACACCAATGCAAAGATCCTAACAACCATTGCAAAATTGATGGCCATACAAAGGAGAAGTGTTAGAAGTTGCATCCAGAGCTAAACTCGAAGAACAAGAAGAACAATAATAAGAAGAAGAATCTCACGGCCACTAATTCAATAAAACAAGTTGAAAGCAACTCAGACGTGGATGAGAAGATTGTTTGTACATTAGTGCATAAGGAGGTGAATCTAAGTAGCCTTCAGCAACAGGAAGAGAAATAAATGACCAAACTCTTTCTTATAAAGATATAGGTCATGAAGACAAATATTAATGCTTTCTTTGACTTAGAATCACAGGAGAATCTCATTGCAACAGGGTTGGTCAAGAAGATGGGGATGGAAGCTTGTGATCATCCAAACCCATATCCATTTGGATAGGTAAATAACGATGCAAAGCTAAAGGCAACAAAATAGTGCAAAATTAGATTTTCTATCAGTGTTGATTTTATTTTGATGTAGATCTAGATGTGGTTCCCCTTGATGTATGTGGATTTGTGTTTGGGAGTCCATACATGTACATGCAAGATGAAATATTTATGAGGAGATCCAACCAGTATCGGCTCGTTAAGGATGGAAAATGGTTCATCATTAACACACACAAAGGAAAGTCGAAAATTTCTCTGGTAAGTGCCAACCAAGCCAAGAAATTGATTTGTTCCAGCAAGAAGTATGTTTTATTTTTTTGAGAGAAATTAAGTTTGTAGAGGAGTCAATAAGAGGCAAGGCATCCCTAAAGGGTTGTACTAAGAAACATAAAGAATAATTGGAGGAGTTTTTATAGGCATATAGGGATGTGTTCTGAGAGCCTAAAGGGTTACCACCTAAGAGAGAAGTGGAGCACGATATCTAGCTATTGTCAGACTCCGCATTGCCAAATTTTGGGTTGTATAGGCAGCCTATTATAGAAGCAAGTGTGTGAATAAACAGTTACAGTGGTTGCTGGAACAGGGTGTCTTTCGACCAAGTACATCACCATGTGGGTCACCCATCATCATTGTGCCAAAGAAGGATGGGACTTGGCAAATGTTTATAGATTACAGGGCGTTGAAAAAAATCACGCTCAAGAACAAATACCCCCTGCCTAGGATAGATGAACTATTAGATCAGATGCAGCAAGAAAAATACTTCACCAAGTTGGACTTGAATTTTGTATATCACCAAGTTTGAGTCAAAGAAGAAGATACCTAGAATACCGCCTTCAAAACCAAGCAAGGCTTATATTAGTGGTTAGATATTCCATTTGGCCTATGTAATGCACCAACTACATTTATAAGATTAATGAATGATGTATTGGGCCCTTTTATATATTCAATTGTTATTGTCTACTCGTATGATATACTAGTATAAATTCCTACCTAGGAGTGTTGAGAAATCCAGGGGTAGCTAGATTAGGTGATTTCTCTTTCTTTAGTAACTGCTTGTGATATCATTTTACTTATCTTGATTAGCTTATTTTTCAACTTGATTATTATTTTGTTCTTATCACTAGACATCTAAAAAACAATAAATAACAATGAGAGAAGAGGACACAAGATATAGGCGATTAACCAGGGCCAAAACCTCTCCACTTGAGAGGAAAACCCCCAATAATTCTTCTCTTCTTATAGAATCTTCAATTGACGAATTCCAAGACCTATGACCCTTGACCAAGACTCCTCCAAGACCAATTCAACCTTCCTTGTTTATTTGCACAGCTTCCAGCAACAAACTTCAACCTTCTAGCAACTTCATCCCCCAGTAATGATTTTTTCAACTTCGACCTCCTAGACTCACAGCGTCGAACTTGATGCAAATTCGACCTCGTAGATTCACAACTTTGAACTTGATGCAGCTTCACAACATCGACCTTGTAGCTTCACAACTTTGACCTAGTAGTAGCATCAAAACTTCAACCTTGCAGCTTCACAACTTTGACCTAGAAGCAATGTCAAAACTTCTATGCAACATCGATGCAGTTTCACAACTTTGATGCAACTTCACAGAGTTGATGCAACTTCAAAAAAATTTCTTGCCTAGAAACTATTGAAACCCTAACAAAAGAGAGAGGGAGAGGCCCAAAATTCAATCTTATTATTCTTCTTCTTCTTCGTCTTTTTCCAGCTTCTATCTTAAGGAGATTGAACTTGCTTAAGAGTGTGTCCAAATGAGGACGAGTTCCTTCTTATATATAGGATTTTCAAGGGTACGAATTTCTCTCATGTAGGCCGACTTGTCCCTTCATGTAGGCCGAATTGATCTTTGTGCCATGACGAGGTCTTGGAGGGTATTTTGACTAAAATTAATTTTCTTTACAATATGTAACATGTCCAAATGGGTCTTCAATACATGACAATGACTCAATTGACTTTATGACAAACCTAGAAGCACTCAATGGGTGCTTGACCTAAAAATAAATTTCCCTTGACCATGAGACCAATGCCTCAAGAATAACAATAATAAATTTATTTTTCTTTTTTCATTAAATACATAAAATCATGATTACATATGTCATTATGAAGACCATACCTAGTTACATATTTCAACACTCCCTCTTAACTAGGGAGGTATTCATATCCATACAAGGTACTTGGACATTCACAATCTAATGAATTCTCATAAGAAGAGTCGGATTGATAACCATTTTGTTCAACGTCAAATCAACCAACATTGTCACATAGCAAGGCCTTGAATAAAAACTCTATCTCTCCACAAGATCATAGCACAATGTTGGTGATATCAATGACTTATAGACACCATCATCATTGTCTCTAAAGGCACATACCCCACCCGGGCGTTCACAGTGTGTGTCCTCCCAGGAATATTCTTATATTGGGTTCCCAATCCTCAAATAATATTGGTCCTCCATGACTACTCTTATCTTGGATGCCCTACCACATCCTCAAAGAGTATCAGATGCCAGATCTTACCCAATCCTCCATTATTTCTTCCAAAGTGAAGACAAGAATGATGTGTCTATATCTCCCTCTCAACTAGGGAGTATATATTCATTCCTATGAACGAATGTACCCATTCCTATAAAAGGAACATACCCAAGCTCGCTCTTATCTAGGGACTTTTCCAAGCTCCCTCTTAACCAGGGACTTGCTTCCAGCAACGTTCAGCTCTAGGTGGAGATCATGGGACTATCAAATGCTTGTGGGACTCCTTCTTCGATGTCATGAAGTTCATTTCAACATTTTGGATCCTTCATCTTTTGGGATTTCTTTTTAGGGCATCGAACATCCATCACTTTCCTTCACAAACCATGTCATTCATGTTATCCTTCCTTTCATCATAAAGTGATATACTATACGATATCTAGATTTTCTTCATACAACTACATCATGTCTCCTTCAAGATCTTCCATCCCACCACATGAGTACAATTTGTAGGTGACTTCCACAACTCTCTTTCAGTATCCCTATGTTAGCCCATCCATATATTGTTCAAAAATAATAAAAAATGAACATCAAATCAAAATTACCTTTTATGATGGCCCTTCATCATGACATCTACTTGTCACAACATCAACATACTACATACATATGGACACATCTCCAGGATATTCTGTTGAAAATAGCAACAAGAAATGCTAAAAATAAAAATTCTATAAATAGCATTTCAGGTACCAGTGTTGGATATAGCAACAAGGAATGATAAAATAGAAATGCTAAAAATAGAATTTCGGGATACATTCCATTTTAGTTAGTCCCTTAACTAAAATTGAGAATTAAAATTCGAATTTGATTTTAGCAGCTGTTTGAAAAATAATTAATTAATTCATCTTGAGTTAATTAGTTGGATAAAATCAAACATGAAGTCTACGTGAAGACATGCAATAGTTTCCCCTTTGATTGAGGAAGTTATCCCTTGATTAAGGAGATCAGATGAGTTGTAATTAGTTAGCTCAGTTAACTGAGTTAAGTCCAGTTAGATTAGGTCCAACAGTTTTTTGAACTGATTGTGAGTTCAGTTAGTTAATGCATACATGCATGTAACTACTGCACTTCAGATAGCTGAATATTCTCTCATAAATAACTCATGCATGTCAGTTCAGTCAGAGACCTAGTTGAGATCAGATGATGGGACAATGTACTATTAGTTCGAGGAATTTTCCTATATAGGAAACTCATCCATGCAGAAGGAATTAACTCCTTCAGGATTACGCAGTTATTTCAGAGGTCAGTGTTGTGTGTGAGGTGAGAATTCACACAGGTGGAAGCTAGAGGACCCAAGAGAAACTACGGAAGGAAATAGGAGGCTTGGAGGACTGAGGGAAGGCATATGTTGTGTCTATTCAGTCTAATGAGAAACATTGAGGGATTGTACTGAGAGTTGGATAGCTTGTGAGATAAAGATTTATGTAATCCGAACATATTTCCACTTGTATGATAATACAAAGATCAAGGTTTTAGCTGAGGCTTTCCCCGGAGTATTCTTTTGTGTTCATGTGTGATTGATTTGTCATTCACTGTTATATGTGTTGTATTTGATCTTGCTCAAAATTTATTAAGCTTCAGCAAGTTTGTTTGTAGAAGTAGATCAAGTATTTTGCTTTAGTATATTGCATTATCAGGTGATCTACAGTCAGAATTTCTATATATTCAATGTCAAGGGTATCCTTCCTTTCCAGACCTCATTAGAGTCTTCATACCTTTTCCATGGAGATGTCACAGTCAATACTTCTAGTCATTCGATGTTTATTTCCTTTTCTACATAACCATAGTTGCATCTTTCACGATCTCTTCTTTCTTTCTTCAAATATTTCTCCCCGGGAACTTCCATCCATAGTTCCTTCATCTTTGTAAACCACCTAAAATTCCATATGAGGACATATTATGTTGATTTCATCTTTTCAATTTGTGAATCATGCTTTCGTTTGTCTTTTCAATGAAAGAGATACCTTTTTCTTCAACCATGCCCATGAGGTAGAGAACTTATCTATGTTATCTGCAATTATATGATGACATGACTTAATTTATCAAACATATGCATACATACCTCTTTTATTCTTTTTTTCATCAACGCTTCCTTCAGCAGATTCACTTCCTTAATTGAGAGTACTTCATCCATCTTGAAATGATGTATTCTTTTGTCATCATACCGTCATTATTCTGAACGATGAATCCCATAGAAGTGGAATTCTCAGCGAGACGCTTGCTTCCTCCAAGAGAGATGAACCTTCTAAAGAAGATTCCAATAGAGGATCTTGATTATCCTCATCCTGTAAATGCTCCTTCCTAATGATGTATGATGAGCTCTACACTAGATGACTTTCTTCTACCCATAAGTATTATTTATGCTTCTAATGAGGTTACTAATAGCTACTTCCTTCATATGATGACTGCTACATCCATGTATAATTCTACTTTAGCTATTATTTAAAGCTTTTCTAATGATATTATGAGCTCTTGCTTCAACGGTATGCTTCTGGTATGATGTTATCTTGTACGAAGATGCATCTCGTCATAATGCTTCTCATCTTAACTACCATGGTGGAGGTTTTTTCACTTCCCACTTCTCCTTGCTATGTATTGGAGAAACCCTGATAGTGAAGATCTATACCTTTGGATTTCTTCTCATCAGGTTCATCCACTTCTTTAGTGATATGAGCCTCATTTCTTTCTTTCATCTTGTTGTCCTTGAATTTTAGAAAATCTCTCTTGTAATTCCCATATTCTTGACAGCCATAACATTGGATCTTTGACATATTCTTCTTCTCTTTTTGAGGACCAAATTTTCCAAGCTTTCCTTTTCTTTTAGCCATGGAAACAAATGCTTGAACTTGTTAGCTTGATCCTACATCACTTTTTTCCTTCAACCTGGTTTCTTCAATTTTACATAATGACCAAAGTTCATTGAATGGGGTGGCTTCCTTCTTTCAATAAATGCTTGATATGAAGTTTCCCCATTCATGTGATAATGCATTGAACACCACAATGGTAATTTCCTTATGAGACATTATCTCCCCTAACTCTTGTAGTTGGTCTCATATTTCTAACACCCTCATAAAGTATGAGGTTATTCCTTCTTGCTTTGATATCTTCATCTTGTAGGGTTCTTGTCTTAATGATATCACTTCTCGATCAATACTTACGAAGAATAATTCTACTATCTTCTCATACATTTCTTTTGATGTATCCAACTTTGATACATATGGTATGAGGGGATCTTTGATGGATTCTATAAGAATCCTTTGAGTCCTTACTTCCCCTTTCATGTACTTCGCTAGAGCTTGAGCTTCTTCCTTTGGAGGTTTAGTGATTGATCCTTTAACATGATAAATGAATTTTTTTTCTAAATTTATCCTCTTATTCCATGCAAGAAAGTTTAATGACCCAACTAATTTGTTGCTTTCCTTGCAAAATGAAGTCATTTTAATAGATTTAGATGTGGACATAAAGATACTTACTTTTGAAGATACTTCTTGATGATAATATATTCAACTTGATGCCTTCTTGATTTTGATGATGATGTTGATAGTAGAATATGTCTTTTTGATGAATATATCTTCCTACAAAAGTGATCCTTCAAAGAGAGGGATAACACCTTGGTTCTTTGATGATGATGAAAATTCCTTCTCCTTGATGAGTTTCCCTTACTCAAAGTCAACTTCAGTTAACTTTTCCTTCTAGTAGTTGCAGCTTCTTATTCGACCCCTGCAATTTGTCTACAATTTTTTATCACTACAAAACCCTAGTTTCTGCACGTGTGGTAGAAAGACAGATATTTTACCCTTCTCTCTTCTTCACTTGGATAGAGTCTTCTTCTTTTGAAACTTGTCTTGAAATATGGCTTGTTATCCACTTATTTTTTGCCTCCTTAGGTGACTGTGATAATTCAACTTCTATTACAACAAATTATCCCTAATCTCCTCACACATCTGAACAAGAAGCCCAAAACATACACAAAATTACTTTGATCCTTTTATCTTCTTCAATGATGATGTGCAAGCTTCCCAAAAATGATTCAAGTGTATAACCCTTCTTTGGATGGGCTAGGTTTTTGAGATCTTTTATCTTTGAGATGTGACGATCCTTGATATGAATGGTCCTTCTTGATGATTGATACTCTATATGATCTTCTAATGTTTCGAAACTTGAGTGTCCTTATTTAAGATGCCTTTCCATGCCTTGTCACCTTAGCTCTGATACCATGTTGACAAATGTAGGGGAAACTAGATAAGGTGATTTATGTTTCTTTAGTAACTGCTTGTGATATCTTTTTTCTTATCTTTATTAGCTTCTTTTTCAACTCAATTATTATTTTGTTCTTATCATCAAACAAATATCAAACAATAAAGAACAATGAGACGAGAGGACAAAAGATATAGGCGATCAGTCAAGGTCAAAACCTCTCCACTTGAGAGGAAAACCCACAAGAATTATTCTCTTCTTATAGAATATTCAATTGACAAATTCTAAGACCTATGACCCTTCACTAAGGCCCCTCCAAGACCAAGTTAACCTTACTTCTTGATTTTCACAACTTACAGCAACAAACTTCAACCTTCCTACAACTTCTTTAGCAACTTCAACCTTCCTACAACTTCTTTAGCAACTTCAACCTCCAACAACAATTTCTACAACTTTGACCTCATATATTCACAACTTTGACATTAATGCAGCTTCACAGTGTCGGCCTTGTAGCTTCACATCTTCGACCTAGAAGCATCTTCACAGCTTCAACCTTGTAGCTTCATAGATTCAACCTAGAAGCAGCTTCACAGATTCAGTGCAACTTCATAGCTTCGAGGCACTTTCATAGCTTTGATGAAAATTCACACACTCGATGCAGCTTCATAATTTTGTCTTTCCCAAAAACTATAGAAACCTTAACAAGAGAGAGAGAGAGAGAGAGAGAGAGAGAGAGAGAGAGGCCCAAAACTTTGTTCTTGTTCTTGTTCTTCATCTTTTTCCAACTTCTATCATGAGGAGTTTGAACTTTCTTGAGAGTGTGTCCAAACGAGATTAAGTTCCTTCTTAGATATAGGCTTTTGATGTTGAGAAACGAAAACAATAAATTCTGTGAATTAAATTGGAATTCTATTCTCATAGCGACTTAAAATAGTTAAATTAAGTTTATTGAACTTGATTAACTTAGGAAATTCGAGTTGGGAGTATTTTGGAAGTCATGTATATGTTATACCTACTTTGTAGGAGTCTAGTGTGAGTTAATTGTTAGTTGTAAAATAGAAGACTTAGTTTCATGAGTCATTTCCGTTAAATTAGTTCTCAAACTGATTGAGAGAACTAATAGTGAGATAACAGTCAGTGGTGACACTACTGAACTTGTTGATGGTCTTGGACCCGCCAACATGTCAAGGGATCTCCCTGGTAAGAAGTCCCAATTAGACCTTAGACCATTTGGTGTAGAAGTCTCGGTAGTGGGTCGTACGGTATCGCCCTAACCGCGGTTGCGCACAGAGGCAAGTAATATGTCCCTATTGGTAGCAAGGGTGTGACATGTGCAGAAAGCCAAGGAAGGTGCATGAACGGTTCTAACACATAAAAAGTGAGGTGAGTGTGTCCCTTGGGAACCTGTGGAAGCACACGGTTTGGAAGGGAACACGCGAGTGAAGATGTGTCACAAACAGGAAAGCAAGTAAGCTAACAATCCAAAGTGATGGCTAAACCAACAACATGTCTCAATAAGATTCATACATAATTATACAGAAAGAGTCCATACATGAATGCTTAAGCAAACAGATACATATATCATTAGAGTAACCAAGATAGCTTAAATACAACAACAACATATGCATGAAACGTGTTGGCTCTGTTATATTAAGAAGTGAAAGTTCCAATCATACAATACAACCATGACCAACCACTAGTCCTGATAGCAAAACGTTACAGTCACTGTCACCTGCTCCTCCAAAGCGATGTACTAGCTCTGCACTGTGGAGAAGCCAAGGCTTGTTACAATACTCTCCAAACTTTCTCTAAGATACTCCTATCCGAAGCTTGACTGACCAAAAGCCTCTACAATGAGTTATGAGGTATAATAAATAGCAAAGGGTGGGGTGACCCTTGACATTCCTCTTTGTGACCGTTCACCTACCCTCATGACTCTTCAACTACTATATGACTGTTACATTCAACTGTTGACACTTGGACTTCCACTTTACAATATGTTACATCCAATCTGCACATGTACCCATGTGAGACAAAATGGCTTGAGCAAGCCATGCAATACATCACTAACACTCGGACAGTTGTGGTAAGACCAACTCTTCGACATCCTTACGATGATCGACGGTGGCGAACTGATTCCAAGCTCGGTCATTCATGATGGTGTTTGTGCACTCAAGGGTGACATCCTGCTGAAAGAAAATTCTTGCCTTCGTTGCATCTGGGTACACTGATATGGATCATCTGTCCAACTCGTCTGATAACATGTGCATCATCATATTGAGTGTAGTTGGACCAAAAACATACTAGTATATAGTGTTTGTGCTAATCTCCAAGTGTGTCTTGCTGACCATGCACATCAACTTGTTGAAATACATGTTCATCTCCAGTCAGACTTTCTTCTTGTCTTCACCTCGGTGAGTGTGCCAAATGGGTGGGATCGCATGCATGTGCACAATGATATCCATGCTTCTGAAAATGCGATCGAAAACACTACTCACCCTGCCTACTCCATGCCAGCTGTTGGGTTGGGTCTATAACCTGTATGGGCACAATTTCACTAGTTTGTGCATGTTGCGCCTCCTGCTATACCTGTTCCTACTGCAACTCCTTCTCTTGTCTATGCAACTCCTGTTCTTCCTTGAGTTGCCGCTTCAACACCTGCAATCCCTTCTTTATTTCTCTCTCTGACTTCGTGCGATCCTCTTGTCGCGTCGTCACCTCATAGCCTCAGTCTCCAAAGTTTCTTTTATCACAAGTGGATCTACTTGAACTTGCAACTTTACTAAGCCTCTACGTTGTCAACAACCTTCCCCTTGAATTTGTCGCACGCAGGTGTGCTACCTTCTTCTACTGCTGATGGTGCTGCTTGTCGTGATGTCATTACCGTTTCATCTTGATATCCTTGTCCATGAACAAATTGATGTCTTCATAGATAGGCAAGTTCACAAACACTTGATCGACTGCATCCCTAGTTGTGCTCTGAAGATTGTCTTCGACTCTGCTCTCTTGGAAGCCATTGTACCTGTGCTACTAAGAGGCAGTTGAACACTTGTGATACGTGGAGACATAGAAACACTCATGACAAGCAATATGTCAGTTGAAAACTAAAACAAGGTGAAGGATTGATATGCAACATACCTATGTGACTGTCTGTGAAGATTGCACAATTTTCACTGGGAGGCTGGGAGACTTATTGCCAAAACTGTGCAAGGCACATTCTGGGCTATCAGGAGGCTGACTGACTACTGGAACTACATAATTCACAGTCTAGAACGGCCTGCTAAGGACTGAAACTGCGCAATGCGCAATTTTAGTGAGTCGTGACATGCAAACCAGCAAACTGCATTGCACAATTTCTAGGGCCAGCAAGGCGCTACCACTAAGAATTGCGCAATGCAAGCCTGAAGGTCAGTTTTGGGCCAGACTTGCACAATTTCTGGAGGGAAGGGAGAGCCTTCACTTCCAGAAATGTGCAATGCTAGCAGGGCAAGGCCATCGACGGGCGACTGAAAACATGAAAAGTCTAAATGCATTGTGATACTGAGTATAAAGAAGAGTGAGTGATCATGCGTGCAAAAAACAAGTACAGGATTCAGAAAACGGAAAAGCATGCATGTGTGTGAAGCGATCCGCTGCAACAGCAACCGTCGATGTAAAAACAATGTCATGCATGTGACAACAGTGAGATGCGAACGAAAACTGAAATGGTGCTTCTACAAGCTAACATACATCAAAACGACAACAAGTGCTCATTGAAATCAAGCAGACAACATTCACACAAAGCAAAACATAAAAATCGACATAAACACAACGCAAGACATGAAAAGCAGACTTACCCTGAAACAACTAAGATGAAAGGGTCGAAGACACTTGGATGTAATGTGGGATGTCAAAGTTGCAAGATAAATGTGAAGAATGAGCTCTGTAGTGTTTGGTTCATAAGTTTTATCTTTCCAAACCAACCAGGTGAATAATATGATCTTAATAGGAACCTTTAATTTCTATATTTTCCAGAACCTACAAGTATTATCTAGAGAGTGTTTTGTGGTCAAAATATACCTGTACGTATCCACCACCTCCACAGATCCTTAATGGAGAACCCCACCCCAAGTGATGAAATTGCCTCCCTTAGAGAGACACAATCCCACTCTTCTAAGTTCCAAGATGTAATTATCCCAGACCTCGACATTGTGTCCAACCAGTAGAATCTCTATAGCCCTCTTCCAAACAAGAAACGAACCTTGCCATTGTTGAATGACCTGTGCCAAAATGAAAAATCCTCTAGCATGTAAGCGGTCGATAATCTCCATCAGGATGTCGACAAAATTTTGAACGCCAAGAATGTTATCAAAACCCATAAGAATGTAGTTTCGTTTACCGAAAGACCATGAAGACATATGAGGAACCAATATTTAACTTTGCGAAAACTCGACCATATAAGTGAACCCAACTTTTTCCCTATCGAGCCATCTCTAATACACTCACGAATTAAAGAGCGAGCAGTATGGTCATCAAGATAAACTTCACTGATGTGTTTGATATCGTGGAACGCATAAGACATGGCCCGCTCGAAAGTGGCACCAACATTTTTGAAACCAAAGGGAAGTTTACGATAGGTGAATGTACCCCACGGACAAATAAAAGAAAATTTTGTGCTAATATTCAGGTTTAATTTTGATTTGGTTAATCCAGAAAAGCCATCCATAAAGAAAAGATAGCATTACCAACACACGCATCAATAATCTAGTTAATGGAAGCTGTAGGATAATTGTCCTTTGGACAACCCAGGTTCAAGTCATGTAATCAACACCAACTTGAATAGTTCCTTATTTCTTATCTACTAGAACAAGATTAGAGACTTATTCCATCAAAGGTACCGGATAGATAAAACCATCATCAATAATTTTTTCTCCAATGTCATTATTACAAAATATGGCTTAATCCGTACAAATGTGTTTTTTTTGTACGATTTGAATGATTGTTAGGTTTCATTGTTTCCCAAAAGGGATTCATGTTGATCCATCAAAGGTTTAGGTGATTATCAATTTCCTTCCCCCTCGTACTGTCCTCCAGCTTCAAAGACTTCAGGGAAAAGCCAATTTTTTACGACACTTCATTGCCAATTACACCCACATTTCCCAAGGTTTCATGTGCTTGTTGAAGAAAGGAGTACCTTTTAGTTGGGATGAACAAGCTCAACATTCATTTGAAAATCTTAAACATGCTTTTTTGTCTCCACCATTACTGAGCCATCCTAACTTCAACCGAGATTTTCTATTGTATCTCACCACCTCAGAGTCTTCCTTAGGTATGGTTCTCGTCCAAGAAGACGATATGGACAATGAACATCCTATTTACTATCTTAGAAAAGGCTTGGTCGGTCTTGATCTTTGTTATTCCCATATTCAGAAGTTGGATTTCGTAGTTGTTATTGTTGTACAATGATTGAGGCATTATATTCCACTGTGAAAAACTATCGTCATTGCTGACTCCAACCCCATGAAACACATCCTTAGCCATCAAATCATAGGGTAAAAATACTCCAAGTGGACTTTTATCCTTCAGGAGTTTGATTTGGAGTTCGTTATTTCTAAATCCAAAAAGTCCTTAGCTTTCGTTGAGCTTCTTGTTGAGTTACCTCAAATTGATGAGGAAACTGTGGCCATGGATAATTTTCCCGACAAATCCTTGTTCCTCATTTGTACTACTAACTCTTGGTATGGTGACATCCTTTTATATCTCAAAACACAATGTTTTTTGTCTGGAATATCTCATGATGATCATCGACACATACGCCATCAATATCGACACAATCTTATTCTCTATGATACCATATACCGTCATGGTGTTGATACTATGCTACATCGATGCCTTACTCACGAAGAAGTTGAACACGTCCTTAATGATTACCATGCAAGGGTGTGTGGTGGTCATTTATCTAGGCTTTCCACCGCTCAGAAAATCTTGCGTGGAGGGTTTTGGCCTTCAAATTTTAAAGAATGTATCTCACCAGTCCAAAAGTTTCATCTTTATTAGATCTTTTCTCATAAAATGTGCGCTCCTCCTACCCCAATACACCCAACCATTGCCGTCGGACCCTTTTCCCAGTGGGGAATTGACTTTACACAATGTAACCCGCCCTCTGCCCAAGGTCATCACTATATCATCATAGTCGTCGACTATTTTACCAAATGGGTCGAGGTTATGCCTACATGTCTAAATGATGGTAACATTGTTTCCTTACTCCTTTTTAAACATGTCATTTCTAGGTTTGGTGTGCCTAAATGCATCGTGACTGATCATGGTTCACATTTTCAAAATCACATGATGCAGGAACTAGCTTTCAAGTTGGGTTTCCACCATGAACATTCGATGCCCTATTATCCTCAAGCCAATGGCAAGTAGAAGTTGTAATCAAACTTTGAAAACCATGTTGCAATGGATGGTTGGGAAACATATATATAATTGTAATGTTATGTTATTTTCCACCTTATGGGCATACCGAACATCGGTTAAATCTGCCACTAACTTTATTCCGTTCCAAATGGTGTATGGGGTAGAGTCAATTCTCCCTATCTAGTGTGAAATCTCTTCTTTTGAACTAACTGTCGAGTTACTCTGACACTTCGGTCGAGGAAGGACATCTCCTAAAACTTAACCATCTCGATGAACATCACCTTCTCGCTTTAGTTAATAATTAAACTCATCCTCAAGGCCCAATATAAAAATTTGTTCGACCTCGTGTCTTCTCTGAAGGTGATATTGTTTTGGTTTATGACCAAGACCATGAAGGTAAACTTGAACCTATGTGGCATGGTCCCTACATTGTTAAATGCATTCTCAAGAAAGGGGCCTATGAGTTAGTTGATTATGAAAAATATCCTTTGTCCGAGCCATGAAATTGGCTCTATCTGAAATGCTACTATGCCTAGTTTCTTTGCATGGTCGCTTGTATATACTATATATAAGTGTGTGTGTGTGTGTTATAAGTTTATTTTTGCTTGTCTTTAGCATTTTTCCCAATTTTTGTGTGTGATTTGTGTGTCTGGTATTTGAAGCACAAATTTCTACACCCTCACTTCCTTATAGAGGCTTTGCAGATGATGCAAGTCGTTACACATAGAATGTTGCTTTTGTCGCTTAGGTTTTCTTTTCACCCACTGATGAGCTTGTGAGTTCTCGGGGTATTTTTCTCCGCCCTGTCACAAACAATGTGGTTGAATATAGTGGTGTTATTGAGCTCTTGACCAAGGCTAGTCGCATTGGCATATGTCACCTAGTTGTTCATCTTGACTCTTAGCTCGTAGTGTCTCAACTCAATCGTATCTACTATGTATGTAACTCAACTCTCCTACGCTATTTGATTACATTGATTATGTTCATATTCCTCAAGACCAAAACCGATTGAATGATTTTTTATCTAATTTTTCTTAGATTGGAATTTGTCCCAACAATAGTCTTAACTATGCACATGATACATTAAACAAAACACATAACAATCGTCATTTTATTATATATCATAAATTTTTGGTACATAGTTCAAAAATTGAGCAACTGATGCCCTGGTTGCTATGCCATACATATGCAGATCCATCAAAACCACACACCCCTATACTACTACCTCCACCTAGTGGTACTCATGATAGCATAAGACCACATTTAGAATGTGGCGGAGAAGGGTCCGATGATGAGCTGACTCGGCACAAACCGTATGACTTTGAAAATTTCAAGGGGTATTTACCATACTCCTTAGAGGAACACCTAAAGTAAGCCCCTAAACATTGCAAGTGAACACCCACAACTCCTCATCTTTGTGCTCTATCTCTATTGCACGTGTTGTTGGGACCTTGGTAGGCAGTCCATGTCTCCTTAAGGGAGAATACACTATAGGGTGTGTAGGAGCCACATCTGCATATCACAAAGATCATGACTTAGTAACTGTGTATCCAAACAAAGAAACAAAAAATTACATATTCGAAAAAAAATGCACACACACACACACACACATATATATATAAATAAAAAAACATTTACCCCTCTCGTCAAAATCCTCGCCAGGGGGAAAGACCTTGTTTGCATCTCCCTAGAATTATACTCCATCACAAGGGTAGTCATCCACTGGCAACGAAGTTGCTCCCAACCATTTCCAATATGTATCTAGGAACCAACCACTAGTGTGTACTCCATCCTCCCTAGGCATAATGGAGCACCACCACACAATCCACGACTGTGTTGGCGGTGGATATACCACATAGTCCAGTATCATTGGCCTCATCACAATGATCTTCTCAGATAAGAAACTCATAAGTAAACTCCCGTAGCCACATGCTTGGTTCTTCCCCCTCTTGATATTTGTTAGTTGAGCCTTAACATTCACCAACATTCCTTCACGTCAGTTGAAAAGTGTGGGTTCTAAATATCTGATGCATAACTCTAGATGTGATATCGTCATGATATGGAGTGCTTGGGTCCCACCCAGGCGTGTTACAGTATATGCTAGCATACACAGAGTCAAATCCAATATCTCCTCTATATGGATTTTGTCCCTTTCTATTCCTCTACCTGCCTTGTAATGGGCAACCCTCATACTTCATATTTTTTCCCCACTAGTGTTGTGTACCCTTGATAGTACCACTGGATCTCCCCACCTTGACAACTCGATAAGGAAATATATATCTGCCACCTCTATAGTGAATGACTCCGGACTGACTATGAACTATTGAGTGTCTACATCCCACCACTATACAATCTTAGCTAGCAGAAAAGTATGGTTGGTCATACTTTGGATTTGGAAGAACTTCCATAATCCACAATCCCTCAAGGCATTTATTGTTGGTGCATGTCCCATAGCTTGGATTTCAGTCTCACTGTGGTGTCTCTCTCTCCACTCCATCATGATTTCTCCTACACAAAAATGCTACTTATCGGTCATGACCACAATATAAAAAACACATTTAAAATCAGAACCACCATTAAAAAAATTTCATTTAAACCCTAGTCACTCCCTTGCAGGAGGGCGAAATTGACCCTAGTCAAGCACAACCTTTGGCATGCATGCAAATGGGCTTTCCTAGTCAACTTTTCTCCTTTTGTAAGCATGCGACTGGGAGAATTTCTCCATAAACAATAATAAAAAATTCCTACGATTTAACCATGGCCAGAGAAACTTGTGTGTACTTGATGAACAGAGGGACGAAATTCGACTTACTTGGATGAAGATGCCTCCTCTTTGGCTCCTCTTGCTCCTCCTTTCCCTAGCTCACAAACACTTGGAATCTCTCTCCTTATTTTCTTTCAAACTCACAATGACCAAATGAGGAGGTACGAGTTTCCTTTAGAAGTGATTTTGGAATATTTCCAAAATATTCTTTTTTTAATTTTTGGGGTTTGGAGGGTTCTTTGCTTTATAATTCCTTTTTCTATTTTATTTTTTGTAGGAGGTTTGGTGAGTGAACTTTTTGAGTCTCTTTTTGGGGGTCCCATTTACAACAATGGGCTTGAGGTATGTTCCCTTTATTGGCATAGGGGTAGGTCACTTTCACTCTCGCTATTTAATTTTGATCATCAATGTCATTTTAATTCCTTAGGTCTGACCCCATCGAGCTATGACTTTAGCCACTCTCCTTTATGCATGTCATCGCTTGGCGATAGATATTACTTGCTCATGGATACCTTAGTTAGCACCTCTTTCTCGTCTTGGTGCTTGTGCAGTCGATTTTATTCCTCTTTTTGAAATCCCTCCTTTTGACCCGCCATGACCTAGAATATGATCCTCATGTCCTCTTCTTTGTCATATTTCTGGCTATACCCCAGGAGGATTCCACCACTTTATCCCTTGTGATTTCCACTTTTTATCAACCTAATTTTGAAGTTTGATCCTTGTTTTATCTATTCCATCATTGTCATCTTCTTGGCCTATCATTCACTTTCACTTGGTTTTTTACCATTTATTGGAGAATTCGCTAAGATGAGTGGTCCTATTGGCCAACCTCTTGTCCTCTTTATGTCATGAGAAGTTCCATCACTACTAGAACTAGTTGTTATCCTTCATACCACTCATTCCTCTAGGAGGAGTTTCCTTTAAGCTCTTTTCAGGCTCCTTAATTTAGAAAATATTGTCGAGTGAACTTGTCTCCTTCACGCTCGTAAAAGTACTTGAAGGGTTGTCTACCCAGTATAAGTTTAACCCTTTTCTAGACTGGGATAGACTGATTACGAAAAAGGAATACCCTATTCTACTGTGGCTAGGAAGTTCTCTCTTGTATACTTTTATCTATTTTTTGATCTTGGGGGACAACCTTACGAAAAAAGAAATTATAAAAAGAGAAGGGAGGGAACATTTCAAATAAAAGCGTCCTTTGTGTTACCCTTGAACACAGCACCTGTCTGCTTCATTATCTCACAACTAGGTTTTAGCTTGCTTAGGAGTCGTACCATACATATGAGTCTGTCTACTCCTCTGACTAGTTACTCTTCTGGTCATATGGAACATGTCTCGATGCCTCCTGTGTCGTTGCATGATATCACATGGTGCTCCTTAGTAATGCTACCAAGTCACTTTTGTGTCATCCCGCTATGTGTTCAAGGGAAGTCTCCACTTGTGTTAGTCATCTGCAGTAGCATGTTGACCTTTTTGAACGGCCATCCTTGTGCAGTTGTACTTCATTGCTTCATGACTTCATCCATCCATTATATCATCCTGGTCTGTTCCATGTCGATTGATGGGGGATACATCAAGGCCCTCCTTTGACGGATCTTCTCCTATCGGCTTCGCCTCATTATCTAGGAGCTTGATCTAGGAACCAATAGTACCTCAGATATTGCAGACCTTTGTGGCAGGCTTCCTCGTGATCGACAATGGGTTTACATCATTAGCTCTTGATTGGTCGAGTTCACTAGTTTTCGACATCAGCTCATCTATTCACACTTAGTGAATTGTACTAGGTACCTAGGGGTTCATTTTCCTCATTGATGGTCTCCCTCGTGTCTGTTACTAGTTTACCTCAGTGGCTAGTAATCATATGGTTTCTACCATGCTTCCAGAGTCTTCTGATCCACATTCTTGGCTTTGTCTCCTCACACTTTTTTTGACCTATGAGATTTATCATATGTATTTCAGCCATCAAATTTTCTTTTTACCTCATACATTAGAGGGCATCTGTTATCAACCTATTTTACCCCCTAGGATTAGTTTTCATTAGTCCTCATGGTTGTTTGACTTTTTATAGGCTTTATGTTATGAAACCAGCTCACAAAAAGATAGAAAAGATAGATCAATGCCTTAGAATTTAGCCTCTTCGAGGGGGCAACCTCCTTTACATTACACAAATGAATGATTCTTTGATGATTCAAATGACAAAACCTCCTTTCTATATATAGGAGTCTAAGGAGTCACAATATAACCCAGCCGACCTAACAATAATAATATAAAGGCACAAAAATAACAATAGATGGATTCTATGGGGCACAGTAATAACAATATGGGGACAACAGGGGAACAACAATATTAATAAAGGATATAACTACAATAGTAATGGGGTAATCACTAGTATTATAGGGACCTAACATGCCCCTCTCCTTGAAAAAATTGTTGTCTTCAATGCTTGAGTAGTTCTAGATGCTTCTGAATAAAATTCTCATCCTCCCATGTGGAATCTTCAGCGGATAAGTTCTTCCACTTGATGAGATACTCTGAAATTGATTGATTTCGTAACTGTCGAGTTCTTGTTTCTGTGACTGCTTCCGGTTCCAATATAATTTTTCCTTCCTCATCAAGTTCTGGCAATATTGTTTGAACTGGGAGCTTGTCGCCTATAACCTTCTTTAAACATGAAACATGGAAAACTGGGTGCACTCGAGAAGCTATAGGAAGCTCCAATTTGTATGCCATAGTACCAATCTTTTGCAACACCTTGTACGGACCATAATACTTTGGTGATAATTTATTATCCTTCTTAGCTTGCTTGAGGGACATTTGTTTATATGGTTGTAGTCGTAGGAATACCCAATCACCTACATCAAAACTTCTTTCGCTGCGATGTTGATCTGCCTGTTGTTTCATTCTATTCTACTCAAACACGAGGTTATCCTTTAAGAGTTGGAGGACTTGTTGTTGATGCTCGATGTGATGTTCCACTACTTGAACCTTAGAATTTTCTCTTAAATATGATGCGATGGATGGTGGCTGATATCCATAAAGTGTCATAAATGGGGTCATTTTTGTTGTTGTATGGAAGGAAGTGTTATACCACCATTCAGCCAGAGGCAACCATTTGGCCCATTGTGTCTATTTATCAGATACAAAGAAACGAGGATATCCTTCCAAACGTTTGTTTACTATCTCAATTTGCCCATCAGATTGAGGATGATAAGATGAGCTATGAGCTAACTGAGTACCGAGACAAGAAAATAATTTTGTCCAAAAATTTCCAGTGAAAATGGGATCTCTGTCACTTACAATAATCTTTGGGTTTCTATGTAGCTTTTGAATTGTTTCCATAAATGCAGTAGAAACTGTACTAGCTTTAAATGAATGTGATAATGCACAAAAGTCTGCATACTTGGTAAGTCTATCAACTACCACCATGATGACACTCTTTCCCTTAGACTTGGGTAAACCTGTGATAAAATCCATTGAAACATCCTCCCAACGTTGGCTTGGAATGGATAAAGGTTGTAATAGACCTTTCAACATTATTTTGTTGGCAAACCAAACATTCTGCCACAAACTTTTGAATATCCGATTTAAGTTCATCCCAAAAAATTCCTTCTTAACCCTGTGGTAAGTTTTTAAAAATCCAGAGTGCCCTCCTAAGGGAGAAGTGTGCAATTCCATAAGAATATTTTGTTTGAGTTGGGAATTCTTACATAGGTATAAGCAATCTTTGTACCATAACGAATCATTTTGCCAGCTAAATGTATCAGATGTACTGGAATATTTTTTGTAACTTTTGAATAAGTGCCCACACTTCTTCATCATTCTTCCATTCCCCCCTTGCTTCGTTTATCCAATCTGGTTGGATAATAGAAATGGCACCAAACAATGCTTCCACATCCTCATCCTTTCTTGAGAGTGCATCTGCCACCACATTTTGCTTCCCTTTTTTGTAGATGATTTCAAAGTAATAACCCAACATCTTTGTACCCACTTTTGTTGCTCTTCAGAGGATAATCTTTGTTCTAAAAATTATTTAAGGCTATCATGATACATTTTACCTTGAAGTGTCTTCCCATTAGGTTGGGTCACCATTTCTTAAGTCCATGTAGTATTGCCAACATTTCCTTCTCATAAATAGCTTTGTGTAAAAACTTTCCCTTGATTGGATGACTTTCAAAAGAAACGGGTCTTTCATCTTGTATTAAAACAACACCAATTCCATTTCCTGAAGCATCACATTCCACAATAAAGGTTTTTGTGAAGCCTGGTGTAGCTAAGACCGGTTCTTGGCACATTGCCTCTTTAAGATGTTCAAAGGCCTTTGTTGCTTCTGGAGTCCATTAAAATGCATCTTTCTTCAATAATGTTGTTAGAGGCGCTACTATTCTCCCATAATTCTTAACAAACTTGCGATAATACCCTGTCAACCCAAGAAATCCTCGCGAATGCTTTATGGATGTGGGGAGTTTCCATTCCTTAATGGCTTTAATTTTGCTAGGGTCTACCTTAACTCCTTCATGAGATACAATATGACCCAGATATTCCACCTCTTGTACTCCAAAGAAACATTTGGATCTTTTGCATATAATTGTTTCTCCTCCAATAGTTGTAGCACCCTGTCAACATGTTCAACATGATCCTTCCAAGACTTGTTGTAGGTTAATATATCATCAAAAAATACTAACAAAAATTTTATAAGGAAGGGTTTGAAAATGGAATTCATCAAACCTTGAAATGTAGAAGGTGCATTGGTAAGGCCAAAAGGCATGACCAAAAATTCATAATGACCCTCATGAGTTCTAAATGTTGTTTTTAGAATGTCTTCAGTCTTCATTCTGATTTGATGATATCCTGAACGAAGATCCAACTTGGTGAAGTAAATTGATCCATGCAATTCATCCAGTAATTCATCAATGACAAGAATGGGAAACTTATCTTTAATAATGAGCTTGTTGAGCTCCCTATAATCTGGATACATGCGCCATGATCCATCCTTCTTGTGCACCAATACTACTGGAGCAGAGAAAGAACTTTGACTAGGTTGAATTACACCAGCCTCTAGCATTTCTTCAACCATACATTAAATTTCACTCTTTTGGGCATAGGGATATCTGTACGGCTTGATGTTTGGAGGAACACTTCCTAGAATTAGATGAATAGCATGATCATGATCACGAATAGGTGGGAGACCTTTGGGAGTCTCAAGTACCTTGGAATGATTGTCCAAGACTTTTTGGAGATCTAGAGAAATAGATGATTTCGATGTGGAAACATCCAACGAACATATTTGTGCAATTACACCACTTTGTTCCTTTTTTAGAAGCTTTGTCATACCGTTAGAGCTGATTATCTTTCCCGATTTCCCTGCAATTGTTAAAAAATTATATATTATGGAGCAATGGAACACATAAAATATTGCAGAAATATAAACACAGAAAGCGCATAAAACAAGAGAGACACAGATATACGTGGTTCACCCAGTTTGGGCTACGTCCACCCCGAACAGCCAGTCCTTCCTTTCTATTATCCAGCAAAATGAAGAGACACAACCTACAGAAAATCCACTGTAATATCCTCTGTTTTCTCTCACAGTCTCACCTTTCTATTTCCCGCTCACAGAATACACATCTATCACACAGCTTCAAACACAATGCCCTCATACAAAGAGAGGGGTTGCCTTCTAAGGCAAAAAACCCTAAACTAAACATAAGTTCTACCGTCAGATCATCTGCCTAATGAACGACCCAGATTGACTAGAAATTACTATACTTTTACAAGGCAATTTTACAGCTGTTTTTAGCTTCCAGGATGCTGCCCCCGAAACCCCCCGCCAGGGGGGGGGGCTCCCAAAGGTCGCAGCCGCCCCCCCCTGGACCCCCCCTGCAACGAATATTTTATGGGCGGCGTTGCCGCCCCCATTTCAAACTGGGGTTCAATGTGGTGATACCTTTGAATATAGAAGATAATCAGGCTCCACACCCAACAATCTCCCACTTGGAGACTGATTGTAGCAACTCCTCCACTGCTCCATTTGTTGGACAATGACTCCTCTTTGGACTTGGTTGTTTCTCATCTTCATCGTCATCCTTGAAGACCAATTGAAACTAAGCATATTCTCAGTTTCTCCCTGGTTACAACTTTGTTAGCATATCTGCAGGATTCTGGCTAGTGTGTATCTTTTCCAGCTTCAACTCTCCATCTTCCAACATTGATCGTATGAAATGGTACTTGAGCTGTATGTGTTTAGTCCTAGAATGAAATGCTGAGTTCTTTACAAGATGAATGGCACTTTGGCTATCACTGTATAATGTGCCCATATCATACTCCGTACCCAATTCACCCATAAACCTTTGTAACCAAATCATTTCTTTACTAGCCTCTGTAGCAGCAACATACTCTGCTTCTGTTGTTGAAAGTGCAACAACACTTTGGATTTTTGAAACCCAACTGATAGATGTTCCTCCAACAGTAAATACATATCCTGTAGTGCTCCTCCTGTTATCTCTGTCACCTACCATATCTGCATCAACATATCCTTGTAGGGAGATGTTTGAACCACCAAAGCATAATGCTTGATTTGTGGTACCTTTCAAATATCTGAGAATCCATTTCACTGCCATCCAATGTTCCTTTCCTAGATTGTTCATGTACCTGCTTACAACTCCCACTGCATGTGCAATATCGGGCCTTGTGCAAACCATTTCATACATTAAGCTTCCAACTACTTATGCATATGGAACTTTAGACATATAATCCATGTCTTCTTGGGTCTTTGGGCACATTTCCTTGTTAAGTTTGAAATGGCTAGCAAAAGGTGTACTAACTGGTTTTGCATTGTGCATGTTAAATCTTTTCAGCACCTTTTGTATGTACTCATTCTTAGACAATGTTAATTTACGATTTTTCCTGTCTCTAGTTATTCTCATACCAAGGATTTGTTTTGCAGCTCCCAAATCCTTCATTGCAAATGAATTTGCCAATTTTCTTTTGAGCACATTTATTTCCTGCAACAAGAATGTCATCTACATACAATAACAATATAATATAGCTGCCATCATTTTTCTTTTTCAAATAAACACAATGATCAGAGTGACATCTAGTATAACATTGTTCAGACATAAACTTGTCAAATTTTAGATACCACTGCCTTGGAGCCTGTTTTAAGCCATACAAGCTCTTCTTCAACCTGCACACTAGTTTCTCCTTCCCTTTCACCTCATATCCTTGTGGCTGCTGCATATATATCTCTTCCTCAAAATCCCCATGGAGAAAGGTTGTCTTTACATCTAACTACTCAAGATGCAAATCTTCAGCTGCTACAAGACTTAAAATAGTTCTGATTGAAGTCATTTTAACAACAATAGAAAATATTTCATCAAAATCAATACCTTTCTTTTGTGCAAACCCCTTCACCACAAGTCTAGCTTTATACCTCTATTTTCCTCCATCTTCTTCCTTCAGCCTGTAAACCCATTTATTCTTCAATGTACTTTTTCCTACAGGAAACCTGACTAAATCCCAAGTCTGGTTATGCGTTAAGGAGTCCATCTCTTCTTCCATGGCTACCTACCACTTCTTCTTGCTTTCAACCTGCATTGCTTCTTCATAACATTCGGGTTCACCGGAATCAGTCAACAATAAATAATATAATGAAGGAGAGTATCGTTCAGGGGGTCTACTTATCCTGGTAGATCTTCTAACACCACTTTCAGGTGTTTGGGGTGCCTGTTGTTGTTGTGGTGGTTGTTATTGTTGTGGTTGTTGATTATTATTATTTTTAGGCACCTTTACTTTTTCAGTGATTTCATCAAGAACTGCATATTCCTTGTTTTCCTTTTCCTGTTTCTTTTCCTGCAACTGATTCTTATACAAGACCTTTTCATTGAATATTACATCTCTGCTCCTAATGATTTTTTGATTTTCATAATCATATAAGCGATAACCAAAATAATTAACACCATATCCAATAAAGGTACATTTCTTTGACTTTGCCTCAAGCTTTGTTCTATTTTCTTTATCAATATGGACAAAGGCCTCACAACCAAAAGGCTTTAAAATAGAGTAGTTTACCTTTTTACCTGTCCATGCTTCCTCTGGAACACCACCATCCAAGGAACTTGAAGGCCCTCTGTTTATTAGATAAACAACAATATCTACAGCATCTGCCCAAAACTGTAAAGGCAATCCTGCATGCAATCTCATGCACCTTGCATGCTCCATGATTGTTCTGTTCATCCTTTCTGACACACCATTTTCTTGTGGTGTTCTTGGAAATGTCTTCTCTCTGTGAATTCCATGCTCTGAACAGTACCTATCAAACTCTTTGCTGCAATATTCACCTCCATTATCTGATCTAAGACACTTCAATTTCTTTCATGTCTCAATCTCAACCAAAGCTTTCCATTTCTTGAAAGTATCAAATACATCAGATTTATTCTTAATACAATAAATCCAAGTTTTTCTAGTTGCATCATCAATAAAAGTAACATAATAACGAGAGCCACCAAGAGATGATACCTGAGCAGGTCCCCATACATCTGTATGCACAAGCTCTAATTTTTCATTCTTCTTTTCTTTCCCAACTCTGAGAAATCTGACTCTCTTCTGTTTTCCATAAATGCAATTCTCATAGAAGTCGAAATCAAGATTCTTCAAACCTGGCAACAAATTCCTTGAGTGAAGAATCTTCATCCCCTTTTCACTCATGTGTCCAAGCCTATGATGCCATAATGCTGCATCTGCTTCTTTGGAAGTTAAAGCATTAACAGATTTAGAAATACCATTGCATAAATACAATCTACCAACCTTTTCGCCTTTTGCTATTACCAAGGCTCCTTTGGTGACCTTCCAAGATTTATCTGTGAAAGTTGTCACACAACCTTCAGTGCCTAACTGCCCTATTGAAATCAGATTTTTCTTTAGATCTGGAACATGCCTTACCTCCTTTAATAGCCATTGGTTTCCATTCTGCTGTTTTACAAGAACCTTACCCATTCCAACGATTTTACAGGGTTTATCATCACCTAGACGAACTTGTCCAAAATCTCCTTGAACATAGTCATGAAAGTATTTCTTATCAGGTGTGGCATGGAATGAAGCCCCTAAATCTACCACCCAGGAATCAGTAATATTTTCGAAAGAAAGAATCAGAGCATCTTGTAACACCTCACCTGTCACATTTGCTTCATGATTGTTTTCTTGCTGTGCATTTCCTTCTTTTCCCTTCTGAGATCTACAATCTTTCTTTAGGTGTCCTTTCTTTCCACATTTTCAGCACACTATCCCCGATCTGGACTTGGATCTGCCTTTCCTTGATTTACTGTGATATCCTGAGCTCTTTCCTCTTTCCATTTTTCTTCCTCTAGACTTTGCACTCAAAGCATTTCCCGATGTCTCACCGGAGCTTTTCCGTCACATTTCCTCACTAAGGATAGCACTGACAACATCATCAAACTTTAAAGTACTAGATCCAGAAACGAAGTTACTAATGGCCATTACCAAACCATTCCAACTTTCTGGTAATAAGCACAAGAATAACAGAGCTCTAACTTCATCATCAAATTACCCTACAGAACTTAACTGACTTGTAATTGTATTAAAATCATTTAAATGGTCTGCAACAGATCCACCTTCCGACATCTTCATATTAAATAACCGTTTCATAAGAAATACCTTGTTTGAGGCCGAGGATTTTTCATATAGTTTCGACAACGTCTGAATCAAACCCTTTGTCGTGGTTTCCTTCGAAATGTTGAAGGTGACTGACGCAGCAAGGCACAACCGTATTGTTCCGAGTGCCTTTCTATCGAGAAGGTTCCATTCTTCATCTGTCATATTTGATTTTCCGCCCAATGGTAGGTATAGATCTTTCTGATACAGATAATCTTCCATCTGCATCTTCCACAGCGAGAAGTTTTGGCCGTTAAATTTCTCGACCCTAAACTTAACATCTTCCGCCATTGCTCCCACTCGAACTAGGAACCCTTCTTTCCTGTGAGTTTATCAGCCAAATAGACCTTCGGCTCTGATACCAGTTGTTAAAAAATTATATATTATGGAGCAATGGAACACATAAAATATTGTAGAAATATAAACACAGAAAGCACATAAAACAAGAGAGACACAGATATATGTGGTTCACCCAGTTTGGGCTACGTCCACCCCGAACAGCCAGTCCTTCCTTTCTATTATCCAACAAAATGAAGAGACACAACCTACAGCAGATCCGCTGTAATATCCTCTGTTTTCTCTCACAGTCTCACCTCTCTATTTCCCGATCACAGAATACACATCTATCACACAGCCTCAAATACAATGCCCTCATACAAAAAGAGGGATTGCCTTCTAGGGCAAAAAACCCTAAACTAAACATAAGTTCTACCATCAGATCATCCACCTAATGAACGACCCAGGTTGACTAGAAATTACTATACTTTTACAAGGCAATTTTACAGATGTTTTTAGCTTTGGGGGAGCTGCCTTCGAAACCCCCCGCCAGGGGGGGGCTCCCAAAGGTCGCAGCCGCCCCCCCTAGACCCCCCCTGCAGCGAATATTTTATGGGCGGTGTTGCCACCCCCATTTCGAACTGGGGTCTAATGTAGCGATACCTTTGAATATAGAAGATAATCAGGCTCCACACCCAATGGCAATACCCCTTAATTCAACTCCCTTTCCTTCCGCATAAAATTTCATGAAAAGTTCTTGAAAATTAAAAGCTATTCTGCCCAAGGATTGTATCCATTGGACTCCTAGTACAACATCAGCACCTCCCATTGGAATGGAAAGCATTGGGCTAGTCAATACATATTCTCCCATGGATAGCTTGATATTATGGAACTTTCCAGAGAAATTTATTGTTCCTCCATTTGCAACCATCACTTAACACTCTGGTGCTGGATATAGGAAGCAATTCAATTCTTTTGCTACCTTACAATGAATAAAATTGTGGGTAATTCCTGAATCAATCAACACTATTACCTTTTTGTTCTTTATTTGTCCTTCTATCTTGATGGTTTGAGGAGTGGTAATTCCCACCAATGCAATACAAGATATGGTTGGATTCATTTCTTATTTATCTAGGCTTTTTTCCTGGAGTATATCCTCTTCTTTTGACCTTTCTTGCTCCTTTTCTTCTTCCTTTTCACAATCTATGTAGAATAATTTCTTCTCAACACACTTATGACCTTTAGTGTATTTGCTATCACAACTGTAACAAAGCCCTTTTTCTCTCTTTTCTTCCAATTTTTGTGGTGTCAACCTTATAGGTTGTGGAAGACTAGGGGCAACAACACTTCCATCTTTATAGTTGTGAGTGGTATACTTCCTGGTTGCCATAATTTTGCTTTCCATTTTTCTTGCTAACCTGAATGCCTTCTCTAGTGAATCAGGTTCCCAAAGGCGAACATCATGTTGGATATTATCCTTTAAAGTCCCTATGAACACATAAATCCTATGCTCCTCTGGAATATCTTTTACCCTTATGTTCAATTTTTGGAACTCTTCAATGTGCTCCATTATTGAACCCTTTTGTTTGAGACTTATCAATTGGCTAAAAAGAGTGTTGCTTTTGTTATCCTCATAATGTGCTGTCAATTCTTCCGTAAAAATTGCCCAAGTGATAATTTGTTTACGAGAGCAAAGCCATTGATACCATACAAACTGATTTGGTTCCAAATATAAAGTTGCAATAGGTACATTTTCTGTGTTTTGCACATTATTGAGATCGAAAAATTGCTCCATCTATAATATCCATGTTGCGAGATCCTTGCCATCAAACTTCCTCATATCGATTTTTGGAATATGGTGGGTCTTTGATCCAACATTAGAGTCTATGAAATCATGATTAACATTTTTTTTGTTCGCATCATGAGTTTCCTTTACTACCCTTTCACGATTAGTAAGTATTTCTTGTAGAAAATTTGTCAAATCTGTCTTCAAATCTGCCATGTTTGTCTTCAAATCTGTCTTCAAATCTGCCATGTCTGTCTTCAAATCTGTCTTCAAATCTATCTTCAAATCATCCATCTTAGCTTCCATGCCATTCATCTTAGCTTCCATGCCCTTTATCTTAGATTCCACACCACTTTTCTTAGCTTCTGTTAGCTTTTGTGAGAGTGACATTTGTTGCACTTGGTCTTGTAATTTTGATATATCATGTAGCATTTCTTCCTCTTCTTCATGAGTCATGCTAGAGCTTTCAGGCTGCTTACTAGGTGTTTGTGTTTGGGGCATCAGTTACCAACAATAATGCTCTACTATGCCCTTTTAATTCCTTCAAAATAATTGTTCAAACCAAGCTTAAGCAAAAATTTAAAAAAATCTACACACCTTTCTTTCACTTTGTAGGAGCTCGATATTTCCTCTGATGTATCTCTGTAATTTCGGATCATCCAGTTCTAAAATTGTGACCTGCATTAGCACTCTGTGTCCTCTTTCCAATGCCACCAGTATGATCCAAATTGGATTCTCCAAGGAAGAGTTATTCCAAATCTCCCACAGTGACTTGATTATAGACTAGTTCAGTAGAGAAAACTTGTACGACATGCCACATGTCCCTGTTTTGACCTTTGGCTCGAAAAAAAATATACAAGAAACTACAATCCGTTCTCTTTATGTACCTTCTTACAAAACTTCAATCCGATGCTTAAAGAGAAATTTATGACGATTTTCCCCAGGTCACCTGTTTGGAATGTAATTCAGGAGTCTGCAAAAAGACCAACTTCCTCAGATCATAAATCCACAAATATAGCACAAAAAACTCTAAAATTTGGATCCAAGGTTCAGAGCGATTTCATCTAAAATGGGTTTTTTTTTTTCGCTTCTAAAACATCGCAGAAAAAAAGTTATAGCAAAAATTCCACGATGACCTATTTGGAGCAGCGAAACCCTAGAATCCAAAGCTCTGATACCAAATGTTATGAAACCAACTCACAAAAAGATAGAAAAGATAGATCAACGCCTTAGAATTCAGCCTCTTCAAGGGGGCAACCTCGTTTACATTACACAAATGAATGATTCTTTGATGATTCAAATGACAAAACCTCCTTTTTATATATAGGAGTCTAAGGAGTCACAATATAACCCAGCCTAACAATAATAATATAAAGGCACAAAAATAACAATAGAGAGATTCTATGGGGCACAGTAATAAAAATATGGGAACAATAGGGGCACAAAAATATTAATAAGGGATATAACTACAATAGTAATGTGGGCCTACAATAGTCATACTTCCTAGTCACACGGATGGAGGCCTATGAGAGCGATTGAAACCTCCTAGTTGCTCCCAACCCTTCCTTATGCAAGCAACTGTGGCATTTTTCAGTGTTTTCTATGCCTGTGACTGGGGTTGTTTTCTAGAGTGTCTTGGTCCCTAGGAGATCAGTTCGACTCATCACTTATTCGAGCTGGTTGGGACTTATCACTTAGAATTTTTCATGACTTCTCATCATCTTGAGCATCTACATTCATCCTGTTGGGACCTATCTTCTACCTATTTATATTGGACTATTTGAGAGGGTAATCCTAGTTTTTGGAGAACCAAATTCTTAGTGAGCTAGAGATCTTGAGTCTATGTTGTTATCTTGCTACTAGAGAGAGAGATTGTGAGGTTCTTGTTGCTTGAGTATTGCTCTTCATACTCATTTCTTTGTTATAGTGAGGAGACTCTGTCGGATCGAAAAGAGAAGGTTTTGAGGTGAAGGTATATGCTTGTAATTTGATTTTTTCATGATTAATAGAAACATATGTTTCTTCCCTGTATCTATTTTTATTCATCATGTTTTATAGTTGTTTCTATGATATTTTGATCTAACGACCTTCCGAGGAAGGTCACTTGTTGTCTTCGTTTGTCTGTGGTTGTGTGTATGGATCGAGATCAGGTGTGAACAAGGTAGATCGCTCGAGTGGAGCACATTAATTTGCATTAGAACCAAAATCCTTCCCCAATCTGCGAGGAGGCCAGGTTCACACATATTTCCTTGTAGTATATAAAACCGACTACTTGATGCATGTTTGATCATTTGGGTTGGGACACTATTGTATCTCTATTGGTCTTTCCTTTTGTTCTCTAGTGATTTGATTTGGACACGAGATCACATAGCAATAGCTCCTTGCATGCGAATTTTGCAAAGAACAGGTAAAGAAATTCAATTTCATACTATAATCTTGATTGAAATTCAATTTCACATTTTTTTTTAATATATAGCGTTAATCAACCAAAGGTAAGAGGTTTAATTATTTCATCTATAAAACACCAAACTATTTGCAATCTAAAATATTTAAAACTCTAACCACCAATAATATATTTCATCAATAAAAATATATTAATGTCTTAAATTACAATCCAAAAGATTCACCATAATCCAATACAATCTAAAATGTTTAAAATATTGCTTCCACCTCAAGAGCATCAACTTGGAGTTGATTGAAAGTATAAGACTTCCTCTCCCTTAGGGTAAATCCAAATTCATACTCAAAGGCTCCCACAAATACTACACGAGCAACAACTTGAGGAGGATTTATCTCAACAGGCAGGTTATTATACTGCTTATTGAACCTTTTTATGAATTCTGAAATATCCTCTTCTAGCTTCTTCCTTATAGCATTGAACTCTGTGAGGACATACTCATGATCTCTCTTTTCACCCCACTTTTGTGTGAAATAGTTTTTGAGTTCTTCCCAGGTGGTGATGGATGCATTGGGTAGGGATTTAAACCATTTTCTGGCTTCTCCATCAAGGGATTGCACAAAGAGTCTCAGGACCACATCTAGTTGTTCTACATTTAGATTCTCAGCAAAAGCATAGAAGGTTTCAATGTGTCTTTGTGCAGTGTTTTCATCCTCCCCATTGAACCTAGGAAAAATCTTTAGGTAGTCCTGAGGCATATCACTTAGGGTTTGAGGTAAATCAAGAGGGGAATATTTATTTAGTAAGAAACCCGGAACAACCATCTAGATTAATGGGGGAGGATTAAGATTTACAGGAGGAACATGGGCCAAAACCACATTGGTTAACTAGACTTAGAGTAGTGTGACTGAGTGCATAGTGGATATTGCTATTATTGAGGATAGATTTACCCTTTTCAATATCAGGAGGAGGATTAAATGAACAGAAAGGAGTTGTAACTGAGATTCTTTCTCTTCGATATCTAATTTGGGGGCACGTTGATCTAGCTCATCTTCTGCGCAGTATGTAAGGACCTTAGGAGTAAAATATGAGTAGTGGATGACAACGTGTTGGGAGATGGAGGGAAGCTTCAAAGAATGATTAGAAAGTAGCACAGGTAGTAGAATTTTTCTCCTTCCAGACTCTCCTGAAAATTAATTTCTCTAGGTCAAATACAAAAGGGGTTTTCTGCTGAGAGGTATCTGAGCGAGTGTGAGTCTTTCTAAAAGCCAGAATGATAAATGATAATGAGATTTATGGAGTCACCAAGGTGATGAGGATGCAATCAGAACATCTCTTCTCACCTACACAAAGAGTGCTTAACTTGTTGTATACCAGGGGAAAAATCCTTCAATACATTCCCCGACAATGATGCCAAAAGATGTTGTCGCTTGCAGAGACAACCTCAAATTGCTTACAAGTCCAGTGCCTGGTAACATTTATATTTTATGTGTCTCGTAGGATTTTCATGAAAATAGAGACATCATATACATTTTATACACATATATAAACACATACAATAAACAACATGGGTTAGTTCATTCATCCAAGGACATAAGCCATGTATTTCTGGTACTCTTTCACATATACAATTCATAGAAATATATGTATGAACTAGTGGAGGCCAAGTAGTTCAAGGACCTACAATTTAATCAGGTTTAGTAGAGCAATGAAAGAGGAGAAGGCAATATAATAACATATCATATAGAGCTTAAGACCTCAAGAATTCTACATTTATCACATAGATCTTGGAGCATCAAGAGTTCTACACTTATTTGAGTTATGGGTAGACATAATGGATGAAGGAGAATTTGAAGCGATGATTCATGGAGTGCAATTTAAAGATATAATCTCAAAGCTACATACATGCATGTGCATTAACAAGTCAACACAAACGAATCTGTAAGAATGAATGAAACATTTATGGCAACTACAATTACATGAAATCAAAGAGGAAACATGAACATAATGGAATTTAACAGAGAGGTAACATACTATAGTACTCAAATGTAGGAATCGCAACCATTTCATTAACATTCTAAAAGATGCAAATCTTGAAGTCATACAGTCTCAGAAAGAACATGTAGTTATTCTTCAGAATTAAAAACCTTTTCTAAATGTTTCTTCCTCCCTTTTATAAGGAGAGGAAGAACATGGAAATTACAAAATATGTCAGGCTAGAGCTTCTAGTTGCCTGCATGACTAGCTGTCTCAACGTGTAGGATCTGTCGCCCCTAATTATTACAACAAAAATATACTTTTCTTGAAAATAAAATAGAATAACAATAGCGATCATAAAACAACAAAACAAAATTCACAAGTGAAACTGAAATGTTAGTCCTGTAAAAATATCTCCACACCACATCATTAATTCTTCACTTATAGGAAACGGGAGTGATCACCCATGATGGCCATAACAGATGTTGAACACATTTTCCAACTCATTCATCCCTTCTTACATTCTTTATTAAGCCACGGAATTAAATGTGCCCCGTGATACAATCATACAAGTGTATCGGGGATTAGGAAGTTTAGGAACTTTATACTGAACGAGATTCATAAAGTTGCGATCACTGATTTCCTTTGGCCCCTTATGCCTTAGCCCCAAGGGCTTAGGTGAAAATTGCATGGTAGAAACTTGGGGACACAAGGCCTAAGCCTTCTGGAGCTAAAAATTATTTAGCTGGGACGGGGGCCAATTCTTTGATATATTGTATTATAACCGGTCCAAACCATAATACGTAGGACCATACTACATATGCGACTGGGCCCCTTTTGCAATAACGGAGCTCAGAAATCAGGAATCTCTAATGCTTGCCTCTGGTTGCACCCTCCCAACTCTTCCAATTGCGATATGTGATTTGGTTTGGCCCACGTGGAAAGAGGATAAGGGAGGGCTGATGAGAAGGCTTTAACACATAAAGGACCTTTAACAATTTCTCCGCCCAACCATTGGTTTGATACATAAAGTGCACATAATAATGTGACCCGCCGTATGTTGCCTGTCCTCCTTGCTTTGGGCCCACAATATTAGGTGTTTTGTTATTAGCCCTTTGTGCTTAAAAACATTACAAAATAGGCGAGTTCCAAGATCTTTAGGCTCTTTACAGTTTAGCCCCTCTCTCCATTCCTTCTCATATGACTGGGGCGGTGACCTGGTGCTTAACCTTATATTGGAGATCAGCAATCGAGACTTTTCTAATCCATGGCTCTCGTTGCACCCTCCTAACTCTTGCGATTGCGATATGCAATGAGACGGGACCTCCAATCACCGATTTTTGAGATGATGTCATACCTTTTTGAGTGTCACTCTGTGAGTGGTGACACGTGTCACCCTGTTTTGGCCCCTTATCACCCCAAAACATGCCAAATCTGCATGCCACGTGTCCTCCATACTGCCACATCATGATGATGCCAGCTTCCACATGGGTTTATTAGGACCAATAGTATTCTGCCAGATGGCCTATTGGAGGAGAGAGAAAAGGTCCGTCCTTCTTTGCTTTTGCAACTAATTTCCTTTATTAATCACAATCGGCCCTCCCCGATGCTTTAACACTGGAGGCCCGAATCTCGGCGATTTTTAATGTTATCGGCCTTCGGTGGTTTCATGACATCATATTTGGTTGTACCCTTCGGTACTTTTGATCGCAAAAAATCTCGATTCACCTGAAACTCCAATTGCCTACTCATATGTCACTGCCAAGACCTCCAACCACCGATAGACTATGGAACGTGGACCTCCGATTGTCGATTGTCGATATCAGCGATCGTTGATTAGTTTCATGTTGTTTCTTTGTCAAAACTCCAATTGTGATCTGCGATATGACTATGACCTCCGATGCGCGAGTCCGCCAATATAGAACCTCTAGTTTGCAATTTGTGATATCAGCGACCGCTGATCGTAGATTTCACTGTCTTCCCCTTGGTCCCTTTCTCTTTGTTTTCTGGCTTTCAAAGGGTAGCTTCAATCTGCTCTAATTTCTCATCCAGGAGTCCATTTTTGGACTTCCACATAGTGTTATAAAGCGTATTCTGTGCACTATCCATTGGAGTGGGTCCAATTTAGATTTACAAAATTTTGTGGCCTAGAATATGGCTTCGAAATTCTCAGTTCTTTCACCCTCTTTGTACAACTGGAACTCTTTTTTTATAAGGTGACAACACCCTTAACATGTGGGTGGAGACAGGAAAATTCCTCAAGGTATGGTGAATAAATCATGAGGCATCCAAGCTTGTTTTGGTTTGTGATCTCTTCACTGGTTTTGGCGAGATCGCGGTAGTTTGAGGGTGGAGGTGGTTTAACATTTAGATTCCCTTGGTTGTTTATGTCTTGGTTTATCTCATGAGATCCTACATTCATGCTTGGAATATGTCATGGGGGTGATTGTCTGAAAGAAAGATTTGGTTCCACTTAATATATGGTCGGGTGGTATGTGGAAGTCCTCAACTTGGTTGGATTTTTCATACATTAATAGGAGCTAATTTTCTATTCTATTCTATGGGAATTTGTACCTATTATTATGTTGCTTTGATGGTTGTTCTATCATGGTTAATAATCTGGTTATATGTTGGTTATAATCTTGATATAGGATGTGCTCTAGCTATGGATTTTTTTATGATTTGATAAGTTAATGAATGGTTTATGAATGGATGGGCTAATAAGTGTTGTTGCATCTACTTGAGAGGGAATTAGACCTTCTTGGTGGTTTTCAATTAAATTACATAGATTTACACTCAAATATGCATTCATGACTTGTAACTCATATGTTTACCATATGTTTGATGAAATGTCTAGTGTGTTCTAAACATTCTAGGTTAATTTTCTGATTCAAGTTTGAATGATTAACATTGTCGTCATGTTAAACATGATTCTAAAAAGTTATAGGAAATTCTGGGTAGTGGTCTGCAGGCTAGCCTAGAAAAATGGCTCAGATCTCAAGACCATAGGCACAAAACAAATGATCTAAGGTCATAAACACATGAAACTAGGCTTATGAGGGCGGTTAGAGCCTCATAACCACATGGAGGCAATGTCAAGGGTACCTTTATAGGTCTAGGTTAGATAAAAAGGGTTCCAACTTAGGGATTGATCACCTGGGGTGGTTGTTAAGCCTCTAAGTAATATGTGGTTCCTAAGGGAGGTCATTATGTTCTAGTTGTAGGCCCCACTTCCTTAACTGGAACTAGGATATCGAGTCATGTCATAGTGGCAGGTTATTTCACATTTACCCGAGAGGGCTTGTAAAAGTGGGTAAATGTGGGATGGTGTGTTACACTGGAGACATTAAAGAAGCACCAACTACTAGAAAATCTTAAGAAGTTTGATCTTGCATAAAATTCTTTGGTGTATTTGGGGTATGTGATAGGTGGAGGAGAGGTGAAGATAAATATTTCCAAGATGGAGGCCATCATGAAATGACCAGTGCCTCGTTTTCAGTGGTAGCAACACCAATACATGCCATAACAACAAATGGAAAGAGTTTCCAGTGGGGAAAGGGTCAACAGAGGGATTTCAAGGAGCTAAAGAAGAAGATTAATCAAGCACCATTTTTGGCATTACCAAACTTGCAACAACCCTTTTAATTGGAGATAGATGTGAGTGGGAGAATTATTGATGCAGAGAGGAAGGCTTCTATGTTACCATTCTGAAGTATTTCATGGGGAAATTCCTAACTAACTTACCTACGACATGGAGCTTTATTCCCTAGTGCAGTTTTGAAGAAGTGGAACACTACCTAATGTGAAAGGATATAGTAATTCACACATATCACCAACCACTACAATATTTGCAGGCCCAAGGTAAGCTGTAATAGACCATTCATTACAAGTGGATGGGGTTTCTTCAATAATTTCATTTGGTAATCAAGTACAAGAAGGGAAACACAAACAAGTTGGTTGATATGCTTTCAAAGCCACCCACATAAAATATCACAACTTTGGGAACTCTTATGTACATGTATCCATTCACCCATGATGCATATAGAGAGGCATATTCAGAGGATGAGGACTTCAAGAAGGTGTTTCAACAGTTGCAGAGTTAGATTCATGTGCATAATAACGACAACATTATTGAATATTATCTCTAGAATCGATCACTCTAAAAATTGGATAATCTATGTGTTCCTAAAGGTTAGCAATTGCAGTTGATTAGAGAGGCTCACACCTCCAAAGTTTCAGGGAACTTTCGTGTAGGGAAGACATTGGCCAACTTGCAGAGATATGCGTATTGGCCGAAGATGCAAGAGCATGTAGCTAGGTTCATAAGAGGATGCATGCTTTGTTGTACCAATAAGCATAGAAACATGAAACAAGGTCTATATCATCCCTTATTAGTACCCTCTCATCATTGGGAAAGTATTTCCATGGAATTTTTGGGAGGTTTACCAACAATTATGAAGGGACATGACTACCTATTCATGGTAGTTGACATGTTCAACAAGATGCATGTTTTGATGCATTGTAGAAAGACCATCAGTGTGAAAGAATAAAAAGAAATGTTCTTTGGATAAGTTTGGGTGTATTTTTGGATACCAAGGAGCATAGCTCTATACAAAAATACAAGATTTATCAGTGCATTCTAGACTACATTGTGGAAGAATATGGACAGAAAGTTGAAGAGATCTACAACAATCCACCCACAAACAGATGGAAAAACATAAGTAGTTAACAAGATTTTGATATATCTTATCAGGGGATACAAACAAAAGCATCTGAAGAACTGGGGTGAAAATATGGTATATATGCAACATTCTTACAATAGAACAATCCACAGTTCTATAGAAAATTCCCCATTTCAAACCTATTTTTGATTTTCTCCTTCACCTTTGGACATTGTATATGGACATCAAGGAGGAGTGAGGGAAGATCTTATAGGATATGCCTTGAGGGCTAATTTTTTTATAGAGAATATTAGGCAGATCCATCTATAGGTACAAGAGGCACTGCAAAAGTCACGGAAGAAATATAATGCTAGGCATGATCAACATAGAATAAATAAATTGTTCAAGATGGGACACAGAGTATGGCTACAGTTGAACAAGGAGAGGCTACAAGGGCCTGGTAAGAAAATCAAGGCTCTAAGGTATGGTCCCTTTGAGATAATAGAAAAGGTGGGTGATAATGTTGTTGAATTTCCACGATCTTGGGTCTAGGTTAGAATCTTAGAATCTTTAATGCTACTAAACCAAGAATCTTAACAAGAACTAATTTGCACAGTGGAAAATATAAAGCAGTGAATCACATGTACACAAGTATACATTGTTTTTAACAAATTGTACAATAATGTACAACCCCAATCTTCGTTATTTTAAACCAAATATAAATAATATAACCGTCTATGGTATAAAAGATACAATGACATACTTCGCTGCATCTTCTTTGTCATTTATTGTATTGTCGATCCTTCGCACCTGTACTGCTCACTAATTTCCCCTTATTCCTTCAAAGGAAAACACATAGAGGCTCCAGGAGGGCTTCCGCCTAACACTATTTCACGTTACTTATGTAGCATGTACACGGGATGATCTAATTTTCTCTCTGGGTAAGCCTAATTCCCGAGCTCCAATCTGCCAGGTTAGCAATCACCTTTATCCATCAAGGTGCTACACTTCAACACAAATATTCACCCAACCTTCAGCTCCTCTTCGCCACTTCAAGATAGCTTGTCTAGGGATTCTTGGGGTAGCCAACACACTACCCTCCACCAGATCAATGGCACCCAATACTACACTGCAACATCTACTCCAATGAAGGCTCACAATCACCCAATCACACCTCCAAATTGGCTCCCATAGGCTGCCAAACACTTTGATCCAAATATAACAAAAATAACATATCCAAAACCTCAAAAACACATCTCAACTCACTATTTGAGGTCCTCTTTGACTACTGCAATTCTGGGTCTGGTTAGGGCACAATACACAGTCCTAACATCCCTCACAAAATTGTTGCAACAATCATCCTTTTGTTGACAATGTGTGAATTCCCTTCTCAAGAAAGATTCAATCCCCATGCTGCCTGTTCGCTGCTAAAAAATCCTTGAATAGGCCTTATGGCCGTCCTGCCTTGCCCGAAACAAGCCTGTGGTGGTTCTAGGGCATGCGACTTACAATAAACAAGGATTTCCACCCTCAAACAACCCTCAAACAACTCCTTCTTGCTAAGGCCTTCTAGCACAGCTTTGCGACTCCCTCTTTAGCTCTCAGTCACCTTGAGACAACCTTCAAACATTCCTCTAAAACCAAGCTGGTGTGCCCTCAAAGCTATGACCCAGAACAAAGTTATTTCCTTCTCCAACGAGCTTCTTTATGATGGAAGTGTTTCACAATGGATGCTTCTAAGTCCTCCACTCCACCTTGTATATATACCATACAGAAGGGATCCTCTAACGTCATGATTAGGGGCTTCTACAACTATCATAGGTCATGTTTACACCAAGCCAACCTTGACACACATGTGTAAACCCCATAATATATCTTCAAAAATTCATATCTCCACTTCTACAACTCGAAATTTGATGATTATCAAATGTTGGATTCTCCTTTCTACCCTCTATCATCTCATTCCATCACATGTAGAAATTTTCTCATGGAAATGCCTAAAACACAATTTGGTGTAAAACCCCATACTTGGGTTCCAAGCCCACAAGTTACCCTTGTGTCGCTTTCTCCTCCAATCCCCGAACCCTAGGGGTTGGAGTGCCTCCCAAGCCACACAAATCAACAATCCCTCTTAGAAAGGGAGGTATTTCCAAGATTAGGAAGTAACTCATCATCATCATCACTACTCACAACACTTGCCCAACCATTGGCACTCACAATCACAACAATCCCTATTCTGTGAACTATGACTCTCTCAGAAGTGTCATTATCACTGTTGGAAGCACCCCGCTTCTTCTTCTTCTTTGGTATCGCTTTCCAATCTCTACATGATTCCTTCTTGGCATTGAAAAATTGTAACTAGGTTCGGTCTTCATAATGACATGTAATTATGATTTTATGTAATGAGATGTAAATAAGAAAAATGAAATTATTATATTGACTTGCTTCATGGGTTTCATGAGCAAGGGATTTTGTTTTTGAGTCAAGACTCCCATTGAGAGTCTTTAGGGTTTATCCATCTAGTCATAAAAGATTCATTGTCATGTAAATGAATTCATGTTACACTTTGTAAAAAGGTGAATATTTTCTGTGGAAAGTATCCTCCAAGAACTTTTCACCAAGCCTCTTCAAGTAAGCCTATAAACAATAAAGAAGATGTAAAATGAAGTTGGCCTAAACTCCAGCTATAAAGTCAGCCTAAAGGTCAAGAGAAGAAAGGTATAAATAGCCTTACTTAGCCTCATTTGGAGACATACAATTTAGACAAGCATTCGATCTAATATTGACTATAAAAGTATGAAGAAAAGGTAGAAGAAAGACACAAAGAGAGGGCCAAAAGGAGTGCAAATAAGGAGTAGAAAAATGAAGTGTGAAGTTTATTCTGGGTAGTGTGAAGTCTGGGCAATGGAAATTCTTTTAGGCAGTGTGAAGTTAGGGCAGTAAAATTTCTTCTAGGACAACAATAGAAATACTCTTCTAAGTGATCAAAGTAGAGACCGAGTTTCTCTCTACAAGACCTAGAGACTGAGATTCTCTAGGGAAGCAGTGTAGGTGCACTGTAAGGAATAGGGACCAATAGAGACCGAGTTTCTCTAGAAAGAGCCAAGAAGGAGTAGTTCTAGAGCAAGAAGAAAAGGCAAAGGAAGGAAGCGGCAAAGCATCAAGGTGGGTGACAAGGTTCTTAGAAGGGTACTATAGTCAAGGGTTCGTTTCATGGTCTTGGTACTTATCAATTGAAGATCTAGAAGAAGACATTTGATTGGGTTTTCCTCTCAAGAGGCGAGTAGTTTTGGCCCTAGCTGAAGAAGCCTATGTATTGTGTCACTTGTCTTTATTTATTTTGGTAATTTTATTGATCAAGAGAACACACTAATAAGCTAACAAAGAAAATATCATAAGATAATAAGTACAAGCATATCACAAGAAATTATCAAGTAGAGAAATTGTTAATATTGGATGCCCTAGATTTCTCAACATGGTATCAAAGCTTAGGTACTAAAGGAAAGAAGGGGAAATCAAAGCAAGATGACACACACGAACCGATCTTCAAAGAAGGCATCAAATCAACTCAAAGGTTATCAACAAGATCAAGGTCTACATCATACAAACCCTAGATTGAACAAGGAAGTATTAAGAGAGACCAAAACCCTAGAAGTACTCCATATATCATCACAATCATCAAAGGAAGTGCAAGATCTTAAAATCTAAGAAAGATTGATTAAAATTCAATCCTCTCTCTATTGAAATAGAAATTTCATAGACAACAGTCCTCCCTCACCAAAATATTTGAAGCCAGAATCAACAAGTTCATCATCAAGTTGAAGATTTGATCTTAAAATGTAAGTACCTCCTATTATAATACAATCAGTAAAAACTAACTTCATTTTTTAAGGAAGATCAAAAGCTGGTTGGGATATCAAACTTCCTTGTTTGGAAAAGAAGGATAGACATTTTCCTCGAAGTAAATGAAGTTATTGATCATGTCCATGGCAAGCTCTCCAAGTCATCCAAAGAACAAGCATTATTTGAATACATGGAAAGGGATCTCAAGGCTTAAAATATACTTAGGGAGTCCATCAAAGATTCACTTATTTCCTATGTAGCCAAGCTAGAGACATCTAAATAAATATATAATAAGTTGGGAGAAATTTTATATAGAAGCACAATATAAAATATCTTATCACTTAGATATGTTATTCATAAGTTGAAAGTATCAAAGGATGACGAGATATCATCATGCCTCTCTAAGGCATCTCAAATAAAAGGACAATTGAAGGATTTGGGTGAGATAGTATCTGCTAACAAAATAATCTCCGCTATTCTAAATGAATTAACTGACGAACAAGGTAACCGCATTGCAACTAGGGAAGAAGAAGTTATCCCATTCATCAGGTTATGGTCTCTCTACAAGGCAGAAGAAGATAGGATGAAGAATGAAAGAAATGAAAGATTATATAGAAGGAAACAATTAGTGTCAAGACGAAAAGAAAAATTTGGAGATTTTGGTACTCCAAAGAAGAAAAAGAAGAGCATGGTTAAAGAAAAGATTGTCCTAATCACAAGAGGGACAGGGAAGAAGGCTATTTTATTAAGGAAGTAAAAGAACCCAAGACAAAGAAGCGTAAGAAGGAAGAAGCAAAAATATGACAAAGATGATCTTCTTCATTAGAAGGTTCCTTTCACTTGTAAGTTGTAGATAAGAAACAATGTAAATCAAATACGATGGATCATATTAGAAAGAATCATCTTGATATAAGAATTAGAAGTAAGAGCTCATGACATGAAAAGCAGAAAGTATGTCTGGTAAAGATCCTACTGACTACAAAGACTAGGAAGCTTTTAGGAAACCTAATTAATACTTATAAAAGCAAAATTCATCATCGACTGGGTTCATCATAGAAGAAAATATTTTCCGGGTGAGGATATGAAACATCCTCGAATAGAATTCTCATCAAAGGATTCACCGATATAGAAAAGAAGGAAATCAAGAATTCCAACTTGTGGGATTCAAAGGATGACGGTATGATGACATGTAAGGAAAGTATGTTTGCAGGAAAAAGTCCTTTCGAATGAAGCTGCTACAGGAAGTCTGAAAGATGAGGTATGTATGCTCACATAGGTTATTATGAAAAAGGTCATGTCATATGGTTTTATTTAACTTGAATCACTATTTCCATCCTAGAAATATGATCAAGAGAAGAAAGGATCTCCTCTAAAAAATTGCAGTAAAGCATAAGTCACACTAGATGAAATCAACATAATATGTTCTCATATGAATTATGAGAAAGATGATTACAATAAATAAATTATGATTGGAAGCTCCTAGGAATGAAGTATGTGAGAAATATAGGAAGAGATTGTGATAATATTTAAAAAAGGAAGAAGGCATTCAACATCCGAAGTCCAAGAAGATTTGACTAGAAGATATCCCGAAAGGATGTAAAGACTGATGGAAGTCGGGAAAAGATAGAGACCCTTGACAAAGAATATCAATGGGATATGTGTCAATTTGCATGTAGAATGTTGATACCTACAAGAAGATTTCATGATGAAAAGATCATCACAAAGGTAATTATGATTTGAAATAATTGATTATGTTTGAACTAGGATCTAGTTGGGCTTATGTAGAACTTTCGAAGGGAAGATCTGTGAATGACTTCAAAACAAACAATATAAAAGGATATAATGTCCCTCTGAAGATATGACATGAAGCAAATCCATATGGAAAATATGATAGATCACTTTTTGATGAGTTGAGATCATGAATAAATCATGAATAGAAGTGATGAATGATCTATGACATATATATAGTAGTTCCCAAAAGATGAAGACTCCTTATCGTAGAAGAAATTCATGGCATCGAAGAAAGGATCTCTTCATGCAACTGATTGTTTTAAGATCTCCACATGAAGAGCTGCGACAGGTCCCTCATTAAGAGGGAGCCTGAAAAAGAAGTTTCTTACTTGGAAGAAACTTGGAAATCCCTAAGATGGAAGCTTAGGTACATTTCTCTATAATAGGAATGAGTACATTCCTTTAATAGAACAAAACCTCATGGTATAAAAAGTAGCGATAGACACATTGTTCTGTTCTTCACCTGGGAAGACAGAATGGAGGATTGTGTAATCATTTGGCATCCAATTCTCTTAGGGGATGAGATAGGGCATCCCATGAAAGAGTAGTCATGGAGGAACGATATTATTTTGGGATGGGGAGTCCAAGAAAAGAATAGTCCTTATGGAGCATATCCTGAGTGAAACCGAGTGGGGTATGTTCCTAGAGAGACAATAATGAGTATGTCTATAAATCATTGGTCTTGCCAGCATTGTGCTTTCATCTTGGGGAGAAATAGAGTTGTCAATCAAGGCCTTTCTATATAACAATGTTGGTTGGTATGATGCTATACAAATGAGTTACAAATCTAAATTCTTCTTATGAGGGATTCTTCAAATTGAGAAAGTCTAAGATACCATTACAAATAACACCCTAGTTAAGAGGGAGTGTTGAAAAATTGTAACTAAGTTCAACCTTCATAATGACATGTACTTATGATTTTATGTAATGAGATGTAAATAAGAAAAATGAAATTATTATATTGACTTGCTTCATGGGTTTCATGAGCAAGGGATTTTGTTTTTGAGTCAATACTCCCATTGAGAGTCTTTAGGGTTTATTCATCTAGTCATAAAAGAGTTATTGTCATGTAAATGAAGTCATGTTACACTTTGTAAAAAGGTCAATATTGTCTATGGAAAGTATCCTCCAATAAATTGTCACCAAACCTCTTCAATTTGGCCTGAAAACAATAAAGAAGTTGTTAGATGAAGTTGGCTTAAAATCCAGCTCTCAAGTCAGCCTAAAGGTGAAGAGAAGAAGGGTATAAATATCCCTACTTAGCCTCATTTGGAGACATAAAATTCAGACAAGCATTCGTTCTAATCTTGACTAGAAAAGTACGAATAGAAGGCAGAAGAAAGACAGAAAGAGAGGGATAAAAGGAGTGTGAAGAAGGAGCAACAAAGTGGAGTGTGAATTTTCTTCTGGGTATAGTGAAGATTTTTCTGGGAAGTGTGAAGTTTGGGCAACGAAAATTCTTCTCAGTAGTGTGAAGTTAGGGCTGTGAAATTTCTTCTGGAACAGCAAGAGAAAGACTCTTCTAAGTAATCAAAGTAGAGACTGAGTTTCTCTCTAGAAGACCTAGAGATCGATATTCTCTAGGGAAGAAGTGTAGGTGCAGTGTAAGGAATAGAGACTGAGTTTCTCTATAAGGAGTTGAGAAGGAGAAATTCTAGAGCAGGAAGAAAAGGAAAAGGAAGGAAGAGGCATAGCATCAAGGTGGGTGACAAGGTTCTTAGAAGGATACTATAGTCAAGGGTCCGTGTCATGGTCTTGGTACTTATCAATTGAAGATCTAGAAGAATAATTTTGATAAGGTTTTCCTCTCAAGAAGTGAGAGGTTTTGGCCATGGCTGAAGAACCCTATTTATTGTGTCACTTGTATTTATTTTAGTAGTTGTCTTGATGAAGAGAACACACTAATAATCTAACAAATAAAATATAATATAAGAAGTACAAGGATATCACAAGAAATTATCAAGCAGAGAAATTGCTAATATTGGATGTTCTAGATTTCTCAACACTTGGCAGTTGTAGGAGAACCCTTGCTCCCCATTGACCACGCATTCTTCTTGGGATAAGAAGTCTCCCTCTAAACCTGTAGGCTCCCTCTTGAACTCGACTCCCTTTGAGTCTCTGAAATCTGGACCTTCTTCTCGGGAACATGTACCTACTCCTCTAAAGCCTGCACCTGCACTTGCTTCTCTGGAACTTGCACTTGCTCCACCTGCTTCTCATGATCCATAGGTTTTCTTGCAGCCTATATAGACCATGCTCTCTAACTCCAAGCATGATACCAGTGGAGCTAGAGCCTCTAGGCCTAAGTCTTGCCTTCCCATCTTGGAACAAGACCTAAGAACCCTTCCTCTCAATCATCGAGATAGAAATCATGTTATATCTAAGCCCTGGTACAAACAATACATCTTGGTGTTGGCATTATGATTCAAGTGTTGTCCTTGATGGCAACTCACTCAGAGGATGGTACAAGTGCTCAGAGGTTGGTACAAGTGATGGCATCTTAATCAGAAGACAGATCTCAGTACAGCATGCCAAGGAAGCTCATACACGCCGTTTCGTTAAGCCCAAGTCGCGTGTACACGCTAGTTCGATTCATAAAAAGCGCGTGTATGTGGAAAGGTTCCTTTGGTCCATGGTGGTTAGTCCTTGGAAGTTGTGCCTATGATTTCGGACCATTGTGTCTCGACGGGCGTGTCGATCCCTAGTTTTGAAGTTGATGGTATTGTGTTACTATGGTTTTGGCTCTTGGTATTGAGCTAGGCCTAAGACTATATAAGGAGAAGAAGATCATTAGGCAAAATCATCTTTCGACAAGGGCTTGAATATCTAAGAGTGAAAGAGATCTGATTTGCAGGTGCTGGGTTGCTTGATCTAAGCCAAGGAGAGATCACATTGGTTGATGGAAGACTAGATCTAAGGATAGATCGGGATCTAATGGTTTGAAATGCACTATCATGATATGGTTGATTATGCTTATTTCTAGATCTGCATATTGTCGCAATGCTATGTTCTGGATCTAACTAATGTCTGGTACAGCTGCAAATTGAGAAAGTTTATTTTTAGATCTGTACGCAGGTTGGCTTCGGTAAAAGAGCGTGTATACGCGGGTTTGGCTCCTTGAAGTAGCGTATATCTTTTGAAGCTTGTTTTTGGGTTTACAGTGGGGTCTGACAGTTATTGCAGAGTTCTGTAGTCTGCTCTGTGTTCTGATAACTGGTGATTGACAGGGTTCAGTGGTTCAGTGATTCAGAGTTTGGTTGTTTTATGCTTCAATGATCTGTTGTGGAAATTGAATGAATTGTGGTCTTCAGATTGTAATGTTGTGCTTCAGGAATATTCAAGTCTGAAAATGTATGAAAGGTGATACCTGAAGAAAAGAAGATTGTAGGTCAGCACCTACGTACTAGTATCTTGGCTAGTACAAGAACAGGGGGGTTGGAGCTCCCTTCCAAGGAAGTTTGGAGAACGAGAGAAGGTTGTAGCCTTCTGCAGGTTGTAGCCTGCGTACTGGTATAAGGCTGCACCAGTACAAAAGATTGTAAACTGAAGTTTCTTAAAGAAAGATAGAGATAACTTGCAGCAGGTGGTTTTCACCCACATTGGGTTTCCACCTTATATCTTGGTGTTCATGTGTGTGACTTTTGATCCGTTCTGTTATACTGCATCTACTTACTGTTAATGTGCTGAATAATGTCCCGATGAACTTAACTGAAGAATAAGCTAACTAAGTTATGAGTTTTCTGCTTATACGCTGTTTTATTTAGTCACAGTAGCGTGTACACGCTGTTTTACTTAACTGAAGTAGCGTATATGTTTCTGAGCATTGAAAAGGTTTGATTGATCTGATAATACTGATTCACCCCCCCTCTCAGTATTATTTCCAACAATTGGTATCAGAGCAGGTCCTTCAGGGAAGCTTGATCGCTTGAAGGTAGATCATTCATCATGAGCAACTACGAGAAAGAAGCATCAATCAGGCCACCGGTTTTTGATGGAACAAATTTCAATTATTGGAAGGTAAGAGTTACTGCATATCTTCAATCTCTTGGTACAGAAGTTTGGAACATTGTAGAAACAGGCTATGCTTTTCCTTCAGTTACTCCTACAGATCCAGCTGAGAAAAAGACATATGAAACAAATGCAAAAGCAGTCAGTACTCTATTAGGAAGTATATCCCAAACAGAATTCATGAAGGTCATGCACTTCAAATCAGCAAAAGAGATATGGGACAAAATGATCACTAGCTATGAAGGAGATGAACAGGTAAAGGAAGCTAAACTTCAAACTCTCAGGATTCAATATGAGACTCTCAAGATGTATAATGATGAAAGTGTGGCAAATTATTTTCTTCGGGTAGACGAGATTGTTAATTGTATGAAAAATTTGGGTGAAGAAATAAAAGAAACTATAGTAGTTTCAAAGATTCTAAGATCATTATCCCCCAAGTTTGAATCTAAAGTATCTGCAATAGAAGAAAAGGAAAATCTCAAAGTTCTCACTATGTCTCAGTTACATGGAATTCTAACTGCTTATGAAATGAGAAAGGGAGGTCCATCAGACAGAAGGGAAGCTGCTTTTAAGGCATCAGGAAAAGAAGATTACTATGAGGCAAGCCATGTTCCAGAAGAAGAGGAAGAAGAATCAAATTTTGTTAGAAATCTTCAAAGGGGTGCTGGAAGGTTCAGAGGTAAGCTACCTTTCAAATGCTTTGCTTGTGGAAGAGTAGGTCATTATGCTGCAAAATGTCCTAATAAAGATAAAGGAAAAGAACCTGCTAGATGGAATAAGAAACAAAGTGCAAATAAGAAAAGCTACTACACCCATGAAGATAGTGATGGCTTATCAAACAGTGATGAAGATGAACAAGGTAATAAATATAAGCTATTAATGGCATTTGAAGATGATGATTATGAGGATGCTGTAGATGTGGATAATCTCTATAATGAAATTACTAGACTCAAGAGATGCATAGAAGAAAAGAGTGTGATCATTGATACTTTGCAATTTCAAATTGATGAAAAGGAAAAACATCTTGAAAAACTAGAAGGTGAAATTGTTGGTCTCAGAAAAGAAATTGAGAAAACAAAAGCTATTAATCTTAAGTTTGTCAAAGGATCTGAAACTTTGGATGAGATTATCAATGTGCAGCGGTCTCCTCTAAACAAGACAGGTTTGGGCTATAATGGAGAAACCTCTAAAGCATCCACCTCAAAGAATTATCTTGATGCAGCAAGAAGAAATGAGCAGAAGAACAATGAAGATAATCAGGTAAAGCAGGGACGAATTACAAACAGAAACTATCAGGGACAATCCTTCTTAAGGGTGAACAAAAGCTACAACCAACCACAGGTAAAATCTTCTCAGTTTGGCACAAGAATAGATGAAAATAGAAATTACAATCAGTTGGCTGGTAGATTCAATAACCGCAGAAGCTTCTTCAATGGACAATGCTTTTCTTGCCATAACTTTGGTCACAAAGCAGCTCAATGTGTTGCATATAAAACAATCATGACTAGGGAAGCTCAAAAACAAAGAAGTATGACAGGGATTACAAAGAGGACCTATAACAACTTTTCGGTTCTTGAAAATGAAGTTGAATGTTCTATTTGCAATAATTTTGGTCATAAAGAATCTGAATGCAGGAGCAGGTTTCAGGAGAAAAAGGAACAAGCCACGAGCACCAAAAAATGGAGAATAAAAGAACCTCAGACAGAAAGATGTGGGATAGCGTTTTATGCAGAAGGACAGGAAAATCTATGGTACATTGACAGTGGATGTTCGAAACATATGACAGGTGATAAAGAAAAACTTGAATCTTATTCTACTTTAGAAAAGGGAAAGAAAGTTTCTTTTGGAAATGATACTCCTGCAACTATAAAAGGAAAAGGTATTGCTCCTTTGAAAGAAAAGGTCAAGGCTGGAAATGTTTTGTATGTTGATGGATTGAAGCATAATCTTCTAAGTGTCAGTCAGATGTGTGATCAAAAAACCGAGGTTATTTTCAGATCGAATGGATGTCTTGTTCGTGATCTTGATACAGGTAAAACAGTTCTCAAAGGCAAAAGAACTCCAAATAATCTGTACATATTTGAAGAAGGACAACAACAATGCTATCTTAGCAAGGATGAAGAGCACTGGCTATGGCATCGAAGGTTGGGACATCTAAGCTTCTCACAAATAAGAAAAGCATGCAAATATCAGGCAGTTCGCGATCTTCCAGATATCAAAATTCCAGACAACACTATATGCAAATCTTGTCAGTTTGGAAAGCAAACCAGAACTAACTTTCCAGAAAAGGAAGGATCAGCTAGCTTGCCTCTTGAGCTAGTCCATACAGATGTATGTGGTCCATTTAGGAAAAGGACACCTCGAGGAGAAGAATATCTGATATTATTCATTGATGATTTCTCAAGGTTTGTTTGGTTAGGGCTTATGAAGCACAAAGATGAAGCATTCGAAAAATTCAAATCCTTCAAAGCATTGGCTGAAAATGAATCAGGACACAAAATTAAGTGCCTCAGATCTGACAGAGGTGGGGAGTTCACATCAAATGAATTTTTCGATTTCTGCGATGAACATGGGATAAGAAGAGAATTCTCTACAGCTAGAACTCCTCAGCAAAATGGGGTTGTGGAAAGAATGAACAGAACTATCCAACAAATGGCTCGTGCTATGCTCGATGAATCAGGTACTCCTGCAACCTTCTGGGGTGAAGCTGCACATGCTGCTGTTATCATTCTTAACAAAACAAATGTCCGAGTAAACAGCACTCAAACACCTCATGAGCTTTGGAGTGGTAAAACTCCTTCCGTGAAGCATTTCAAAATCTTTGGGAGCAAATGTTATATTAAGAATACTGATGAGCAACTTGGCAAACTTGAACCTAGAGCAGATGAGGGCATTCTTCTTGGTTATTCTCCACATAGCAAAGCATACAAGTGCTACAATAAAAGACTTGGCAGAATTGTTGACAGTATTGATATAGTGGTTGATGAGAAGGGATATATTCCTAGGCAAGTTCATCATGAAGACATTGAAGAAGATGAAGGTTACTCTCAAAGGCGAAATGATGAAGAAGAAGAATCTCAAGAAGAACCAGAGGAGCAGACAAGAATAGAAGAGAAGACTCCATCCAGATATGTCCAAAAGAATCATCCAGAAACTCAGATTGTGGGGCAGAAAGAAGCAGGAGTACAAACAAGAAGGACACTTGCAGAAGCTTCAAGCTACTTGGCTCTACTCTCCTCCATTGAACCACAAAATGTGAAAGAAGCATGCAAAGATGAATGTTGGGTCAAAGCAATGGATGAAGAACTTGAGCAAATCGAAAGGAACAACACTTGGGAATTAGTTCCTAGACCAAAAGATAAGAATGTAATAGGAACAAAATGGGTCTTCAAGAATAAGTTAAATGAAAATGGAGAAGTAATTAGAAACAAGGCCAGACTTGTTTGTAAAGGGTATGCACAGCAAGAAGGAATAGATTTTGAAGAGACCTTTGCTCCTGTGGCAAGACTAGAGGCCATCCGAATGTTCCTTGCTCTCTCAAGCTTTCAAAACTTCAAGGTATTTCAAATGGACGTGAAATCAGCCTTCCTAAATGGAGACTTAGAAGAAGAAGTATATATTGAGCAGCCAGATGGGTTCATTCTTGGAAATGATCCAAACCTTGTATGCAGATTGAAAAAGGCACTCTATGGGCTCAAACAAGCTCCAAGGGCTTGGTACTATCGCTTGGACAAATATCTTCACCAACAAGGCTTTTCAAAAGGATCAGCAGATAGCAATCTCTATATAAAAATTGAAAATAACAAATTGCTAATCCTTGTTGTTTATGTAGATGATATTATTTTTGGCAGCAATGAAGAGACCATGAGTCAAAACTTTGCCTTGGTTATGCAGAAAGAATTCGAAATGTCACTTCTTGGAGAATTGACATATTTTCTTGGATTGCAAATCCAACAAAATGAAGGAGGTATCTTCTTGTCTCAAACCAAATACCTCAAGCAGATCTTGAAGAAGTATGGCATGGAAGAGTCAAAACCAGTATGTACACCCATGGTTACAGGATGCAGCCTCAGTGCAAATGATGAATCAGCAGCAGTTCACCAACCCACTTATAGATCCATGATTGGGAGTTTGCTTTATTTGACAGGTACTCGACCAGATATTACACATGCAGTAGGAATGGTTGGAAGATTTCAAGCCAACCCAAAGGAAACTCATCTTCAGGCAGTCAAAAGAATCTTCAAATATCTTCAAGGGACCCAAAACTATGGCTTATGGTATCCTAGAAATACTGATCTCACTCTTCATGCTTACACAGATGCAGATTGGGCTGGAAGTGTGGATGATAGGAAAAGCACAAGTGGAGGTGCTTTCTTCATGGGTTCTAGATTAGTATCTTGGTTCAGCAAGAAACAAAGTTCGATTGCCTTATCTACAGCTGAAGCAGAATATGTGGCTGCAGCATCTTGTTGCACACAACTTCTTTGGATGATGCAGACCTTGCAGGACTTTCAAATCACTTGCACTCCACCTGTCTCTATCTTATGTGATAATACAAGTGCAATCAGCATTTCAAAGAATCCTGTCATGCACTCAAAGACCAAGCACATACCAATCAAGTACCATTTTCTTCGGGAACAAGTGCTTGAGCAGAAGGTCAAGTTGGAGTATGTTCCTTCTAAGGAGCAAGTTGCTGATATTCTCACAAAACCACTGCCCAGGGAAACTTTTGAATATCTCAGACAAAAGCTGGGAGTAGTTGATGCTTCATCCTGTTGTTGAAGATTGTTTGCTCTACAGAAAAGTTGGTATACGCAGGTTACGGAAGGGATATGAGCGTATACACGCGGATTTATGGTGGGTAAGTCGCGTGTATGCTGGACGCTTGTTGCAGAAAGAATATCCGCGTACATACGCTGTTTTATACAGGATAAAACGCGTATATGAAGTTCTGAACAGCAAGGGAAAACTCTGAAGTTCTGAAAAGCAATAGGAATGTCAGAATTCTTCAGGCACAGTTTCAGGGAGTGCAACAGGCACAGGTTCAGGGGGAGCAGCTCAAAAGTCTCATAAAGCATTGTTGGCATTCAGATGTTTTGGTTGTTGGTTTCAGGAGAAGGAGCTCAGAAAGAAATTCTAGTTGCTGATCTAACAAGATGTTTATCAGATGTTGCTGGTGTCTTTCCTAAGTCTTGGTCTAGATCTGTTGTCTCTATGTCATGTATCTCTCTTGTCATATCTCTTTTATGGTGTCAAGGTCATGTAACGGCCTATGTTGGTTTCCCCACTATGCCTGGGATGAATGCTGTAATATAATTGGTTGTTTCTGATATGTCCCCTCTTGGTAGGGAGTATGGATGTATGTATTGAGTCTTTTGGTGATAGGAAGGTCCCTTATGGTGTATAAATCTTGGCTCTTGTTGAAGAACATCTTTTTCAGATCTGGCCTACTGTCAGGGGGAGCACGAGTCAGCACAGCCAAGCAGAGGTATCAGCATGTCCTCAGGGGGAGCACAGCCCTTTGCTCTTGATGACAAAGGGGGAGAGTGACTTGGTGTGGTGGTTGCCATCAAGTCCAAAGGGGGAGATTGTTGGCATTATGATTCAAGTGTTGTCCTTGATGGCAACTCACTCAGAGGATGGTACAAGTGCTCAGAGGTTGGTACAAGTGATGGCATCTTAATCAGAAGACAGATCTCAGTACAGCATGCCAAGGAAGCTCATACACGTCGTTTCGTTAAGCCCAAGTCGCGTGTACACGCTAGTTCGATTCATAAAAAGCGCGTGTATGTGGAAAGGTTCCTTTGGTCCATGGTGGTTAGTCCTTGGAAGTTGTGCCTATGATTTCGGACCATTGTGTCTCGACGGGCGTGTCGATCCCTAGTTTTGAAGTTGATGGTATTGTGTTACTATGGTTTTGGCTCTTGGTATTGAGCTAGGCCTAAGACTATATAAGGAGAAGAAGATCATTAGGCAAAATCATCTTTCGACAAGGGCTTGAATATCTAAGAGTGAAAGAGATCTGATTTGCAGGTGCTGGGTTGCTTGATCTAAGCCAAGGAGAGATCACATTGGTTGATGGAAGACTAGATCTAAGGATAGATCGGGATCTAATGGTTTGAAATGCACTATCATGATATGGTTGATTATGCTTATTTCTAGATCTGCATATTGTCGCAATGCTATGTTCTGGATCTAACTAATGTCTGGTACAGCTGCAAATTGAGAAAGTTTATTTTTAGATCTGTACGCAGGTTGGCTTCGGTAAAAGAGCGTGTATACGCGGGTTTGGCTCCTTGAAGTAGCGTATATCTTTTGAAGCTTGTTTTTGGGTTTACAGTGGGGTCTGACAGTTATTGCAGAGTTCTGTAGTCTGCTCTGTGTTCTGATAACTGGTGATTGACAGGGTTCAGTGGTTCAGTGATTCAGAGTTTGGTTGTTTTATGCTTCAATGATCTGTTGTGGAAATTGAATGAATTGTGGTCTTCAGATTGTAATGTTGTGCTTCAGGAATATTCAAGTCTGAAAATGTATGAAAGGTGATACCTGAAGAAAAGAAGATTGTAGGTCAGCACCTACGTACTAGTATCTTGGCTAGTACAAGAACAGTGGGGTTGGAGCTCCCTTCCAAGGAAGTTTGGAGAACGAGAGAAGGTTGTAGCCTTCTGCAGGTTGTAGCCTGCGTACTGGTATAAGGCTGCACCAGTACAAAAGATTGTAAACTGAAGTTTCTTAAAGAAAGATAGAGATAACTTGCAGCAGGTGGTTTTCACCCACATTGGGTTTCCACCTTATATCTTGGTGTTCATGTGTGTGACTTTTGATCCGTTCTGTTATACTGCATCTACTTACTGTTAATGTGCTGAATAATGTCCTGATGAACTTAACTGAAGAATAAGCTAACTAAGTTATGAGTTTTCTGCTTATACGCTGTTTTATTTAGTCACAGTAGCGTGTACACGCTGTTTTACTTAACTGAAGTAGCGTATATGTTTCTGAGCATTGAAAAGGTTTGATTGATCTGATAATACTGATTCACCCCCCCTCTCAGTATTATTTCCAACACTTGGAAGTGCATCACATGTCCTATCTCCATACCGAATGGCACAACACCTGATCCTTGGATCTCCAACTAACTCTTGTCGCCCAACACCATGTGAAACTTTGAGTCCCATTTAGCTAGAGTCTCAAAAACCTCCTATGACCCTTTCATATGTTTCTTCGCACCATTGTCCACGTACCAACCATCCTCATCGTCAGTACCCTAGGAGGAATGAGAGATCATAGCAAAGTCCTCCTCCTCCAATCTCCTGACGAGATCATTTATCTCAGCAAAAGTGGAAACGCCGATGAACTTCTTTCCTTTCTTCTTCTCATCATCTCCTTTCTCCTTCATCGGACATCTTGATGAAAAATGACCCATCTCACCACAGTTGAAACACTTGACCTTTGTCAAGTCCTTCTTTTGAATACCCTTCATTCACACTGCGAGTTTCATGTCATCATCGAAATTATTCTTCTTTGGATGAAGTTCCTCGTCTCGCAACTCTTCCTGAATGAATTCTTCCAATAATTGGTTCCAGTCTGGAAACTTCTCTCTTGTAGCAATTCTTTTAACGAAGGGATTCCATTCCTCAGTGAACCCTTTCAAGACAATCCTCACCATATCTCCATCTGAAATAGTCACACCAATAGCAGCAAGCTCATCTTTGACTTGAGACAATCTCGTCAGATATGAAGTCACTCCTTTACACTTTATCATCTTGGTGGACTTCAGCTTATCCTCCAATACCAATACTCGGTTCTCGTTCTTGTTCTGGAACAAATTATGAAGAGCCATCCACATCTCATGTGCGATGTTCTTCCTGGACAAATGAGGCATTAGGGCCTCCTTCATGCCATCTAGGATTATCAATCTCGCCATCATATCCAAATCCTCGTACACTTCCAGCTCCTTTGGATCAGTCGACTTCTTGATGGATTTCTTGGAAAACTCCCAAATCTTGTTGACCTACAAGACCAACTTGATCCTCTCCTTCCATGGATTATAGTGGACAACCCCTCCAACCTACCCTCATACATGATACCAACTTTCAACTTCGACATTGTCGCCTACAATGTAGCCAACTCCCTCTTAGGCTGTACTTCGTTGTGCATAACTTTAATTCACTGACTTCCAAAGTAGCTCATACATGCTTTGATACCATGTTAAATTTCCACGATCTTGGGTCTAGGTTAGAATCTTAGAATCTATGATGCTGCCAAACCAAGAATCTCAACAAGACCTACTTTGCACAATGGAAAATATAAAGTAGTAAATCACATGTACATTAGTATACACAATTTTTAATAAATTTTAAAATGATGTACACCCCAAATCTTTATATTAAACCAAATATGAACAATACAACAACCTATGGTATACAAGATACAATGACAAACTTTGTTGCAAATTCTTTGTCATATATTGTCCTGCCAGTCCTTCGCACCTGTACTTCTCACTAGATGCCCCTTAGTCCTTCAAAGAAAAACACATCGAGACTCCAGCAGGGCTTCCACCTAACATTGTTGCATGTCACTTCTATAGCATGTACATAGGTTAACCTAATTTTCTCTCTGGTTAGGCCTAATTCCCAAGCTCCAATCGACCAGGATAGCAATCACCTTTGTCCATCAAGGTGCTTCACTTCAACACCAATATTCACCCAACCTTCATCTCCTCTTCATCACTTCAAGATAGCTTGTCTAGGGATGCTTTGGGTAGCCAACACACTTCCCTCCACCATATCAATGTCACCCATTACTACACTGCAAGATCTGCACTGATGAAGGATAACGATCACCCAATCACGCCTCCAATTGGCTCCCACTGGCTACCCAACACTCTGATCCAAATCTAACCCAAAATCACAAATTCGTTGTAGTGGCTACAACCACCCTAAAAAATTATGCCTTAGATTCGTTTGGGAGCCTCCCTACCAATCTTCACAGCAACATATCTTGCTTCTTCAAGTACACAAGCTCCAGTGATTTTCTCACAGAAAGACATCATATCGATCAAACCTTGATGCATTCCCCTCACAGGTTGTTCATCCGGACTTGGTCCAGCAGCAAGCTGAGCAACTCCTTCAAGAATTTGCACAAATCTGGAGGAAAACCAACCTTCCCTCCAAAAATTGCGCAATCCTAACTGGCAGCCTATTGGGCTCCAAAATTGCGCAATTCTGTTGAGCAAGCTTCACCCAGAAAATTACGCAATCCTTCCCAGCTGGGCTGCTCAACCCAAAATTTGCGCAAATATGGGCAGCAGTCAGCTGCTCTGCCCAGAAATTGTGCAAATCCTCTGAGCAGCTAGCCCAGCTCCCAGCCAGAAATGCACATTTTCTCCTAGCAGTTGAGCAGCCTCTTGCATGTGCAGCTGAGTTGACCGGTTCCCTCTGGGACCGAGCAAGACAGACTTGTATACGTGGGATGCTTCCCCCAAGGCAGCATGCAAAGAAATCCCTTGTTTCAGGTACCTATTTTTGGCAGTTGGAGGTTACATGCAAGGATCATTTCAGAAACCTCCCACCAAGTGTCGCTTTCCCTAGATTTGTGGCATGCGCATCACAACCTCGATGTTATCAAAACTCATCAACCGGACGCTACAGAGCTCATTCCTCACATCAACCTTGTAGCTTTGACATCCCACATCACATCTAGGAGTTGTCGGCACATTCAGCTCAACTATTTTGGGGTAAGCCCGCTTTCCATGACTTGTGTTGAATTTCTAGAAATTTTTGTATTTCGCTTCGTATGAACGTTGTCTGTTTTATTTCAGTAGCGCTTGTTGTCATTTTCATACATACCAGCTTGTACTAGCACCATTTCAGTTTTTGTTAACATCTCACTGTTGTCGCATGCATGGAACTGTTTTTCACGAACGGTCGCCGATTCAACGACTCACTTCACCCACATGCATGTTGATTTATTTATTGAATCTTTCATTCAATGTTTGCATGCACGATCAATCACTTCTGCTTTCACTTAGTGTCACCATGAATTCACTTCCACATTTGCTTTCATTTGCTCGTTGGCGAATCTGGCCAACCTTGGCCCAGACTCTGCCTTCACTGAGACAACATTACGCAATCCAGGGAAGGAAGGCTCTATATTCCTCTCCAGAAATGCGCATTTCTACCCAGGAAATGTCCTCCAGGATAGTTTTGTGCATTTCTGAGGGACAGTGACTATTGGCCTAAAAAATTATGCAATGCACTCCCTACGCCTATAGTCACTCCTAACTTGAATTATGCATTACGCAATCTCAACAATCAACATTTAGACTCGACTATGCATTGCACAATTCCAACAGTTAGTCAGCCTCCCAGCAACTCAGACTATACCTTGCACAGCCTTGGCAGTCAATCTCCCGACCTCCCGGTGGAAATTATGCAACCTTTATGAGCAGTCACACATGTATGTTGCAAGTTAGTTCTCAAGTTCATTCTGGTTTTCGACTAACAGATTGATTTTCATGAGTGTTTCCATGTCTCCAAGTATCGCAGGTGTTCATCTACCTCTTAGCAGTACAGGTACAATGCTTTCCAAGAGAGCAAAGTCAAAGACACCGTTTAGAGTAGACTTGGGGATGCAATTGATCAAGTGTCTATGGCCTTGCCTACCCACGAAGACATCAAGTTGTTTGTAGACAAGGAAATCAAGGTATGACGACAGCAGCATCACAATGAGCAACATCATGAACATCGGCTAAAGGAAGCATACCAGATGCAGCAAACACGAGAGGAAGGTCATTGACAACATAGAGGGAAAACAAAGTTGCAAGCTCAAGAAGATCCATGAATGATGAAAGAAACATTGGAGACTCAGGCTATGAGGTGACGATGTGACATGAAGATCACGCGAAGACAAAGAATGGAACAAAGAAGGAGTTGCATGTGTTGAAGCAATAGCTCAAGGAAGAATATGAGCTGCATAGACAAGCAAATGAGTTGCATCATGAATAGGAACAACATGGGGTGCAACATGCACTCACGGATGAAACTGTGCCCTTACAAGTTATAGATCCATCCCAACAGCTGGCACGGAGCAGACATGGTGAGCAGTGTTGTTGATCGCATGCAAGGGATTCAACATCATGCATGTAATTGTGCACATGCATGAAATCCAACTCATTCAACACACTCACCAAGGCAAAGATAAGAAGCAAGTCCAACTGGATATGAACATGTAGTTGACAGTTGATGCGCATGACCACTAGCACACACTAGAAGATAAACACAAACACTATGCATAAGTGTGTTTTTGTTTGGTCCACACCCAAGAAGATCATGCGCATGCTAGCAGACAAGTTGGATAGAGGAGCCATATCAATGCCCCCGGATGCGACAGAGGTAAGAGTTCGCTTCAACAAGATTTCACCATGGGGTGCATGCACACCATCACGGACGACCAAGCTTGGCATTAGCTCACCACCTTCACCATCACAAGCATGTCAAAGAGTTGGTCTCACCACAATGGATCGAGTGTTAGTGATGTCTTGCATGGCTTGCTCAAGCCATTTTGTCTCACATGGGTACATGTGCAATGTAATGTAACGTCTTGTCAAGTGTAAGTCAAGTGTCGATAGCTGGATGTAACAGTGATAGAGTAGATGAAGAGTCATGAGGGTAGATGAACTGTCACAAAGGAGAATGTCAAGGGTCACCCCACCCTTTGCTATAAATAGAACCTCATAACTCAATGTAGAGGCTTTTTTTCAACCAAGCTTCCGATAAGACTATCTTGGAGAGACATTAGACTATTGTAATGAGCCTTGGCTTCTCCACTACGCAGAGGCAGTATATCTCTTTGGAGGAATAGGCGGTTGTGGTTGTAATGTTCCACTATCGGAACTAATGGTTGGACATGGATGTATTGTATGACTAGAACTTACACTTCTTAATATAATAGAGCCAGCACATTTCATGCATATGTTGTATTATATTCTATGCTATCTAGTTTACTCTAAATGATATATGTAGTTGTTTGCTTACACATGCATGTATGGACTATTTTGTATAAGTATGTATGAATCTTTCTGAAATGTGTTGTTGGTTTAACCATCACTTTGGATTTCTCACTAACTTGCTTTCTAGCTTGTGATGCATCTTTGCTCGTGTGTTCCCTTCCAACCCGCGTACTATTATAGGTTTCCAAGGGGCGCACTCACCTCACCCTCAGTGTGTTATAACCTCTCATGCACCTTCCTTGGCTTGTTGCAACTGTCATACCCTTGCTACCAACAAATATATCTTACTTGCCTCTGTGCAAAATCATGGTCAAGGTATTATCGTATAACCCAATGCTGGGACTCCTACACCAAATGGCATGAGTTCTAATTGGGACTTCTTACCGGGGAGATCCCCTTACATGTTGGCAGGTCCAGCACTGTCAACAAGATCCAACACCTCAAAAACACTTCTCAGCTCACTATTTTAGGTCCTCTTTGACTACTACAATTATGGGTTTGGTAAGGACACAATACACAGTCCTAAAACCGCTCACAAAACTGCTACAAACAATGTAAACTTTGAAACGGGAACTATAAACTCAAAACGAGAACTCTGGCCCAAAAACCCCAAAAAAACCACAAAAACAGTGCTCAAAACGAAAAGTGTGTATTCTGGAACGATGTTTTTTTTTTTTAGGTGTCAATTTTGCGGTTGTTTTAAAAATGGCAGCGACTACGAAATTTTCTACGAAATTTTCCTGCAAAATATAGCTTCAGAAAAAAAGTGTTGATACTGGAATAATGATTTTTTTTTTAGGGGTCAATTTTCATACTTTTTAAACAATGCTAATAAAACCAATTTTTTATGTCTCAAACAAAGTTAACTTTTAAGGAAAAACACATTAATGTTTCTGGTAGAATATCATTTTTCTTTCTTAAGTATAAATTTAACATGTTTTCAACCACAAAACTAAAAAAACATGACATTATGAACAAATTATTTCACTGAATGAATTCAAAAGTCTTTATTTGTACACTGAATAAAAGAGACATTATATCTCTAATTTGATATTGCATTGTAGATATTTAAACAATAAGATTTATCATACTTAAGACATAATCCAACAACATAAAAATGCTTCATAACTTCTCATTTAACAAAATATGGAAAACATCCATTTTATTTGAAGATACGATGCATACATCAGTTATATAAACTGTCTTAAACAATTATTCAAAATCACTCATATTTTCTTGCACACCATCAGAATTCACATCTTCAGATGAGTGACTGGATGTTGACGAAGATGTTCCATATTCTTCTCTGTCATCAACTAGTGCCCCATCTGAGTCCACATGCATGCCCAAGATTCCAGGTTTCAAAAGTCTTCTAGATCTACGACTGGTTTCAGCAGAGTCCCATGTCAACACTGTTCCTTCTGGTAACAACCTTTTCAGAATCTCTGTCGTCTTGAAGCGAAGAGTTCCTCTCTTTGTTAAATTGAAGTCATAAACAAGTATGTCAACATCCTTCAATTGTAATATGTCTGTGCGGCGGCGATTTATATTTGTACCCTTTCTTTTTCTTTTTCCACCATTTTTTTTGTCAACTACCATCTCTGGCTTATACACACCATTGAATGGGTGTGTATTTGTGGCATACCAATGTACTTCAACACCTGTAACATCCTCATTTTCTGTAAAGACCTTTAAAACTTTAGCAACCCAAAATGGATAGCCATTAGGATCTCCATCTGCTAGCACTGCAATCATGCAACCCTCCTTAATATCTTGTACTGAACCCCTATAAAGGTCTTCCATGGCTTCACGTTGTGCACGAGATCTTCTGGAACCTATATACATCTCTCTTTCCTCTGCCTGTGAAGAATTAATAATACCCTGAGATTGTTGTTGTTCAACAATGTTTACTTCCTCATGTTCATTCGACACATTTTGTGGCCAAATAAATGGATTTTTCAAAGGTATATCTTCATTTATTGTTGTCGAAATGAGATCACTTTGATTATTGAAAAACGACTCCCACCAAACTGAATCAGCAATGTCAAAGTACTCATATGTATATCTAATACATTTTTTAATTTCTTCCAGGCAATCAGAATAATTTATAGCCCTGTTCTGTCTACGTGCATTCTGAACTTCACCAACTGATTGTAATGACAATATTTTTTATGCAAATATTGGATGATCTGGAATGAACTTCAAAAATTGCAATCCTGATGACGGTGCCCACTCTGTAGTAGTTGAATACTTCTTGCCCCATATTAGTGTTTTCCCATCAATTTTTTTGATACGAAATTGATGTTGGAAGCTAATGTCATTAAGTTGTTCAATGCATTTCCCCTCACCATATGATCCCAGAATAAACCTTCGCATGTCAACAGTTTCTTCCAACACTTTAAAAGCAGGCTCTGGCATGTATGATTTCTTAATACATTGAATTAGTGATGGCAAGCTCCCAACTTCCTTCCTCCTCAATGTGACTGAAAAACGACTGAACATCTGATCAATATGGTCATGAGTGTGCCCAACAAGAAGGAAACCAACCTTTACCTTTTGAAAAATTCTCAATTCAACAAGCATGTTCAGATACCCAAAAACAATCTGATTTTTGTTTTCACGGCAAGTGTTGTCCAATTGTAGATACAAAACTTCAGGAAGATTGCCAGACCAATGAGAAATGACATCATGAATTATGGTTATGGTCAGATTTGCATCATTATGAATATTTGGAGCTGTGAAGTACACCCTTGGCAACATTTTCCCATTGAAGACCATACAACCGACCAAGTGAAACTGAATAAAATTTTCCTCTTGTAGATTTTTGGGTGTGCGAACAAAATGTGGTAAAAGTGTTTTCTTCTGGTCCATACCATCAATTATCAAACCCAAATATTTATTTGGATTATCATAACACTTCTTTCGATGCTTGTACAACTTCTTCCTTTCATTTGTTTGTTGTTCGCGATGCTCCTGAAGTTCTTTGACAATTAAATCTACACAACATAAAAGAAATTCATTAAGAAATATGTTTTCATAGTTGATGACTATACAATTTTAAAAGTAAAAGTTATGAACACTTACCTCTTTCTGAGCCTTCACATTTGTCCCTTTTTGATTTAAGAGAAGCACATGTACTGCAAATCCCCATCCTTGTCTTCTTAGGAATACGAACATTATTGAATTCTTTCTTCCATAGCTTCACAAAATATTGATATGTAATAAAGTGGCCCTGTCCCTCAGCACTTTCTGCATATTCTTTGTATAAGTTGTAGATTTCTCGTCTTGAAAAATTATCTGGAATATGTATTGTCTCTCTATTTGGCATACACTCTCCATGCTTTGAAAAGAAATCTTTCATCCATGACATTGCAGTATTTGATAATGGCCCAAACTGTCTTTTATAACGTACTTCTGAATAAAATGTGGGATCCTTTTCCAAATTTTCTTGAATTCTCGAGAGACGGAAATTCCCAAGTGAATGAAACATTTTGAAAGCTTTTCTACACAATAAAAAATTCCTAATATGATAATCATAACCTGACAATGTAGATTGCATGCAGCCAACTAAATATGAGTTTTGCATGCTTTTATTCATTGACAAATATCTCTTCCTGCTTTCTAATGCAAATGTGAAATCCATACGTTTCAAGCAATTTTTTTGGCAACATTCACTTGAAATGAGAGCGCTGATAGAACTTCTTCTCGTCAGATATTCTGCTCTACCCCTTGTATAACTAGAATAGCTTGCATTGATATGAAAAGGTCTACTCCTACTCCTTGATACAATATTTCTTGGCAACATCTCCATCATTGGATCTTCAGTTTTATAAGGACTTTCATCATTAAGAGGAACGTTATCCACACTATGATCTGCTCTGATTTTCAAATTTTGACTGAGAGGATACCCTTCATCTTCCCCTTCTTCAGTGCTACTATCATAGTCCTTAGAATTCAGACTAAATGGAAAATCTGACTCGATGTTTAATGGATATTCTTCCTCATGTACAATATCAGTGCTGCTCTCATAGTCCATAGAATTAGGACTATGTTGAAAATGTGGCTGTTTACTTATTGAAGATGCTACATCCTGTCCTTTGTCACTGCTACCTTTATACTGATTAGAATTAGGACAAACTGCATCATCCTGTTCTTCATCACTGTTGCTCTCATAGTCCTTAGAATCAGGACTAAGAGGACATTGTGATACTCCAATGTTTTGAGAATCATCATCCTGCGCTTCATCACCGCTGCTCTCATAGTCCTTAGAATCAGGACTAAGAGGACATTGTGATACTCCAATGTTTTGAGAATCATCATCCTGCGCTTCATCACCGCTGCTCTCATAGTCCTTAGAATTAGGACTAAGAGGACATTGTGATAATCCAATCTTTTGAAAATCATCATCCCGTGCTTCATCACCGCTGCTCTCATAGTCCTTAGAATTAGGACTAAGAGGACATTGTGATACTCCAATCTTTTGAAAATCATCATCCCGCGCTTCATCACCGCTGCTCTCATAGTCCTTAGAATTAGGAGTAAGAGGACATTGTGATACTCCAATCTTTTGAAAATCATCATCCCGCGCTTCATCACCGCTGCTCCCACCCGGCCCCGCCCACCCGGCCGCGCCCACCCGGCCCGCCCACCCGGTTCGCCCACCCGGCACACCCGGCCCGCCCGGCCCGCCCACCCGGCCCACCCACCCGGCCCACCCGCCCGGCCCACCCGGCCCGCCCACCCGGCCCACCCGGCCCGCCCACCCGGCACGCCCGGCCCGCCCACCCGGCCCACCCGGCCCGCCCGGCCCGGCCACCCGGCCCACCCACCCGGCCCGCCCGGCCCACCCGGCCCGCCCACCCGGCACACCCGGCCCGCCCACCCGGCCCACCCGCCCGGCCCGCCCGCCCGGCCCACCCGGCCCACCCACCCGGCACGCCCGGCCCGCCCACCCGGCCCACCCGGCCCGCCCGGCCCGGCCACCCGGCCCACCCACCCGGCCCACCCACCCGGCCCGCCCACCCGGCCCGCCCACCCGGCCCACCCGGCACACCCGGCCCGCCCACCCGGCCCACACCCGGCCCGCCCACCCGGCCCGCCCGGCCCACCCGGCCCGCCCACCCGGCACACCCGGCCCACCCGGCCCGCCCACCCAGCCCACCCGGCCCACCCGCCCCGCCCACCCGCCCCGCCCGCCCGCCCGGCCCGCCCACCCAGCCCGCCCGCACAGGGCCACCCCCGGGCCGCCCCGCTCCGCCCTCGGGCGGGGCGGGGCGGCCCGGGGGTGGCGCTGCGCCGGCGGCGCCGCCCGCGCAGCGCCACCCCCGGGCCGCCCCGCCCCGCCCGAGGGCGGAGCGTCGATTCCCGGAATCGATGCTCCGCCCTCGGGCGGGGCGGGGCGGCCCGGGGGTGGCCCTGTGCGGGCGGGCGGGCCGGGTGGGCGGGCCGGGTGGGCCGGGTGGGTGGGCCGGGTGGGCCGGGCGGGCCGGGTGGGCGGGCCGGGTGGGCCGGGTGGGCGGGCCGGGCGAGCCGGGTGGGCCGGGTGGGCGGGCCGGGTGGGTGGGCCGGGCGGGCCGGGTGGGCCGGGTGGGCGGGCCGGGCGGGCCGGGTGGGCCGGCGGGCGGGCCGGGTGGGTGGGCCGGGCGGGCCGGGTGGGCCGGGTGGGCGGGCCGGGCCGGCCGGGTGGGTGGGCCGGGTGGGCCGGGTGGGCGGGCCGGGTGGGCCGGGTGGGTGGGCCGGGTGAGCCGGGTGGGCGGGCCGGGTGGGCCGGGTGGGTGGGCCGGGTGGGCGGGCCGGGCGGGCCGGGTGGGGGGGGTGGGCCGGGTGGGGGGGCCGGGTGGGCGGGGCGGGCAGGCGGGCGGGTGGGATGGGCGGGCGGGCTGGGTGGGATGGGTGGGGGGGGGATGGGCGGGGGGGATGGGCGGGCGGGGCGGGCGGGTGGGCTGGGCAGGGCGGGCGGGGTGGTCTCGACCACCCCGCCCGCCCCGCCCAGCCCACCCGCGCCCGCCCCGCCCAGCCCACCCGCCCACCCCGCCCATCCCCCCCGCCCATCCCACCCCGCCCCGCCCGCCCATCCCCCCCGCCCGGCCCGCCCCGCCCATCCCACCCGCCCGCCCACCCCACCCGGCCCAGCCCGCCCCGCCCACCCGGCCCACCCGGCCCCCCCACCCGGCCCGCCCGGCCCGCCCACCCGGCCCACCCGGCCCCCCCACCCGGCCCGCCCACCCGACTCACCGGGCCCGCCCACCCGGCCCACCCAGCCCGCCCACCCGGCCCACCCGGCCCGCCCACCCAGCTCACCCGGCCCCCCCACCCGGCCCGCCCACCCGGCCCATCCCCCCCACCCGGCCCGCCCACCCGGCCCACCCGGCCCGCCCACCCACCCGGCCCACCTGGCCCGCCCACCCGGCTCACCCGGCCCACCCACCCGGCCCACCCGGCCCGCCCACCCGGCCCACCCGGCCCACCCGGCTCACCCACCCGGCCCGCCCGCCCACCCGGCCCGCCCACCCGGCCGCACAGGGCCACCCCCGGGCCGCCCACCCGGGCCGCCCCGCCCAGCCCACCCCGCCCAGCCCCGCCTAGCAATTTTTTTTTTTACTGATTTATGTGTTTTTTTTTCAGGAAAATGGCATCAAGAAAAATTTCTGTGAATCTTTCTGGAGCAAGGAGTCTTAAAGGTGTATCTTCAAAAAGCGTTGGTGAACGAACTCCACCTGAGCTCATACCTACAAAAAACGTTGGTGAACAAACTCCACCTGAGCTCATACCTACAAATATGACAACTGTTTTAAGTGATAAGAAGCTAATATCAGATTGGAAAAGTTCAAAAGAGGTGAAATTTCCATCAAGAGCCTGGTATGTGAAAGAAAGAGAGAGCACAACTGTGAATATATATCTATACATTGATACACGCAATAATACTGAAAATTTGGAGGTGATGGGAAAAGTCATGGATATGTGTTCGGTACCAAACACTGAAGTTGTTTACGTACTTACAAAAACTGCCAAGTCACATGAAAGGATTAAATACCGACTATCATATTCATTATATGATAGGAGAGAGGTATCTACAAAGTTGTGTAAACAAATCGTAAATGATATGACACAAAACACGGTAAGTATTGTTATTTGTATTTTTATTTTGCGTTTTGAAAATGTCTCGCTATATTTTTTAACTTTGATTATATTAACATATGATATTTTGTTTGGCAGAATTTTGTTGAAAGCTGTTCAATTATGGTGGGAGGCATTCATTACATAGAGAATGATATCATGAACGTTGTCAGCCATTTTTACTCAGTGTCAGAGGAAGATATGCAAAACATGGAAAATGTAGTAATTGATGATGCTACAAAACTACATCCAAAGAATCAGAAAAAAAGGCCTCTGGTGGATAAATCTAGCAAGGGTAAACAAGTTACTTTTGAAGACGATGAAGTTGACAATGAAGCATATGTTGCCATTACTGAAGATGACATTGAAATTGTGGAAGGTCGTAAAAGACCAAAAGTAACAATGGCCAAGAATAGATCTCTTCAGAATGTTAAGACGAAAAAAAGTAGAGTTGAAGATCTTGAAGTAGTCATTACCAGCAGTCAAGAACCTAGTGAAACTTCAAAAGAAAGCAGAGAAATCATTACACCAGGAGCTGATTTAGGTGATGGCATTATCAAAACAAAACAAAATGCCATTCGACAGAATTTGACAAAGAGAAACCTAGTTGATGGTGGTCGTACATTTCAGTTAAATGTGACACAAACCTATAAGGCAAGTGAAGGACAATGCCAATATCAAGTCAGAAAGCCGCACCATCTGCATGTTCACAACTTGAAGACATTGATGAGGTACAATCCATATGCTCATGTGGTTAGTTATGTGCTTCTTGTTGATCCACTTCAAGTTCCCAACAAAGAAGCATTTGATAAGTCAAAATGTTTTGAATACAATTATTATGTGCTTGGGGGGAACCATTCTGTTGAAGCTCAAAGACAATTGATGGAGGAATATCCTAATAACCCACGTTTTGAAACGATGAAATGTATCATTTATGCTGGTTTAAATGAAACAGAAGCAAAGCTAGTGGCATGGGATCATAATTCAGATAATGAATATAGGATGTCTATGACTTTGGTCCAAAAGGTTAGATTTATTCATAGTGAATTCCTAGAAAAATGTGGTGGGGATAAGATCAATATTACTACAGATTTCCGAAAGGAATGTTGTATGGAAATAGGCTATCAAATTGAAGATAAAGGCAATTCAAAAAATGGAAAAGACAACAGATCTAGCGATTTATTCAGAGGTGTTGATAACATTTTCCAATTGGCATTTAGAACTGGAGATATTTGGAATTTGATTGATGACATTTTTAGCATGTGGGAAGACATTGGCATTAAAAACCAGAAGGTCAGAAAGTCTAAGCCATTGATATGTAGCAACAATAAATCAGCGCCTGAACTGAAGCAACTTCCAGACGATATGACCATCACGCCTTGGAGGGCGATGCAAGGAGTGAAAGATGAAAAAATTGTCAAAACAATATTATCTCGTGTGAAGTCGGGGGAATTATCATTGGAAGAAATGTCTGAAGAATTTCAAAAGTAAGTTTGCTGAATTATTTTTACTTATTTCCAGGATTATAGTTATCTTTTAACTAAAACATGTTGTTATTGGTAGTATTTGTTATACATATCAGTATATTAACTTTTTCTTTATCTATGCAGTCACAAAGTTTACATGAAAATTCAGGAACAAATGGTTAAATTGTTGAATGAAGATAGTTGGGATGATGTTGTACGCAACTATCCAGATTCAAGTTCTACATCAACATTGAAAGCTTTTTATCTTGCATTTAAAAAGGTAACTTGATTTATACATTCAGTTTTAATCATCTGTGTACTATTTTTAATTTAAATTAAAACTTACACATACATTTGTTTGTTTGGTAAAAGATGAAGAAAGAAGATAATGGAGCACCAGACAGTTTCAAGACTTTTATTGAAAAAATAAAGATTGAAAGACTAAGAAAGCAACGTATTAAGAATGTTGAACTTGATCCAACTCTTAATCATTTCATTTGGAATGGGCTAGACACTATTCAATATCAAGTAATACAAGGCGACTGTGAAGACATTGCGAAACTCATACCAAAAAGGGATTATGCCCTCGTTATTGCAGATATTCCCCATGGTTTCAATATTCCAAACATTTGCTATGATAATGACCCTTATACTTATCAAGCTTTTAATAAAGTGGTGGCGGGATTTAAGGAAGTGACGTCATCACCATTATGGAGATTTGTGACATTTCATTCAGACACACAGTTGGCAATGTTATTGTCAAGCTTCAAGGGGAAAACAAATTCAAGGATGCAGCTTACATGGTAAGATGTTTAAAGGTATATTTGATTAATGTTGAAAAATTAATTTATGTACAAGTTAATTGAAATTTTACTATTTTATGTTACAGGCAAAAGTCAAATCTTCTTGACAATGAAGATCAACAATTTATAAATGACTGTGAGTTCATTCATATTGATAGTTGGGCAAAAGATGATAGCCATATGTCTATGATTTTTAATCGGGTGGACAAAAAGAGTCATAGCCAAATACTGTCTTATGATGCTGTTGTGAGAAAACTAACATATGAAGACAAAGAAATGAAAGGAGAGATAGTTAACATTTATCAGAAACCACAATTATTGATTAACTATCTTATAGACATATGTTCAAATGAAGGAGATTGGGTTCTGGATTTATTTTCTGGCTCAGGTACGTTTTGCCACATGGAATTGAATTTCAATATGTTCTTTTTTTTAATTAATATGTCATTGTACTAATTTACTTCATTATTTTTTTGTGCTTGATAATTAGGTACAACACTAGCATGCTGCCTTCAAAAAGGAAGAAATTGCATTGCAATTGAGAAAGATCCATTACAATGCAATTTCATTCAGCAAAGAATTAATGCTCTCCAATTTCTTCCAGATGCAATGCAAGAAATTGGGTTGAAGAAAGGGGACTTTAGTGAATCACGTGTGGCAAAAAAGGCAAAGGAACCCCAACCACCATTACATGGAATGTATGGAAAGACACATATTGGGGGATTTGCAGACATGAAAGACCCATTAGAAGAGGAAAATGAGCAAAATGAGCAAAATGAAACAGAAAATATTGTGGAAGAGGACAATGATGAAACTCTAGAGGACGAAGAGTTTGGATTACGTGACATTCTTGATTAAATTTAAGTTGTGCTTGTAACTCAAGCTTTGCAATGTTTTGACTTTGACATTTTATGAGAAGAATAAACACTCAATTAGGGTTGTTATACGTTCAATATTGGTAATATGTGATTTTTTCATTGATTTTTAAGTTAATCATTTTTTTTTGAAAAAAAAGTAGTTATTATTATCCTTTTGACATGAAATTCATAAAAAAAACTATTATTTGACCATTTTTAGTTAATATTTTTGTATAAAATTTGTGATTTTGACATGTTAATTCTAGCAAAAAATTATCAAAACGTTTAGTTTTTTTGTTATATTTATGTTAAAAATGGTTATTTTTTATGTCCATTGTTAAAAAATGTTGTTTTTTAGAAACAATTATTTCATGTCGATTGAAAAATTAATTAAGGGGGTTGAAAAGATGTCTAAATATGTAGATTATCTAAAATTCAAACTATCGACTTTATAATTTAAAAACGCAAAACAATAAAAAGCCCACTAAAAAAAAAAAAAAATTAAGATAGAGAACAAGAAAATATGAATACAATGACGACTTCAAAAACTATCAAATTTAGAAAATAATTTTTTACATTTCACACACTAGAAAATTTAAAGTCAAAAAATAGGTCTTTTAAAAAAAGGGTGTGATGCAGAATACACACTTTTTAAAATCAGGATGAAAATCACTACCATTCACCGAGCCTCACCCACTTAATGCACATGAAAAAAATTAAAGTTCCAAAAAACATGTTCTTAAAAAAACATGTGTATTCTGCATCAACACTTTTGAAAATCGGGTCATTTTTTTGCCACCTCTACAAAACGGGTAACAGTATCAGTTCCCGTTTCAAAGTTTACATTGTTTACAACAATCTTCCTTTTGCTGCAAATTCCCTTATCCAGGAATATTTAAGCCCCACACTACCTATTCACCACTACAACATCCTTGAATAGGCCTTACGACCCTCCTTCCTTGCCTAGAACAGGCCTGCGGTGGCTCTAGGGCCTGCAACTTACCCTAAACAGGGATTTCCACCCTCAAACAACCCTAAAACAACTCCTTCTTGCTGCGGCCTTCTAGCACAACTCTACGGCTCCCTCTCCAACTCTTGATCACCTTGAGACAACCTTCAAACAATCCTCTAAACCCACGCTGGTGTGCCCTCAAAGCTACGACCCAAAACAGAGTTATTTCCTTCTCCAATGAGCTTCTTTATGATGGAAGTGTTGCACAATGGATGCTTCTAAGTCCTCCACTCCATCGTGTATATATACCATACACAAGGGCTCCTCCAATGTCATGATTAGGGACTTCAATAATATAAATTCAAAAATTCGTATCTCCACTTCTACAACTCAGAATTCGATGATTCTCAAAGCGTTGGACTCTCCTTTCTGCCCTCTATCACATTATGAGAATTTTGAGGTCTAAAATGGGCCTCCTAAGGAAATTATAAATTAATAGTGGAAATAATAAAATAATATTAGATTACATCATCAAATTTTAGAGGGAAAAAAAGGAAAAAAAAAAACTACTTTTTCAACTCATATTTTTAACTTATCTCCCTATGGGTTTATTCAAATTTTGAGCGGGAACATTCATTGGATGCAGAATTTGATTCCTCATCCAAGGAGTACTCATGTTGCATACTTTCTATGGGCCCTACTACATGAAAAATAAGAAATACATGAAAAACGTGACTGCAATCACATTTTTTCATGTATTTCTCATTTTTCGTGTGGTAGGGTCCATTGAAAGTATGTAACATGGGTAATCCTTGGATGAGGAATTAAATTTTGCATCCAACGAGTACTCCTGCTAGAAATTTGAGTAAAATATTAGGGAGATATTTTAAAAATTCAAGTTGAAAAAGTAGTTTTATTATTTTATTATTTTTTAATCTTTTTATTTTTTACCCCAAAAATGGTGAATCATCCCCCATGGTTGACATCATCATCTTAAATCCTATTGGTTCTTATAAAGTTTATTTTCAAGAGAGCACAAAAAAAGAGATTCAATGCAGAGGGCTGAAAACAGAATCATTTACACATAACATTAGTTGAAATTATGAAATGTAAGAAGATGAAGTGATGAAAAATGTGGAGTGCAGTTTAAGGTTACTTTTAATAAAATCCACTGGTACTTTTTGTTATTCTGAAAGCATTAGTAAATTTTTTAATGAAAAAGAACCAACAACTTCATTACACATTTCTCCATGGAAGAGTAACATTTAAATGACTTACATAGACAAAAGAACATGTTATAATCAACACAAATATGGAATCATAAGGAAATTTTATTTCTTATCTACGAAAAATTGCACATTACACAACAAAATTGTGTCTCCATGCCAAAAATCAAAACCCCAAAACTGGTCCCTTGGTCCTCTTTTAAAGAAAATTTTACATTGAGGGGCAGTTATGAAAATTGTTAACTTCCCTAACTACTTTTAAACTAGTCGACCCTCTTAAAACATAAGACTAAAACATTTCCAAAATTTTCAAAATTACAAAATGTAGTTTTTTTCAAATTCTCCAAAATAAAATATTTTGAAACTTGAGACTCTTGTGTTCTTGATATTTCAAGCTCACTTGATGAAGCTCCAGGCTCAATAACTCAAAATTCAGTGGTGTGATAAGGTTCTGACATTTCTTCCAGAGTACCAAATCAGGAACTGGGCACTGAAGCATTTTGTTGTAGGCCATCCTCAAATTAGTCAACTTGTTGTAGCTAGGTATATCAATTAATAAGGTCATGACTAACCACAATAGCTGAAAATCCCTTTGCAAGTAGTTGACAATTGTCAATCCCTTTAAGATCATTGTTTTCTTATACGAGGAGTTGATTTTTCTCTTTTCTTCTACCATCAATGTTTCATATTGTTACCTGATGAGAAGGTTCCCTTGTTGATCCCAAAATGTTGGCATCCCTGCTCTGATCCTCTTGTCAAAGTTAAAATTGAAAGATGTTATAAATTCTTTGACCTCCTCAAGGTTGTTTTATGCTTGCTTTCTATACAATATTCTTTAGCCATTTTATTTATCTCCAACACTACATTTGTTCTATCTACAATGTCGACTACTCTAAGTTCCTGGGAGGATTTAGTATTCAAGTAATTGATGATATTTTTTTCCAGTTGTGCTCCTTCCTGTACTTGATCCTTATTTGTATAAATAATGACTTTTGAGGCTTCTATCATAGCTTTTTCTTCAACTATGACAATCATATGATCCCATAAAACTCTGACTTGTTGGATTATATCTTCCCATATAATTCCTCTTGCTTGGATTAGGGATATGTTTCCCTCTATCTTTTCTTTCAATTCCTTGATCTCATCACATGCTGGCTGGTACTTTCTATTATTCTAGTTTGCAATCTCCTTTGACATGTTTAATTGTCTCTCTTTATACTTCAACTGATCTTTTGAATCATCCAAATCTTTCTGCAGTTTCTTCAATTCACTTTCTGATATTTTAAGCCTTAAAATGACCTGGGTCAACTTATCAATTGGGTACTCTGAATCAGGTTGCACCACAATTGTAAAAAATGTTTTTCTATTTTTTAATATGCATTTTGTTCCTTGAGAGATATAACTTCTTGATTTCTTTCTAACAATTCATTTATCGTGATCTCTTTTTCCTTTTCTACCTAGGATAGCTCTGGAGTTTGTACATGTTTTGCTATAGGTAATTTCAACTTTCTCCTCAAAGGTTGAATCTAATATTCTCCACCCTGACTTGAACAAATACTTTGTCCTATCGATTCACCCCGAGCTTTATAATCAATTTATTAAACTATTCATTTTGAGTATGAAGAGATTTGGAATTTTCCTTTTCAAGTTTCAATTGATTTATCAATTTTCCTAATAGAGCTTTTGCCTTACTTGCTGCTAGTGAAGTTTTGATGAGGTCGTTATAAATTAGTTCCCCTGTTTTCCTGTGCAAGTTTATTTTATCTGGTAATGGAATGCATTTGGTTTTGACAGAGACACTGAGAGTTATGAAATATTACACCAGAAGAAATAGACTGGGAGATTGGATGAGTGAAAGAAAATTTCAATTGGTTCCACTCAAGATTCATGGCTAAGAGGAGCCTAGTTTGATAGCCATAGATTGAATGAGCTTCCAATTGAGTCATGACATTAGTATTCACTTTAATATTCTTTTCTTCAATTTTCTGAAATTTCTCCATCAAAAAATTCAAGGAATAGTGTTCCTCCTCATTGGGAATTGGAGATGAGGGTGCACAACTTATTCTTCCCAGTTGCAGCTAGAATCCAAATTGAAGGTCTCTCTGTCAATTGTACAAAATCTACTTCTCCTCCTTTATTTTTACTTTATTGCTTCTCTAAGAACTATCTCCATCAATGTCCACGATATCTGCAACACTTATCTTCAGTCCCTTCTCTGTAAGTAGAGGGGTTTCCACATCCATGCCTTGTTGTGTCTCCACCATATTATGATTTTCTAATTTCTCAATTTCTAGTCTTGATTCATGAATATAAGGGGAACATGATATTTATAACCTCCTTTTTGAAATAATTTGGTGTGGATCATAATACCATTTCTTTCCCTGCTGAAAATTCATCTCTTTTAATATTTTCTAAATCTCGTATGTTGCTTGTCTGTTATTTACAATAAAGGGACCTACAGTTCTTGGTAATTTAAATAAAAACCTCTTTCTGGCTAAAACAAAGTGGACCTGATCCACATTCACACTCTGTCTGATGAACTCTAATGAAAAAATCCTCATAGGCACAAAAATGGGAAGCTTATATGGTGGGAGATCTGCACCATACAACCGTATCTCCATATATTCTTCAAACAAATACTAGTCACCAACCTTTAAATATTTGCTCAATTGTAACAGGGATTGAGCCTCTGGAAAAATTATAGGAGCAACTGTGTTATTTAATACTTTGTAAACTATTAACATAAAAGCAACAATGTAATAAGAGAAACCTTCATTATGTTCTTTGCACCTGACAATATCAGTGCAATTCACCACTGTTTTTTTTTTCTTGCCTGTATCAACAATGTTTAGACGTAGATCCATGAACTATTCTACAAGGGCATATATAAAAAGGTAAACAATCAATGAGGGGAACCTAAAACATACAAAAATGTTGAAATTGAGGAGCTGCAAGTTAACAGAAAGTTCCTAATAAGTGGGAATATCCAACACAACATCAAGCTGCATCATCAGATGGAAAAACCCTAAGGCTCAACAATCAACAATTGAGGTATCATCTCTTCCCAAAACACCCATAACTACAGACAAAATTGACTTGACATTCTCGGAGAAATGGGTTATGGGGAACTCTATAGATTCTCGTGGAAGTACAACATTTGGAGGGAGAATAAGACCAAACAATTTGTTTTTATCTTTTGCTGAAAGGATTTGGGATACATATAAGAGACATTCATCAGCGAATTTTGTATAATTGTCTAATTGAGGAAAATATAAGTTCTGACGAATTAATAAGGAGGACACTTGCAAAATATTATCACTGATTATATTCATAACATCGAATCTCCAAGGATACAAAGATGAGGTAAGCAAGCTAATAAATTCATGGAAAGAGTATGTATGGGGAATAATTGCAACACACATACCAGACTTAACCACCTGCATGAAGAATTCATACTCAACTTGACTAACCAACAAACTTTTATGGACATCCATTAAATTTAAATGACAAACGTGATCAAAATATCACTTTCCATGTCCATTAAGGGTATATGAGTAGATGAACTACACAATAAAACTTGTTTAGCCATTTTTAAATTTGTGTTTGAAGCAATAAAAGGTGGCTAGAAAATTTTAGTACTTGTGATCCTCAAGAGTAGTTAGTGGCAGAATCACTATAACTGAAACTAGTAGTCGGAGCAAAAATAGTGAACGAAGTAGAAGAAATGAGCGAGAATGAGGTTTTTTGGATGATAAAGTGGGAAAAGTAGGATTTATGTCAATACAAAAAAGAAGTATGGGAAAATGACGTGACGATATGATGTGTTAGATATCGTAAGAGTACAGAGGGATGAGGTGGAGGGAGGTTAGTGACTTGGGAATGACTTGGAGGGATAACCTGCTCATTTTCTCACACTCCCTTGTTGTCACTTGGTCAAATTGATAGAATCCACTTACCATCCTTAGGGGAACCTTGGGTGGTAAGTGGTTTTGTTTCGATGTGGTGTCAGGGAAAATCACAACCATCGATCTCCCTGATGGTTGAATCTTAAAAGCCGCCCTCGATGGAACCCCTCGATATAATGTTCATTCGTTTTGTGGTGTTGGACTCTGTTTTGAGCATGCCCTTGATTTAAGTCATGGTGATGCACTTTTAGAGTTGCACACATTTTAATTTTTTCTTCCACCGCTTCATGTGTGCATGGGTTGGCCCACCCTTTTTAAAATTCATGTGAACATTTCCAAAGCCTTCGAGCTTGTAACATTAGGCTTGCAACAAACATATTAAAGATTTACAAGATACACATTTAAAGAGTCCCATATTTATGCTTTTTTTTCTTCTTCTATTTTTTTTTTGAATATATACATCGGTTTCTTTTTCTCTTTTCCTTTTTTTATTTTTTATTTTTAAAGAATAGAAAAGTGAAATGGCTACAACGTGTCTTATAGTTGCTCAAATATAACTATGAAGTACCTTTCAGATTTTTTTCATACAAAGTTGTCCATGTTTCACTGCTTAGTCATGTCAAGTAGATGTAAAAGCATTATGTCAATATCCTTGTCTAATTGTTGCAATTTGTGAATGAAACAATGAAAACCCTTGGAAGGGACCCTTGGGTGGGGTGCAGTGAAAAATTTGCACTTACCCCTGGCCTGATTAGACACCTGGGTTCAAAAGGCATCGTCTATCTAAAACAGGTGGAAAAGATAGGTGCTTCATCTATCTGGGGCCAAGCTTGGAAGACGGGCGCAGAGCTGAATATCCTTCCTCGTTGGTGGGATGAATGGGAGGCTTACAGGATGGAACTATCCAGAACAAATGTAAGAATTAAGGATGAACCAGACCAACTGATTTGGGCACATGCGGACACTGGAAATTATTCTCCAAAGTTTGGATACAAATTCCTCATGTCCAAAAAAGGATGGGTTGATCCGGATTGGTGGGCAAAATCGCTTTGGAAACTAAAATGCCCAGCAAAGGCAAAAAAAAATTTCTGGTGCATTCTAAAAAAGAAAGCCCCTACCTGGGATATTCTCCAATCAAGATTTAAACAAGGTCCAGGTAGATGTGCCCTGTGCAAAAATGATCTGGAAACAGCAAATCATATTTTTTTGGAATGTCCTTCAGCAAAAAAAGTATGGGATGAAGTATTAAAGCAGATGACTTTAACTATCAAATGGGAAGGGCAGTCCTTACCAGATGCATGGAAAAATTGGTGGAACAAAGTTCCTGATCAAAAGTTAAGGAATCTGCCCCCCATCATAAGTTGGGGAATCTGGTTAGCCAGAAACAGAATTATCTTTCAGGAGAAGGAAACAGAGGCACTCCAAATATTGACTCAATGTATGGCCATATACTCAATTATCCCGGATGATGAGAATGAGAGGGAACCTCGGAAGGTGGCGGAGGAGCAAATAAAGGAAGGGGTTCCCTGGGCTTATTTTGATGGCGCCTCCCAGGAAAACAAAGCTGGTGCAGGAATTGTTATTCATTTGAACAACTCTCATTCTCTTAAAGCATCCATCGGTCTGGGAAGTGGATCAAATAATTTTGCTGAATTATCTGCTCTAAAATATCTCTTATGCTGGTTGATTCAAAAAAACACCCTCACAGTTCAAATTTTTGGAGATTCTCTAAATGTTATAAATTGGTTAAATGGACGGAGCAGATGCAAAAATTATGCTTTACAGCCTTTATTTGAAGAAATTCAAAATCTAAAATTGTCTTTTATTTCGCTGTCCATTAACCATATTTACAGGGAACGAAATGATCTGGCAGATAAACTTTCAAAAGACGGTATTGAACAATCTGTGGGCAGTTGGAGAATAAGGGAGGAAGTAAACGGGGAAAGCTTTGCCTCGGACCAGCCTCCATATGCAGGAATTCTCCATTAAAACCAGCTGACCAGCAAATTTTCTGTTTTTTTGTCTACTAAAAAATACTGCTGAAACAGTATTTTTGGCGTTACAGTGGAAAGTGAAAGCAAGGCATATATATTTTTCTCTTTTTGGTTTTCTGCTTTATGAAACTGTCAGAAAAAACGGGAACAAGATGGACACATGAAAAAGTCAAGGGACAAGATCGCTGGTGAAATGTTCTCTTCTCGGGAAGAGAAGAAATACTCTCTTATGAGATTTTTTGTATAATCAATCAGTTACAACAGCAATAGAGCTGTGTATGTACATGAAACTTTTTATTAATATAAGAAGTTCGTTTTTTTCTTTGGAAAAATACATACGGTTGCTAATTTTATTTTTGAGTTGTTGTTAATGTCAAATATCAAGTGAAAACATTACAAGAAATATTTTTGTTGTTTACATCATTACCATTCATATCAAGGATCATTGATATTCTATAATTAATGCTCTTATGTAAGCTCACACTAAGTATCTCAATAAAATCAGGAATCAATCATTAGATTTATGCATTTGATCCTACCAAGGTGTTGCACATGAAATCAATGATTGGATTAGTGCATTTTATCCTTGAATTTGTTCATTGATACAATGAGATTACTGCCACTGTCTTATGGTGAGAATTAATGTCATATATTGACAAGGGGACCTCAGACTTCTTTGTTGTTCTATGACACTAATCAAGATGCTAAAGGAAAGCCCTACTAATATGATGATGTTGCCTTTGCACAGGAGGTATTTTAACTAATAATTCTTACACAAGGTATTTCTCAGGACTATAGTTGCAGACAACTTTTAGATATATTTGGAGAGGTCAAATCCTACTAAGTAGGCCACAAAAGTTATTGTAATACCATGCTTCTTCAACAAAATTTTCATGCTCATAGTCATATCACGTGAAGGCCAAATCACACAAAGGTTTCATCATTGTAGTGTGCCTTCTAGGCCTGCTGGCGCTTCAAGAGAATGTCCTAAAATGTGCATCTATAAGGCTACTATATGAGGCTGAAATCTTAGTTTCTTAAGGTCTAAATTATTTCAAGAGTCAAACCAAACTTTAGAGAATAGGCCTACGACCTAGCCACAGTCTAACAACCAAACGAATCATATAACCAAAAGAATAACACAATGAGAAACACTTCCTATACATGGCTAAAGTTAATAATTAGTGTTTATTTCTGTTGTATAGATCCGAGGCTCAGAAGAACGGGTTGAGGTACATAAATTATTGCTTTGTACACTAGAGACTATACCTGCAATGCCCATACAAATCTAAGCCAAACAAAATATGAATATAAGCACTTGCTAATTCACTATTCAGGAGGCCTAGGTCAAGGCCTATGATGAAGAAGGAGTTTCAAACAAATCCCATCAAAACAAAACAAAAGATAACCCCGATTTGCACAGGTCTGAAACTAGAGAAGGTTTGAAGCTTACCTCAAATATGAAGTGTATAGGTCCTATTATTTCTCAAACAATATTTCATTATTCATTAAAGAGAGTGACCAACACTAAATGGAACCTCCAAGAGAACCACCCAACACACATGAAAAACACACATTAACACTCTGAAAATGCTTTGTTGTTTCTACCTCAAGAGTCCAAGCTCAAGCTCAAAGGATCATCGTTGAGTTTTTATTTTAATTTGAGAGTTCAATAGGTCTCCTTTTATAGAGTTTTGTTGGGATAATGAGGGGATTTTAAGGTGAACGTTGGAGATCCATTTAATATCTTGAACATGTTGAATTTTCTAGAAACACTTATTAATTGGTTACCGTAAGCCCTAAGCTAGGATATCATTGGGTTTTAGTGAGTGGACATGGTCTTAAAGGTGTGATGAAGAGTAAAAACATAAATGATGCCCTTCTTTAACACTATATTTCCATGAAACATAACAATAGATCCTCGTGCATGATATTTAATTCCCAACAACCAATAAAAGTATGCAAAGTCACCACCTCTTGGGGTTTTAGCCTAGAAATTGGGGTCTTTAACTTCAAATGAAAATTTCTCTCAAACCAAAAGGCCTCTCGAGGCATGCAACATACCACTGGAAACATATTGACAAGGAGAATCCACTAGGAATGATTTTTGGGGTAAAATTATTTGTTTTCAACTTTAAAATATTTCGACAAGTTTGGGGTGTATTCATTGACTAGGGAACCTAAGCCTAGAACTTAAGGTTTTCAACCATCCAACAGTGGAGCTTCCAACTTGATGTAATCCAGATAAATATAAGAAGCATTCATTAACTGCATGACATCAATGAGAGGTGTTTTTGTCAAGGTCAAGCCCCAGGGTTGACATCAATGACAACACCATCCAACACTAAGAAAATGGGTGACAAGTTATGAGCGATAGGGGAATGAGGATGAGGTGGAAGACTCTAGTTAACCACTTCATGAACTAGAGGTTCAAACCCTTGAGTATCACCCAAAGTTACCCATGAAACAGGTGTGTCTATGGTGGTGGAAGGGTTAAGTCTACATTTACAAGAAAGTGGACCCTCATGGGGAGAAAGGCCCTCATGGGGATGAGAACGATACAAACTAAAATTTTCCATGGTGGAAAAAAAACTGTATATAAAAGCACATAATAAATATCCCAAGGCCATTAGACACGACTAAACAACACACACCTATCAAATCTAAGGAGCAAGCACACAAACCAATGAGATCAAAGGGTTCTTCCCGCAACTAGAGCTTAGTTGATCAAACCCAAATCACCTGCGAAGATATGGTTGGGATAATAACTTTGGCCTCCTACTTAACAACTCTACACCTAGTGCAAGTACCCTTAATTATGGGTGGGGACCCTCTAGGGGATCTGAGTGAGTACTGACTAACATCTGCCTTAGGATGTTCCCCCTTGTCATCACCTATGTAAGGTCCCTAAGATTATGGCCATCATGGTTACCATGTATAACCACCCGACCGGGGGGAACAGTCATTTGGACGGATCCACATGAAAAGGTACGGTATCAAGCTCGAAGCCTCCTTAAGAAGACCCCCTAAGTACATGCAAACTGTGCCACCAAGACCAAGTGAAGTGGGGTATATCACTCCACTAGCCTCAATGTGACCTTGTGATTGACCCTTGTTTTAGAAGGTCTTCCCAGGAAACATGTAATTTCAAAGGGATTTCTAATCCCTAGCTCAATATTCTATTATTTGTTTTGGTGAGCTTAGAGTTTACCTCACCAACCTATTCCAATGTCGTAGAATATAAGCTACTATTGGCGTGCTACTAGAGAAAAGTAAAAGATGTTGATTTGATTTTATTAAACATTAATTTTAATGGTTGTTATTCAAAGTCAAGGGTAAATGGCATGCAACTTTAATGGTGTTATGACTTGTGTTCAAAGAAACTTGTGCAGAAAATCCATACAATCTTTTCCTTTTGATGAATCATATTTACAAGAAGGTTAGATCTTCTCAAATGAAAGCATTAATACATCCCTTACAACCCTCTCATTTATTACTATGACACGTAGCACACATTAGAATAAAAGTGCAAGCAAACAACAAAAAGACAACAAATGAAACAAAAATACAACACACTTAAAACCAAAACCCTAATAACAAGCAAGCATGCATTCAAAGGAAGCATTCAATGATTAACTCACACTTACAAGCATATAGAAGGGTGAAGGGTTATGCTAATGGTATTGCAATAACAATGCAATGGAGGTGTTGCAAAAACATGAACTGGAGGTTTTTTATCCATGTGAAGTTGTTGCAACAATGTGAAGGTGTTGTGGCAATCGAACCCTCCAAGCAATCCTCTACTAGCACCTTTAGAAATACATGTATGAGTTTTTTTGGAGTATTCATCATGGTTTATCATTAGTTAACAATAAAAAATGAATTCTTTCCTTAATACACAAGAATCAAGATTAAAGATGATGTAATCAAATACATCATCATGAGAAAAATGAGTTATGGAATGATATGGAGATGGGAAAAAGGGTATTCAAAAGGTGGAGAAAAATAGTTATAGAAAAAACGCCAATTTAAATGCCTATGAGTACCATTGGAAAAAAAACTAGCAAAGATTGCAAGAGATGTGGACCAACCAAACAATTCCAAATTAATGCTTCAATAGAGCTACAAGTACCTTTAGCAAAAAAGTTAGCAAATATTACAAGAGATGTGGACCAATTAAGTAAACGATTCTAAAGTTTTTTTCAATTCAATTGTTTAAACTTTTAAATACTTTATTTTTCTAGCCAAAACCACAATCTAATTTGTTGAACAAACTATGTTTTTGTAGCACATTATTGGCAGTCATTTTGTGGCTATTGTCTGTAATTGCAAAAGTTTGCAATTAGAGTTCCTAGTCAAACTTGGAGTGCTTTTGTGTGTGAGCACAATTGGTATGTCTTTGAGAAAATTCACATGAAGAAGAGAAATTGTTTGGAACAAAAATGGTTAAATGGTTTCATCTTCATGTCATACAACTTATAGGTAAGGTGCAACCATTTGCTAAACAAAAGACCTAATGCAAATACTATTGTGCTGAATGACATTAATCCAACCTCAAATTGGGTAGAGAAGTCTCATCGAGCAAAGTTTGATATTGATTTTGATATTGATGACTTGGGTAGGATTGGTTTGAATTCAAATCCACTAGTACGAGTAAGTGTAGCACTAGGAATTGCACATGCAAGCATTCGTCACACAACTTTTGATTCTGCTAGCAATACTACTTTACTAGTAAATGCCCTTGAGGAGTCCAAAAAATTTAAGCCAAAGGATGATTTTGTAAATCATGTTGAGGATCCATTTCTAGCGATGGCAATGAGTTATGATTGATCATGTTGATCAATGATTTGTTATAGGCAACAAACTAGTAGCTTATAACATGTTTCTTGGATTCTAGGGGTCATTTAGAGACTAAGTATTTTGTTTTTGATATACACTGCATTTGGTGTTATTTGATATATGCACTCTTACTTGGTATATACATGAGCAAACCTTACATATTTTATCTATAATAATTTGGATCATGGCTAAGTCTTATAACATTGGTTGAGATGGATCTACATTAGTTTATACATGTGTATTTTGCTACTATTATATTCATTTTTATTAGATTTAAATAGTTGTGAGTCCATTAAAACACTGCTTTTGACCTTTCTTGTAAAAGGTGCATGTCAAGTGACAATAAATACAATAAGAGTGTCTAGCATTGTTAAAGGTTGCAACTAGGGGCTAATTCCCCCTCTTGGAAGCCCCTCTTTGCATGGCTCATTTCTTCTATAGATCACCCTTGCTGGCATCTTAACAATGTAAAATTTGAAACATGAACTCTAAATTCAAAACGGGAACTCTAGCCAAAAAACCCCAAAAAAACATGAAAAACAATGTTAGAAACGAAAACTGTTGATGCTCGAATAACATTTTTTTTCTAGGGTAAATTTTCAACATGTTTTAAAAATGGCAGTGAAAACCAATTTTTTGTGCAAAAATTGTGCCAAAAACACTCTGAAAGCGAAAAGTGTTCATGCTAGAATAACACTTTTTTTTATAGGGTAAATTTTCAACATGTGTTGATGAAGTAAGGTCCCTTTTTTTTTAGGATAAATTTTCAACATTTTTAAATAATGGCGTAAAATATCTTATCATGACTCCAAAAAACATTAAAATTTCAATAGAATAGTGAAAACATAAATTTAAAAATTAAAACAAAAAATTAAAAGAATGAAAAAGAAATTAACAAAACTTCAATAAAAATATATATTAAAAACAAAACATAAAATTAAAATAAAACAAAAAAAGAATCAAACATAAAAATAAAATAAAATCAATCGTAAAAAATAATAAATCAATCATAAAAATGTGAAAAAAAAACATAATTAACCTATAAAAGATAAGAATTAAAAAAAAAAAAAAAAAAAAAAATAAATAAATTATGTTGTAAAAAAAAAAAAAAACCATTAACAAAAAACTAAAAACATAAGAAAAAAATTTAAAAACAAACTAGATTTAGAAAAAAAAAACAAAACAAAAAACAAAAAAGAAAAAAAACCAAAAAAATTAAAATGTCTTAAATAGTACCAAAAAAAAAGCATATTTTCAAACTTTCAAAAAAAAAAAAATCAGGGGATTGAGGGTCAATTCTCAGGGGCCACCGGCCAGCTGAGGGCCGATTCTGAGAATCGGCCCTCAACCGCCCGACGACCTGTGGGGGTGCGGCCCTGGGCAACGGAGTGCCACTCAGCTACTTGGGGCCGCACCCCCACGGGCCCTGGGTGGATTTTCAAAATCGGCCTTTAGCTACTCGGCGACCTGTGGGGACGCAAAATTAATTTTTTTAATGATTTTTTTTGTTTTATTTTTTTTTAAATTTGAGTTTTTTTTTTCCGGTTTATTATAATTTTTGTGTGTTTTTAAACGTTTTTAATTTAATTTTAGTAGTTTTTTAATTTTTGTTTGTTTGTTTTTTAATTATTTAAAACGTTTAAACTTTTTTTCCAGGGTTAATTTTCTAGTTTTTGTTTTTTTTTAGTCTAGTTTGTTTTAATTTTTTTTTTTTATATATTTTTAGTTTTTTGTTAATGGTTTTTAAAAATTTTGTATTTTTATTTAATTAATTTTATAATTTTTTTAAATTTTGTTTTTTTTTTCCAATTTTTTTAATTATGTTTCTTTTGTCTTTTTCTATATTTGTTTTTTTAAGTAATCAACATTTAAAAAAAGAGAAATAAGACATCTAAAAAATCTGTTAAGTAATCATGATTTAAAAACAACTGGACATAAAAAAATTGTAGATTTTAACCCCGTACAGAAATTACCTGCATACGAATTCTAAAACACATAAAATAAACAATGCAAGAGCATAACACATAAAACGCATATACACATAGATTTTCCCCTAGATCCTAAAACCGAGACTACCAACTTGATTTTTCATTATGTTCATTTCAATGTTACAATACATATTTATACATGTCAAAGCATCCAATACCATGGACTGAAAACCATCGCGTCCAAAACCATGGACCGAAAAACCATCACATCCAAAACCATGTGTGAAAATCATGCACAAAACCATAAGTAGGTCCGCCCAACCTAACATAGGTCCAAAGCCAAAATTTTCCAAGGTGCTGCCTCGGACCCCATAAAGTGGCGTTACCTGCACCCCTCAAACCCCCTGTGACTCCCCTCGCTTCGCAATCAGCACAACAAAGGGGGGGGGGGGGGGGGGGGGGGGCGCACTCCACCCCCCTTCTAACCCCTCGGTTAACTACGTGGGCTAGTCGTGGAAAGAATATAACACAACCCAACATTCTCCCACTTGTTGTTTTCTTTCCACAGGGAGCCACAAGAGAGCTTAATCATTTATCCGGCCCTGCAACGCCCATTGTTTCTCTACACCAAGAGAACTTCTCAGAGCTCACAGACTTTGTCAATGCATCTGCAATATTCAAGTGTCCACCTTTACCAGTAACACCTTTTTTTCTTCTATCATATCCCTCACAAAGTGATATTGAACATCAATGTGCTTTGTCTTTGAATAATATGCAGGTTTCTTTGCCAAGAAAATTGCACTTTGGTTTTCACAGTCTATCCGTATAGCTCCCTGTACTAACCCCATATTTGAACACAATCTCTGCAACCAAACTTCTTCCTTGCTTGCATGAGTGACTGCCATGTATTCTTCCTCTGTAGTTGATAGTTCCACTACAGATTGTTTCTTACTCATCCAACTGACTGCACCTCCAAATAGGTTAAACACATACCCACTTGTAGATTTTCTCTGATCCAGATCTCCAGCCCAGTCTGCATCAACAAAGCCACGAATATCCAACACTCTTTTCAATCCTAGTCTTCCTTGGTAGCACAAACCATAATCACTAGTGCCACACAAATACCTGAAAACCCGCTTCATTGTTGTCCAGTGCTCCTTCCCTGGTTTTAACATGAACCTGCTCAATATTCCCACTGCATGTGCAATGTCTGGTCTAGTATGGACCATCACATACATCAGGCTACCGACTGCACTTGCATATGGAAGACGGGACATTTCCTCTTCCTCTTCTTGTGTCTTAAGACACTGTTCAGCAGATAACTTTACACCTACAGGAATAGGAACCTTCACCGATTTACTATCCTGCATATTAAACCTCTGTAATATTGTCTCGACATACTTACTCTAGTTTAACCAGAGCTTCCTCTTTGTCCGATCTCTTTTCATTTCGATGCCCAAAATATAGTTTGCAGCACCAAGATCTTTCATGTCGAATTTGGAGGACAAATGGGTCTTCAAATCCTGGATAGTTTCTTTGTCATTTCCAATCAGCAACATATCATCCACATACAAGACCAGATAAATAACAATGTCACCAATTAATTTAAAATACACACAGTGATCTACTTTGCTTCTGGTGAAGCCAAGTCCCCGTATAAATGTATCAAATTTCTGATACCACATCCTTGGTGACTGTTTTAACCCATACAGAGACTTCTTTAACTTGCACACCAGTTCTTTCTTACCCTTCACCGCAAAGCCTTCAGGTTGCTTCATGTAGATCTCCTCTTCCAGATCCCAGTGAAGAAATGTTGTCTTCACATCCATCTGTTCTACCTCAAAATTAAAAGCAGCAGCAACAGATAAAAGTAATCTAATATAAGTTACCTTGGCAACAGGAGAAAAAATATCACCAAAATCAATTCCCGGCACCTGGGAATAACCTTTTTCTACCAACCGAGCTTTGTATTTCTCCACCTTTCCTTATGAATTTGTCTTCTTCTTGAACACCCATTTGTTGCAAATGGGTTTCCTTCCAGTCGACAACTCCACCAGATCCCAAACCTCATTTTTGTGCAAAGATGTCATTTCATCAACCATGGCCTCTTTCCAGAGTTTTCCATCCTCTGAATCTACTGCTTCGTTCACAGTTCTGGGATCATCATCAGTAATAGATAAAGCAAAATTTGAACATAAAGCAAATGGACTATACCTTTCTGGCTGCCTTCTTTCTCGAATTGATCTTCTCACTCCCAGAGTTTGTGGCTCTTCATCTTCTGATTCCTCCTCGTTGTAGAGTCTGATTCTTCCTCCTTTAGCTCAAACTCTATCTTCTCAGGTTCCATTGGTTGGACTTCATGTTTAATAACATCTTTCACCTCTCTGAACACCACATCTCGGTTGTACACAAACTTCCTTGTTACTGGGTTCCAAAGCTTATAACCCTTTAAACCATCCTTATACCCAATAAAGATGCACTTTTCAAATTTGTTATCCAACTTGGTTCATGTCTCCTTTGGAACATGTACATATGCATCACATACAAATACCCTTAGATGTGAAAGAGAGGGTTTCTTACCAGTCCATACCTCTTGTGGACTCTTATCCTCCAACGTTGATGAAGGTGATATGTTGACCAGGTAACATGCTGTCTCCACCGACTCTGCCCATAATTTCTGTCGTAACCCGGCACCACTGAGCATGCTTCTTGCCCTTTCCATCAACGTCTTGTTCATTCTTTCTGCAACTTCATTTTGCTGAGGTGTATATGGAGTAGTCTTCTACCGTGCTATACCACACTTCTTACAGAATTCTTCAAATTCCTCACTGCAAAACTCTACACCGTTACCTATCCTCAACACTTTATCTTCTTCTCTGTCTAGTTTTCCACTAGAGCCTTGAATTATTTAAACCCGTCAAAGATTGCAGATTTCCTCTTAAGGAAATATATCCATGTATTCCTTGAGAAGTCATATATAAATGATACATAGTACACAGACTTATTCAGTGATGGAACCTTCACAAGTCCAAACACATCACTATGTACAAGCTCTAATATATGTTTCGCCCTCTTACCACCATAGAGGAAACTCACCCAATTTTGCTTCCCATATACACAATTTTCACAGAAATAAAAATCCAAAGCGCTATTACTCATACCTTCTACCATACCTTTACCATGAAGTATTCGAAGGCCCTTCTCTCCAATATGTCCAAGCCTTTGATGCCACAGCATGGTCTTCTCTCCAGAGACCACTAGATTTTCTGCTCCACTTTCAGGAACCACTGAACTGTTGCACCCATCAACAACCATGCTACCTTGAAACTTGTACAGAGTTCCAATCCGAACTCCCCGCATCAATACCAGTGCTCCCCGAACCATCTTGCAGGTATCCTTCTCGAACACTGTTTTTACACCTGCATCATCCAACTTGCTTACAGAAATCAGATTTCTGGCCAATGCAGGAATATGCAGAACACCTGGAAGTGTTCTAACCCTTCCACCTTGCAACTTCAACTTTACTTTTCCGCGACCAAAAATTCTAGCCTTCCTATCATCCCCTAAGAAGACATCAGCACCATTGTATTTCTCATACTCGTAGAACCACTCTCTATGGTGTGTGAAGTGAAAGGATGCACCTGAGTCAATCAACCATGCCTCATGATCTACATATGTACTTGAAGAAGCCAAGTACACATCCCCACCTTCATTTGAGGTGGTTTTCGCCTCTGCAGAAGGAGCATCATCAGATCCCTTTCCTTTATCAGCAGCTTTAGATTTACTGTCCCTTTTGAAGTGCCCTTCCTTTCTACATTTCCAGCACACCACCTTTACAGGTTTTCCTCGAGATTTAGATCTCCCACTCGATGACTTATTTTTGTTTCTGTTCTGGGACTGTCCTCGTACAGACAAGGCATCACCATTCTGGCTCTCCATATTTTTCCGTCTCATATCCTCTGTCAGCAAGGATGAAACTATTTCATCAAACTGCAAAGTAGTTACATTGCTACCTTTTGCAATAACCAGACTACCCCACGAATATGGTGGAGAACACAACAAACTGATGCACTTACCTTCATCTGAAATTTTAATATCAACAGATGCTAACTGACTTACCACAGTATTAAACGCGTTCATATGCACCGAGTCTCCATCTTTCATCCTCAAGTTATACAGCTTTTTCGAATCCGCAGGAACAATTTATTCACCAGAGACTTAGATTGGTACAAAGTCCCTAACTTGTCCCACAAAGCCTTCACCGTAGCTTCCACTGATACATTAAGCAATAATGAATCTGAGACACACAATCGTATTGTGCTCTTTGCCTTCCGATCCAAATTCTTCCATTCTTCATCGGACACTCCCGTTGGTTTAGTACCTGGATCTACCGCGATCCACTGATCTTTATCCACCAACAAATCCTCCATCTTGAGTTTCCACAACTCAAAACACTGACCATTAAATTTCTCGATCTCTATATTTCCACTGCTCGTCATCTTCTTTCACCACCAGAATCGATCTTGCAAATCTCCCACTAAACAGGGTCTACCATAAGCCCGAGCGAAACCCCTCAGTAACAAAGGCGTCCCCTTGAAGCCAAAACAACTCTGATACCAAATGTAGGTTTTAACCCCGTACCAAAATTACCTACATACGAATTCTAAAACACATTAAATAAACAATGCGAGAGCATAACACATATACACAAATATTTTCCCCTGGATCCCAAAACTGAGACTACTAGCTTGAAATTTCATTATGTTCCTTTCAATGTTACAATACATATTTATACATGCCAAAGCATCTAATACCATGGACTGAAAACCATCGTGTCCAAAACCATGGACCGAAAAACCATCGCATCCAAAACCATGTGCGAAAATCATGCACAAAACCATAGGTATGTCCGCCCAACCTAACATAGGGTCCAAAACCAAAATTTTCCAGGGAGCTGCCTCGGACCCCATAAAGTGGGGTTACCTGCACCCCTCAAACCCCCTGTGACTCCCCTCGCTTCGCAATCGGCGCAAGGAAAGGGGGGCCTTTGCCCCCCTTCTACCCCCCCGATTAACTACGTGGGCTAGTCGTGGAAAAAATATAACACAACCCAACAAAAATTAAAGTGTCAAAAAATGTAACATTTTAAAAAAATATCCACACTTAATACATTTAAAAATTTAAAGTGTCAAAAATAAGCCCTATAAAAAAAAAGGGTTGGTGCTGCATCAACATGAAAATCATTAATATTTGAAAACAAATATTTATATTTGAAAACAAATATTTATATTTGATACATAAGAAAATTTAAAATGTCAGAAATATGATCTGAAAAAAAAAAAAAAAAAAAAAAAAAAAAAAAAAAAAAAAAGGTGTATTCTACATCACCACTTTTCAAAATCGATTGACTTTTTTTCTACCTAAATGAAACGGGTAATCGTATCAGTTCCCGTTTCAAAATTTACATTTTATCTTCCTTCACCTTGAAAATTGGAAATTTTGCACAATTACAAATGACACTTTTTCAAGTCGGCCTCACCTCCACAAGTCGGCTCACATTGGTGGAGAGGCATGAACATTGACTCCCATGTTGACTCATATAAATACACCTAAAGAGCTCCTCATTTTGGCATCTCATCACATCACAAATCATCTCTCTTCTAAATTGGTTTGTACACCTTTCTCGACATATTTGACTTATGCATTGACCTCTGTGCTTAGCACCTTTGACTAGTGTTGACCAAGGAGATTCTGGATTTGTTTGACTACAATTTTTACCAAGAACATTTTGTTTAAGTAGGTCGGATATATTGGCACACAGATCGAGGATTTCTAAGTAGGTTGACTAGCGTTGACTGCAAACTATTGACCAAAGTTTGACTAGTTTTTTTCACTGTTTTGGGTTGACTTTAACATGTTCAAAGGCCAAGTTTCTTCTTGCTTTTATCGATTTCTTTGGAGGTTGTTTGATTATTGTTTGACCACCATTAACTAGTTAAGTCACATTGATTGTTGTTATCTACTTCAGGATTGCAAGAATTGAACAAAATTATCTTTGATCAATTTTGGCTTCTTGTTCATCATTTGACATTGGAGATTGGTTGATCATCTTTGATGGATAAGTCAAAGTCTTGACTTTGACCTCATCATCATTCTACTACATTGGATATTATCTCTCTGTTGAACATTTGATATTGATAAATAAGAAGGATTGGTTGGGTTTTCCCCTTTGTGGGGTTTTGTCCTAGCGTTAGCCTAAATCTTTGTGTTCATTGAATGGGCTTTTCTTCTTGTGCATATTATTGATGATGTTCTATCTACTAGTACTGACAATGGTAAATACTAAGTGATTGTTACTGTAGTTTATTGTTATTGCTATTGGAAACTTGAAGTAGAATTGTTATTGGGCTAATAGGACATTGAATTAATTGTTGCAAGCATAGAAAATTCCATAAAAATTAACACGGTATCAAAGCCAAAGTGAAGACAAGCCCAAGGAAGAAGTAAGGAATCATTGTTGGAACAAGTCTCCATGGTTGCTACCTCTTATTTCAAGGCTGACGATAAGCTCAATGACAAATTAGATTATCATTCTTGGAAGATGACACTTGATCTGACCTTGGAGCAACATGAAGTGTTGGAATATGTGCAAGGGAAAGTGGTGGAGCCTCCTTCAAATGAATTTGTTGCTACCAAATCGAAGTATAGAAAAGGTGAGGTCAAAGCTAAGAAGATCTTAGTTGACTCCATTCAAAAGCATTTAATCTCTTATATTTCTGATTTTGGAAGTTCCAAGGAAATGTATGATAAGTTGATAGGGATGTGTTCTTTCTCAAGAACAAGTTGAGAGATATCAAAATGGAGAAAGGGGCGTCTATTCAAGAATACTTCATGAGAATAACTTAAGTAAAGAATGATTTGATATCTATTGGAGAAGTTACTCCTAACAAGAAACTTACCCTTATTGTGCTTGGAGGTCTTACAATGTCATGGGAAACATTTATCACCACCATTCTCAACAATGACAAGATATCTAGTTTTGATTAACTATTAGCTAGATGCACTCAAGAGGAAATAAGGATGATAAAGAGAGATAAGACTCTAAATGGAAATGAATCTATTGCCATATTTTCTCATGCTAAAAGGAAAAATGATGTTGGTCCATTTAATTCAAAAAGGAAAGGTCAAGAATCTAAGAAGGGATTCAAAGGAAAAGGCAAAGGAAGATGCTCTAACTCTTGGGTTCAAGGTTGATGGTTTTATCAAGTTTGTGGAAGTCCTTTGGAAGCTTTGGAAAATGACACCTATATTCAATGTGAGCTATGGCATCGAAGATTTTCTCACTTACATTACAAAGCCTTACCAAGCGTAAGGAAGATGGTCACTGGGATGCCAAGTTTCATATGAATCATGAAGGAGTTTGTCAGGGATGTGCAGATGAGAAAAAAAGGGACCTTCCCTTCTAGTGAGCAAGACAATTGATATTATTCAATTGATCCATTCTAGCATGGTTGGTCGTATGCTCGTGAATTCATTGGGAGGATACTTATAATATGTGATATTTATGGATGAATTCTCCCGCAAGTCTTGGATTTATTTCTTGAAGTAGGATGAAGTGTTTGGATGGTTATGTACTTTCAAAGCATTGGTGGAAAATCATACAGGAAAGAAGATCAAAACATTGAGAACTGATAATGGAACTGAGTATGCATCTAATGAATTCATTGACTTTTTCAAAGAGTCTAGTATTAAGAGGGAGACCACCATTCCATACTATCCATAACAAAATGGACTTGTTGAGAGAAAGAATCAAACTATTATGGAAGCCACCCGTGCCATGATTCATGATCAAAGTCTACCAAAGTTTTTATGGGGAGAAGCTGCAAATGTTGTTGTGTACGTTCAAAATAGGAGCCCTCATCAAAGCTTGGATTTCAAGATACCTGAAGAAGTCTTCACTGGTAAGAAACTTGATGTTTCTCATTTTAGAATCTTTGGTTGCCATGTATATTTTCATGTACCAAATAAGAAAAGGAACAAGTTGAAAGCCTTTGCGAAGAAAGGTGTATTTGTTGGGTATAGTGAATATTCAAAGGCATATAGAATTTATGTGCCTAGTCATAGATATGCTACTTTTGATGAAGACATTACCCTAGGAAAAGCAAGGGACCTCCCTATCATAAGGGAGGATGATGATGTTGCTAGAAGACAAGAAGAACCTTTGTTAGATGACATGCTCGAGGATAATGGTTTGATTGATCCACTTGATCCACCTCCTTGTGATCCCTCTACATCAAAGAAAATACCATTATGGCTCCACGATACACTTCATGATGCTAAGAAACATGTTTACCTAAGAGGAACATTTGGAGAAAGTAAGAAGACCACCAGATATCAAGGATACTTGGTTACCATGATTACTATCATTCAAACCAAACCTTGCACTTTTGAAAAATATGTGAAGCACTAGTGATTTGTAAACTACCGTGGATATTCCACTAGACAATTCCTCACAACAGATCTGATAATAATATATAAAAATACTGAAATTTCTACACTATTACAGTTTATTAAACTTTAAGATATGTGGATTGAACTGTAATTAGTGCACACATGCGAATGGAAATTATGCAAAAAAATAGAGAACAACAAAATAAGAAAACCCACACACAAGACACAGGATATGCTCTTTGGGAAACCCTTTCAGGAGAAAACCCAGCTGGAAGGTGAGGCCACTTCGATCTCTTCTCTGTCTGGAAATATGGCTGCAGGTACAATGAATTAATGCACGTGTCTCGTGGACTACTACAGTGCATATATACTCTCTATGTGCTCTACCTCCTATCTCTCTTGGCAATCTTTGCTCAGCTATGGAACAAAATGCTCTCGAAAGAATGGAATACCTCTTCCTCCTAGTGGCTCGGATATAACACAACCCGATAGCCTACTAGTGGTTACGTTTGACTATGTCAACTCTTAACTAGAGTTACAAAATAGACCCTTCTAAAGTCTTTTACATCACAAACATGTGGTTAGCCCCTTTTCTATGAATAATGGGGGTTGATGCGACATCTTCCCGAACTATAAGTGTGAAAATAGGAAGGTCAACTTCTGAGTGGCATAAATTTTGGATACAAACTCTGATTGACACACTTCTTGTGTCGTTTGAAAGGTCTTTGTATGTAGAATATCATGAAAACATGTCGCATCAGTGGTAAAATTTTACCCCCAAAAAATGTCGTTTGATGCAAAACACTCCCGAAAGTTTTAAGACCTCGTTTCGCCAAACTAGGTCCCGCCGATAAAATCGGTCTAGTGAGCTGATTCCTCCACTTTTTCCACTCCAAAATGCATCAAGATGGATGAAAAAAATATAATGATCCAATTCGGATCACACCTACCCATTTTGGGAGGCTTTTGGTCCCCAAAAGCTTTTACTGAATGAGGTGAGGAAATTTTTCCTCCACCTTCTCTCTGGTGTACCATTTAGCTTTGTCCGGAAGTTGTGCCTTCAACCCAATTACCAAAGGTCATGTTGCCCCTGTCTTGTAGTTCTGGACCTCTTCTACAAAATTGTATCTTCTATCAACTTCGCCTAAGCGTCTGGTGCCAAATCCTCCATAGAAGGCAAGACTTGTTCCTCTTCTTGATCTATCACGGAAGGCTCATAAAGTTTCCAATTCTCTACATTCATGACTGAGTAAATGCGCATATGCCATATATGGTGGTAAACTGAGTTGATAGGCATTATCACCCACCTTTTTCACTATCTCAAACGGGCCATACCTTAGAGCCTTGATTTTCTTACCAGGTCCCTACAATCTCTCCTTGTTCAATTGTAGCCATACTTTGTCTCCCACCTTGAATGATTTCTCTATTTTGTGCTAATCATGCCTCACCTTATACTTTTCTTGTGAATTCTGCAATGTTTCTTGTACCTGTAGATGGATCTGCCTGATCTTCTCTATAAATTTTTCATCCCTCAAAGCTTCTCATGTAAGGTCTTCCCTCACTCCTCCATGTTGCCCATATGAAATATCCAAATGTGAATGTGGGAAATATCCAAAACAAGTCTCAAATGGGGACTTTTCTATAGAAATGTGGATTTCTTTGTTATAATAATGCTATATATATACCATATTTTCATCCCAAGTCTTCAAATGCTTCTGGTTGTATCCCCTCATAAGTTGCACCAAAGTCTTGTTGACTACTTCTGTCTATCCATATGTCTGTGGATGGAATGTTATAGATCTCTTCAACTTTGTGTCCATCTTCTCCCATAATGAAGTCCAAAATGCACTGAGAAATCTTCTATCCGTGTCTGAAATGATGCTCCTTGGTATCCAAAAATGCACCCAGACCTATCCAAATAACAAGTTTGTTACTTCTTATTCGATAATGGTCTTTTTAAAGTGCATCAGAACACGCATCTTGATGAACCTGTCAACCACCACGAACAGGTAGTCATGTCCCTTCCTAGTTGTCCATAAAACTCCCACAAAGTCCATGGAAATGTTTTCCCAAGGATGAGTAGGTACATGTAAGGGATGATATAGACCATTTTTCCTATTTCTAGGCTTGCTGGTACAACAAAGCATGCATCCTCTTATGAGCCTAGCTACCTGCTCTTGCATCTTGAGCCAGTACACATACCTCTACAAGTTAGCCACTGTCTTCTCTACACCAAAGTGCCCTGCAACCTTGGAGGCGTGAGCCTCTCTAATCAATTTCAAACACTCACTTATAGGAACACATAACTTATCCAGCCTGCAGAGTAACCCATCTTCGAGATGGTAGTCAACTGTGCTATCATCATCGTGCATTACTCTGAGTCTGCAACTGTTGATACACCTCCTTGAAGTCCTCATTTTCTACATATGTCTCTCTGTATGCATCATGGGTGAATGGCTACATGTGCATAAGAGTCCCAAAAGTTGTAATGTTTGATGTGGGTGGCCTTGAAAGCATGTCGACCAACTTGTTTGTGCTTCCCTTCTTATACTTGATGAGTAAATGAAACTGATGTAAAAACCCCATCCACTTGTAATGCATGGTCTGTTGTAGCTTACTATAGGTCTGCAAGTACTATAACAGTTGGTGATCTGTGTGGATTATTGTCTCCTTTCCCATCAGGTAGTTCTTCCACTTGTTCACTCCTTGCACCATGGCATAGAGATCATTATCGTAGGTAGGGTAGTTAAGAACTGCCCCATGAAATAGTTTAGAATGGTATCAAACGAGCCTTTCTCCTTGCATCAATACAACTCCCATAACATACCCACTCGCATCTGTCTCTACTTCAAAGGGTCGTTGCAAGTTTGGTAATTTCAGAACTGGTGCTTGACTAATATTTTTCTTTAGCTCCTTGAAAGCCTTCCGCTGACCTTTTCCCCACTAGAAACTCTTGCCACTTGTTGTTATGGCATGTAGCGGTGATACTACCGCTGAAAATGAAGCTATGAATTTCCTCAGGTATTGTGTTTCCCCATGAAGCTCCTGACCTCAAAAACATCAGTAGGCACCGACAATTTCATGATGGCCTCCATCTTGGAAGGATCTATCTTCAACTTTCCTCCACCGATCACATACCCCAGATACACTAAATATTGTTGCGCAAACTCACACTTCTTGAGATTTGCTAGCAGCTGGTGTTTCTTCAATGTTTCCAACACCTGCATCAAATGTGAAATATACTCCTCCCAGGTAGCACTATATACTAGTATATCATCCAGATAAAAAATAACAAATGAATCTATAAAAGGGTGCAATATATCATTCATTAATCTCATAAACGTAGCTAGTGCATTACATAGGCCAAATGACATAACTAACCACTCATACAAACGTTGCTTGGTTTTGAAGGTGACTTCCATGTGTCTTCTTCTTTGACTCGAACCTAGTGATATCCAGACTTCAAGTCCAGCTTGGTGAAATATTTTTTTTGTTGCAACTGATCTAACAAATCGTTTATCCTAGGTAGGGGGTATTCGTTCTTGAGCGTGATTTTATTCAACGCCCTATAATCTATACACATCCGCCAAGTCCCATCCTTCTTTGGCACAATGAATGATGGTGAACCACATGGTGATGTACTCGGTCGAATGACACCTTGTTCCAGTTACTGCTGCAACTTTTTCTTCACCTCACTTGCTTCTATAACAGATTGTCTGTACATCCCAATATTTGGCAATGGGGAGTCTGGCAATAGTTGGATCTCATGCTCCACTTCTCTCTTAGATGGTAACCCTTTAGGATTTTGAAACACATCCTTGTATGCCTGTAACAAGTCCTCCAATTTGTGTTTATGTTTCATAGTACACCCCTCTAGGGATGCCTTGCCTCTTATTGAATCCTCTTTAGACTAATTTTCTCTTAAAAACAACAAAACATACTTCTTGTTGGATCTAATCAATTTCTTGGCTTGGTTGGCACTTACTAGCGACATTTTCGACTTGCCTTTGTGTGTGTTGATGATGAACTATTTTCCATCCTTAATGAGTCGGTACTGGTTAGCTCTCCTCATGAATAGTGCATCACACATGTACATGTATGGACTCCCAAACACGAATCCACATACATCAAGGGGAACCACATCCATATCTACTTCATCAATAAAACCAGTATTGATAGAAAATCTAATTTTGCATTGTTTTGTTACCTTCAACTTTGCATCTTTATTTTCCCATCCCAATGGATATGGGTTTGGATGATCACGAACTTCCAGCGCAAGCTTCTTGATAAGCTTTGTTTCAATGAGATTCGCCTGCGATCCTGAGTCAAACATAGCATCAATATTTGTCTTTCTTGACCTGCATCTTTATATGGAAGGGTTTGGTCATTTCTTTCTCTTACTGTTGTTGAAGGCTACTCAGATTCACCTCCTTCTGCACTGATGTACATATGATCTTGTCATCCACGTCCAAGCTGCTTTCAACTTGGTTTCTCTAATCAGTGGCCATGAAATTCTTTTTCTTATTATCTTTCTTCTTGTTCTTCAGGTTTAGCTTTGGATGCAACTTCCAACACTTCTCCTCTATATGGCCATCAATGTTGCAGTGGTTTCTAGGATCTTTGCACTAGTGTGTTGTGGATGTCGTGTTTTTATATTTTCCCCCTGTTTGCTTCTTCTTCCCCTCCTGTTACAGATCCATTTTGGCACATCACTCCCATCATTTAGATCAGTACCATTAGGGCCCATCAACCCCTAATTTAGTTGCTACATGCCCTAGACAAGTCACCACTTTGAATGCCTCCTTCCCTGAGAGTTTCTTGGCCTGAATCCCTCTAGAAAAGCCTCCTTGAGGGACCAACGCAACCTTGAACAAGGGTAAGTGTGCTTCAGTGCAGGTAGGCCCATGTCAGGGTGCTCTGCAGGGCACCTAGGCCCACTTTGACCTACGTTGGGCGATATTGAGCGAAATTCACATAGGTTTCTGGTAATATTATTATCTTCGGGATCCATCTAGAACATGCCCACACTTATCATCTCCTATGAGCTCGAAATTGGATAGGGAATGAGTTAAGTAACCTCCTATCCTCTCATCGCTTCCTCCATGGAACTAACTCTAAGTTTGGAAGGCCATTCAATACCCTCATTTATGACCAAACCTCCTCCATTTTCCTATAAATTGAGCACTCATCTAGGTGATCAGGAACTGGACTTTGAGAATTTGTAAAGAGATACTATTGGTGTGAATATTGAGATTATAAGCAAGTGTTGTTATGCTGCCAGAGTGTTGTGCTATTGATGTGATGTTGGTTGGAACCCAAGCTAGAAGAGTGACAATGGATCGGACTTCATGGTTGTAATTCTTCCTTCTACTTAATAAAGTTGTTTACACATTTTTCCATATGATTATCTTGATATATGATGTTTATATGTGTGAATGTATCTGATTCCATTTACTTATAGTTGATAGATCTCTTGCTTTGATTGGTTATTTGTCTTTTGTTTATGCTTGCAGGTACTTTTTGAGCAAGTTAAGTTCAAGAAGCGACGGGAGTGATACAAAGGAGACAAAAGGAAAGCGAAAGAACAAGTAGGCCCTTTGATTCCCTTTGTCTTATTTATCATCTATAGAAAAAGGATAAGCGCTTTAAATCTATTGTTCTAGGTATAGCTACCTACCTAGGGAATTAGTATTTATCCGTAGATGAAAAATTCATCATAACACCTCCTTAGAATCTTCTTGTTGCTCCTTCTACTTCGATCCACTTAATTGCACTCTTTTTAGGCCTATGTTCCCTAGGTACTTTGCATGTACAAAAGCGTTGTCCACTGATTTGGGCTTGAACAACATCACTTGCTCACGCAAATGGCGATGCAAACCCCCCAAATACTTGAGGAGTACATCAGTGTTCTTCAGAGAGATACCCAACATTATAGTCATCTTTCTGAATTATGTGGTGTACTCCTACACGCTTTTGCCTAACTTTTTCCTGAAGTAATGCCACTGGATCCGCTGGTCCTCCACGTACCCAATTGGATAAAACTGTGAACTAATGAGGCTTTTGAAATCGTCACACTTAGTCACTGAAGGTTCTTCCTCCAACCTCAAGGTTTCGGTGTGACTCTCCCACCAAGTCAATGCATGGCCCTCAAATTTCAGCGGCGCAAATGAGATATTTTGCCCTTCCTTGATCTGATTAACACTGAAATAAACTTCCAATTGCTGCAACCAGTGGTTCAAATTCAGAGTGTCGATCTCGTCATGGTATGACTTGATGTCGAATTTTTCTTCCATTTTGAACAGAGATTGATTCACGACACTCGACTTGGGTTGATCTTTTACGAGTTCTTTCTTTGGTTGGTTCTTTGTGTCTTCCCGATCTCCTACTCCCCCTTTTGATTTTCCCTGTGCATTCGAACCCCCATCTTATTGCTTAGGGCCACCATAAGGAGGTTTACATTGCGGTTTATATCTGTGACTTGTTGTTCAAGCTGCGAAAACCTCATCTCTGCAGGATCACGAGGATCGTTTATAGATTCTTAACCCATGATTACGGTTTTATGATTTTTAGCCCGCTGATCTAGATCATTGCAATCTCCACAAAATACCCAAAGAAACCTTCTCTGATACCAAATGATCCGTAAATTTTCATGGATATTCCACTAGACAGTTCGTCACAACAGATCTAATAATATATTAAAATACTGAAATTTCTACACTATTACAATTTATTAAACTTTAATATCTGTGGATTTAATTGTAATTAGAGCATGCAGGCGAATGAAAATTATGTAGAAAAATAGAGAACGAAAAAATAAGCACACCCACACACAAGACATAAGATATTCTCTCTGGGAAACCCTTTCGGGAGCAAACCCAACTGGAAGGTGAGGCCACTTCACTCTCTTTCTTTGTCTAAAAATATGGTTGCGGGTACAAATAAGTAATGTTTGTGGTATGTGGTCTACTACAATGCACATATCCTCTCTGTGTGCTCTACCTCCTATCTCTCATGGCTATCTTTGTTCAGTTATGGACCAAAATGCTCTGGAAAGAATGGAATGCCTCTTCCTCCTAGTGGCCCGGCTATAACACAACCGATAGCCTACTAGTGGTTAAGTTTGACTACATCAACTCTTAACTAGAGTTACAAAATAGACCCTTATAGAGTCTTTTTCATCACAAACACGTGGCTAGCCCCTTTTCCATGAATAATGGGGGTTGACGTGACATCCTCCCGAGCTATAGGTGTGAAAACAGGAAGGTCAACTTCTCAGTGGCATAACTTTTGCATATAGACTCTAATTGACATGCTTCTTGCACCGTTGGAAAGGTCTTTCTGTGTAGAATAACAATAAAATGTGTTTCACTAAGGCAGAAAAGTTTTACCCACAAAAAATGTCGTTTGATGCCTCAAAACACTCCAAGAAGGTTTAAGCCCCATGTTTCGCCAAACTGGGTCCCACTGGTAAAAACGGTCCCATGAACTGATTCCTCCACTTTTTTCACTCAAAATGCATCGAGATGGATGAAAAACAATATAATGATCCAAATCAGATCAAATATCTATGGAAAGATGCTATGGTTGAGGTATATGAATCGATCATGAAAAACAATGTATGTGAAGTGGTGTCTAAACCCAAGGATAAGTATGTGGTCACTTCAAAATGGATCTACAATATTAAACATGGAACTGATAGAAATGCAGAGAAATATAAGGCAAGTTTAGTGGCTCATGGATTTTCTCAAAAGGAAGGAGTTGACAATGATGAGATATTTGCACCGGTTGCCTCACACACCACCATACAATCCATAGTTCCTCTTGTTGCAAATCAAGAATGGTGCCTGTATCAAATGGATGTCAAGACCACATTCTTAAATGGTTCACTTAAGAAGGAAGTTTACTTGGAACAACCTTAAGGTTTTGAAGAGAAAGATAGAAGGACACATGTATGCAGGTTGAAGAAAGCCCTCTATGGGTTAAAGCAAGCCCCTAGGGCTTGGTATGAGATTATAGCTATCTCATGAATCTGGGATTTACAAGGAGCTACAATGATCTTATTTTGGTCTTATAAGTTGATGATATATTTCTGACTGGTGTAGACCCTCTCATTTATCAATGTAAGAGGGTGTTGACTTCTAAATGCGAGATGAAAGACCTATGATTGATGCACTACTTCCTAGGCTTGGGGGTGTGGCAAAATCCAGGTGAGATTTTCCTTTCTCAAGGAAAATATATTGTGAAGCTGTTAGAGAGATGCGACATGGTGGAATGTAAGTCAGTGACCACCGATGGAACTGAATTTCAAAAGGTTATGTGGAGATTTTATTTCAAATTTAGCAAATCCTTCTGAATATAGACAACTTGTGGGAACTTTGATGTTCTTGGTGAACACGAGACTAGACATATGGTTTGTTATTAATACATTGAGTCAATTTATGGTTGGCCTCATCATGTAAATTGGGTCGTTGCCAAGAATCTTATGAGATATATTCATGGTACTATCAACCATGGACTGAGGTACACTATCGAGGATCTGAGACTACATGAATATACTAATTTCGACTGGGCTAGTGGTGTGGTGGATAGAAAAATCACATTTGGGTGTTGCTTCTCTTTGGGGCCCGCTTCAATTTCTTGGACGAGTCGGAAACAAAATTATGTTGCACTAAGCACCGCTAAGGTTGAGCATATTGTTGCTAGTATGGCTTGTGAAGCCATTTGGTTGAGGAAGCTCTTTAGTGAGCTATTTGAGCACGTCTCAGATACCACTGTCATTTATTGTGATAATCAAAGTGGGATTCGATTTTCAGAAAATCTTCTATTCCACAACAGGACCAAACATATTGATATCAGGTACCACTTTATTTGGGATATAGTACAACAAGGAGCAATAAGGTGCCATCACATCAGGACGAATGAACATGTTGCTAACATCCTCACAAAGCCTTTGGGGATGGTCAAGTTCTTAGCCTTCAGAGAGAGACTTGGAGTCATGGAAAGACCTTCCCATAAGGGTCTCAGTTGAACATTGAGCTCTAAGAGCTCCTAGGGGCTAGGGTGAGTGGTTCACCTTCCCCTATGAAGTACATTATATGAGAACAGGGTGAGTGGTTCAACTTTCCCTATGGATACCCCAACATACATCCTACCCTTGCAGTTTGAGACTTTTGGGAAGTACCTCTCATATGGCCAATGAGTTGGGAAAAGTAGTTAAGGTTAATTAGTACTACCGACTAACACTTCAGGTACTACTGTATTCCCTATGACTAGGATGCATGATGTTCAACACTTGATCACTAAGTATCAAGCCTATTAGGGGTTCTACCCCTAAACATGAGGACTTGCCTCTCTCATTTTTGTTGAGGGTGGCAGGGTCTTGTGACCCACCCTATTTTGATCCTTTCTTATTGAACTATGATATCAATCTTCAACAAAGACGAGACAAGTTGCATAAATGGTACATTATGATTGTTGTTGAGCCCTAAAACTACCTCTCTTCTACATACTTTTCCAGACCTTTTTCCCACACCAGCGCCTCATAAGCTATCAAAGATCATTACATATTGATTCTAGGAGTGCATTTAAGTGGTTTTCTAACTATATTTTTGTGTTTGCTATTTGACTTAGATTTTGTTCATCAGCTGCGGAATGCAGCCACTTTCCGCAGCTGACTCGCGATTCTGCAACTATTTTTATTGATAGGTTACAGGTGTCGGCAAGTAAAACGAGGCACGTGGATAGTCCAGGAATGATCTGGACATGGACAAGGACCTATCTGTTCAGTCGAATTCGTAAAGGAAAGCCTTGGTCAAAGGACGATCAAACAAGGAGTCCTACATCAAATAGGTCTCTGTTTTTAGCACGTGAAAGGTCCGAGACCATTCCTAGATCCATGGATCCCTCTTGACAGTTGTAGACCATCTCCACGATGCAAATCCAACATCCAACTTTTGTAGATTGAATGATCATGGCAACCAAGATGTTGAGCTCACTGGTTCTGTCTTTTTACATGTCCTCTGCTGAAGATTCCTCACGGAGAAACAGTTATACAATTTCCTCTATAAATAACGTGTTTTCAAATGCGAATAGTTAGTCTTGCTGTTAGTTTTTATACTGTTGTTGTAGCATTAGTCCTGCTGTTGTAACGAGAAGAAATTTCCACTAGTTTGAAATATAAAGACTCTATTTCTTATGACTATTTGAGCGTAATTTTGGGTTGACAACGTATTAACCAAAGGCCGTGCAGAGGGCCCCTGCTGGCTGAGGTTTTGTTTTTCATTTCTGTAAAGTTTTCATGCATCGTTTTCTTATTTCCATTGTATATATTTCATAGTTTGTTTAACTGTATGTGTTTCATAATTCATTTATGGTGTTAATCTTTCATTCCTGTACATGATTTTCCAGCATTGCATACTTTTACTAACACTGATCAGTGTGTTTCAGGATAGGTTATGCTCGAGCTTTTTCATATAATTTTTGCATCAAATAGTGACATGAGATTTGCCTCTCTGTTGAACTTTGTTTTTAAGCCTTTCGATTTTAGTTATGCTTTGATTAGCTAGTTTAGATATCAAATTCTTCATGTTATTTGACGTTATCTCCGGAGCCATGGCTTAACCCCGAAAAGCTACTTGGCGAGCTATTGGATTATAAGTGAAGTGATTTGATTTTACTTTCATTAATCTACAAGTAGGTAATTCAGATATCAATTCTTCATGTTATTTGACGTTATCTCCGGTGCCATGGCTTAACCCCGAAAAGCTACTTGGCGATCTATCGGATTATAAGTGAAGTAAATTGATCTTACTTTCATTAGTCTGTGATTTTTGGTTTGTTTGAGTGCAATAGTTTAGATTTTATTTTTGTATTTAGATGGTCAGCAAAGATAGTGATTTCATGATCAGTATTTTATCTTTTGTTTGATTTAAGTAGCTACACATTTACATTCCTGTTCAAGTAATAATTTTATCACTAGCATGTTTTGAGATCTTTTGAAGTGCTAAGTTCTAGAAGTTATCATAAGAGAAATAAAACCTTGTCTTAAATCTACATCCATACTTGCCCTCTAAAAGTATTCTTAAAACTTAGGAATATGATTTCCATTTGCATTAGGAGATAAACAAAGACAAAACCCCAAAACAAAATAAAATTGAAAATAATAAAAAGTAAGAAAGAGGTTGTCTTGCACATCTAGTGTGCCACACTTCATCAGTTTACGACTCCCAGATTGATAATTAATGTAGCAATTTAGGACATACTAAATTTACTAAACATTTTGGCGCCGTCACCGAGGAAGTGTAACTAGGTAGCCGATCACTTACATAAAAAAAAGGGGAAAAAATGATAACTTCTTGAAGTATTCTCTCCTCTTGCACCTAGTGTGATCTGGAGGATCAGAAAAGAGAGTTATTAGTTCAATAATTTCTTGAGTATGCTCTCTTCTTGCACCTAGTCTGATTTGGAAGATCAAAAAGAGAATTAATAGCCCGACTAAAAAAATCATTAAAAAAAAATGGCATGCATAAAGCAAGAGATTCTAGGGGAAGGTTTATAGCTAGGGCCAAAAGTTCAATTTTCACAACTCCAGCTACTTCAAGGCATAGACAAGATACACCTCCATCCCAGACTCATACTCCCATCCTTAGGATTCCTGGAATTCAAGGGGCAGCAACTGAATTAGAAAATTCTCCCACACTATCTACTAAATCTGATCTAGGAGAAGAACCTTTCTTCAATTCTATAGGGGAACATATTGCAGTGGAAGAAGTAGAATCACCTGGAGAAGAAGGAATGGACGGTACTCTCTCTCATCAGCCATTAATAGAAGAACCAGAAGACCCTGAGGAAACTATCATGGCAAAAGAAGTACTGGATGGGGAGTATTCTCTATTTCGGGGAGGGGGTAGAGGTAGAGGTAGAGGAAATAATGGAGGTGGTGGTAGAGGAAACAATGGAGGTAACAATGGATGAGGTAGAGGCAACAATGGGGGGAATAGGGAAGGAAATAACTCATTTGGATTCCCTATAGCCGATGAGTAAACCCATTCAAAAATAAAAAAACATTTCACCATCTGTCCTCCCAAAATTTTATGGGTTGCAAAGTGAGGATCCTGAAACATTTCTATTTGAGTTTGAAGTCTTGTGCCGAACCTATGACTATATGGAATATTCTCAAAAACTCAAATTGTTTCCTTCAACATTGAAAGGAGCTGCTTTAAAATGATTCATGGGATTCATCACTCAATCTATTAGAACTTGGAATGAAATGAAGCAAACATTTTTGGATAGATATCTGGATTATTGTATGCCCACTAATCATAAGGATGAGGTATTCAAAATGATGCAAAAAGAAGATGAGAACTTGGAGGATTTACTTGAAAGATTTCAATACAACTTAAAGAGAGCAAAAATGAGTAATTTAGACGAGGAAACCTTGAAAGCCCTTCTATTGAAATCCATTAGAGATGAATGGATAGATATTTTAAACATGATGGGGAAGGGAGACATTTCTCAACTTCCACTACATGACATAGCAGAACTATGTGTCCATCTCTCAAGGGGAAAATCTAAAACTGGAAAAGGGCCTAGAGATCCTTCTCTTATTAGAGCAAACAAATCTGCAACTGGATCAATAAGTAGGGCAGAGATTGGAAATATGCTTGATGAGTTCAAAACTGATATTCTAGGGAGCCTTAGTGAACAACTAGACACCCTTAAAATTCAAAACAAGCAGAAAGCAGAAGTTGATGCCTTGGCCATATTTTGCCCAAAATGTAGAAAGAAACATGCTCTAAGGGAATGCCCCTTGGATGCAAAAGTTGTAGAAACATGTATGATTTGCTTAGAAAGTCATGAGACCAAGGATTGTCCTTCAATTCCTGGGCTCAAAGCTGTCTTTCAGGAAGATCCAAATTCAATAGAATCCCTTTGTTTTGTTTCAAGAAGACCTTGGTAAGGGCAAAAAAATCAAGGATTTAACAATCCTATGAATTTTCAGCTCCCACCAAATTGGAATTCTTGGCAACAACCTTGGCCCCAACCTCAAAATCCGTACCAATCATGGGCACAAGGGGTACAAAATCCTTATGGGAGATTTGCTCAATTTTATCAATATCCTCCATCTTTTCAAAATCAACAACAAAATCCACAACTTCCAAATCAAAACCCACAACTTTCATTGCCATTTCCACAACAAAAACCTTCTCAACAAAATCCAAATTCTCAACTCTTGCTTCCATTTCAACAAAAGACAAATCAACTACCAGCCCAGCCATTACCAAATCCCAACAACAAAAATCCTCAAAATGCTTACATGGTAGAAGGACAACAATTTCCTACCTATATGATTGTTCCTCTTAATGATGTTCAACTCAGATCTGGTAGAGTTTTAGAAAAGGAAAAACCTTCTATAGATGTTCAAGAGCAAGATGCCTCTGAGGAGGATTCTCTTAAAGTCAATAAAGGTTCTGAGGAAGCATCCCTTCAAAACCCAATCATTCAAAAAGAAAAACAAAAAGAGTCAACCCCCACAACTCCTATAGTTGAGCAACCTGCATCTTCATCCACACCTCCTTTCCCTGAAAGATTACAGATTGACAAAGGGGTGGAAAAACAAATCTTGTTGCCTGACTATGATTTCCTAGATGAATTAAAGAATGTTTGTATCAGGATTCCCTTGCTACAAGCCATTAGAGAGATTCCTATTCTAGCAAAAACAATAAAGGAGTTGAGTTTCAAAAGATCAGGTAAGAAACCAAGAGATACAAAAAGAATCCACCTGGTAGGAAAAATTGCAGATATCATGATGGGAAAGATTACCATGCATAAATATGTGGATCCAAGTAGTCCAATTGTCAAGACACACACAAATGGGATAGAAATTCCAAATACTTTGATTGACTTAGGGGTTGCTATAAACATTATGATTAGACAGACTATGGAACAGCTTAAACTTCCTAATCTTCTTTTTACACCCACCTTACTGCAACTTGCAGATAGATCAATAATCAAACCAGATGGTGTATTAGAAGATATTTTAGTATCCTTAGATTCTTTGAAATATCTAGTAGATTTCATGATTTTGACTCCCAAGAGTAATCTAGGAGGGCACCCACTCATCGTAGGAAGACCTTGGCTAGCCAAAGCTGATGCTTTCATTAGTTGTAGATCTGGGGATATGTACATTTTTTATGGTAGTTCAACAAAGAAATTCAATTTGTATCCTCCAGCAAAAGCAATTACAAAAGTAGGAGACAATGAATGGGTCAATGATGAAGATATTATACAACCTGTCTTTACTATCTCTGAAGTTAGTGAAGATAGTCAAATTTTGAACACATTAGAAAATTTTGAAGCATCTTCAGAATATGACCACACACAATTTCAGTTAGATTCTGATATTGAATATTTTTCATCAAGGAAAATGTCTCTTTACTCTATGGAAGAGTTTGGTAGTTCTACAGTTGAAATTTTTCCAGGTAAAACATTGAATATCAACAAAAATTTGGAAAAGTTACAACAGGAAGAGCTAACCAGAATCTTGCAAAAACATTCTGCTGCATTTGCATGGGAGTATACTGATATGAAAGGTATTGACCCTAAGACTTGCATCCATCATATCTATATCGAGGAAAACAGTAGACCAATCAGACAACCTCAGAGAAGGATGAATCCAAATCTTAGGGAGATTGTGAAAGAAGAGCTCCAAATGCTATTCAATGTAAACTTCATTTACCCAATTTCAGATAGCCGATGGGTTTCTCCCTTGGTTATAGTACCCAAAAAGAATGGTAAATGGAGGGTGTTCATTGATTACAGGGAATTGAATAAAGCAAATTTGAATGATCACTTTCCTTTGCCCTTTATCGATCAAGTATTAGATACATTAGCAGGCAAAAAGTACTTTTCATTTCTGGATGGTTTTAGTAGTTATAATCAAATTCGGGTAGCACCCGAGGATCAAGATAAGACCACATTTACCTGTCCATGGGGAACTTTTGCTTATCGAGTGCTTCCTTTTGGATTATGTAATGCACCCGCAACATTCTAAAGAGTAGTACTATGAATTTTTTCTGATCTAATCCATGATTGTGTAGAGGTATATATGGATGATTTTACAGTTTATAGTAATTCATTTGAAGAGGCATTAGAAAATTTGGAAAAAGTCCTTATAAGATGTAAAGAAACAAACCTTTCATTAAGCCATGAAAAATTCTTTAGATGTTTACTGAAGGTATTGTTTTAGGACATCATATTTCAGGGGATGGGATTAAAATTGATAGATCAAAAGTTGAAGTCATCTCCAAGTTACCTATTCCAAATTGTCAAAAGGATGTCAGAAGTTTTATGGGATTTACTGGATATTATAGAAGATTTATAGAAAAATTCACCAAAATAGCATCTCCACTCTTTAAACTACTTACAAAAGACTGTGAATTCAAATGGAGTCCTGATTGCCAATTAGCATTTGAAGCTTTGAAAACAAGAATATCTGAAGCGCCTATCTTGAGAGGACCAAATTGTAAACTTCCTTTCCATATTTCTACAGATGCTTCAGATATAGCTCTGGAGGCTGTGTTGAGACAAAAAGATTTAGTTCCTTATGCCATTTACTATACCAGTAAAAATTTAACTCCAACTGAGTTGAATTATACTGTGACTGAAAAAGAGTTCTTAGCTATTGTTCATGCAATCAATAAGTTCAGATATTATATAACAGGCTATGAAACTTTTATTCATACTGATCGTTCTGAAATTAGATACCTAATGAACAAACCCATTACTAATGGCAAAGTTACAAGGTGGCTCCTACTTTTACAGGAATTCAATATTACTGTGTTAGATAGACCAGGGAAACAAAACACAGTAGCTAATTTCTTGTCTAGGATTCAGAATACTAAAGAAGATTCTCCTGTAGAGGACAAGTTTCCTGATGAATATTTATTTGCAGTAACTACTAAGACTCCTTGGTATGAAGATATAGCTAACTATTTGGTTACAGGGAAACTACCTCCGCATTTATTTCCTAGTGAAAGAAGAAAGATTATTTAGGAGAGTTCAAAATATTCATGGATTTCTAACGAATTGTTTAAAACAGGGCCAGATCTTGTGATCAGAAGATGTGTCAGGGAAGATGAAATGCCTGATATTCTCAAAGCATGTCATGATGAACCGTGTGGTGGACACTTTGCTGACAAAAGGACAGCCTATAAAATCCTTTCTTTAGGATATTATTGGTCGTCCCTCTTCAAAGATGCAAAACAATATGTCAAAAGGTGTGATAGCTTCCAAAGAGTAGGGAAACCTACCCTCTCAAATGAGATGCCATTACAACCACAGGTACTCATCGAACCCTTTGAAAAATGGGCTTTAGACTTTATTGGACCTATTAATCCACCATCTAAACAGAAAAAGTATATATTGGTATGTACTGATTATGTCACTAAATGGGTAGAAGCCAAAGCATTATTTTCTGCTACTGAGCATTCAGTTGTTAGTTTTCTTTATGAGGATATTTTTACTCGCTTTGGTGTTCCAAGAGAAATTGTGACAGATTAGGGAGGTCAATTCACATCCAAACTGGTGGAGAAGCTGATGGAAGAGTACAAAGTCAAGCACAGAAAATCTACTCCTTACCATCCACAAGAAAATGGTCAAGTAGAGTCCACAAACAAAGTAATTGAAGGCATCATTACCAAGATTGTTCATCTACACAGAAGAGATTGGGCAGAAAGGCTTCCTGAAGCCTTATGGGCCTACAGAACTACATGGAGGAACACAACATGACATTTTCCATATGAACTTGTTTATGGGAAAGAAGTTCTGATCCCCGTTGAGTTCCAAGTTAGGACCTTCAAGATGGCAATTCAATTGGGAATGGATCTATCAGAAGCTCAAAAGCATAGAATGGAACAGTTGAATGAACTAGATGAGATTAGATAAGAAGCAATCCTAAGAACTGATCTATTTCAATATCAAAGAGCTAAGTGGCATGAAAAATACATCAAGGAGAAAAAGTTTCAAGAAGGAAATTGGGCATTGCTATTTGATTCCAAGTTCAAAGATTTCAATGGTAAATTTTAGACTCATTGGCTTGGGCCATATGAGATTGACAAAGTTTTTAGCAATGGAGCGGTAAGAATCAAAACCATTGATGAGTATCAAACTCCTCTCCTTGTGAATGGTCACAGATTGAAGATCTATCATAAGCCACTCTCAAAGAAGGAATTTGTCAAAATCTTTCAAGATAATTCTGCAATAAGGCTGGTGAAGAAGAATCCTTCTTCTCCACCAGCCTAGTCTTTGTTCTTTTCATTGTTTCTTAATATATATATATATATATATATATAGTATAAGCTTAAAAACCAATCACTGATTGGCAGTCTTATACAGAAAATACAGGGCGAAAATCAGAAACTTCTGACGCCCTATATTTTCCAAAAAAAAAATCCCTCTCATTTCATTCATAATTGTTCTATTTCATGTAATTTCACTTCACTTCATTTCATTCCATTTCACCATCACATTCCTCCAATAAAAGTCCTTTCATGTCCATTTTTCATATATCATTCATTCAGTCATCATTCATTTCCATCCATCTCCATTCACTTCACCAAGTCATATGCTCATTGTGTCAGTTTCCGCAGCCAAATTCTGATTCCGCAGCTGAATACTGATTCCGCAGTTGATTGTTGATTCCACAGCTAATACTCTGTTACTCTGCAGTGACAGTCAGATGTTAGCCAAATAATGATGAAAACCAAATGCAAGTATGGAAGAGGAAGATATTTTGAAGATGTTAGCACCTAAAGCACCAACAAGAAGCAGCCAATCAAAGGTCAGTGAACGGAAGTGGTAAGATTCTAAGGTATGAGAAAAATTAATTTCAAATAGCATTTTAAAACACATAATCTGTATAGTTGTGAAACCACCGGCTCCATTATGTGTAATGATTCGAATTGATAGCTTCCATAACTCCTCCATGACCTTTGCATAATTCCACCACGAACTCCACATCAATTTCCAACGGCCTCATGATCTGCTTCCGAATCTAACTCGTACTTAATTGTACGTCTGCATTCCACCTGTTGAACCGGTTAATTATGAAGACGTAATCCTATTTGACCACGGCTCTCCTCTGCCGCACAACTCCGCAGTCATTTATGAATTCACTAACGTCCACTCCGCAGCCTTTTAATTCAAAATTCTGCCAAGACTCACTCTATTTCCATACCCGCCCATTGAGTTTACGATTGGCAGTACTGGTCTGTTTATACAAGCCTCCGCTCCGTGAACTCATTTTCATTACATACTCTGTATTCTTTCCGTTTTTGTAACTATTGATCCTCCTCCATCTTCCGCTCACACAACCGTTCCACCTCCATCAATCCATCACTTACAGAGGTATTTTCAAAGCAGGAGGAAGGAATGGGCCTTCTGGTAAGAACAGAGCCGGATGGGCCTAAATTCATGGAGGGTTATCCACAGTTAAAAAGCATATTAAGGAAAGCATGGTGGCTGCAATTTATCCAGAAATTCAGAGGTCACAATAAAGAAGTCACGAAGACATTTGCAAGGTCTTTTAACGGCATGGAAGTTGAGGTTGGAGATCTCAAATTTTCAGTCACAGAGGCATCCATTGCAGCAGCAACGGAGCTCCCACAGGAGGGAGAACGGTGGTTCAAAAACAAAGACTTTGATGAGAGGGCCTGGAGGATTATTTTGTGTAACCCAGGTATGGATATAACCGTTTTCAAACGTGGAATCCCTATTTCTGCTCTAGAGGAAAAGTGGACTAGTTTATTATTGATAATTCAGAAGTTTATTACGTGTGAAGGAAGGTTTGGGTCCATGTACATGTACCACATCAGGTTACTAATGAATTTTCTGGAAAATCAAACCATCAATTTTCCTTATTTCTTGTTGAGTAGCTTGAAAAAGATGTCCACAACTATACAAAAGAATCTGGATGACGTAGAGCCTCACCTTTACCATCACGGCCTTGTTAAAATTCTGATTGAAAAACAATTGAAGGAAAGAAAGGACACATGGGAACAGTTCTTGATTAGAAACTTCTTTCAGGACCCACCTGAAACACCTAAAGGTAGCTCAACAAGGAAAAGTAGGAGAAGAAAAACAAGTGTAAACATTCAGGATACTCCTACTAGCATAGCTAAAGAAACTAGTAAGGAAGAAAAGTTGTCTGAAACTTTGACTGAGGTTAGGAAGCAAGTGAAACTAAAGGGGAAAAGAAATGTTGAAGATGTCTATCAAACCCCAGAACCTTCCTCAGAAGAGGATCAGATACTTTCTGAAAGACTAATCCACCTTAAAGAACAATCAGCTAAAGCAAAGGAAAAAGGGAAAGAAAAACAGAGTGTAGAGAAAGGAGACACCAGCTCACAGAATCTAAGGAGGAGCTCCAGACTTAAAGGTAAATTGAAGAAAGTGCAAACTAAAGGGGCCCACTTCATAGACTTAGGAGGGGAAACACCAGAACAGTCACCAGCAATCCCTCCTGACCATAGCCCACAACATTCTCCTTTTTCTCAACCAGATTTTGAGATCAATCCAAGAAAGGCTACACCTGAAATAGATCCAACTCAACAAGAAATGTATGATTTTATTGAATCATTGGAGAAAACTGCAATAGACCAAGGCACTTCATCTACTCAGCCTAATACAACCCAGGAAGTTTTAATCCAATCACTAAAACAGGAAGTTTTTGAACTAGAAGTCCTGAATAGACACATCAAAAGGGAAAATGAAACATTGAAAGAATAGAGCAAGTTGGATAAAATTATCCATGACAACACCATGTTGCATCTTGGATTGTGGCACAAGAAAAATAGGAAATTGAAGAAAAAGAACAGGAGGTTGAGCAAAGCCCTTATCAACCTCAAATACAAGTGCCTAATGAGGAAGCCCAGGATGACAATGATACCAAGGAAGAAGAAAAGAAGGCTAGATGTATTACTAGAGGTCTCAGAACAAATGAACTGAAGGGAAAATGGTCACAGTTTTGGTTGCATGAGGACATGCAACACCTTCACAGTGGGGGTATGTTGAGCCCTAAAACTACCTCTCTTCTACATACTTTCCTAGACATTTTTCCCACACCATCGCCTCATAAGCTATCAAAGATCATTACATATTGATTCTAGGACTGCATTTAAGTGGTTTTATAACTATATTTTTGTGTTTGCTATTTGACTTAGATTTTGTTCATCAGCTGTGGAATGCAGCCACTTTTTGCAGCTGACTCCCGATTCCGCAGCTATTTTTATTGATCTATAGGTTACAGGTGTCGGCAAGTAAAATGAGGCACATGGGTAGTTCGAGAATGATCTGGAAATGGACAAGGTCCTATCTGTTCAGTCGAATTCGTAAAGGAAAGCCTTGGTCAAAGGACGGTCAAACAAGGAGTACTACAACAAATAGGTCTTTGTTTTCAGCACGTGAAAGGTCCGAGACCGTTCCTAGATCCGTGGATCCCTCTTGACAGTTGCAGACCGTCTCCACGATGCAAATCCAACATCCACCTTTTGTAGATTGAATGATCATGGCAACCAAGACGCTGAGCTCACGGGTTCTGTCTTTTTACGTGTCCTCTACTGAAGATTCCTCACAGAGAAATAGTTATACAATTTCCTCTATAAATAACGTGTTTGCAAATGCAAATAGTTAGTCTTGCTGTTAGTTTTTATACTGTTGTTGTAGCATTAGTCCTGTTGTTGTAACGAGAAGACATTTCCTCTATTTTTCAATATAAAGACTTTGTTTCTTATGACTGTTTGAGCGTAATTTTGGGTTGACAGCGTATTAACCAAAGGTCGTGCAGAGGGCCCCTACTGGCTGAGGTTTTGTTTTTCATTTCTGTAAATTTTTCATGCATCGTTTTCTTATTTCCATTGTATATATTTCATAGTTTGTTTAACTGTATGTGTTTCATAATTCATTTATGGTGTTAATCTTTCATTCCTATACATGATTTTCTAGCATTGCATACTTTTACTAACACTGATCAGTGTGTTTCAGGATAGGTTATGCTCGAGCTTTTTCATATAATTTTTGCATCAAATAGTGACATGAGATTTGCCTCTCTGCTGAACTTTGTTTTTAAGCCTTTTAATTTCAGTTATGCTTTGATTTCAGTCTTATTTATTTGTTGTTGTTAGCTAGTTTAGATATCAAATTCTTCATGTTATTTGACGTTATCTCCGGAGCCATGGCTTAACCCCGAAAAGCTACTTGGCAAGCTATCGGATTATAAGTGAAGTGATTTGATTTTACTTTCATTAATCTGCAAGTAGGTAATTCAGATATCAATTCTTCATGTTATTTGATGTTATCTCCGGTGCCATGGCTTAACCCCGAAAAGCTACTTGGCGAGCTATCGGATTATAAGTGAAGTAAATTGATCTTACTTTCATTAGTCTGCAATTTTTGGTTTGTTTGAGTGCAATAGTTTAGATTTTATTTATGTATTTAGATGGGCAGCAGAGATAGTGATTTCATGATCAATATTTCATCTTTTGTTTGATTTAAGTAGCTGCACATTTACATTCCTGTTCAAGTACTAATTTTATCACTAGCATGTTTTGAGATCTTTTGAAGTGCTAAGTTCTGGAAGTTATCATAAGAGACATAAAACCTTGTCTTAAATCTACATCGATACTTGCCCTCTAAAAGTATTCTTAAAACTTAGGAATAGAATTTCCATTTGCATTAGGAGACAAACAAAGACAAAACCCCAAAACAAAATAAAATTGAAAATAATAAAAAGTAAGAAAGAGGTTGTCTTGCACATATAGTGCGCCTCACTTCATTAGTTTACGACTCCCAGATTGATAATTAATGTAGCAATTTAGGACATACTAAATTGACTAAGCAGTTATGATGGCATAGCAGTGGATGGATGTTGTCAAGTGGAATTACTCCCTAGTTGAGAGGGAGTGTTAAAGAGTGCAACTAGGGGCTAATTCCCCCTCTTGGAAGCCCCTCCTCTGATGGCTTATTTCTTCTATAGATCACCCTTGATGACATCTTCCTTCACCTTGAAAATAAAAATTTTTTCACACCTACAAATGGAACCTTTTCAAGTCGACTCAAATTGGTGAAGAGACATTACCCTTAACCCCCGTGTTAACTCATATAAATACACCTAAAGGGCTCCTCGTTTTGCAATCTCATCACATCACAAATAATCTCTCTTCTAATTTGTTCATATTCTTTTTGCAGTAGCTTCTCCACACGTGCAAAGACTCTTTCTAGGCATCTTTGACTACTACATTAACCTCGTTGTTTAGCACCTTTGACCAGCGTTGACCAAGGAGATTCTAACTCTATTTGACTACGATTTTGACTAGGAATATTCAATTTGGGCAGGCCGAATCTATTATCACACACATCAAAGATTTTTTAGTAGGTTGACTAGTGTTGACCACAAACTATTGACCGAAGTTTAACTAATTTTCTTCATTGTTTTGGGTTGACAGACTTGTTTTAGAGGCCAAGTTTCTTGCTACTTTGACTGAGTTCTTTGGAGACTATTTGACTATTTTTTTTTACCACCATTGACTTGATTGGTTAAAGCACAATGACTATTATTATCTACTTCAAGATTGAAAAAATTGAACAAGATTATCTTTGATCAATCTTGACTTCTTGTTCATCATTTGACATTGGATATTGGTTGGTCATCTTTGTTGGATAAGTCAAAGTCTTGACTTTGACCTCATCATCATTATACTACATTGGATCTTCTCTCTTTGTTGAACATTTGATAATGATCAATAAGAAGGATTGGTTGGGTTTTCCCCCTTGTGGGCTTTTGTCCTGGCATTAGCTATATCTTTGTGTTCATTGTCTTGGCTTGTCTTCTTGTGCATATTGTTGATGATTTTCTATCTACAATTACTATTGATGGTAAATGCTAAGTGATTTCTATTAGACACATGAAGTAGAATTGTTATTAGGCTAATAAGACATTGAAGTAATTGTTACAAGCATAAAACATTCCATAAAAATTAACAAGCATCCTTGAATAATTATTGCTAAAACACACTTGCTTGTTACATATAAAGCACATCACCTAAAAGCCTAAAGAGACGAAAAAAGTCTTAGCAACTCTCTATACCGTGGAGTTATGTTCTTTCATTCTAATGCTTTCAAAAACAACCTTTCAACATTTGCAACACTATCCATTTTATTGGTGAAGAAATATTTATGTTCACGTCCTCTAGCTGTAGTTTTACTTTTCTGATTAATTGAGTGCCTCTCATGAATGGTTAACAAAGTAGCTCATCAATATCATTGTATCACAACACCACAAATGAATTACTGCGATTGCAAAATGTTTGGTTTTATTTGTATTCCATGAATATTGGAAATGACTTTGCACAAAGAGAGAACTAGAAAGGCAGACCAGCTTGCAAATGCAATCCTTCCCCCTCTGAATGCTTATTTCTAGAGTGAAGATTTTAATAGCATGTAGAAGAGTGCATTATAATCAATTGAGATACTAGTAAGGTTCCTTCCATTTGTTTGGATAACTTTCTCAAGTGGCAAGACACCCAATTCTACTACAACCATAACAACCCTAGAAGATAACATGAAACTTAAAACTGTTACAAACATAACAACTCTCAAAAATAACTAAAATATAAGATACATCACTGAACAATGGCCACCTGAGAATGGCCACCTGAGAAGGATGGATGTTGCATCAGAAGATGCTTTCTAGAAGCATTACTATGTTCCCAGTCCCCAAAGCATCTAGCATAGATATGTACAAAAAGGAGTCAGCACATTGGAACCTTTTGCTTGGCATTTTGTTTGTTGTCTTGTTGACAAACAAATTTATATCAGTATGATAGATGCTGAAAATAAAAAAGATATAATAATTACCATTACAGAGAGATGTTTGCTTTGAAACAAAATGACCATGGAAACTTTCCTTGCCAAAATATTATTGCGCAAATTTACCATTTACCATCTTTCTATTTAGGCAGTCCAAAATTTCAGTTGGCTAAGAAGTTTGATGTTTATTGCCTTCTGCTCCATAAAAGCTTAAAACCACCGCTCCTACAAGAGCCTTCAACATCTCAAACTCAAATTCATCCTCACCCGTAGAAGAAGAAGATGAAGACTGCTCAGCTTTTCGACTTCCACCAAAATATTCCCCAAATCTACAATTTCTTCGTGTTTTTTCCAGTCAGAACTATAAAGTAAATCCTTCAGTTTTAGGGGCATCAGCCAGCTGTTGTTATCGCAACCCATCACTTCTAAATCAATGAGCATCTTAAGTTGAGCATCAGTGTAAATGCTTCCCATCTGATGGTGTTGATGGAAATAGTAACCTCATCAGCTTCATTTTCATACTCTTGGATTCAGATTCTTTCATATTGTCAATTACTTGTTTAAAAGTAATCAACCTCTTTTCCCATCCTTTCAGACAATCAGGCGATATCTTTATGGTTGACCTTATTGCCTCAGCTGGTGGCTCAATGCTTTCCCAGCCCCTTAACATATTTCTGTTTAAACAAACAGGTGAAATCTGTCCGGCAATTGACTCCATTGCCTTATCTGTCCACCTGATGCTTTCCCTGTCCCCTAAATTATCTGTAGATGACGTTCTTGGTGGTTCTGACGGAATGAAACTTTCAATCACCTCTGGAAAAATAGATAATAGGAAATCTTCATCCTCAACAAACAGTTGGAAATTTCTGGACTGGAGCATGAGATTTACTGCCTCGTCATCAAATCTTAAAATACACCCTAATTTGATCATTTCACATAATCCCGCAACAAAATCCGGGTGCTCTGACAACAGGCCAGCGGAAATCACCTCTGCAAAATCAGTTGCCAAGGACATCTTTGCCATCGGATTGCGTGGATCATGACTTTGTATCAAAATTCGGTACTCTTCTCTTTCCCAACTTGCCATACAAGTTTTTCTTGCTTCAATCTTCATTGCTAGACCATTTTCTGTTGGTAGTGAAAGTGAATACTTGACTGTGAAAGGTTTGGTAGATTCATAGGCAATAGACTCAACAAAAGTACTCAAAATTTGATGTCTTTTATTGGGTGACAATTTGAATGAGGGGTGTGCGAGATATGCGAGAACAATTCTGTATAGTCCTTTTCTGAGCATCCCCCTCCTGCTGGAATCCTCCGCAAAGAGAAGTTATTCGGAACAGATATCTCAACTTTTTGTGTTGAATGGGATATATTCCGAGCTCCAAGATGGATACAAATATAGAATAATGAATCCAATGGTATCTCAGGATCAGAAGGGTTAGGATGCCATGCAAATGCTGGCCTCGTAGAAGCTCTCATGAACAATTCTTTCAACAGCAAATCATCAGGAATGAAGGTTTCATTTGGAGCACTCAGCTGGATATCCCCAGTGCTTGTGTAAGTTGGCAATCTAAGACATCCTCTGCGAAGACATTGCTTTATTTTCTGAGATGAATGGGCCCAATGTTTTAAGATTTTTCTCCAAACTAAGCAACACTCTGCTGCAGACACCTCGTGATTACGGGATACCGAATCTAGCCATAGACTGCAATAATCCTCAATTCTGGGATGCAGAGACACGCCAAGATAACTAGAAAAGAAGGGAAGCAATTCTACTTCATACAAGTTTTCCAATATATGTAACCTAGAGTGAAAGAGGCCATCATCATCATGAACTGCACACAGTTTTGAATCCTTCCATTTACCACCAACTCCACCATCAAGCGGAATCCAAATTTCAACAGAGCTAGTGTCTCGAGGCTTCCATTTGAAGTGATGAAGATATTTGTAAAGCCTAGTGATGGCTTGCAATTCCATGTGCATTTGTTTTATATCATGCCTCAGAACATTCAGAATTGGTTGGATACACTGACAGTGATTGGGCTGGAAGTGTAGATGATCGGAAGAGCACTTCCGGTTATGTTTTTAATATGGGTTCAGGAGCCATTTCATGGGCTTCTAAGAAGCAGTCCATTGTAGCATTGTCTACAGCAGAGGCTGAATATGTGGCAGCTACAGCAGCAGCATGTCAAGCAGTGTGGATGAGAAGAATGTTGAGAAGCTTAGGCCAAGAGCAGGCAAAAACGACAGTGATCTTTTGTGACAATAGCTCTGCTATTGCATTGTCAAAGAATTCAGTGTTTCATAAGAGAACGAAACACATTGATACCAGGTTTCACTACATCAGAGAATTGGTGAACAATGGAGAAATTGTCCTAGAACATTGCAGGACCCAAGAACAGGTAGCAGACATCTTGACAAAGCCATTGGATCAGAAAAGCTTTGAATTTTTGAGAAAGTGTCTCGGTATGACCGAATGCCCAGCTGTTGAAATTAAAGGGGAGTGTTGAAATCTAATTTCAACGCAGCTGCCAAAAACCGGTCAGCTAATCCGCCGGAAAGCTCTCGGGTTGATTTTAGGCAAAGGTACTTTTCCGATGTTTGAACCCGAGAAATTTTGGAGCTGACACGTGGTTCAGCCCTGACGTAACGCAACGTCATTTTCTCGGAGGTTAAAGTTCAGCACTTGTTGGTCTTCCGATATTGCCCTCCACCGTCGGATGTGCTCCACTTTCTTCAACCGTTGATTGCCCGAAGCTGCTCCAAACCTGCATACGGCAAATATTAAATTCATAGCGTGGAGTAAATCTAAGTTTTGTTGACCATACGTTTAATTAATGAAATGTCATAGTGGTAGGTAGTATATTGAAGTTTTCATATATTGCACGTAAATGTTTTTAATCGGAGGTATGGGCGCATATGCTCATTAACTAAGTATTGTAAGGGATATGGGTACGTAACTTTTTTTTTATGTTTTTTATGCGTTGACCATTTTTGAGTAATGGTATGTAAAAAGATCATTGACACGAGTTAAAAAAAACAGATGAACGAGCCAAGGAGAAATATGCTCGTGGGTTGTAATGGTGGTGGTGTTGATTTTGTAAAACAGAGGTGTAAAAAAAACCATGTGTGGTTTTGCACAGCAGTGCATAAAGGAAATGGTGGAGCGAGAATTTTTGTAACTCTGTAAGTTTTGTTTTTACAGCAGTATGTAAAATTGTTTTACACAAGTGAATGTAAAAGGGGATTTACAGCAGTAAACCCAGTTCAGTAAATTCTCAGAAATGTTTTTTTTATGGAGGTGAATTACTCTGTTTCTCTGTGAAATTTTTTTTGAGTCTTCTGTGTGCATAAAAGATCCTGGAGTCAAAGAACAGAGCATTGTCTCTGTGTTTAAATTGAATCTTGGTTTTTGGTATTTTCCCCATCAAAAATACCCAACAGTGGTATCAGAGCAGGCTTAGGCTCTTGAAGGTGTTCAAGAAGCTGAAGGGAGAAGGTTGTTGCTGCAGCAAAACTTCTCAGGCAGACAGAAGACAGTCAACAAAAGATTCAGGTATTCCAAAAAGCTTTTTTTTGTGTTGCTGAAGAAGCAGTGATTTGTTTTAAACACGCAGTCAAGGATTTAGAGGCATAGATCAGAATACAAGGAATGGCCAGCACAAGCACTGGTATGGGTTTGTTTAACACCCAGCTCCCACAGTTTAATGGGAAAAACTATGACTACTGGGCAATAACGATGACAGCCCTGTTTGCCTCTCAAGACTTATGGGAAATAGTTGAGGAAGGTTTTGAAGAACCAGCAGATGAAACTGAGTTCAATGCACTAACTCAGGGGGAGAGAGATCAGCTGAAGAGCAATAGGAAGAAGGATTCGAAAGCCCGTATGTTGTTGTATCTAGCAGTAGACCAGAGTGTGTTTCCAAGGTTAGCAGCAGCTAAGACAGCAAATGAAGCATGGAAAACCCTCAAGACAGCCTATCAAGGCATGGAGAGAGTGAAGACAGCAAAGCTACAATTGCTGAGAAAGGATTTTGAGAACTTGAACATGAAGGAGTCAGATAACATTGACTCATTCTTCACTCATGTGATTGGTGTAATCACACAAATGAGAACTCATGGAGAAACCATTGAAGATAGAAGGATTGTGGAGAAAATATTGAGGGTCTTACCCTCAAAGTTTGATGCAATAGTCACCACCATTGAAGAGACAAAGGATCTCTCAAGCTATTCAGTTGATGAGCTACATGCATCACTGATAACACATGAGCAGAGGTTGAGTAGGAATGAAAACTCATCTTTTGAGCAAGCCTTCAAGACCCAGATGTCCTTTGGAAGAGGAAGAGGTCAAGGCAGAGGAAACCGAAGAGGAAGAGGCAGAAGCCAGAACAGAGGTGGAAGGAACAACCCATCAAATGCACAAGGAAGAGGCAGCAATACAAATCAGAACCAAGGTCAAGGCAGCAGCCAACAAGGAGGACAACATCAGGTTCAAGGACAAAGGTATGATAAATCTAATGTTCAATGCTATTATTGCAAAAAGTATGGACATTATGCTAGTGATTGTAGAAAGAAACAGCATGATAAGAACAACAGACAAAATGCAAATGTTACAAGAGAAAACAGCAGTCAAGACAATGTCCTGTTAGCTTGTAACATGGCTGAAACACATAGTGAGGACATATGGTTTTTAGACTCAGGTTGCAGCAATCATATGACAGGGAACATAGCCCTCTTTTCAGCGTTAAATCAGAATTTGAAATCAGAGGTCACACTAGGAACTGATAGTAAAGTGTCTGTTATGGGAAAAGGGGAGGTAAAAATATTTACAAAACAAGGAGAAAGGAAAACCATAGCAGATGTCTACTATGTCCCCAGAATGAGATGTAACCTATTGAGTGTTGGACAACTTATCCAAAAGGGTTACAATGTTTACTTTGAAAATGATGTGTGCACCATCAAGGACATACCACCCAGCAAAAGATGCATTGCTGAAGTGAAGATGACAAGGAACAGGATGTTCCCTCTCCGGATCAGGGCAGACTTGAAGAACAAAAGGGAAATGGCAGCGGTCACCCAAGAGGCCTTCCAAAGTGTGCCAAAGGATGAGAACTGGTTATGGCACTTGAGATTTGGGCATCTCAATTTTGGAGGTCTAAATTTGTTGAGCAGAAAAGGAATGGTAAAGGGATTACCATTGATAGAGAAACCGGACAGCCTATGTGAAGGCTGCATTTTGGGAAAACAACATAGAGAAAGTTTTCCATCAGGGAAGAGCATAAGGGCAAAGACACCCTTAGAAATCATCCACTCAGATTTGTGTGGACCAATGCAAGCTCCATCATTAGCTGGCAGCCTATATTTCTTGACATTCATTGATGACTGTACAAGAAAGACTTGGATATATTTCCTTAAAAACAAAAGTGAAGTCTTTGAGAAATTCCAAAATTTCAAAGCACTTGTGGAGAACCAAAGCGGGCTGCACATAAAAGTATTGAGAACTGATAGAGGAGGTGAGTATATCTCAAATGAATTCCTAAAGTTTTGTAGAGAAAATGGAATACATAAACAGTTCACAACTCGGTACACTCCGCAGCAAAATGGAGTTGCTGAAAGGAAGAACAGGACCATCATGGACATGGCGAGGAGCATGCTAAAGGCAAAGCATTTGCCAAATGAGTATTGGGGTGAAGCTGTACATTGTGCAGTTTATATATTGAACAGGTGTCCTACAAAAGCAGTCATGAACAAGGTGCCAGAAGAGGCATGGAGTGGGAGAAAGCAAGGAGTCACCCACATGAGAGTTTTTGGGTGTGTGGCCTATGCACACATTCCGGATCAGCTAAGGAGGAAGTTGGACAGCAAAGGGGAGAAATGCATCTTCATTGGATACAGTGATGAATCCAAAGCCTACAGGCTGTACATTCCATCTACCAAGAAGTTTTTTGTCAGCAGGGATGTTCAATTCATTGAAGAGGAAGCTTGGGATGGAAGCATAGAGAAAACAGTGAATGTCAAGAGTTGTTTGTCTCATGATGAAGATGAAGAGGAAGTGGCTGAAATACATCCCCAAACAGCAGCGCCAACACAAGGACAGCAAGGAACACCATTGAGGATCAATGAGAGTGCTTCTCCGAACACACCACAAGGAGGAAATTCAAGTGCATCTTCAAGCACTTGCACACCAAGTGAACGAGGTAAGAAGTTTAGAAATCTAAGTGACATTTATGATGAAGGAATGAATTCCTTATTTGCCTTGTATTGTCATGTTGATGATCCTATTCATTTTGAGGATGCAATTAAAGATAGGAAATGGATAGAAGCTATGGATGAGGAGATGAATGCCATAGAGAGAAACAAAACATGGGATTTGGTTGAGTTACCAAAAGGCAAAGAAGTTATTGGTGTGAAATGGGTCTACAAGACCAAGAGCAATGCTGAAGGCAAGATTGAAAGGCATAAAGCAAGGCTGGTTGTCAAAGGCTACAAGCAGCAGTATGGGAGAGATTATGAGGAGACTTTCGCCCCGGTTGCAAGAATGGAAACCGTGAGGGCAGTGCTGTCCATAGCAGCTCAAAACAAATGGAAAGTCTACCAAATGGATGTGAAATCAGCATTCCTAAATGGAGTGTTAAAGGAAGAGGTTTATGTGGAACAACCTCTAGGCTATGAGAAGAAAGGTGAAGAGCACAAAGTGTGCAAATTGAAGAAAGCTCTTTATGGGCTGAAGCAAGCGCCAAGAGCATGGTACAGCAGGATAGATTCTTATCTATTGGATAATGAATTTGACAAGTGTGAAGGAGAACCCACAGTCTACATCAAGGAAAATGATGGTAAAATTTTAATTGTTGTTTTGTATGTTGATGATGTGATTTTCACAGGTAATGATGATCAGCTCATTAAGAATTTTAAATCAGTCATGAAGGATGAATTTGAAATGACTGACATGGGTTTCTTGAGATACTTCTTAGGCATAGAAGTAGATCAAAATGAAAAAGGAATTTTTATATCTCAAGCAAGATATGTAAATCAAATTTTGAGCAGATTTAAGATGGAAGAATGCAAGGCAGCAATCACTCCCACAGTGATGGGATTAAAACTCAGCAGAGAGGATAGCAGCAAGGATTTTGATCCTAGCCTGTACAAAAGCATTGTGGGCAGTCTTATGTATTTAACAGCTACTAGGCCTGATTTAATGTATGCTGTTAGTTTGATTTCCAGATTCATGGAGAGACCAAAGGAGGCACATTGGCAGGCAGCAAAGAGAATTTTGAGGTATGTCAAAGGCACCAAAATGTTTGGAATTTTATATCATGCCTCAGAACATTCAGAATTGGTTGGATACACTGACAGTGATTGGGCTGGAAGTGTAGATGATCGGAAGAGCACTTCCGGTTATGTTTTTAATATGGGTTCAGGAGCCATTTCATGGGCTTCTAAGAAGCAGTCCATTGTAGCATTGTCTACAGCAGAGGCTGAATATGTGGCAGCTACAGCAGCAGCATGTCAAGCAGTGTGGATGAGAAGAATGTTGAGAAGCTTAGGCCAAGAGCAGGCAAAAACGACAGTGATCTTTTGTGACAATAGCTCTGCTATTGCATTGTCAAAGAATTCAGTGTTTTATAAGAGAACGAAACACATTGATACCAGGTTTCACTACATCAGAGAATTGGTGAACAATGGAGAAATTGTCCTAGAACATTGCAGGACTCAAGAACAGGTAGCAGACATCTTGACAAAGCCATTGGATCAGAAAAGCTTTGAATTTTTGAGAAAGTGTCTCGGTATGACCGAATGCCCAGCTGTTGAAATTAAAGGGGAGTGTTGAAATCTAATTTCAACGCAGCTGCCAGAAACCGGTCAGCTAATCCGCCGGAAAGCTCTCGGGTTGATTTCAGGCAAAGGTACTTTTCCGATGTTTGAACCCGAGAAATTTTGGAGCTGACACATGGTTCAGCCCTGACGTAACGCAACGTCATTTTCTCGGAGGTTAAAGTTCAGCACTTGTTGGTCTTCCGATATTGCCCTCCACCGTCGGATGTGCTCCACTTTCTTCAACCGTTGATTGCCCGAAGCTGCTCCAAACCTGCATACGGCAAATATTAAATTCATAGCGTGGAGTAAATCTAAGTTTTGTTGACCATACGTTTAATTAATGAAATGTCATAGTGGTAGGTAGTATATTGAAGTTTTCATATATTGCACGTAAATGTTTTTAATCGGAGGTATGGGCGCATATGCTCATTAACTAAGTATTGTAAGGGATATGGGTACGTAACTTTTTTTTATGTTTTTTTATGCGTTGACCATTTTTGAGTAATGGTATGTAAAAAGATCATAGACACGAGTTAAAAAAAAGATGAACGAGCCAAGGAGAAATATGCTCGTGGGTTGTAATGGTGGTGGTGTTGATTTTGTAAAACAGAGGTGTAAAAAAAACCATGTGTGGTTTTGCACAGCAGTGCATAAAGGAAATGGTGGAGCGAGTTTTTGTAACTCTGTAAGTTTTTTTTTACAGCAGTATGTAAAATTGTTTTACACCAGTAAATGTAAAAGGGGATTTACAGCAGTAAACCCAATTCAGTAAATTCTCAGAAATGTTTTTTTTATGGAGGTGAATTACTCTGTTTCTCTGTGAAATTTTTTTTGAGTCTTCTGTGGGCATAAAAGATCCTGGAGTCAAAGAACAGAGCATTGTCTGTGTTTAAATTGAATCTTGGTTTTTGGTATTTTCCCCATCAAAAATACCCAACAATTTGGAGATGTTTGGCAATGACGTCACATCCTTTCCCGGGACCCGAACTCAACAACAACCCCCATCAATTGGAGGGCCCTCTTGAAGTCATGCATGGGTTTGCTGTAAAACGAAATATCAATGAAGGGAAGGTCATTTAACTGAAAACCAGCAGATTGCCATTCACTATTGAACAGAAATGACATGTTTGGAGATTGGCACCCCCGACATGTTCTTAGCCATTTTCCTTCTGTTATGGTTCTCATGAACACTTCTGGAAGTGTCTCAGTACGGTTTACTGTCAAATACTGTATCCACTCTAGGAGTAAAAAGACTCTCTTGCTCAAGAGGAGAAGACAATCCAGGCAAAGCAACATCTGGGGGACTTAAATGTGGAATATCCACAGCTCCAAGCGCAATTCTGATGAACGATTCAAGATCATCTTCCCCTTTCAAACCACCAACACAGGAAGGTGGTTTCATGTAAGCACTTGAAAGGGCAACTAATTCACGTTCAGCCCATGGGTTGCTGCCCAGTAGTTTAGCCCAATTGCTTATGGATGCCGGCACAAGTTTTGCTCCAGAACTCATGACTATGTATCCAGAGTCATCAACTACTGGTAAATCTGAGCATAATCTTTGAAAATCTTTACCGTTGATATAGTAACGGGCATATGAAAAATATAAAAACTGAGTAACAGTGATGACAAACTTCCTGTTCCTGGAAACCTTAGCTTGCTCTAGGAGCTGCTTACTGAAACTTGAAACAGAAAGCTCAGTGATCTGAGGATAGTGATTAAACCATCCCCGTAACTTTGGCCATGGAAAATCCAAATTTCGCATCGCCATTTGAGTGCCATCTGGAATAAATTTGAAATTCACTACACCACCAAACTCCCCAATCCAACTTCCCAACCATGAAATAGGTTCCACTTCAGAGGAAAAATATATTCTGCAGCCATTAGATATATCAGATAAACTAGCCCAACCCACTCTGTTGCGACCATTAACATACTTAAAGAGAGGAACATTTCGTATAGAACTTGAAAGCTCTTCCTCCCAGTGTTCAGCAAGCAAGTGCAGAAGTTGCACGTCTAAATCCTCCGACAGATTTGCAACCCAGCCAGAGGTGCTCTGAATGAATTGGAGTACCACTGGTAAGGCACATATCCCACTCCTAGGACTTCCAAGCCTCGTGAAAATTTCTCCATGCAAGAATGTACAATGAACAACCCAGTTGACCGCAAAGCACTAGGCCTCTCTACGCCACTTTATCTCTCTGAAGGCAGGCAGTATTCTGTGAGCTTCTTTAGGCATACAATAAGCATTGTGTGTCTCAGAAAAGATGGCTTCTTCTTCCTTCAGCTGAGCCTGAATGGAATCCCTAACTAGTCTTATCTCCCTACAAGAGAAAATATTAACTGGCACGTACTTGAAGAAATTTGCACTGGATATGGGAGGTGCTGACTCATCACAGTGCATAAGGGTAATAAAGGCCGAAAAAAATGCTGATGGAATGCACTTAAGCATTCCCAGGTTTCACTTATTGTCTAAAATGATGCTCTCCCGAAGAAACAAGTAAGAAATCTGCTTGAATTATAAATGGAAATCCAGTGACCATTTCTGTGGGTAGAAAAGCATAAATACCAGCAGCTACCGTATTTCCAGTTCTTTTGAGGCGTTGTGCCATTGGGAAAGCCACTGTTATTAACCATTTGTTGATGCCTTTCCTCTCCTCTACTCGACTCCGCTCCTGAACAGGAAAACACTGCCTGCACATATAATAACTGCATTCACTGTTTCTGTCCTCGTTTCCTTGCGCTGAAAGATGAAGAATGAAACATTCACTGTCACTATTCTTCACAGTTCTGAATCCTGTTTCTCGTGAGATAGAGATTGCATTAACCATGTTCAAGCGAGTGTCTTCATTATATTCCCGAACCGATAGATTTTTTATTTTAGACATAAACAGAATTACTTCAGGGTGAACGTTCGCCAGCTGCGCTTTCACAGCATCAACCTTCTCTGGACGCAAAGGTAGAACTATAATTGTGTTTGGAAGCTCGGCCCGGTGACCGTATACTTCCTGAAGTTGCTCAATAGACAGAAAATGTACTTATTGGATAGACTTTTTCAATACGCCATCATGCACATTAAAATGAAAGATACGTATGTCCAAGATACGATTCTGGGAAGTTTCAACTTACGCTATGGGGATTCAAAAGTTTTTAGCACTTCATTTTCTAGGGTTGTGTTTTTATAAGTTTAAGATTTTTCGTTAGTTTTTATAAGTTTAAGATTTTTATTTATTTATTTATAATAAAAAGACTCTAACCTGTTTTTATAAGTTTAAGATTTTTCGTTATTTATTTATAATAAAAACACTAACCTTCATTGTAATACAACTCAGTGAAGTTACGTAGTTGTCACATTCTTTTTCAAAAATAAACTACCACCATTCAAACTAATTTGTTTTCATTTTACATGTATATAATTTCAACATTTTCCATTTATAAATAAAAATCAAGTTTCAATGTCTTTGTATTTGGGCTATATGTGAATGTGTTCCCTTCATAAATTCAAATGAATCATTGTTGTTGACTATATGTACAACTACTTTCATGGCCACGTATGACTGAATCTCCTGCTTTCTTTGTACCTCCCACAAATAGTTGTGCATGGCAATCATCATTTGGCCCTTATGTAACTATAATCCATTTTGAACCTCTACGTATTTGGACGTATGTGCAATTCTGACATAATTATAGTTCTTTAGATGATATGCTCTTATATCATGTTACTATTTATAATTCCAACAACTTGGTTAATTACTTCTTACCGTATTATATATATTGAATAAATAAAAAAGTAGACCAAATTATAACATGTAACAAAAATAATAGTAGAAGCAAATAAAAACCTCTAATATCACTCACATGAACACAAGATTTATTCCCTTAAAAAATTGTCATTTTATTAATTGAAGTTTTTAATATGTAAGAGGAGCTTTTATGTCTGTTCTTAAAATAAGTAAAAGAGAAAAAATGACATCGTGCGCGCACCTGAGCGCCTGAGCCTCCTGCGACCAGACCTGCTCCGCACCAGCGATCCCGCCGGCTCTCGACCCCCATGGATCCCCCGGATCCACCAGGGGGGGATCCAGCCTTGCAGCGAGCCTTCTCGAACTTGATCAAGTCTCTACCTCAGCAAAGGCCAAGGCCGACGGCTACAAAGTTCGTTAAAAAACTCGATGTGCTTCAAGAAGTTCTTCTGCCACCGACCATCCCTCGCATGGCAGCAATATCTCTTGCAGAGAAAGGATTAATCGGCCAGTTTACAGGTTTATGGCCCTCCCCCAAAACTGTTCAGCGATGGGTGGAGAGAAATTGGGCAGACAAGATTCAGGGGAAAATCTCAATAAGGTTCTGTGATAGAGGTTATTTCACCTTCCACTTTGAAACCAAGGAGGACAAGGACTTGATATTTAGAAATGGGCCTTACTTCATGGACTCTCGGGGCCTCTATCTCAACAAATGGACCCCGGATTTCGACCCAGAACTAGATATTCCAAGCGCTGTCCCTGTCTGGGTCAGGCTTCCTCACCTCCCTCTTCATTGCTGGGGAGATGACTCGGTCAAGGCAATAGGAAACGCGGTAGGAAAATATATAGACCGCAGTGAGCCCAAGGACAACATGCAAGCCTGTGCGCGAATTTGTGTCGAAGTAGATCTGGGACGCGGCCTACCGGAAGCAATCAAACTGAAGGTGGACGACTGGTGCCATATCCAACAGCTGGACTACGAACAGATACCCTTCAAATGCAAGGTATGTCATGAATACGGACATTTTGCTAACAGATGCCCAAAACTTATAAATGTTGAATCATCAGAGTAGGAGGACCAATGGGAAACAGTGAAAAGAAAAAAATCTGCCTCATCCTTCAAACAATCTGAACCTGAACAACCGGGACCATCCCATCCCCCCTCATCTAATCAGCGCCCACCGTCATCTTCACAGCAAGCCCCTCCTCCTTTTTCCACCTCCCCTCCTCGTTCTACTGATCCCTCCATCCCTCCTTCTTCAAACCCTTTTGCATCCCTTTCCGAAGAAGATCCTTCTCAGGACCCTTTATCAGACCAGCATATCCCTTCATCCCCTCATCCCTCTCCGCCTTCCCCGGACACTACTTCAACAAGAATCACAAGAAGCTTATCAAAGGATCTAGGTGCATCTAATGAGATTCCAAAAAAACATGGGCCAGGAAGGAAGTCGACAAAACAACACAGAGAAGAAAGTGCGCAGAAGGATATAGCAATGGGATCACAGACTCCGATTGAAACCTTTATACTAGGAATCTCGGATAAGGAAAAGAATATCAAAGGCAAAGAGAGGCGAGCACCTCTGCACAACACTGGTAAATCATGATGAAGGTGTTGTCTTGGAACAGCAGGGGATTAGGGCACCCCTCCAAAAAAGCTGCCCTCAAGGAGCTAATTCAAAGTGAAAAGCCTGATATCTTACTCATCCAAGAGACAAAACTAGTACAGCCCGAAATTAGTAGATTCATTGGCCAGCAAAATCAGTATGGTGGCAGTACTAGTGAAGCAAGAGGAGCTTCAGGAGGTATTTTAACAATGTGGAATACAAGCAAATGGAGTTGTAGTCTCGTCAAAACACAACAGCACTGGATAAGTGTTAAATTGGAAAGCAAGGACAATGGCACTGAAGTTAAAATCTACAACATCTACTCTCCTAACCACTACAGGGAAAAAGAAGTCTGTTGGGCTACCTTAGAGGAAAATTTAGAAGAAGACCATGGTAACAACCTCATCCTAGCAGGGGACCTAAACCTGGTCATGCACTCAAATGAAAAAAGAGGAGGGAACTTCGGCGTTGATCATTTCCGAAACCGGCTGGAACACATCATGCAAGAAAAGGATTTGGTCGATCTAAAGCCCAAGAATCGCAAATATACTTGGAGCAATAGAAGGCTGGGAGCAGGTAACATTATGGAGAGACTTGATCGCTTCCTTGTTAACATCACCTTTCTGTCCTCCTTCGCCAACGCGCAGTCAGACATCCTCAATACTTCCGCCTCGGACCACTACCCTATCACACTCACCTTGCAACGCCAAAGTCATCTCGCCCCCCTCCCTTTCAAATATTCCACTCTTTGGAACCAAATCCCAACAGCTCGTGATATAGTCAAGCAAGCTTGGTCTCAGCACGTGGAGGGCTCCCCATCCTTCATTTGGGAAACAAAGTTGAAGCAAACTAGGCAAGCACTCAAGACTTGGGCCAAGATCAACTACAAGGAACCCGAGGTATTAAAAAAGGATATCAAACAAAACCTCGAAAAAATTCAGCAAAGTATTGAAGTGGAAGGACTCACTCAGCAAGCAAGACAAGAAGAGGTCAGATTGTATGCAGAGCTGCGCCAAACAGCTAGAGATGAGGAGATCAAATGGAGGCTAAAATCTAGGCAGACCTGGCTGCGTGAAGGCGACAAAAACACTTCTTATTTCCATAAACAAGCAACATTCAGGAAGGCAAGAAACACAGTTAACGCAATCAGAGATAGTGAAGGGATCAATCATGAAACCCAAGACTCCATAAAAGCTGCTGCAACCTCTCATTTCAAATCTCTCTTAACAGAGGATAAAAATGAGGAGGACTACTCAAACTTCCTCCAACACATGACCAGAGAAGTTACTCAAGAAATGAATGACAGCCTCACCCAAGAAGTCGAGGAGGATGAAGTCAAAAAGGCAGTCTGGAGCCTCCATCCGGACAAAGCCCCAGGTCCTGACGGGTTCCCAATCAGCTTCTTCAGGGAATACTGGCCAATGATTAAAAAGGACCTTCTCAAGATGATTCGGTGGGTCCTTAGAAAAGGCAAACTAGGGGGCTATACCAACTCAACGTATTTAGCTCTCATCCCTAAAGAGAATAGGCCGACCACCTTCGCTAGATTCCGGCCCATATCCCTTTGCAACTCTGCCTATAAAATAATCACAAAAATATTATCCTCAAGACTCAAGCCTCTTCTTTCTTCCTTAATTTCAGAAAATCAGGGGGGTTTTTTAGCCAACAGGCACATTTCCGACTCCATTCTTTTGGTACAAGAAGCCATCCACTCTAGTCTTAGTTGAAAGGAAAAAGGGTTCATCCTTAAACTTGATCTTGCCAACGCCTTCGATAGAGTCAGACACTCCTTCCTTTTTGCTGTTTTGAACAAAATAGGATTCAATACCTCCTTCATCAATATGGTCCAAGCTTGTATCTCTAACCCTTAGATTTCACCTCTGGTGAATGGAAGACCTTGTGCCGCCTTTCAATCCTCCCGGGGCCTCAGGCAAGGCTGCCCCCTTTCTCCCTACCTTTTCATCCTCATGGTTGAATCCCTCAGCAAAGCCCTGGATTACAACCGAAGAATAGGCCTAATTACAGGTATCCAATTTGAGCAGGGCACAAAGAATATAAACCATTCCCAATTTGCTGATGATACCCTCTTGATGGGTGGAGCCTCGAATACCATTGCAAGGCACTTCAAAAAGATCATGGACCAATTCATGGACTGCTCTGGAGGAAGCATCAACCAAGTCAAAAGTTGCATCTATGGATGGAATGTATCAGCTCACACCATTCAAAGCATTGCAAATATTCTAGAGGTCTCTTATAAGCTTGATTGGAGTCACTTCACCTATCTAGGGATGCCGGTGAGCAAAGGTCCCCTGAAGACTGAAACTTGGAATGAAATCCTCGACAAAATCAAAAGGAAAATCCAACAATGGGGAGCCATGTGGCTGAATCCAGCAGGACGTCTTGTTCTTCTCAAATCAGGTTTGATTTCTCTCCCTATCTATCGTTTTTCATTGCTACAAGCTCCAATGAATTTCCATCATAAATTGGAAAAGGCCCTTCGTTTTTTTCTTTGGCAAGGAGGGAATTCGGAGAAGAGAAAGTTCAACTTGGTTGGTTGGAAAAATGTCATTCAGCCCCAAGAAAAAGGAGGTCTTGGAATAAGGTCCCCAAACCTTTTGAATTTAGCTCTCGGGGCTAAAATTGTTTGGAGACTTATCACTGGGAATACAGCTTGGTGGAAATCAATCTTAGAAGCCAAGTATCTCAGCAGTTCTAGGCACAAGCTTCTGGATACTAATATACCCATCAGAGACAGCTCCAACATCTGGAAATTATGCAAGAAAATTATCCCTCTCATGGCCCAGCACATCTCCAAAGTTCCAGGAGAAGGAAGTAGCGTCAGCATTTCCAAAGACAGAATCCTAGGCCAGAGCCCTATAGGATCTACTGCAGAAGCAATTCCAGCCATAAATTGGTTAAACAGCAGAGGAATATGGAGCTTAGCCCAAATTACTAAGTGGGGAAGTTCCCCCCAAGCTTGGACTGGCTGGACCTTGCCGGACTACCCAAGGGATCTGGAAACAAGCTTCAGCGCTCTAAAAGACCAACTACACAGTAAGGCTCCTACTCATAAAGGAGAAAAAGATAGTTTTCGCTGGGATCCCACAGGAACCATGTACACAACCAAAGCAGGGTATCACCATTTATGTGCTAGTGCCTTCCCACAGGACACATGGAGTCATTGGAGACTAGTTTGGAAAGCGGAAGCCCCCCCCAAAGTAAAATTCTTCTGCTGGCTCCTCCTGAAAGGTAAGGTTTTAACAGCTGAGAACCTCAAAAAAAGGGGTATCCTAGGCCCTTCCAGGTGCCCAAACTGCCTTCAAGAGGAAGAAACAATACAACATTTGTTTATGGAATGCCAAGTAGCTGTAAAATGTTGGAAAGATATTGCATCTGTAGGGGGAGTCGAATGGAATCCTAAGTCTTCCATAGCAGAGACAGTCCAAAATTGGAAGAAACTCTGCCCATGGAAGAGTAAGAATAGTAAATTATCACAGAGGATATGGAATACTCTACCATTAACTCTTCTTTGGAGCATATGGTTAGCTAGAAACAAGAAAGTATTCCAAGATAAAGGGCACAACCCCAGATTTATGTGTCATAAATCCATCAGCTTAGCTGTAGAGGCTGTGACAATTCGTATCCACAGTAAAGTCAATCTCAGCAGCTACAGTGCAGAAGAAAGAAATTTGATTAATTATGGTAGCATCATCAGCGCCCAAGATCAAGCAAAGGATAATCTAAGCCCAAAGGAGTCAACCACAGCTTGGAAGCTGAGGCTAAAGGAGGAAGAATTTGCTCTTTGGTTGAGCAATTGCAACAAATACTGCCTCTTCTTCGATGGTGCCTCAAAATCTAACCCTGGACTTGCAGGCGCAGGAGGCCTCATATGTAACGCAAACGGTGAGCCTATCTTGCATTTTGAATGGGGATTGGGTAATCTTTCTAACAATCGAGCCGAAGGTCTGGCTTTATTTCAAGGACTCAATCAAGTGATCAATTTGGGCATCAAGAAAGTAAATGTTTTTGGTGACTCTGCAATTATTATCCGGCTCATGGAGCAAAAGCGGACTTCGCCAAACATACTGCTGCAACAAATCAATAGCAGAAGCCAAGCCCTGCACAGCACGCTGGAGGAAGCCCAATACTTTCACATCCTAAGAGGACTAAACAAAAAGGCTGATCACCATGCCAACAAGGCTTGTGATAGACCCAAAGGCCAACTCAGCTGCAATGATCACTTAACTATCCAATCGCTGCCATGAAGGACGCACATCTAATCAGCACACGGGGCACCCTATCCAATAGAATCTGCCACAGCAACCAAATCACTAGATCAGAGGTCAGAACAGACCAGAATGAAAGAATTTGTATCAGCAGTCGGCTCAGAAGCGCATTTCAAGACAGGGGAATCACGATCCATAGGCCAGAAAATCGTCCTTGCCACAAAAAAATCGAATTCAGTCAAGATATGATCAGAAGCAGTCAGTTGAGCATTGGGAAAAGCATATCCCTCTCCCGCCTTCGCATCCGCAGAGACTCTCTAAATACCCCTTCAGCGCAAAAGCTACAACCCACAGTCGAAATTCTAAGCGGTAATCTTGGGAGAGATCTCTGTAAGTCAGAAAGAAGGAATGCTATAGAGTGTGTTAGAAGTTTCGTTCTCATCCTATCAAATTGTGGGAGCGCTGCCAAGCTTAACCGACCAAGCGGTATAAGCGATAATCCAGGCAATCTTACAGTATTCTCTACTTGTAATACTCCCGAGAGCCTGAGTAGAACTACCACCTTCAACAGCAAAACGAGCCGACAGCATCAAGGACAAAAGCAAAGGAGCAGCGCCACTATTCAGCCAAAGGAGTCAATGGAACGCCCAGAGGATTGTTTCCACTGCCGGGACCTGAACGTGGAGTTTAATGAAGTCCGAGCTCAACAGAGAGCCTTGGAGGACCTAGTCCGCAGCATGGAGAACCGCATGGAGGACAAAGTCCGTAGCCTAGAGAACCGGTTGGAAGAGCAAGTTAAAATCCTTCACGATAAGTATAGAGCTGAGATGAATCTCTTTTTGCATAGGGTCCACTCCCTCCATGAACAATTCAACACTCTACACAACAGATGCTGCCACGCTGAAGAGCGGATTGAAATTCTCAAGCAAATGATGGACAAGAAAGACGCTACATCCTCCTCCAGCGCCAAGTCAATTGAAACTGACCAGGATCCAGAGGGATCAACTGCAAGAAAGATGAGCCACATCGAGATTGACTAGCCATGTTTTGTAAATGTAAATTTTGGGGACAGCAGTATGTCAAAATCTATAGTAGTATAAGTAGCAATAGGAACAGTCCAGCCAAAGTAAGGACCAAGGAAAAATTCCTTTTTGTAATTCCTTGGCCCCAAAATGCTCCTGAAGCATATTATGTAAGGCTTTAGCCTCCTCCTTTTTTCAGAATTAATACACAGCACCCGACCTTTGTCTAAAAAAAAAGAGGAGCTTTTATGTAAATCCATTTGGAGGAGCATTAATGGGGAGAGTTTCTCGATTGCCATTATTAGAAAGAAGTACATGAAAAATAAGGACTTAATATTCTGGTATAGAGAAGGCACAATCTGAAAATTACAGGGATCGACAATTTGGAAAAGCTTTCGTAGAATAGAATCCTTTTTCCTTAAGAATTTATTTTGGAATGTCCAAAATGGGAAAGATGTGTTTATAGGTTATGATCATATCTCTGGTCTGGGGGAGGATTTTATCATTCCACATTCTATCATAATGGCTCTACATAGATCCATGATTTTTTCCTGGAGTCAACTAATTAAAGACTGGCAGGGGGGCATTCCTATATGGAAGAATTTTCAATCTTTGGGCCTTAGCGAAGATTATGCACAATGGTGGGCTAGTATTATGATATCTATCAGGGGCTCTGGCATATGCAAATCTGAGGGGAGGTATCATCTTACATGGAGAGGTATAAAGAGGTGGGATGAATTAAAAGTTAAAGATATCTATTTAGTTCTAACAAGGTCTATCCCACTCCCTTTTCAGCACATCTTTCCCGTATCATTGTGGAATACTGGGGTGCCAAACAAAATCATTCATTTCTCCTTGCTCGTATTTCATAACAAGATCCTAACCTCGGAAATTCTACAAAAAAGGAATTGGTCAGGTCCCAATATATGCCTATTATGCAAAAATGGGGAAGATAGCAGTAATCATATTTTTCTTACTTGTAGATATACTTACCAGTTATGGAAGGAACTTGCAGATTTCTTTGGTTTTTGTCTGGTGGATCACTCAGATGTCCAAGTGGCTATAAGCTGGTGGAGCACACAGAAAATCTCTCACAGATCATTTCCCCTTTTGCTTTTCTGGACAGTTTGGAAGAGAAGAAACTATGCTATAATCCGAGATGGAAAAGATATAAAATTGACTTTGTTAGTACAAATCACTTCGATGTACTATTCCATACCAAAAAAGTTGTCTTCGGGCAAATCTAGCATTCCAGGGATCCATACAATGAAGTTGATGGGTCATCCAAAGGCTTTTCTTGATGGAGCTGGACAAAGAGGCATGTGTGCATGTGGTGTTTTTATATTGATGTCTGAAGACCTTTATTACTCCATCTATTGGCATGGTGGACGTGGTACAAACAATAAGGCTGAGGCAATGGCTTTGGTGGGCCTTCTTTAGTTCAACTCTTTCCTGAATATACAAACGCTGCAGATATATGGGGATTCCAAAAACATAATAGGATTGGCTTCAGGGAAGCTAATAAACAAGAATCCCATACTTACTAGATGGATTAATAGGATAAAAATGTTATGGAACAACAATCCGGCTTACACAATCAGCCATGTGGACAGGTCTCTGAATTCTCATGCAGACATCTTGTCAAAGAGGGGCATTGCAATAGAACTTGGTATATGGAAAATGGAAGTACAAATACAAGACTCAATATATCTGATAGAAGATTTCTCCTTACCAAGTACCTAATTTTCCAACTGGTTTTTGATTTCTTTTGAATCATCGCCTTCTTCTTTCACATAAAGGTACATTGTTTATCCCCTGACCCTTATGTGTGATGGGACCAGTATATATATATATATATATATATATATATATATATATATATATATATATATATATATATATATATATATATATATATATATATATATATATATATATATATATATATATATATATATATATGTATGTATATGGCTCCTCGCTATCTGTCTAGCTTTCTGATTCATATCATGTTCCAGAGATTTTTGTTTCCTATGCTTTTATGATGGCCCTGATCGTTTTTTATCTATCAGCAAAACACTCCAGCTACATATATATGTTATTGCTCTTTACAGTACCTCTCTTATGTAAATATCTTTCATATGAATATAAATCAAGCTTTTTTTTGTAATGGAATATATATATATATATATATAAAATAAATAAATACATAAAATAAAATAATAACTAAAAATAATAAAAAATAAAAGATAAAATGTCCCAATGAGGAAAAATACCAATATAATAAGATCTTGTAATTAATTCAGCTAATCAAACCATTGAACTATCCTTTGATTTGCTGGCTAATCTAGATTATTCCCTTGTTTCCCCTTGCACTCTTCCTCGAACCATACAAAATTGGATGAAAGTACTTCTCCACCCAATCATTGAGGTCTCACTATCTCACTATGTCTCATACTCAAGATGCATCTTATCCCTTAACCTAGCCTTCCTTTTATAAGCTTTAGTTATTGATTGAATCCACAACCCTAATCCCTAAGGTGATTGATAATTGAGATTATTTCTCAACATCAATTTAGGTCAATGTTTGAGATTCATTTAATTTACTAATGGAAATAATCTTTGCATTTCATTATATTAACTCAATTTGTCTTATAAAATCTAATTACTTTAATCATTGAAGTAATTGTTAAGCTTAAGGGTTAATTAGGGTACTTTCACATGCCTAGAAACTTAGGCCTATGCATAAGTACTTGCCGTAACTACTTTCATCAACATTCAATGGGACCAAAATTCTCATTATGGAGTGGCATATTAAATCATCACCTTGAGTAACACTCAAATTATGAATAACTTGTGTTTTGTTAATAGGTGGTTGTGTTTATTAAGTAATATAATATTAATATATTCATTAAATTTGGGATAGTGAACTTGGTTGGTAGTGAAGAGTTCATTTTTTTGAGAGTTTTCTTTCTCTTTCCAAGTGGAGTTGCGATATTGAAATTAGGTTTGAGATATAGTATAGGTTTATTAGGTTATTGAAAATGAGTAATTCCATTGTCAGGTTTCTACTAATTAAGGGTAGCTCCCAAAGGAGATGGAGTGGTTTGACGGTATGATCTAGTGGAAGGACAAAGTGAATAAGGCATTCCATAAGTTGGTTGAGGTTGGGAGGCTAGATAGCAGATCGAGTTGAAGGCTAGATAGGGTCATAGTCATTATTTTAGGCACCATAGATTGGGTCAAATACTTCATCAAGACATATATAGTAGGGTCAGGTTGATAAACTCCCACTGTAAGAGGATACACATTTATAAGTTGAGAATGCATTACTGTAACTACATCTTGAGTGGTGATAGTTAGCCATACAAATTTCTAGATTATGAAAGGTTTGGAGACATGTATTCCAACAAATATAGGAAAATATGTACACAAGTTACTAACAATTAGATCCAAATATATCCATATTTTTGGGATGTGTTGAATTATCATTCATGGTTCATTCATGACCAAGGGATTATAAGGTCGAAACACACCTAAAAGGAGAATGTATAAAGCAGATGGGAAATTCATGGAAGACATAAGGGCCTATTTAAAGTTGAGAGCCTTATTATTTTTAGAGGAAATTTGGTGAGTTTTTCACATTTGATAAAGTATGTGGGATTTTACTTGAGAGAGCATATAGGTAGAACTAAACTACATGGAAGCAAGGCAGAAGCCTAACATGAGAACTAATTTATAAAGTAGTTAATTTGAAATTTTAGGTGGTGAAAGAGAAGATCTTTCCCTTAAGAGAGAAGGTAGGTATGAAAAATATTTTCCCAAGGAAAAATGTTTAAATGTAATTTAAATATAAAGTGAGAGGGTGGTGTTCCAATATTAGGGAAGGGATTGAAAAAAATTTGAAAAAGGATCATTCCAACTTCCTTTTTTCTAAAAGATGATAGGATGAAAAGAAATATACTTTGTTTGAGGAGGAATCTTGGAAAGAGAGAGGAAATTTTCTTTAAAGGAGGAATATTGAAAATTAATAGAAAAAGAAACTCTCCTTTGAGGAGGGAAGGAAATCAAAGGATTCCAAAATAAACTAAATACCAAAGGGGTGAGATTATGTTGAGTGAAGCAAGCCACATGAGATGCATAATCTTATTTGGTATGGAAAAACTCTTTCTAATTGATCTTTCATAAATGTCAATAGGTTTAAGTGATCTAAGAAGGAATGTGCATTTTTAACCTAGAAAGAAGAAGTATAGAGATTACTCTTAACAACTAGATGGTAACAAATAGTATGGTAAATAACCAATGGATTTAAGAGAAAATATTTCAAATAACAAGGCTAATTCACTACCAAATAATGTTAGCCAATATAAGATAATTAATTTTAGTATGAATGAAGTTATTAGTTATTTTTTTCAATTTTATTGTTTAAGAAAACATGAAAAAAATAATAATAAATAATGGATGAAAAATTAAGTTGACTTAAAGCTTAATTATGAATATGTATTTCATATTGATTTAAAGTATTTTACATATGAAAAGAAAATACTTAAAAACATAATCCAATGCAAGAAAGAAGGAAGTGTACAAAATTGATTTATTTTATCCTTTACTTTGGTTGTTGGTTAAACTATAAATTGAATATACAAACCAAATAATTGAAGTGGTCTTTTTCCTTTACCCAATGTGAAAAATAAGATAAACCCTCAAGGAATAATGGTTTATCTTTCAAATTTTCTTTTTTACTTTTGGAGAGAGAATGCAAATAGTGATTGTTTAGTCTTATTAGGTGGGTGAAAACCTAAAATAAAATTCCATTTGAGATTTCTACAAATAAAGTATGTGTTAGAGTTTGAAACATTTCACATTTTGAATGGACACCTCACCCATCATCAGTGACATATAAATTTTAAAATGATATTAGAGAACAGTACCTAAGTATGGATTTACAAAATGAAATTTGATACTATTGAGGAACCAAATTAAATATTCATTATATAAAAACAACCAAAAAAATGAAAGATAAGAATACATTATAGTTTAATTTATTAGGGGCATGTGGAAAGAAAAAAGAAATCAGAAAAATATAGAATTCAACCTCCTTACATATTTGAATAAGCTTTATAAACCAAGTTAAGCAAGGATTTTAAACCTCCTTGCATACTTAAACTTGCTTTCTGCTTGCAATAAACAATAAGGTTAATTTTTCCAATCTCCACATATACGGTAAACAATTTTCTAAGCAACCAACTAAACACCATGATAGTAAGTTAAATATTTGAAGATTTTAGATGAACTATGTAATATTATGTTTCTCATACATCAAAAGCTATTGTTGATATCTCCCTTTGAAGTAAGAATTTGAAAAAGTGGGTGCGGAATAAGACATGAAAAAATAAATCCTCAACCAATATGGATGCAAGAAGTTGTGCCAATAATGAGGAATATAAACTGAAAGTATAATAACATGAGAGAAGAGTAACTTGGAGCAAGAGCAACTCCTCCTAAAGAGAGGAACACGAAGAAGGAAAACCCAAGTATGTACCAAGAATTTATGAAAGAAAATTAAAACCTAAAAACTAAAGAGAATATGAAAGTAGATATAGATTAGATAGATAGTTGACCTAAAACTTTTGAGGGAGCATACCTTATTTATACTCAGTTTTCAACTAGCAACAAAACTATCAACTTATTAAATGAAGGGACGCTAGTTTGATTTTTTCATTGATCCATGATTATATTCCCTCTTAATTTGTAGGAGTCATGAGGTATTTTGAAGGTAAGGGAAAATTGGGCCTACAATTGTGTGGGTCTTTGGATCCATAATGGATTTGCATTGCTCATGTCATGAAATAACTTAATAAAAACATATAATCCAATATGTAGGGGGAATAATTACAAACAATGGGTAAGAACAACTTATGGGGTCCACTTCATGAACCTATGATGTAACATGTTTTTGTGTATGATAGTGAAAATCCTTCTAAACAAGTTCTTGAGGGTATTCCATAACTATTATGAGTGTGTAGTCTATGTATTTACAAGTATGTGGCCCTAAGCCTACAAAGCCATTATATAGCACATGCTATTTTGTTTTTCTTAGGGATATTTAGTCATTCATATTTAATTTATTACACCATTTATGTTTTCTTCTTCTCCCATATCTACCATCTTACTCAATTGAATTTTTATATGTAGCATAATATGTTCATTTTTAAAATGAATTTATAATAAATGCAGTATTATCCTTAAATATTTTTTCTTCTACCTACTTTGCTAAGTAGTCTATTGTTGCAACAATATATTTTTTCCTTGTACCCAAGTTAGCATATTTGAATGGTCCAATAAAATCCAATCTCCACAATTCAAAGGCTCCTTTGGGTTTGAGGAAGGTGTGTGTATATTAACTCTGCTAGGGAAGTGGTTCTAAATTCTACAATGAAATCGGTTTTGAACTCCAATAAGGAGGTGGTGAGTATTAAGAGAATAAATTGGGTCTTAAATTTGAGAATAAAGTGTGGATTGAGTGATAAGAAAGGAGGGATGGGAAAGTGTGAAGGGGTCTAATTGATATATTTTTATTTTATTCCTTGTGTAGTTGTTTGGAAGAGAGTTGATAAGTGGTAAACTATGGTTAGGGTAATGTGGTCACCCTCTCTAGGCTCATGCCTTGAATCTGACCCTTTCACTTTGACTTTGGTTTGACTCAAGTGTACTCTTATAGTGCAAAGATCAACTAAGGAGAGAAGAGGTAGGTCAATAGTAAACAAATACTTTTTTTCTTTCCTATTTTCCCAAAAGAAATCAAAACCCTTGCGAATCACCTTGAATACACATTTCCAACTAGAAATCCCCAAAACTTTGACCAAATATCATATGTACACATTTTCTCGTGACCTTTTTATTTCTTTTTTTTTTAACATTAATACATCGATGTTTTATTGAAAGAGGGCATTGAGACAAGGATGAACAATTAAAATAAATTGTAATGTTTAGGCCAAAACCACAGGTCCAAAATACAAGATTAAAAGAAATTCTACGTAGAGTGATTAGCTTCCCTATTGTAGTGCAACATCCCTATTGTAACTTATTATATAATGATAGGTCTATTTCCTTACACCTATTTGAGAAGATTAACCACATGACAAAACTTGAAATAACAAAATAGAAAGAATACTAGTTTTTGCACCCATTGTGAGCTTGTACCAATCAATGCCTCTTTGCTTCATAATCTTTTGGGGCCCAATGATTCTAGTCATTATGTGATGTGGCTTGAAGAGACCATCCTATGTCTATATTTGGTATGAAAGCGACATTGAGAATCCTCAAAGACCCAAATGGTTCTACTATAACAGAGGAATTTGCATGTAAGAATATTTTTAAATTTGTCTTTCAAGTGCTAAGATATGCCACAATTCGCCTGGAAGTTTCTTTAATGAGTCAAGATGAATTGAAACTTTCAAATTTTTATTTTGTTGGACACCCATAAATGCTTCTACCTCCTTCTACCATTCCATCATTTCAAAAACATGCCTCACTATCTCTATAGTGCAATTGCCCCATGTTGCATTGTTCTATTGGGATATTCATTCAAATTTAGGCTAATACTTATCCTGTTGAATCATGGCATTGATAATCCCACATTGAGTTTCAAACACATATTGAACATATCATATCAACCTTTTTTAAACTCTCCTAGCTTGTAGAGGATGCAACCCACTTTTATAATGGAAATGTTCCATGGGAACCCCTAATGGAGCTACAAGGAAATCCAGAACAAAAGCAAATAATCATTGCAATTATGGGGAGATGGGCTACAAAACCAAATAATTTAGAGTTGCAAGGAGGACATGGGCTTGGCATTGGAGGAGGAGGGCTCTTCTAACTTAGACATGGGTTTGACATTAGAGGGGGCTCCTTCTTTCACTTAAGTGTGTGCTCTATTATGTGCGCAAAACCAAATACAAGGTAAAACATGGTAGTACATTGTGAATTCATAAATGGCTATGGCTACTTCATACTTAAGAGTATTATTTAACATAATAATGTTTATTATTGGACTTTTTGTATTTCTATCCCTAATAAATTTATTCCAATATTTTATCCATTTTTAACCAAGGAATCCTTATCAAACTTTTTTTTCATTTTCCATTTAAAATATTTGTATGTTATTAAATAAATTAGAATGCAGATCTCAACTCTTATATACATTGGTTAAATTAAAATAAATTTCTCTACTCAACCTTATAAAATAACAATAACAATTTATTTATCAAAGTAAAACCTTCTTCAATAAAGTGGTAAAAAAATTCAAAATGAATTTAAAATAACCTAAACTAAAATATGAATATAGCTAAAAACCCATTAACGGTCATATTATAAAAATGAAAAACATTTAAGCAACTGAAAAGATCCCTCTCATGGACCCAATCATTAATCATTAATCAAAGCTACGTAAATTGTAAGAATCATATATTTAAACGACACGCAAGAGTATAACAAACACAGATCTGAATAAGTATCACAGTACATTGGGATCAAGCCTTGGGATGCGGAGTCTGAACATTATCGCTCTATATTTTCGGTTGCATCACCGCTCCGGCCGTGCAGTCGCTGCAGAACATTCTCTCTGAATCTAACGAAAAAGTTGTTTCTAAAGGCTGCCTTGGGATGCGGAGTCTGAACATTATCGCTCTATATTTTCGTTTGCATCACCGCTCCTGCCGTGCAGTGGCTGCAGAACATTGTGTCTGAATCTAAGGAAAAAGTTGTTTCTCCACAGAAAAAGTGGAGAAATAATCTTTCCTTCAGCGGTTCTGCGGTAGATTTTACTAGCGGATTTGCCGTACGTGCAGACATTTTGGTTTGTTTAACAGGATGGCAGGAGGCAGATGCAACAACTTGAAGCTGAAAAGATTTTCGCTCTTAGAAAATGGAGAAGTTGCAACTTGTTACTCTTCCTGGACCAAACATAACGATGAAGAAATATCACAGTCGGACGAAGAATTTGAATCATCCAAGTTGCAGCAACCTGTGAATAAAGCTGTCCAACAACACCCAGATTTAATTCAGCAGTACAAGGCAACAGGAGATTGTCTCAAACAACAAAAAGAAATGATAAAGGAGGAGGTTGATAGTTCGAGTTGTTTGCTTCAAATCCAAAATCAGAGAGTTTACGAATCTATTGATGAAAATGGAAAAGCTGAGACGCAAATTCAAGAACTGAATAAAAGGCTGGCAGAGTTGGACGAGACAAATGTCAGAATTGAAGAACCCATTGTTGAAAATGACAAAACTGACACGCAAATTCAGGAACTGAAGAAAAAAATTAGAGAGTTAGAGGAGATAAATGTTAAACTAGCGCAAGAAAATGAAGAGCAGGGAAAAGAGTTTGAATCACTTCATGCAGATTTGGCCAAAAAAAATAGAGAATTGGAGGAAAAAGTCATTGCGTTGTTGAAAGAGAACGAAGAACAACGGAACATGATTGACTCGATGCAAGAAATTTTAGAGGAAAAAATATTCCTTGAGGAGCACAATGTTGCGCTGGAGAGAAGAAATTCGGTATTAGAAGAAGAGGAGGTACAACTTAGCGGCAGAATAGGGGAGTTGGAAATAGCTTTGGATTCTCTCACCACGGATCTTGAATCTTATAGGCAAATTGCAGAGGAGAAAGAGGGTATATTAACTGATTTAAAATACCAATTTTCAGATGTTGTCAAGGAAAATATTTGCCTGGCGGAGTTAAACAATACTTTAGTGACTGAAATGAACAAATGTACCATGGTTTTGGAAGAAAATGTGTATCTTCACCAAAAAATCAGGGAACTCGACATTTCTTCCCACTCTCTCAGCACGGTTCTTGAATCGAAAGATATTCTGCTTGAGCAACTTACGTCAGAACATGAACAGTTGAAGTCAGAATATGAACGTATTCAGTCACCTGTACCTGCAGAAGACGGTAAACCAAACTGTGTGCATGAAAAAACAAAACTGGGGGATGTACATGAAAATGGTATGCATGAGAAGGCAAAATCAAAGAGGGTGTCTGAATCCATAGACTTTATGCTCCGGTCCAAATGGGATGATGTTTATTGGTTTAGGCCAACTGAAGTAGTCTCATAGGTTATGCAACAACCATAACCGTCAAAGGTTGGCCTTATGTAGAATCACATGTAAGAAAAGTTAAGGAAAGGTTGGACAGAATAAATTATTGAAAATGAGTCTAAAATCCATGGTAATTCAAGAAATTTGTGGATATCTAAGGATTGTCATACTTTGGTTTTGGTATTCAGTTTGCAAAATCTAGATTTGAAATTTGTTAAAGATTATGTAAAGGAAATAATATATATATATATATATTTTTAAACAGATCCAAAATAAAATTAATTAAATAAATATATAATTTTGCATCTATTTTAAAAATGATTTCTTACTCATTAATATTATTAAAATTTATAATATTTTGATAAATGTTTTAATAATTTTATTATTATGAATTTGTATATTATATATTATTTTATTAAAAAATTTATTATTTTATTATTATTATTTATATTTTTCATAATATTATGGGTTAATTTTAAAATGAGATTCATCATATCTAATATTATGAGTCACCTAATACCATATAAAATTATATTTTTAAGTTTTTTTGACAACTTAAAATTAGATAAATGTCTTTCAGATTAATCACATCATTAGGATTTGTTTAACGTTTCAAACCAACATAAGAGAAGAGTAACTTGGAGCAAGAGCAACTCCTCCTAAAGAGAGGAACATGAAGAAGGAAAACCCAAGTATGTACCAAGAATTTGTGAAAGAAAATTAAAACCTAAAAACTAAAGAGAATATGAAAGTGGATATAGATTAGATAGATAGTTGACCTAAAAATTTTGAGGGAGCATACCCTATTTATACTCAGTTTTCAACTAGGAACAAAATTATCAACTTATTAAATGAAGGGAAGCTAGTTTTATTTTTTCATTGATCCATGATTATATTCCCTCTTAATTTGTAGGAGTCATGAGGTATTTTGAAGGTAAGGGAAAATTGGGCCTACAATTGTGTGGGTCTTTGGATCCATAATGGATTTGCATTGCTTATATCATGAAATAACTTAATAAAAACATATAATCCAATATGTAGGGGGAATAATTACAAACAATGGGTAAGAACAACTTATGGGGTCCACTTCATGAACCTATGATGTAACATGTTTTTGTGTATGATAGTGAAAATCCTTCTAAACAAGTTCTTGAGGGTATTCCATAACTACTATGAGTGTGTAGTCTATGTATTTACAAGTATGTGGCCCTAAGCCTACAAAGCCATTATATAGCACATGCTAGTTCATTTTTCTTAGGGATATTTAGTCATTCATATTTAAGTTCTTACACCATTTATGTGTTCTTCTTCTCCCATATCTACCATCTTACTCAATTGAATTTTTATATGTAGCATAATATGTTCATTTTTAAAATGAAGTTATAATAAATGCAATATTATCCTTAAATATTTTTTCTTCTACCTACTTTGCTAAGCAGTATATTATTGCAACAATATATTTTTCCTTGTACCCACATTTGTAGGTTTTAATCCCGTACAGAAATTACTTGCATATGAATTCTAAAACACAAAAAATAAACAATGCGAGAGCATAACACATAAAACACATATACACAAAGATTTTTCCCCTGGATCCCAAAACCGGGACTACCAGCTTGATTTTTCATTATTTTCCTTTCAATGTTATAATACATATTTATACATGCTGAAGCATCCAATACCATGGACTGGAAACCATCGCCTCCAATACCATGGACCAAAAACCATCGCGTCCAAAAAACATGTGCGAAAATCATGCACAAAACCATAGGTGGGTTTGCCCAACCTAACATAGGGTCCAAAACCAAAATTTTCCGAGGCGCTGCCCGGACCCCATAAAGTGGGGTTATGAGTATGCCTCAAACCCCCTGTGACCCGCCCCCCCTAGATATAATCAGCGCAACGAAGGGGGGCTCTGCCCTGAAACACCCATTGTCTCTCTACACCAAGAGAACTTCTCAGAGCTCACAGATTTTGTCAATGCATCTGCAGTATTCTTCAAAGTGTCCACCTTTACCAGCAACACCTTTTTGTCTTCTATCATATCCCTCACAAAGTGATACTAAACATCAATGTGCTTTGTCTTTGAATGATATGCGGGGTTCTTTGCCAAGAAAATTGCACTTTGGCTGTCACCGTCTATCCTTATAGCTCCCTGTACTAACCCCATACTTGAACACAATCTCTGCAACCAAACCGTTTCCTTGCTTGCATGAATGGCTACCATGTATTCGGCCTCTATAGTTGATAGTGCCACTACAGATTGTTTCTTGCTCATCCAACTGACTGCACCTCCAAATATGTTAAACACATACCCACTTGTAGATCTTCTATGATCCAGATCTATAGCCCAATCTGCATCAACAAAGCCACGAATATCCAACATTCTGTCCAATCCTGATCTTCCATGGTAGCACAAACCATAATCACTAGTGCCACATAAATACCTAAAAATCTGCTTCACTGTTGTCCAGTGCTCCTTCCCTGGTTTTAACATAAACCTGCTCAATACTCCCACTACATGTGCAATGTCTAGTCTAGTACAGACCATTGCATACATCAGGTTACTGACTGCACTTGCATATGGAACACGAGGCATGTCCTCTTCCTCTTCTTGTGTCTTGGGACACTGTTCAGCAGATAACCTCACACCTACAGGAATAGGAACCTTCACTAATTTACTATCCTGCATATTAAACCTCTGTAGTGTTCTCTCGACATACTTCCTCTAGTTTAACTAGAGCTTCCTCTTTGCCTGATCTCTTTTAATTTCCATGCCCAAAATATAGTTTGTAGCACCAAGATCTTTCATGTTGAATTTGAAGGACAATTGGGTCTTCAAATCCTGGATAATTTCTTTGTCATTTCCAACCAGCAACATATCATCCACATACAAGACCAGATAAATAACACGGTCACCAATTAATTTAAAATACACACAGTGATCTGCTTTGCTTTTGGTGAAACCAAGTCCCCGTATAAATGTATCAAATTTCTGATACCACGTCCTTGGTGACTGTTTTAACCCATACAAAGACTTCTTTAACTTGCATACCAGTTCTTTCTTACCCTTCACCACAAAGCCTTTAGGTTGCTTCATGTATATTTCCTCTTCAAATCCCCGTGAAGAAATGTTGTCTTCACATCCATTTGTTCTACCTCAAAATCAAAAGCAGAAGCAATAGATAAAAGTAATCTAATAGAAGTTACTTTGGCAACAGGAGAAAAAATATCACCAAAATCAATTCCCAGCACCTGGGAATAACTTTTTGCTACCAATCGAGCTTTGTATTTCTCCACCTTTCCTTCTGCATTTGTCTTCTTCTTGAACACCCATTTGCTGCCAATGGTTTTCCTTCCAGCCGGCAACTCCACCAGATCCCAAGCCTCATTTTTGTGTAAAGATGTCATTTCATCAACCATGGCCTCTTTCCAGAGTTTTCCATCCTTTGAATCTATTGTTTCCTTCACAATTCTGGGATCATTGTCAGTACTAGATAAAGCGAAATTTAAACAGAAAGCAGATGGACTATACCTTTCTGGCTGCCTTCTTTCTCGAACTGATCTTCTCACGCCCGGAGTCTGTGGCTCTTCATCTTCTGAGTCCTCGTCTGCTGTAGAGTCTGATTCTTCCTCCTTAAGCTCAAACTCTATCTTATTAGGTTCCTTTGGTTGGACTTCATGTTTAATAACATCTTTTACCTCTCTAAACACCACATCTCGGCTATACACAACCTTCCGTGTGACTGGGTTCCAAAGCTTATAACCCTTTAAACCATCCTTATACCCAATAAGGATGCACTTTTCAGATTTACTATCCAACTTGGTTCGTTTCTCCTTTGGAACATGTACATATGCATCACATCCAAATACCCTCAAATGTGAAAGAGACGGTTTCTTACCAATCCATACCTCTTGTGGAGTCTTATCCTCCAACGTTGATGAAGGTGACCTGTTGACCACGTAACATGCAGTATCCACCGCCTCTGCCCAAAATTCTTGTCCTAACCCGCACCACTAAGCATGCCTCATGAGGTGTATATGGAGTAGTCTTTTGTCGTGCTATACCACACTTCTTACAGAATTCTTCAAATTCCTTGCTGCAAAACTCTCCACCATTATCTGTCCTCAACACCTTTATTTTCTTCTCTGTTTGATTTTCAACGAGAGCCTTAAATTCTTTAAACCTGTCAAAGACTTCAGATTTCTTCTTAAGGAAATATATCCATGTATTCCTTTAGAATTCATTTATAAGTGATACATAGTACACAGACTTACCCAGTGATGGAACCTTCACAGGTCCAAACACATCATTATGCACAAGTTCTAATATATGTTTTGCCCTCTTACTACCAAAGGGGAAACTCACCCGATTCTGCTTCCCATATACACAATTTTCACATAAATCAAAATCCAGAGAGCTATTACTCATAACTTCTACCATACCTTTACCATAAAGTATTCGAAGGTCCTTCTCTCCAATATGTCCAAGCCTTTTATGCCACAACATGGTATTCTCTCCAGAGACCACTAGATTTTCTACTCCACTTTCAAGAACCATAGAACTATTGCACCCATCAATAACAGTGCTACCTTGCAGCTTATACAAAGTTCCAATTCGAACTCCCCGCATAAATACCAGTGCTTCCCGAACCATTTTGCAGGTATCCTTCTCGAACACTGTTTTTACACCTGCATCATCTAACTTGCTTACATAAATCAGATTTCTGGCCAATGCAAGAATATGCAGAACACCCGGAAGTGTTATAACCCTTCCATGACCAATGATTCTAGCCTTCCTATCATCCCCTAAGAAGACATCACCACCATCATATTTATCATACTTGCAGAGCCACTCTCTATGGGGAGTGAAGTGAAAGGATGCACCTGAGTTAATCAACCATGCCTCATGATCTACATGTGTACTTGAAGAAGCCAAGTACACATCTGCACCTTCATTTGAGGTGGTTTTCGCCTCTGCAGAAGGAGCCTCATCAGATCCCTTTCCTTTGTCAGGAGATTTAGATTTACAGTCCCTTTTAAAGTGGCCTTCTTTTCCGCATTTCTAGCACACCACCTTTACATGTTTTCCTGGAGATTTAGATCTCCCACTCGATGAATTATTTTTGTTTCTGTTATGGGACCATCCTCGTACAGACAAGGCATCACCATTCAGGCTCTCCATATTTTTCCATCTCATCTCCTCTGTCAGCAAGGCTGAGACTAATTCATCAAACTGCAAGGCAGTTGCATTGCTACCTATTGCAATAACTAGACTATCCCACAAATCTCATATAGAACACAACAAACTGATGCACTTATCTTCATCTAAAATTTTAATATTAAAAGATGCTAACTGGCTTACCACAGTATTAAATGCATTCATATGCTCTATCACCGAGTCTCCATCTTTCATCCTCAGGTTATACAACTTTTTCCGCAGGAACAGTTTATTCACCAGAGACTTAGATTGGTACAAAGTCCCTAACTTGTCCCACAAAGCCTTCGTCGTAGCTTCCCCTGATACATTCAGCAATACTAAATCTAAGACACACAATCGTATTATGCTCTTTGCCTTCCGATCCAACTTCTTCCATTCTTCATCGGACAATCTCGTTGGTTTAGTACCCGGATCTACTGCGATCCACTAATCTTTATCCACCAACAGATCCTCCATCTTGAGTTTCCACAACTCAAAACTCTGACCATTAAATTTCTCGATCTCTAATTTTCCACTGCTCGCCATCTCCTTTCACCACCATAATCAATCTCGCAGATCTCCCACTGAACAGGGTCTACCACAGGCCCGAGCGAAACCCCTTAGCAACAAAGGCGTCCCCTTGAAGCCAAAACAGCTCTGATACCAAATGTAGGTTTTAACCCCATACAGAAATTACCTGCATACAAATTCTAAAACATAGAAAATAAACAATTCGAGAGCATAACACATAAAACACATATACACAGAGATTTTTCCCCTGGATCCCAAAACAGGGACTACCAACTTGATTTTTCATTATTTTCCTTTCAATGTTATAATACATATTTATACATGCTGTAGCATCCAATACCATGGACAAAAAACCATCGCGTCCAATACCATGGATCAAAAACCATCGCATCCAAAAAACATGTGCGAAAATCATGCACAAAACCATAGGTGGGTTTGCCCAACCTAACATAGGGTCCAAAACCAAAATTTTCTGGGGCGCTGCCCCGAACCCCATAAAGTGGGGTTACGAGTACGCCTCAAACCCCTTGTGACCCCCCCCCCTGCTACACAATCGGCGCAACGAAGGGGGGCTCCGCCCCCCCTCTAACCCCTCGGTTAACTATGTGGGCTAGTCGTGGAAAGAATATAACACAACCCAACAAAGTTAGCATATTTGAATGGTCCAATAAAATCCAATCTCCACAATTCAAAGGCTCCTTTGGGTTTGAGGAAGGTGTGTGTATATTAACTCTGCTAGGGAAGTGGTTCTAAATTCTGCGATGAAATTGGTATTGAACTCCAATAAGGAGTTGGTGAGTATTAAGAGAATAAATTGGGTCTTAAATTTGAGAATAAAGTGTGGATTGAGTGATAAGAAAGGAGGGATGGGAAAGTGTGAAGGGGTCTAATTGATATATTTTTATTTTATTCCTTGTGTAGTTGTTTGGAAGAGAGTTGATAAGTGGTAAACTATGGTTAGGGTAATGTGGTCACCCTCTCTAGGCTCATGCCTTGAATCCGACCCTTTCACTTTGACTTTGGTTTGACTCAAGTGGACTCTTATAGTGCAAAGATCAACTAAGGAGAGAAGGGGTAGGTCAATAGTAAACAAATACTTTTTTTCTTTTCTATTTTCCAAAAAAGAAATCAAACCCCTTGGGAATCACCTTGAATACACATTTCCAACTAGAAATCCCCAAAATTTTGACCAGATATCATATGTACACATTTTCTCGTGACCTTTTTATTTCTTTTTTTAACATTAATACATCAATGTTTTATTGAAAGAGGGCATTGAGACAAGGATGAACAATTAAAATAAATTGTAATGTTTAGGCCAAAACCATAGATCCAAAATACAATATTAAAAGAAATTCTACGTAGAGTGATTAGCTTCCCTATTGTAGTGCAACATCCCTATTGTAACTTATTATATAATGATAGGTGTATTTCCTTACAACTATTTGAGAATATTAACCACATGACAAAACTTGAAATAACAAAATAAGAAGAATACTAGTTTTTGCACCCATTGTGAGCTTGTACCAATCAATGCCTCTTTGCTTCATAATCTTTTGGGGTCCAATGCTTCTAGTCATTATGTTATGTGGCTTGAAGAGACCATCCTATGTCTATATTTGGTATGAAAGTGGCATTGAGAATCCTCAAAGACCCAAATGGTTCTATTATAACAGAGGAATTTGCATGTAAGAATATTTTTAAATCTGTCTTTCAAGTGCTAAGATATGCCACAATTCACCCGCAAGTTTCTTTAATGAGTCAAGATGAATTGAAACTTTCAAATTTTTATTATGTTGGACGCCCATAAATGCTTCTACCTCCTTCTACCATTCCATCATTTCAACAACATGCCTCACTGTCTCTATAGTGCAATTGCCCCATGTTGCATTGTTCTATTGGGATTTTCATTCAAATTTAGGCTAATACTTATCCTGTTGAATCATGGCACTGATAATCCCACATTGAGTTTCAAACACATATTGAACATATCATATCAACCTTTTTTAAACTCTCTTAGCTTGTAGAGGATGCAACCCACTTTTATAATGGAAATGTTCCGTGGGAACCCCTAATGGAGCTACAAGGAAATCCAAAACAACAGCAAATAATCATTGCAATTATGGGGAGATGGGCTACAAAACCAAATAATTTAGAGTTGCAAGGAGGACATGGGCTTGGCATTGGAGGAGGAGGGCTCCTTCTTTCGCTTATATATGTGCTCTATGAATTCATAAATGACTATGGCTACTTCATAGTATTATTTAACATAATAATGTTTATTATTGGACATTTTGTATTCCTATCCCTAATAAGTTTATTCCAATAGTTTATCCATTTTTAATGGAGAAATCCTTATCAAACTTTTTTTCCATTTTCCTTTTAAAATATTTATATGTTATTAAATAAATTAGAATACACATCTCAACTCTTATATACATGGTTAAATTAAAATAACTTTCTCTACTCAACCAGTTATAAAATAACAATTTATTTATCAAAGTAAAACCTTCTTCATCCTGAATAAAGTGGTAAAAAAAATCAAAATGAATTAAAAATAAGCTAAACTAAAATATGAATATAGCTAAAAACCGATTAATGCTCATATTATAAAAATGAAAAACATTTAAGCAACTCAAAAGATCCATCTCATGGACCCAATCATTAGCCGACCCAATCATTAATCATTAATCAAAACCACGTAAAATGTAAGAATCATATATTTAAACGACACGCAAGAGTATAACAAACACAGATCTCAATGAGTATCACAGTGCTTTGGGATCAAGACTTGGGATGCGGAGCCTGAACATCATCGCTCTATATTTTCGGTTGCATCACCGCTCCTGCCGTGCAGTCGCTGCAGAACATTGTCTCTGAATCTAAGGAAAAAGTTGTTTCTAAGGGCTGCCTTGGGATGCGGAGTCTGAACATTATCGCTCTGTATTTTCGTTTGCATCACCGCTCCTGCGGTGCAGTCGCTGCAGAACATTGTCTCTGAATCTAAGGAAAAAGTTGTTTCTAAGGGCTGTTTGGTGGAGAAATAATCTTTCCTTCAGCGGTTCTGCGATAGATTTTACTAGCGGATTTGCCGAACGTGCAGACATTTTGGTTTGTTTAACAGGATGGCCGGAGGCAGATGCAACAACTTGAAGCGGAAAAGATTTTCGCTCTTAGAAAATGGGGAAGTTGCAACTTGTTACTCTTCCTGGGCCAAACATAACGATGAAGAAATATCACAGTCGGACAAAGAATTTGAATCATCCAAGTTGCAGCAACCTGTGAATAAAGCTGTCCAACAACACCCAGATTCAATTCAGCAGTACAAGGCAACAGCAGATTGTCTCAAACAACAAAAAGAAATGATAAAGGAGGAGGTTGATAATTCGAGTTGTTTGCTTCAAATCCAAAATCAGAGAGTTTACGAATCTATTGATGAAAATGGAAAAGCTGAGACGCAAATTCAAGAACTGAATAAAAGGCTCGCAGAGTTGGACGAGACAAATGTCAGAATTGAAGAACCCATTGTTGAAAATGACAAAACTGACACGCAAATTCAGGAACTGAAGAAAAAAATTAGAGAGTTAGAGGAGACAAATGTTAAACTAGTGCAAGAAAATGAAGAGCAGGGAAAAGAGTTTGAATCACTTCATGCAGATTTGGCCCAGAAAAATAGAGAATTGGAGGAAAAAGTCATTGCGTTGTTGAAAGAGAACGAAGAACAACGGAACATAATTGACTCGATGCAAGAAATTTCAGAGGAAAAAATATTTCTTGAGGAGCACAATGTTGCGCTGGAGAGAAGAAATTCGGTATTAGAAGAAGAAGAGGTACAACTTAGCGGCAGAATAGGGGAGTTGGAAATAGCTTTGGATTCTCTCACCACGGATCTTGAATCTTATAGGCAAATTGCAGAGGAGAAAGAGGGTATATTAACTGATTTACAATACCAATTTTCAGATGTTGTCAAGGAAAATATTTGCCTGGCGGAGTTAAACAATACTTTAGTGACTGAAATGAACAAATGTACCATGGTTTTGGAAGAAAATGTGTATCTTCACCAAAAAATAAGGGAACTCGACATTTCTTCCCACTCTCTCAGCACGGTTCTTGAATCGAAAGATATTCTGCTTGAGCAACTTAAGTCAGAACATGAACAGTTGAAGTCAGAATATGAACGTATTCAGTCACCTGTACCTGGAGAAGACGGTAAACCAAACTGTGTGCACGAAAAAACAAAACTGGGAGATGTAAATGAAAATGGCATGCATGAGAAGGCAAAATCAAAGAGGATGTCTGAATCCATAGACTTTATGCTCCGGTCCAAATGGGATGATGTTTATTGGTTTAGGCCAACTGAAGTAGTCTCATAGGTTATGCAACAACCATAACCGTCAAAGGTTGGCCTTATGTAGAATCACATGTAAGAAAAGTTAATGAAAGGTTGGACAGAATAAATTTTTGAAAATGAGTCTAAAATCCATAGCAATTCAAGAAATTTGTGGATATCTAAGGATCGTCATACTTTGGTTTTGGTATTCAGTTTACAAAATCTAGATTTGAAATTTGTTAAAGATTATGTAGAGGAAATAATATATATATATATAACAGAAATTTTACTTTGGCTCTGTTTCATATATATATAGATATATATAAAATTTTGGATCTATTTTAAAAATGATTTCTCACTCATTAATATTATTAAAATTCTAAAATTTATAATATTTTGATAATTTTTTTAATAATTGTATTATTATGAATTTGTATGTTATATATTATTTTATTATTATTATTATTATTAATTTTCATAATATTATGGGTTAGTTTTAAAATGAGATTCATCACATTTAATATTATGAGTCACTTAATACCATAGAAAATTATATTTTCAAGGTTTATTGACAACTTAAAATTAGATAAATGTCTTTGGGATTAATCACATCATTAGGATTTATTTGACATTTCAAACCAACTTGTAGTCAAGCTTGTTCAAAGTAATAGAATATGATTCATTATTTATATTATCTACTTGAAAATAGGCCAATTGAATGTTTATGTTTAAGAAATAGAATCAATTGAACTGTGAGAATATGATGACACATAATTCACGTATGGTGGGGTAGAGTCTACTCTAATAATAAGATCATAGAAATAGGTAGTTTTGGCAAATGATGGAAAGGCAAAGAAGGGCAAAGGGAAGAAATCTAAATCCAAACTAGAATCCATTCAAGGGGGCAAGAAAGACTCATCCAAAGTTAAATGTTTCTAAAGCAAGAAGACCTTAGGAGGAGCTATAGGTGAAACCTTATCTTCACAGTTCGAGCTTGAATTTACCCTCATCACATGCATGAGCAACATAGTGATGGGGAGTGTGTGGTACTTGGAATCAGAAGCATCGTTCCACATGATAGGGTGTAGAGACTTTTTCAATGACCTGGAAGAAAAATATTTGTAGATGCACATCAAGACAGGGGATGATGGAATGTATAGCGTGATTGGGATTAGCAATCACCTTTCATAGGGAGTCAAGCTCCACCCTTGGGCTCAAGGATGTCATGCTCATTCTGGGCCTAAAGAAAAATATTGTCTTTATTATAGTTTTGGAAGACTATGGTTATTATGTGATCTTCAGAAAAGGAAAGGCATTCATGACACACATAGTCATGTGACAAGTGAAGTAGATTAGGGTTCATGTGAAGAAACTTTATAAACTAGATGTGGAAGATTGTGTTGCATTAAGCACAAAGGTGGAGAATGTGTAGAGTCATGATGTCGGTGAACTTTGGCATAAAAGACGTCCATTTGCATCATGGTGCCCTAAATATTATGTAGTAGATAACCACAGGCCTCCCCAAAGGAGGACTTGAGTAGCAGGATGTATGCAAAGGATGTACCTTTGGTAAGTACACAAAATATACTTTCCATGATTGGGATTACAAAGCACATGCAATCCTCGAAAGGATCCAGTTTGATGTTTATGGACCTTTGTTGACAACCTCCAATGCCAAACAAAAAACTTTTGTCATTTTTATTTATGATTTCTCATGGAAGTGTTGGATATTCTTCATGTGGAAGAAAGATGGGACATTCTCCAAGTTAGCTGAATTCAAGGCATTGGTTGAGAAAGAAACCAACAAGAAGGTGAAGGCTCTCAAGAGCGATAATGGAGGTGAGTATATGTCGAATGAATTTAAAAATTTCTATGCAAAAGAAGGCATTCAGCAAGAGTTGATAGCACCCCACAACTCACAATAGAATAGGGTGGTTGGGAGAAAGACTTGTAGCATTATGGTAGCAGTGAGGGAGATATTGCATGACCAAGGCATACCTATGCATTTATGGGTTGGCAACACAAAAATATATTTGCAGAACTAGATTGATCGAATTCTAGGCATGATTACAACATAGGAGGCTTTCTTGGGGAGGAAGTCGGGCATGTCGTACTTCAGGATTTTTGGAGACTATTTACTACCATATCTCCAAAGAATCAAGGAAGAATTTAGAGCTGAAAACAAAATTGGTTGTATTTGTGGGTTACACAGAAACTCCCCACAACTACCATGTGTACTTGACATCCCTCAGAATGACAATTGCGCTAAGGGATGTAAAATTTGACGAGGAGAAAGTGATGTAGTATTCTCTTGAGAGGGAGCTTCAGATCCCACTAGAAGAGAAGATTTTAGCTCCAAAGGAGGAACCTCAAGAAGTTTTGGAGAAACCAAAAATTAAGGAGAAGAGAGTGGAGACAACCACTCAAGCAGAACCATGTAGAGAAGAAAGGAAAAGAATTAGGGAAGTTGAGAGACTTGTGCAGTATGTAAGGGAGAATGTGGGTGATCCTTCAAATCAACACAAGAAGAGAAGGTCACTTGATCAATATAATGGCTACATGACTCTAATGACTAAGCTTGTAGAGACTGAGCCATCTTCTTTTGAGGAAGAAATAGTGAAACCTATATAGGTTGATGTAATGGTGGAGGAATATGAATCCATTGTAAAGAACAATGTTTGGGAAGTGGTACCAAGGCCAACATGTAAATTAATTATGGGTTCAAGATGGATCTTCAAGGTAAATCATGCAGCAGATGGAAGTATAGAGAAGTATAAAGCCTGATTTGTGGCCAAGGGGTATTCTCAAGTTGAAGGGATTGAATATGAGGAGACCTTTTCTCTTATAGAAGGGTACTCATCCATTATATTAATTCTTTCTCTACCTGTGCAGATGGGGTGGAAGATCCACTAGATGGAAGTAAAAACAACATTTTTCAATGGATTTATTAAGGAGGAGGTATACATTGAGCAACTAGAAGGCTTTGAGACTTTTGATCGAGAGTCTCATGTTTGCAGACTCAAGCAAGCATCGTACAGTCTCAAATAAGAACCCCATGCTTGGCACACCACGATCGATACTTATCTCACTAGTTTGGGCTTCACCAAAAGTGAAGTAGATGCAAATCTCTATCATATCTTGGTAGAAGAAAAATTGTTGATTATTGTCTTATATGTTGATGAGTTTATTTTAACTAGTGATGAGCAATTGTCAGTTGATCAGATCTTGTAAGGAGTACCTTGCAAGGGAATTTGAAATGAAGCACATGGGTCTCATGCACTACTTTCTCAGGTTGGAAGTATGGCAAGGCAATGGGGAACTGTCTGTCTATCAAGGCAAGTATGAAAATGAGATACTACATAGATTCTGCATAGAGAGTTTCAAACCCATGGAGACACCTCTAGCAACCATCTAGAGAAAAGAGGATACCACTTCATGTCAATAAGTGGATGATAGCATTTATCGAGAGCCAGTGGATCCACTAATGTACCTTGTGAATACAGGACTAGATATTTTCTATACAGTCAAACTGCTAAGCCAAGCTATGGTTAGCCCAACCAAATTATTTGTGGAAGGTAGCTAAGCATGTTTTATGGTAACTCAGAGGTACTGCCCAATTTTGACTATGGTACAAATGGATAGAGGGAGTGAAGTTGTGTGGGTTCACAGATGCAAATTGGGTTTGGATTCCATCAAACCAAAAGATTAAATCAGGTGGAATTTTCAGTGTTGGGTCCATAATGTTTTCTTGGCACAATAGGAAGCAAATATTTGTGGTGCTCAGCACAGTAGAGGCAGAATATATGGTTCAAATTTGTTGGACACCTAATCCTCTATGGGTTAGTGTGGAAGTGGAATAGACTAAGGAAGTTCAAGAGACCTTGGGATGTGGAACCCAACGGTCACATAATGTACTATAAATGTATATCACTTGTTAATAAAAAATGCACTCTCATGATTTATCTTTCATATTCTGTTGCTGCCCATGTGTGTGTTTAACATGGTAGCATAGCAGACGTATTCTTGCCCTCATAATTACTTTGACCCATTTGTTTTATGGCATTTTTGTGCAGGTCATTTCTGCCATCACTTCTGCATTTCATGAATATTTTCTCAGCTAAATTCTAGTTGCAACCTTTGTCATTTCTCTAGCACCATTTTTGGCCTCCCTCATTAGTTTGTAACTCCTATTCTGCCTATTCTGCCTATGTTCTGCATTTCTTGCATGCAGACATCTATGTCAACTCCCTACGAAATCTCTCATTCATTGTTGAACTGTGTTATTGCATTGAAGGAGTCGATTGGTGCATCGAATGATGCATTGAAGGAGTCGATTGGAGCTAGTTGATGACTGGAGGTGTTGTAGAGTGAGTTGGGGTCGAAACTCTTGGTGCTGCTAGTGGTCTGACATGTTTGGTGTAGATTCGCAGACTCCAAATGTTGTTTGAAGGAATGTTGAGGACTATGTCCGAACGCTGCCACAATGTGTAGGAGGAAGGAAGGTTGATATTCGGGTGGCTTTTGTGTGGCTCTTGTAGCAAGCAGAGGAACGGTAACTGATTACATGTATCGTTGTGGTTTTACATTAAACGTTGAATGCATTGGTATCCTGCTGTCATAACTCAACATACCTCTCCATCTGCTTATTGAAAATGAAATTAACTCAAACAGATTACAGAAAAACACACATAAAAATCAGACACCAAATAATGGCGGAAAAGGCTTCAGCCTCAGGTCTTCTCTCTCATTCTCATTCATTAAAATAATTGAATATAGTGTTACAAATAAATAGATGAGAGATAGTGTTCTCAAGATAGTGCGTGCTATCTTAGACACTTTTGGTTGAGATAATTTCTCACCAGACACACACCATTATAGGAGTTACCTAAACTAACTCCTATCTTAGAGGAACAACCCAAGAGTTAGGCACAAATTCTTAACTTAGAATATTTAATTAATTAATTTATTTTGGATTTATTATTGTTCTTTGAGAGAGGCTAACATTCCCCCCCTCAATGATAAATCAAAAATAAGAACGAGGAACCATCTTCCAAGTTCTCATGTTGATCCTCAAAAACATTGCCTGAAAAAACCGTCAAATCTGGATGCTGAAGAAACTGCAATATGAAGAGACTGAGTCAGCTGCATGACTGATTCATCTCAGAAGGACGCTTGACAACTCCATCATGTGCCAAGCTGCAAAAGGATCCAACTGTCCTTTGCTTGAAAACAGCATCCGGTGTCCACTGACACAATTTGATGAACGCCCACTGGCGTATTTGATGATGATGATCGCCCACTGGCTGAAGATGCCAAAAAACAACTCAATGTTGCTTTTGCTATGAAAGCTGCTCACTGCTGCTTTGGCTGTTGATCGCCCACTGGCGAATTCGCTGATGCTCACTGCTGATGACAAATGCCCACTGGCTAATGAAGATGCCCACTGGCTGCTTCACTGATGTTGTCGAGGCTTTCAGTCTGACAACCACTTGTCAATTTCATTGACATTTTCCCCCCTTTGTCAGCTGAAAGGAGAGACAATCTTCTCCAAAATATATTTGAACTCCCCCCCTTCAGGTGTAGGAGAGTTTCACTATTGTACTCCGTCGTTCAACTGCATGAGAGTACCATCATCGGTTCACTGTTGGCTGCACTATGTGTGATTATAGTCAGTTGTAGAACTGAGATAATCTTTTGACTGTGGATGGCCGTTTCCAAGGATCGATCCATTCATAATGTATCTTCAATCTAGCTGATTTTTGTTGGTTGCGACATTTTTCTGAGGAATGATTGGGCTTGCCACAATGGCAACAAGGATGGAGATCAAAACACTGATCTTCCATATGACCAGTTCTTTGACAATGAGAACACTTCGGTTGAACTTCAACTTCAGGTTGTGTGCAATTTTGTTTGTTTGCAATTTTCTCAGAACCTTCTAAGGTGTGTTGTGCAAGAAATCCTGCACTGATGAACTTAATTGGCTTGGAATAATCTGGGATATGTATGTTTGTGTCATCAGTGACATATCCTAAGCCTCAACGATTCTTGTTATTTTGAATTTCTTCCCAGGGCTTGATGATGGGTTTGGAAGAAATTTGAATTTGATCATGAACAAATTCGACACTTGAAGTTGTTTGGATGAGTGATTTGGAATCAACATCTTTATCTTCATCTGTATGGTTGAATGACCTGGAAGAAGCAATCTTTTGTCGCAGCTCATCTCTTTGTAGTTGCGACTCTAGTTGAAGAAACTCAATGGTTTCATGTGTTTGTTGTAGATGCCGTGAAAGATCAGCAAGAGTTTCTTTGCTGATGTGCACCATGTCTTCATCATTGGATTTGATCAAACTGTGAAGAATGTGTAACAACTGAATATGTTGCGCCATCTGAACTTGCTCACTTGAAATCAAGCTCTCTTGTCGTAGATGTCGTGCTTTGAACTGTTTCACTTGATTTTGTTACTTGAATGACAGGCTCACTTGCTATGGGACTTGAATGGCACGCTCGCTTGATTTTTTGCTTATTGCACTTGTTGGGAACACTTTCTAGAGTTGTAGAACTTTCTTGCTTAAACTCTGGAATTCATGCTCGCTTGATGATGATCGTGTTTGCGTAAATGATCAGTTGCCTTATTTGATGACTTCACGCTCACTTGAAGGAATAGCCATGCTCGCTTGATGTCGATCTCAACTTGCTTGATTGGTGTTAGAGTTGAACTTGTTTGGTTGCTTTGATGGTTGCTGCAATGAACTTCACACTGAGTCGCTTGAAGGTTTGAACTTTGTACTGTTGTGCTGCAAATTGCTTGAATGAATACTCACGCTTGCTTGCAGGAGATGTGAACTTGTTGCTTGTTTGCTTTAGAGTTAAAATTCATGGGCTCACTTGAGTGTCGAACACTGTCGAAAATGCACCCAAAAAGCTTACAATGATTTCAATGACTCACTACAATGAATTCAATTTGACTCAATTCAAGGCTTGGGTGTTGGTTTCAACCGAGAATGCACCCTTACAATTCAATGTAATTTGAGTTTCATTACAAGTTCAATAATGTTGATGTAGATTGTGCTCTGAAAAGTTGAAGTTTACAGATTCATTAACTTGAATGTAGTGATGTAGACTTTGCTTTGAAATGCTGGAGTCTGCAGATTCATGAACTTGATTGTATTGAGTGAATTTGTTTGTTGAGGTAGAATGCCGATGTTGAAAACTTTGATTATTTGTTGTAATGACGAAAATGCATGTGTTGAGCTTAATTATCCTTCCTTGATGCTATTCTATTACAAGTGTTGTGCTTGCTTGCATTGAACTTTATGTGTGTTAAATGAGATAATTTATGTGTCAAAACTAGACACAAATCATAAGCAACAACATGAAGCCATAAAAACACTCGCCATCACAAATACACACGGTGTACCTAAGATCCCGTTATTCAATTTCGGGCGGATCTAGGACACAATCACCACAAATAATATGTCTTTATTGAGTATTAAAGTCATCAATCTTTCATCTTTTACAACATTGCCACTGAAGCTTTCTCAAACAATGAGAATATGATGCTCGCGAATTTTGGAAGCAAATGCGTTCAAAGAAATGCCTGCGCTGATTCAATCTCTCTCAAAGTAAAAGATTACTTTGGATTACAATAATGATTCTCACTTAAACCAATAATCCTTATCTCTCCAAAATGCTGAAAGTTACTTCTTACTTCTCATTCCAAAAAACTAACTTATCTCTCCAAAATATTACAAAATACACTCCTTTTTAAAGTTCCATTAAAAAATAATTTAATGTATTTTTTAACGAATTTTATGGTCACTTTATCATAAGTGAATTATGGTTGTATTCGTTTAAACTTTACATTTATCCATGTAATTTTTCATTGAAATCACTTTTAAAAAAATGCTTGGCACATTTCAATATTTATATTATAAAGCCATAGCTTTATGAAAATGGTTTTTTGGAGAAGTAAATTAACGCAACTTCCCTGGAAAGTGTTGGTTTTTAGACAATTTTCTCAGGCAAACGCTGGCAGCTTCTTCTGGCAAACGCTGGCAGCTTCTTCTGGCAAACATTGATCCTCGGAGCTGGAATTTCAAGTTTAAAATCTAATCGGTTAGAATGCATTCATTCAAGTCGAGCCCAATAAATTTGGTATCAATGACCTCAACTGGAGCTTCATCACCAACTGGTGCAAAGACATGTTATGTTCCTTCTTCCTTTTACGGTTTCAGTATCAACAACAAGAGCCTCAGTAGAAGGGGCTGAGATAGTCACCGTTCCAGATCTATTTCATATGCAGAAAAATCACAAAAATGGTGCTCCAACACCGACAACAGTAGCTCCACTAAGCAACGGAGGCCGCAACGCAATTGCTCCTTCAACAGCGTGATGGTTCTCATTCCACTTTCAACCAGGCCATTTTTCCTTCATTCTCGTTCTGAGTCGCAATATCCCTCCGAGCATACCATACTGCGCAACACTATAGCAGTTGATGTTAGGAGGAGAAGAAGATCATCCATAGTGATCCACAATTCACAAATCTATTCTTCATGCAGGGTCATAGATATTTGTATTATCTTCTTCATGTAGGCTTCTCTCAATCATTGTTTCACGATTATTGCAACGATAAATCTCCTCTGTAGAAGACGTGATCTGACAGATCCCTTTCTCACGCATACTCAGTAGCAGGCTTCTTCACACAACTCGCTTTCACTATCCTTTATGCAATTACATTCTTCATAGTCGGTTCTCCTTACAACATCGATCCCACGATGCTTCATGTTGCAGATTTTCAGTGATCTTGCAAACTTGCTCTATATTTCTTTGCATGTGAATGTTATCCAGTTTTGGCCAGTTTGAAATCATTTTAATGAATCAATTCAACCCCAGGTAATCATATCCATATGATCCTCTGTCATCAACAACAGCTCCTCCAGAACACTCATGCAACAGTTTCTCCCGGAATTTGATGCATCATAGTTTTACGACTTACGTTCCACGCAGATCTGTTGTTCTACGCTTCTCGGTTGCTCCACGTGAAAGATCGATCTTCCACCGGCATAGCTGAAATGATGGACTAGACAACAATTTAAAAATTCTTGTATTTTTAGTCGTTGTGGGTTTCGGTAGACTGTGTTGCCGTTACAGGATGGTAAACAAAGGTTTACAACATCAAACAATTATATCTTCAATCACCAATCAAAAGAATTCTTCTTTTTCCAACTACGGGCTTTGGTCCAAAATGACTTAACCAAAACTATGAAGAATTCACCCTCTGCATAATAAATCCTCTTACATAAAAATGCATGTTCCAAGATTTCAATACACTTTAGCACGGTGAAAATCCACATCACTTAATCAGAATAAAAATTCACATAACCTTACTGAAATTTCATTAACACCAACACTCTGTTAGCCTCCATGAAATAACATGATGATTTACCTTTTGCGCTCATAGCACATTATCGCTGCTCTCTTTAGTTTCAAATCTCCACCATCTTCAGGCAATAATTCTCCTACCACAGGCTTTGTGTCACTGCAATTCTCTTCACGCAATCTCTTTCCATTGTCTCAGCATACATTACGAACAAACTCACACGGATGCGCCGAAGTGTTCAGCCATAGCGCGTCACTGGATTTTACCGCTGGCTGTTTTAGGGAGCGAGTCTGTCACAAAAAACCCTCTTGGGAATCTTGAAGGCAGCTAAATTCTTCCTGCAATTTCCAGAGCAATATACTTGCAGATTCAAACAAAATGCAGAACAGGTATCTTTCAGCTCTGATACCACATATTGAAAATAAAATTAACTCAAATAGATTACAGAAAAACACACATAAAAATCAGACACCAAATAATGGCGGAAAAGGCTTCAGCCTCAGGTATTCTCTCTCATTCTCATTCATTAAAATAATTGAATATAGTGTTACAAATAAATAGATGAGAGATAGTGTTCTCAAGATAGTGAGTGCTATCTTAGACACTTTTGGTTGAGATAATTTCTCCTTTGGTTGAGATAATTTCTTACCAGACACACACCAATATAGGAGTTACCTAAACTAACTCCTATCTTAGAGGAACAACCCAGGAGTTAGGCACAAATTCTTAACTTAGAATATTTAATTAATTAATTTATTTTGGATTTATTATTGTTTTGTGAGAGAGGCTAACACTGCTCTCCATACTTCTGCACAATTAAACACAATGCTATCACCTGTCCTTCGCTTCTCTATTACGTTGAACGTTGTCCGGTTAATACATAGTTTTTGTATTACCACTTATTCATAACCATTGTTGTCATAATACTCTTTATCCTCTCACGAGTCGTCTCAATGATATGTATTGGATATATTTTGTTCGGGCCACATTTTTTATCCATCTTACATTGCAATGGTCAAATTAGTACATGATACGTGTTTCCTGTAATTCGTTATTTGCCAGAAAATTTCTATGTGGATGTTGCATGTATGTATGTTACCATGGAAATATATCTTGCCATTAATATCCACCCTCGACGAAAATTTAATACCGTGGCCTCTGATATAGAGTTCATCCGATGTAAATTGATGGCAAATTTGATAGTATAGATTTAATACTGCACGGTCCATTATAGCCAAAAACTTAGGCTCGGCTTTGAAGATGTCATTTAAAGCAGTTTTAGAAACCATGGCAGCCTTTAGCAAACCCAATACCTCGTTAGGACCAACTGTGGCATTCTGCTCTTCCAATTCTGTGGGCTCCTTTACATCAAGTTTAGTCCACAACTAAACAATCGTGTCAATGGAATTAACTGGAATTATATTCAATTCATCTGTGATGACAAAGTTGGCACTCTTCTAGACAAATCCCGTTGGGAGTACAGGCACAGGGGCCTTGTCCACCAGCTTCACTTCTCGGTTTAGCCAACTGCCGCAGGAACACGTTACAGTTCCATTTTGGGTGCTAAGATTGTGCGTGCTGGTATAGTAACCACCGTTGTATTAGTTGTTACCAGCGTTGTTGCACACATAATACTTGGGAGGAGTTGCAAGTGACGGAGATTCAATATGGAGTATGTCATTGGTGTAGGTTGTGGAAACCACCTTTGGGCCTAACAAAATTGATTTGTCACCTTAAATGAGCTACAGAGAGAGACTCTCCACGCTCTTATAAAGATTTATGATGCCTCCAACTTTTGTGTGATATAGAGGCCGTCGAATTTGAATTAATTGCAAATCCAATGATTCAGATTTAATATTTCAATTTTGAATTGCATGCAAATCCAACAGTTTAAATTTAATCCTGATATAGACCACTACGAGTTCAATCATCAACGCAGTAAAATCTAGATTTTGATGAGGACAGTGATGATATTCAATCCAAAACACAAATGCATCCTTGAAATTGTTTAGCTAGATTAGAGTGGGATCATCCAAGTTTAGCCATTAGGTGCATTGCCTTGAAGAAAAAAATGACATAGATGCAGATCTGTGAGAATTTGCAACTCACTGAGGTACTAATCTCTTGAATTTTCCATAAATAATTATGACATGAGATAAATTTGTAATTGCAGATCTGAAGAGTTAAGTTCCAGAGATATTGGGGCACACTTGTCCTTCTATTGGTGTCTGAAATTCCTGTTGTGAAATAAAGGTTGAATTGCATTGTGGAAAGGGCTATTGGAGGCTAAATTGAGGGTGTATAGTCCACAAAAATTGTTGAACGAAAGCCTGAGAAGAATAATTAAGTGTGTGCAGATTCTCCTTGGCTTAGAGGGTGCAATTCTCTAAGAAATATCCACAATTCATTGCAAAGGTTTTACAGAGGAAGGGGGCACTTACACGTTGTAGCTGTCCCTAATTAATAATAGCCAGTTAGAGGGGTCCCCTTAGCACAAAAAGAGGAGCACTTTGAAGAAGCAACACGGGGTCACCAACATATTAATTGAGGTTTCTATAATTTATATATTAGCAGGGATTGTTGTTGCATATTCTGCTTCACAAAGATATGTATGTTTAAGAAGACAATTGCAAGCTATTGTATAATCCAATTGTAGTGACATTGTATTGTGAGTGGGTGTTGATTCTTGGTTCATAGTTGTGATCAGTGTTGGAAGTGTAAGTTTGATTTGTTGAGAAAAATGGCTAAAATTGATGATGCATTAGAGTTGTTGAATAACCTCATTCATTCCACTGTTCATGATATGGTAAAAATTAGCAAAAATGGTCTCTCTAATATTCGAACTTGTCTACAAAATGCACAAGAGAAGATTGAATTTTTGCAGCTTGAATCTCAGCTATAGCAAGCAGAATTACAACAATGGAGTCATCATTCTGAACCTGTTTCTGTTCAGAACAATGAAACAGACTCCCATAAACAACAAGTCAATATTGTTGAAGTTCATTCAGATCCAGTGCCCAATAAAGCAGCAGTTGTACATGCAGATGCAGAAATTCAGTCTGCACTTCCCAAGTCAGTCATCAGACCTTGGGAAGAGCTTTTCCACAACAAGCATAAAACTAGTCTTGGATATGACAAGGACATGTCCTTTCATATTTCAGACTACTCCAAAGCAATCCAATTTCAAAGTGTTGGATTTCTTCATGACAGTTCATCTTCACCTGCTCTTCATGACAGTTCACCTCCAGCTATTCTAGATTCTACCCGTCTTCCACAACAACAACAACAACAGATTGTGAAATGCCAACATTGTGACCAAGTTGGCCATCTGAAAGATCACTGCTTTGATCTTCATCCATGTAAGCACTGTCATAAAACCAATCACTCTTCAAACAAATGCTTCAGAAACAAACCTCCTGCAAGAACAAAGATTCATCTTGGATGGATAACTTCTTGGCAATGGGCATCAACAGCCAAGAAGATATTTCAGTCACATGTCAAAACGTGTTCTAGAGTATTGAACAATCTTGCAGATGAGTTTTCTCCATCTTCTTGCCTTGTATCTGACAGGGGGGGAAATGATGGTCATCTACAAGCTTCAAAGTCACATCAATTGAGCCTGAGCCACAACCTACCACACCAGTTTCAGAGTTGTAGCCAAAGACAAAGATGCCCCTGAGCATGCCTTTAGTTGGTAATTTGGGACACTTCCTCTACCAGAAGACTTCAGCTTCTTGTCAGTTTCGGAAGAATTCCAGGAATAGAATTGGGGACACTTCCTCTAGTAGAAGACTTTAGCTTCTTGCCAGATTTGGAAAAGCTCCAGGAATTTCATTAAGCATTCCAAAGTTGTTGGTCATCCTTAAACCATCACAAGTTGAGACTTCCCTTTTAAGGTTGAAGTTCCCCCTTTTATGTGGGGTGAGACCTCCCTTTCATGGTTGAAGATTTCCCTCTTCAAAACATTTGGAGCACTTCCTCTTGCAGAAGACCTGAGCTTCATGTCAGTTTTGGAAGTGTTCTAGGAATTGCACTAAGCATTCCAATGTTGGTGTTCATCCTTAAACCACCACCCTTATACCAACATTTCAGAGAGCACATTTAGACTAGTGCTGCCATGCATTTTTGCACGTTTTGTATTACAACTCTCTTCTTGGACTCATACATAACCTTTTGAGTTAAGCATGCAAGATAAAATTCCACTTTATTTATTTGTTTTTTTATTATTATTATAATATTTTATGTTTTCAAAGGATTATTTAATTTGTAAATAAGTTGATTTGACAGACTTGTTGGATAGCAATAGAGTTCGATTTTTTTGCAACAGATGAGATCCAGCCCACCCGAATTGATGACATATGATCTATTACGCCCCTTCCCTCGAATCTCCGACAATGGATGAAGAGTGGGGGAGGGGGATTTGCCAGTTTGCTCGATCCCATCGTTGGATACATGGAAACTTCGTGTGGATTTTGGTACCCCCCTCGACAAATACCACATACCACTCTCAGCGCTCCCCTCCCAACCCCCCCTCCCTTCACCATCCCGTAAACCACTATCCCGCTACCACATCTCCCCTACCCCCTATCAAAAATCATTGCAAATAATCACCTCTTACTCCCTGTGATTAACCTAGATTAACTCCCATTAATAGATACCCATTTCAAAATTATAGAAACTAATTTTGAATTTGATCTATATGAACTAAACAATTGGGCTTTTCAAAAGTACCAATACATTAGCGATGAATTTTATTTTTGGGAGTCCTTATTGCCTCAGTTTTTTCCCCACAAACCTAACATTTCCCATAATTTGTTGCTCCGTGTGGATCTCGATATCTACCTAGCCAAGGAGTTGTAATACTCATAACAATGAAACCCTTTTCTATGTGACTTCTAAATCAACCTACCAAACCCTCCAGCTGAATCCTCAAGAACCTTTGCATACATTTTTTGTTGATGTGTTAATGGGAATGTACCAAAAGCTATCATTTTCAGATAGACCTCATATCTTTGAATCTTTCTTGCCTGAGAATTCTGAATTACCCAGAACCAATCCTCCCTATTTTGTTGTTATGTTCCCTGAATTGTCTAGGAAGGTCATTTCCTTAGTGTCATTTCTATTAGGATACCTCATTGATCAATGGGTTTATGAAGTCGTCTTGAGCTTCATGTTAGTTTCATCTTCTCGTAAAAAAACCCTCAATAATATTCAACTAAATTCAACGTATGTTTGATGCAATTCATGATCATTTCTTGAAATTTAGTGTAGAAGGTTCCTTCAAATATCAATTAGTTATAGTTTACTTGTTTCTATATCATCAGTCTAAAAGGTTTAAGTTCCCTATGCAAAAGTTGGATGTTGCAGGTGCCCCATAGTCAATCACTCACTCGACATCATTAGTGAGAAAGACTTATAAAAGATTCTCAAATAGTGATTTTTTTAATCAATTCCTATATATGGCCAATTGTTTATTAAATAATTATGTTGTTCCTAGAATTTAAACTGACATTAAGAGAATTCTACACTTAAGTGAGCAGACTAGAGTTGGAAACTAGTATTTATACCAAAACTTCACTGAAATTAGGATTTATGGATGTGAACTGAAACCATACAAGTTGCTTGTATTCCTCCCAATGAGAACATTTTCTCCTAAGTATATTAGGAAAATGATGAATGTAGATTATTTTCACTTTGTTGCTAGGAAACAAAAAGTACAGTTTAAGTTGAAAGCACAAGTCGATCATTTTATAATCAATGCAAGAGCTGCAGCAAAAGAGATTGACATTTTATTAAAATAGATAAATTTTAAATTCAATTTCAGTTAATCTTATGACCCATTGGTAATTATATCTTAAACAAGAGTTGCACAAAAATCAACACCTTATGCTCATATAAATAAACCTGAAATTGAGTAGTATGCAAATAAATATGATTGGGAGGATAATACTTTGCAGGAGATTGAGGAGCTAGTATCTAGTCAAACAATACTGAAAACTTCTAGAATGACATATAAAGAACTAAAGAGGCCAAGAGAAAATGTGTCACTAGTAGGCTCAGAGTTGCAGGAATCATAATTTCAAGTGGGGTTAAAAGGAACAAAATTATAGATATTGATGAAGAACCTTCAAAATCTCAAACTTACGAAGCATTTACTTTTGTTGTATTGTTAACAAAGTCTCCTTTTTCACTACTTCCACAACTCTGCATGTAGAAGAAACTAGAACTTCTTGGGGAAGATTGCTTCCAAAACTCTAAATATGCAAAGTTTTGGAAGCAACCTTCCCCAACACAGAGGTCACTTTCAGCACTAGACAGTGAGAAGGTAAAATTCCAATTGGAATTTTAGGAGCCAAATATCATTGTTCCAAGGACATTTGAGGATTACAAAACTTCCCTTTTTTAGTTTGAAATCAAACAAATTCATCCTATAGATCAAATTGATCTACACAAGCAAGTAGGGGAGATGATTTACTCATCCTTGACAAGTTCTACCATGATAGCTTCTAAGCTACAAGCATCACTAAATAATATCCATTCCTAATTAAAAATATGTATTCTTTAGCTAAGGACACAATAATCAAAGGACTTGACGATCTAGTTTTACAATTAGAATTAGATCCTAAAGATGTGAAGGTAGTACAAGAAATAATTAAGAATAGAAATGTTGATATTCAAGCATTAGGAAATAATCAAATATGCCCACCTCTGAACATCCAAAAGCACAGGAAGTTGGCCAATTAGAAAAATAAAAATAAAATATGCTTAAAATGATTGTTGAACAGAACATGCAAATTCATATGATAGTAGCAAAAATAAAAGAAGATCTGGACCACAAACCAAGATATGCCACAAGAATAATTAAACTATTAAACTCCAAAACAAAGGATGAACTTGAAGAATTTGGGATTGAATACAGAAGTGAAGCAGTCTTGGAGGTAAGAAAAGTTTTAACCAAGATAAATCAGACATGCAAACTAATGCAAGATAGAGCAGACATGCAAACTAATGCAATCGAATTTGAAGCTAATAGATCAACATCTCCTAAATTGAAAGTTAAGGCTAAAAAAGAATGAAATTTAGAGAAGAAATCACATCATCATTAAAAAATAAAGATGAAGAACATAAAATTGATGAAATAACCTCTCTACTTAGAAATTTGTCTAACAGAATCTCAAGAGTGGAAACTCAACCTAGAGTAACCCAACAAGTTGCAAATAGACCACAATTTCATTATAGAAGACCTTTTCAACATCAAATTTTGCAAAGGCCAAACACTGATTAGAAAATTCAACCTCCCCTGATGATTAATGATGAATATCCTAAAGAAAATGTTCCTATAAATACAAATGAATTATTTTTAATATCCATCATCACATAATGTTATTGTTCCAATCAATCAAGATCAGTCTATGATAAAAAATCAAGAAAATTCTCAAATTTCCAAGTATCAAGATTTTTTTGAATTCTTCATTACTGAATTAAATAGAAGGTATTATCTTAGACCAAGACTAGGACCTGGTAGACCGATAAAAAAGGTTACCTTTGATGAACCTCAAGTAAAATAGGTTGAAACACAAATATCATAAATTCCAATTGTTTTTAATGTTGAGAAAGAATTGGAGAGAGTTAAAACTCCAATCCCATTATCTGAACTCTCTAAAAATCCAGGTTACAAACATCAAGTCTCAAAATGGATTCAATCTTCAAGTGTTTATGTAGAGGGGGATGTCAATAGATTATGGGATGAAAACCTTCAAATGTTTTTGGTCCTAATTCAGATATGATTAATAAAAGTGTACTTCCTTTTTAAGTCACCTTGTTGGGTAGCGCAAGCCCCGCAGAATGAGTAGGGGGTCTAAAGCCTAGAATTTTGGGTAATATTAGGATAAAAGACTCCAAAGAAAGTGCAGAGCACGAACTATAGGAGGTTGAATCAAAGGGTAGTTCACCTGAAAATAATGTAAATAAATAGTAATAGAGTCAGCATGCGGAGGGATCGCTGGCCATGGGAAAGTATAAATAGAGTGTGGCTCTATGAGGGAAAAGTAGTTCTTTTGGAAGATGGAATGTAATGGGTTCTTAAAGGAAATAGCCTATAAGTGTCTGTAAGTCCGAGTTGAGGGAGTAGGATAGGAGGTAGAGGCTCTACAACCGTGTGTGCAGAGGCCTGGAAAGTCTGCAGCTATGTGCACGGACCCCTACAGTTGAGTGTGTAGAGTGGATCTTGATGTATTATTGAGGATTGGTAATAAAGATAAGTTTCTTCTAAATTCTGTGTTAATTGCAACTTTAATCCTTTATGATAAATAAACTCTTATGATTTCTGCATTTGCTATGGTTGAATACATGTGAACTGGGTTAATGTTGATGCCCAAAGTAACCAAAAGTAATAAATGTTTGCTTAAAGATTGCTTTAACTAGATCAAACTAGAAATAAGTGATTCAATCTGTAATAAGCACAATAAGGGTATTCCGATATGCACAGATTTAGCACAGTGCGAGGCTACAGAATAACACATGAGCCCCAACCCACATCCAAGACATCCCCAGGGTGCAAAAACCTGGTTCCAGCACCCTCCCCTACTTCCTCGAGTGAGACCTCAGTCCGCGCTTTGCGGGCTGTTGCCGAAAGGGCTGGTAGCTGCGGGATTTGTTTGGCTAAATAATTCTTCCGAACCTAGGTCAAGCCAATATAAGACAACAAATGGTTCTATTGCCGGGACTGGGATCTGCCTAAGGGGTGTCTGGTGTGAAAGACAGGGACGCTAGAGAAAAGAGCGACAAAAGATCAAGACAATAGTAATGGTGAATGCCATCCAACTACCAGTATTCAAAGGAGCACGCAGTGAAGATCCAGAAAAGTTTTGGCTTGTATTGAATTCAGTATGGAACGCATAGTAGATCACGGATGATAATATCAAGAAATTCATCTTAGTCAGCACATTGCAGGACCGAGCACTAACATGGTATATGAAGTATTCAGGCATCAACCCAATGGTGGGGATAGTGGACATCCACACAGAATTAAAAAAGGAGTTCAGCCGACCAAAATCAGAATCGCAGTCGGTCGTGGGATTCAAAGAGATCACAATGATGCCTGGTGAGACCCCGTGGGATCTGGATCAAAGGTTAAAAAGCACTATTCGCGAGGCCAACATGACCCTGATGGATGCACAACACCACGCTTGGTTCATCGCATCACTAACGCCATATCTGAAATTGGATTTGTCACAGCATAAAATTTCAATCCAAGCAGAAGCACTGGAGGTAGCAATATGGCTGCACGAAACCCCAGTACAGGACCCAGGGTTGGGAGTTAACAAATCCAAGCACAGGTCCAAAATTTTGTGTTTGGAAATACATAAGTTAAAACAAGACTAGGCACCAGAATTTTGGGAAGAAGTTTGGTGCATAAAGTCTAGGGGCCACGGACATGATAAAGACCATTTTCCAGTTGCAGTGAATCTTGTGGTCACGGGGTGACCAGTACCGTTGTGACCAAAGGCACAGGCAAGGCCAAGCATGATTGCCCCGCTCTGGTGTGAAATATTTCAAGTAGGAGGAAAACACAACACAGATAATTGCCACCTATTACCAAAATATAATCTGAACCCCTAGCAGCTCTTTTGCAACTTTTGTAGATCGGTGGGTCACGATGAAAGGGATTTTCGGATGTTGGTAGATCAAGCATCTACCTACCGAATTTAGACTGAGGGGCAAGGTCAAAACCCAAATGCAACGTTTGCGCGGGGGATCGTTAGTGATAGCAATTTTGCAACAATTAAATTTTTTCTCTAGTAAATTAATCAGTTCAACACTTAACAAATAAGAATTCGATATGAACATCATTTCCTTGCAGAAGAGGTCCTAGAAGTGGTGGAGGAAGCTCGTATGCATCAAAAAATATGGCCAGGTATAAATTCCACTCTTTTAACTCTCATACCCAAGACTACTCATTCGGAACAAGCAGAAGGTTTTCGTCCGATAGCTATATGTAATGTCATCTATAAGATTGTAGCAACAGTAATGGCCCAGAGGCTGAAGACCATCCTACCTAATATAATATCCCCATAACAAACAGGGTTCGTGGAAGGAAGGCAGATACTGGATGGATTGGTGGTCGCCCAAGAAGTAATACACACCTTAAAAGTGAAAAAGGAAAGGGCATGTTGATTAAATTAGATTTGTCAAAAGCCTACGATAGATTAAATTGGAGATATTTAGAAGCCATTCTTTAAGCCTTCGGATTCTGTGATAGATGGGTGAAATGGGTCTTAAGTATGATATCCACGCCAAATTTTTCCATCTTGCTTAATGGAGCTCCATCCGTTACCTTCAACGCTTCAAGAGGCCTGCGACAGGGAGACCCCTTATCCCCCTTCCTATTCATAATAGCAGTAGAAGGGTTAGGAAGATACTTCAAGAAAGAATTACGAGAAAGAAAAATCCAAGGTCTGAGACTATGGGGCAACAACATCCCAGTCACACAACAACAGTTTGTAGATGACATCATGATCTACTGCAAAGTATCCCTTAAGGAGGTGAAGTAGGTAAGGAGAATCCTGGAAGTTTTTATTCAAGCTTCTGGCATGGAAATAAATAAGGAGAAATTGAGAAATTTCTTTTTTAATACAGCAGAATCAATCAAAAGCCACCTAACAAGAACCCTGGGTTACAGAAAAGGAGATCTTCCAACTAAATATTTAGGAACCATGCTGGACTCATCATCTCTTAAAATAGGAAATTGGAGGTCAACAATAGAAAAAATTAAGAATAGACTAGAAAACTGGTCCTTTCGTACTCTGAATTTTGTTGCAAGAGTAGTACTGCTCAGATAAACTTTACAGGCCATTCCAATATATCCCTTATCAGTAATGGCAGCACCAAAAGGGGTATGCACCAAGATGATAGAGATTTATAGAAAATTCCTATGGGGAGGACCTAAGCAACAAAAGAAATGGGCTCTATGTTCTTGGAACAACTTAACTAAACCAAAAGAGAATGGAGGATTAGGTCTAAGGGATCCGTCTAAACTAAATCAAGTCCTAGCAGCGAAATTGTGGTGGAGATGGATGCAAGGAGGAACGGATCTATGGAAAGAAATATGGACAGAAAAATACAGTATGCCAACAACACCTGAAAGAATATTGAGGAAACAAGAAATACCAAGAGGATCAACAATATGGGAACTGGCTAGCCAAAACAAAGACATAGTAGATGGAAACACATTTTGGGAAATAAGAGGGGGTCAGACAACGAGATTTTGGGAAGAAACGTGGCAACAAATAGAGAAAATGATGAACTTATAGGAAGTACGGGACATTTACAGGGAAGGGATAGCCAAAGGACTCATCTTGGTCAAATACTATTAGAAATAAGGACAAGAAAACGAAGAATGGAGAGAACGGAAGAAAATAGAAGAATGGAATAGGAATTCAATGGAGGAGCAAAAAACCAAGTTCAGTAAAGAATTAGAATCCAGGAAAATAAAAAACTGAGGAGGCTCAGATATCCTAAGATGGGGGAAGGAGACTAAAGGAACATTCACTATTAAGGAAGTGTATAATATAAAACTCAAGCAAAACCAAGTGGAAGAGGACTAGAACTAGACGAAATTATGGAAAAATAAGTGGTGGCCAAAGATTAAGATGTTCGCGTGGCTGGTAGGAAGAAAACGTATACTTACCTGGGACCAAATCCAAAAGAGAGGGTTTTTAGGTCCGCCAAGATGCAGCCTTTGTAACCAAGATGGAGAAGATCAAGAACACTTACTGAATGGATGCATAGTATCACAATACCAATGGGAAAAGACTAGAGAGCTCTTTAAAAAAACTAAACGAAATCCACAAGATATCATACAAACTCTGTGCAACTGGGGGGAAGGAAAATTCCAGAGCTTGGTGGTGAGAAGAGCTTGGAATATGGTGGTAGGATTCAACGTTGGAATATTTGGAAAGAAATAAATGGAAGGATTTTCCAAAGGAAAATATCAACCCCTGAAGAAGTATGGAAAAGGACCCAGAGGCAAATAAGGGAATCAATTCTCTCAGAAGCATGGACAGAGGAAGATTGGAAAACCACAGAAGAAGAAACAGATATACTAAGAAAGTTAAACTTGGAACAAGGGATGGTCTTTCAGCAACAAAAAATAAAGCAAACAACAACAACCCAAAGTCATGCCGTCTTCAGAAGCCCACAGGAAGGATTCATCAAACTCAATTTTGACGGAGCGGCAAAAGAGAATCCAGGTCTAGCAGGATACGGAGGTATTTTCAGAGACAGTCAAGAAAATACAGAATGGATATATGCAGAACATGGAGGAACTATGAGCAATAAAGAAGCGGAATTCATGCAGTTTACCAGGGTCTCAAAATTGCGATAAGAAATGGATACAGAAAAGTAGAGATAGAAGGAGACTCAGCTCTGGTTACAGGAACCATAAGAAAACTAATCCAAGGAAAACCGTGGGAACAGGTTGCCAAAAGTTGGAGAACGGCGGGTCTGGTCCAAGAGATAGAAGAAATATTGAAAGGTATAGATTATAAGATCACTTCTCATGTTAGACGAGAAGGAAATAAACCAGCGGATTACTTAGCTAATTGGGGAAGCAAGGAAATAAAAGATAAAGTGGATAATAGATGGGCAACCCAGATGGAAATGACAAGATGGGAGAATCTAAGACGAATCATAGAACAAGACATTAATGCAACAATATAATTACAACCAAGACATCGAGGATTACCTGAGCGGGGTGGCAAGGCATGAGTACTCAGAAGCAAGGACAGGACATAAGGACGGCGGCCACACCCCTCTGACCACGGTAATTAATGATAATTCAGAGAAGCAGGTACGGAGATCAGAACACAATCCAAGGCATACAATAGAGCATATCATTCAAACAATAAGGGAAAGAGAAGGTGGAGGACAATCGCATCATAAACAGAAGGTGAAAATAATCTAAGGTGGAATACAAGTAAGATGATAGACAAGAAGACGTTTGAGAAGATGGCAAGAGAAGGAGCGGCCTGGCAGAGGAACAAGAACCAAAGACTTAAGCGAGCCAAGGAAGGGATGGCGGAGAGATGGGATAAGGAAGCATAGGCAGAGCAGGAAGAACAGAGAGACACACAGTTCGACCGAAACAGAATTAAAATTGAGATCGAAAGCTCAGAAGATATGGAGATAAATTAGGATGAAGGCTATGCGAGGGGAACTTTTGAGATTGGGCAAAGCAGCAGAAATGGTAACCGAGGCAGAGCAGGTAGGAGAGGCAGAGGACGCAGACGAAGAGGCAAGGGCTGACCTCGACAAGAAAATAGTGTGGAGAAGGAAAACCCAGCAAGGGAACAACAGAAGAGGGGTAGAAAATCTATCTGAAAAGAGGTCAATGATGCGGAAAAAGCTTACAACAGAGAGACTAATGAAGACATCCAGAAAATTATCGAAGCACTGGAAAACAAGGTTCTAGAAGAACCCTTGGACCCAGAGATGGAAGAGTGGAATTCGCAGTTGCCGGATCCTGGCAATACACGAGGAAGATTAACCTTGTATCGAAAAGATCTACACACTTACTGGGTTTTGAATCACCTTTTGGCCAAGGCGATGGAACAGGTTGTAGTTGAGATGGTGGAACTGACCCAGGAAGCACCAGAAGCAAAAAGAGAGATAGCAAGTTTAAAGAGCATGATACGTCAACAGGATGAGAAGATCAAGGAAGTGCATGGGATGTTGAAGGACCTGGTAAACGCCAAAAGCAATGACGGAACCGGAAAGGAGAGCGCGGCGGCATGATAGGCCAGTTATTTTTCTAATTTTGTTTTTTTACTACTCTGTCTTGGTAAAAATTAGTGTTTTTTCCAAAACAAAGGTAGTGGAGATAGGTCTAATGGTAACTGTTTGGAGAGACTACCTCTGAAAACATTCTGGTTTTGACAGTTTAATGTTTCTTTTGCTATATATTTGACTTCATGGAACAGAAAAACAATACAGAATGTATGTTGTGGAGGAACCAATAGAGATGGTTTCCCAATTGGGCAGATTGAGGTTCCTTAGTTTGTATATTTTAGTATTCTGTAGATAATAGAAATGGTATTTCCCTAACTTACAAAAAAAAAAGAATTCGATATGAACATGCAACTACATCTAGAATCAACACATGAGAGACATAAAATATTAAATGAACATGCACAATGAGACAAAAATCATCACATCACATAGGAACACAAGATATCAGGTGGAAAACCCCCCTTCGGTGGAAAAACCACCCTTGTTGTTGATGTGATGCTCATTATATTTTGTTATCTGTTAATCAAATCATTACATAGAGAGTACAATATGGAAACTATTTGAGAGTAACTATGATCTCCATCTAAGACTCTACATCTAATCAACATGCCTTGGCCAACACCCATTGGACTTATGAAGAAATTTGTTCTCAATACTTCTATTATCGGAGTACCCACATCACTTCTCTATGTGGTTCACCTTTCATGCATTTTCAAACTAGAACCTCAGATATGCTCAACATGAACATGACAACTATTGTAGCTTATTTTTACCCTATTTACTTTTCAACTTTTCCCTTTATGTTCAAAAAAATAATAATAATAAAAAGGAAAATAGGAAAAAAGAAAGAAAGAAAGAAAAGAAAAGAAAAATGAGAAAAATAAATAGATAAATAAAAATCAAAAGAAAGAAAGAAAAAGGGATTTTAAAAAAATACATATATATAAAAAATATATAAAATATATCCCCAAGTTAGCGTGCAAGCTAAAATACCACTTTATTTATTTGTTTTATTATTATTATTATTATATTTTATGTTTTCAAAGGATTATATAATTTGTAAATAAGTGATTTGACAGACTTGTTGGATAGCAATAGAGTTCGATTTGTCTGCAACGGATGAGATCGAGCCCACCCGAATTGATGACGCACGATCTATTCCTCCCCTTCCCTCGAATCTCTGACAATGAATGGAGGGGGGGGGGGGGATTTGCAAAGCAGCTTGCTCGATCCCATCATTGGATACGTGGAAACTTTGGGTGGATTGTGGTACCCCTCTCGACGAATACCACATACCACTCTCAACCCTCCCACCCCAACCCCGCCCCCCCCCCCCCAACTTCCCCATCCCGTAAACCACTCTCCCGCTACCACATCTCTGCTACCCCTTGTCAAAAATCATTGCAAATAATCACCTCTTACACCCTGTGATTAACCTATATGAACTACCATTAATAGATACCCATTCCAAAATTATAGAAACTAATTTTGAATTTGATCTATATGAACTAAACAATTAGGCTTTCCAAAAGTACCAATACATTAGCGATGAATTTTATTTTTGGGAGTCTTTATTGCCTCAGTTCTGTTCCCCACAAACCTAACATTTTCCAAAATTTTTTGCTTCGTGTGGATCTCGATATCTACCCAGCCAAAGAGTTGTAATACTCAGAACAATGAAACCCTTTTCTGTGTGACTTCTGAATCAATCTACCAAACCCTCTAGTTGAATCCTCAAGAACCTTTGCATCCATTTTCTGTTGATGTGTTAATGGAAATGTACCAAAAGCTATCATTTTCAGATAGACCTCATATCTTTGAATCTTTCTTGCTTGAGAATTCTGAATTACTCAGAACCAATCTTCCCTATTCTGTTGCTATGTTCCCTGAAGTGTCTAGGAAGATCATTTCCTTAGTGTCATTTCTATTAGGATACCTCAGTGATCAATGGGTTTATGAATTTGTCTTGGGCTTCATGTTAGTTTTCTCTTTTAGTAAAAAAACCCTCAATTATATCCAACTACAATCAACGTATGTTTGATGCAATTCATGATCATTTCTTGAAATTTAGTGTAGAAGGTTCCTTCAAATATCAATTAGTTATAATTTACTTGTTTCTATATCATTAGTCTGAAATGTTTAAGTTCCATATGCAAAAGTTGGATGTTGCAGGTGCCCCATAGTCAATCATTCACTGGACATCATTAGTGAGAAATACTTCTGAAGGATTCTCATTTAGTGATTTTTTTAGTCAATTCCTATATATGGCCAATTGTTTATTAAATAATGATGTTGCTCCTAGAATTTAAACTGAAATTAAGAGAATTTTACACTTAAGTGAGCATACTAGAGTTGGAAACTAGTATTTATACTAGAACTTCACTGAAATTAGGATTTATGGATGTGAACTAAAACCATACAAGTTGCTTGTATTCCTCCCAATGATAACTTTTTCTCCTAAGTATATTAGGAAAATGATGAATGTAGATGATTTTCACTAATTGTTGCTAGGAAACAAAAAGTACAGTTTAAGTTGAAAGCACAAGTTGGTCATTTTATAACCAATACAAGAGTTTCCGCAAAAGAGGCTGACATTTTATTAAAATAGAAGAATTTCAAATTCAATTTCAGTTGATCTTATGACCCATTGGGAATTATATCTTAAACAAGAGTTGCACAAAAATCAACACCTTATGCTCATATGCATAAACTTGAAATTGAGTAGTATGCAAATAAATATGATTGGGAGGAGATTACTTTGCAGGAGATTGAGGAGCTAGTATCTAGTCAAACAATACTGGAAACTACTAGAATGACATATAAAGAACTAAAGAGGCCAAGAGAAAATGTGTCACCACTAGGTTCAGAGTTGCAGGAATCATAATTTCAAGTGGGGTTAAAAGGAAGAAAATTATAAATATTGATGAAGAACCTTCAGAAGCTCAAACTTACGAAGTGTTTACTATTGTTGTATTGTTAACAAAGTCTCATTTTCCACTACTTCCAAAACTCTGCATGTAGAAGAAACTAGAACTTCTTGGGGAACACTGCTTCCAAAAATCTAAATATGCAGAGTTTTGGAAGCAGCCTTCCCCAACACAGAGGTTACTTTCAGCACTAGACAGTGAGAAGGGACAATTCCAATTGGAATTTTAGGAGCCAAATATCATTATACCAAGGACAATTCAGGATTACAAAACTTTCCTTTTTTTGTTTGAAATCAAACAAATTCATCCTATAGATCAAATTGATCTACACAAGCAAGTAGATGAGATGATTTACTCATCCTTGACAAGTTCTTCCATGATAGCTTCTAAGCTACACACATCACTAAATAATATCCATTCCTAATTAAAAATAGAAAAAATGTCTTCTTTATCTAAGGACACAATAATCAAAGGACTTGAAGATCTAGTTTTAAAATTAGAATTAAATCCTAAAGATGTTAAGGTAGTACAAGAAATAATTAATAATAGAAATGTTGATATTCAAGCATTAAGGAAATAATCAAATATGCCCACCTCTAAACATCCAAAAGCACAAGAAGTTAGCCAATTAGAAAAGGAAAAAGAAAATATGCTTAAAATGACTGTTGAACAGAACATGCAAATTCATAAGACAGTAGCAAAAATAAAAGAAGATTCCGGCCACAAACTAGGAGATGCCACAAGAATATTTAAACTCTTAAACTCCAAAACAAAGGATGAACTTGAAGAATTTGGCATTGAATATAGGAGTGAAGCAATCTTGGAGGTAAGAAAATTTTTAACCAAGATAAATTTGATGTTATCACTTAAGAATAAGTGTCAAATTTTAGAAGCTCGGATCAAAAAATTTCACAGAAAATTAAATGCTCTACATCGGAAAGGACTCCCAGGTTTGCAAGGTATAGGTGGCCAATTCATTTCGCTTTATTATTATCAACACAGGCTACATGAGATAGCAGTAGACAACGCTAAATTTTCCAAAATAACTAGTAAGGATTTCATCGAAGAATTAAATTATGATTTGTTCATTCAACATGAAATTAAATATTTCTTTCTAGCTAGTCCTACTTTTGAAATATATACTGAAGTTGATGAGTCATACATAAATTTGGTAAATTTTTCTATCCCTAATGAAAAGAGATGGGATAAATTATGTGAGCTCATTGAATAGAACATAATGCTAAATTTCAGGAGCAGACAACAGATTAACAAGAGTAATGAATAGAAAATTAGATTTCCATCTACAATAATCAAACAACAACCCTCGAAATCTATGCAGAGCGTTCAAATAAGTTCATATTTACTATTTTTCAGTACTATTTTTGTAAAATCCCAATTATATTGGATGATATTATATTTTCTAATAAATTTTGATTCAAGTCTAGATGTTTTGAGTCGAAGCCTATAAGTATTTTATAATTCAAAGAAGAAAGGGTTGAATTGTTGTGATGAGCCAATGACATGCTTGTAATTTTCTAAGATATTTCTAAAGATAATAGAAGGATTATGGATTCATTCTGAGAAATTTGTGTATCTCTGTGAGTTCTTCTGGTTATTCAATTATGTTTCCATCTTTTATTTTCTCTACACATGTTCAAGGTAACATAGAAGTTTGGGTAGGACTAGACTGAATGTCAATCTCTCTAAAAGCCCCTGCAAATTTATAATTATTAAAAGAGATTAATTAACTGAAATTGTTTGTCTTAGTTAATTCCTCTAAATCTTTTAATTGTTTCATTTTGTCATCTTTTGCACATGTATTGTTTGGCTATAGAAAACTTCTACTCGTCTACTATATATAACAAATTAGATATTCAATATGAACGTTTAAGGAATTATATATATTCTTAAATTCTTCTTTCCAAATTATTTTAAAGATTAATTCTGTTAAGAATGAAGAATTAACCCTTTTGTTTTGTCATAAATTCTTAGGATTTACATTTGTTTTAAAGTTTAAAGCATTGGTCATCCATTCAAAATAAAAACCTTACTTTAGATGCTTTGGCACAGTTCCTCAGCCTAGAACTATCTACAAAGGAAAAGATCAGATTGGCGTTGTTCCCAGGGAACAAAGATTCAAGTTTGTTTCCCTGGGACAACAATCATACTTGCCTCTTAACGATCAATAAAAGGCCATTAGGCTAAAATCCTTCACATGGAGACTCTACATATTAAATCTGGCTTCACACAGGCATACTAGATCCAAGTCAGATTCATAGATTTTCTCTCCTTTATCTGAATTGGAGAGGTTAGTTAGAATTGCATCTATTAGATGTAGGTTAGAAGCCTCTCTTTCTATTTCTGCCTTTGTTCTATATGAGTTACATTGACAATATGACCCTTTACAATCAACTCTAATACCTGTTGAATTATCATATATTCCTCCAAATGTTTTAGAACTCATTTCTAGAGTATTAGATTTTCAAACTGCACTTTTAGTCCTTTAGCTTGAGGCATTTGAACTTCCTTATTACCATTTGGAACCTTTTGACAGTGAAGAAGATCCTAAACTTTCTCTTTCTGATTTAAACCAGTTGATTTTAAATCTTCTTTTGTACATGCTTCTCCATCCACTTCTACTAAATCTAAGGAGGAACTTAGTATTTATACTAATCCTCTAGCTTTTGAGGATCCTGACAAGGTTTTACTTAAAGTTCAGAAGTTAGTTATTAATCCTAAATTCTTCCAGAAACCTAAAACTTCATTACCCCCTTCTTCTAGTAAAGTTGTTTCTCCTATAAAGATAACTCCATCACATCATCAAATGGTTGGTATTCAACTAATTGTGGCAGCATGTTATGCGGCGTTAGTCCTTCCACCAACATCCCAACTTCATGCTTTTCCTAATGGGTATTTAAAACATTTACCTAGATTTAATGGAGAGACAAAGCCATCTGTTGAAGATCACTTAGCTACATTCTTAGATTTTGCTGATAACATGAATATTGACAACAAATACGTCTACACAAGACTTTTTGTTCAATGACTTGAAGGAAATGTTAGAATATGGTTTAGACAACTTCAAGCTAATTCGATCAATTCATGGTCTGAACTAGTCAACATTTTCAAAAATCAATGGGGAATCAAAAAGGATGTTGTTTACTACTTAAAAAAATTTGAATACTTGAAAAGAAACCCTGGTGAACCTATAACTAATTTCATTAAGAGATTCAATAAAAATTATAACAAGATTCCCCCAGATTGTAAACCTCCAGTTACAATTGCTAAAGTTAGGTTTTCCAAAGCATTTGAAGATGACTTTGTTGTAATTCTTAGGGAGAGAAATTCTAAAACTTTAGTAGACATGAAAACTAATGCAATCAAATTTGAAGCTAATAGATCAACATCTGCTAAACTGAAAGTTAAGGCTAAAAAGGAATGAAAGTTAGAGAAGAAATCACCTCATCATCAAAAAATAATGATGAAGAACATAAAATTGATGAAATAACCTCTCTACTTAGAAATTTGTCTAAAAAAATCTGAAGAGTGGAAACTCAACCTAGAGTAACCCAACAAGTTTCAAATAGACCACAATTTCATTATAGAAGACCTTTTCAACATCAAATTTTGCAAAGGCCAAACACTGATCAGACAATTCAACCTCCCCTAATGATTAATGATGAATATCCTAAAGAAAATTTTCCTATAAATACAAATGAATTATTTTGAATATCCATCATCACAGAATGTTATTTTTCCAATCAGTCAAGATCAGTCTCTAATTCAAAATCAAGAAAATTCTCAAATTTCCTTCATTACTGAATTAAATAGAAGGTATTATCTTAGACCAAGACCAGGACCTGGTAGACTGATAAAAAAGGTTACCTTTGATGAACTTCAAGTAAAACTAGCTGAAACACAAACATCATAAATTCAAATTGTTTTTAATGTTGAGAAAGAATTGGAGAGAGTTAAAACTCCAATCCCATTATTTGAACTCTCCAAAGATCTAGGTTACGAACATCAAGTCTCAAAATGGATTCAATCTTCAAGTGTTTATGTAGAGGGGGATGTCAATAGATTATGGGATGAAAACCTTCAAATGTTTTTGGTCCTACTTCAGATATGATTAATAAAAGTGTACGTCCTTTTTAAGTCACCTTGTTGGGTAGCGCAAGCCCCGCGAATGAGTATGGGGTCTGAAGCCTAGAATTTTGGGTGATATTAGGATAAAAGACTCCATAGAAAGTGCAGAGTTCAAACTATAGGAGGTTGATTCAAAGGGTAGTCTACTAAAAAATAATGTAAATAAATAGTAATAGAGTCAGCCTGTGGAGGGATCACTGGCTAAGGGGAAGTATAAACAGAGCATGGCTCTATGAGGGAAAAGTAGTTCTTTTGGAAGATGGAATGTAATGGGTTCTTAAAGGAAATGGCCTCAAATCGTCTGTAAGTCTGATTCGAGGGAGTAGGATAGGGGGTAGAGGCTCTGCAACTGTGTGCACAAAGGCTTAGAAAGTTTGTAGTTGTGTGTGTGGACCCCTACAGCTAAGTGCGTAGTGTGGATCTGGATGTATTGTTGAGGATTGGTAATAAAGATAAGTTTCTTTTGAATTCTGTGTTAATTGCGACTTTACTCTTTTATGCTAAATAAACTGTTATGATTTTTGCATTTTCTACAGTTGAATACATGTGAACTCGGTTAATCTTGATGCGCAAAGTAACCAAAAGTAATAAATGTTTGCTTAAAGACCGCTTTAACTAGATCAAACTAGAAATAAGTGATTCAATCTATAATAAGTGCGTAAAGGTTATTCCGATCTAGGCGGATCTAGCGTAGCGCAAGGCTGCAGAATAGCACGCAAGCCCCAACCCACATCCAAGACATCCCCAGGGTGTGGAAACCTGGTTCCAGTACCCTCCCTTGCTACCTCGGGTGAGACCTCAGTCTGCGCTTCGCGGACCGTTGTTGAAAGAGCCGATAGCTACGAGATTTTTTTGTTTAAATAATTATTTTGAACCTTGGTCAAGCCCATATAAGCCAACAAATGGTTTCGTTGCCAGGACCAAGATCTGCTTAAGGGGTGTCTGGTGTGAAAGACGGGGACGCTAGAAAAAAGAGCGACGAAATATTAGGACGATAGTAATGGTGAATGCCATCCAGTTACCAGTAATCAAAGGAGCAAGCAGTGAAGATCTAGAAAAGTTTTGGTTTGTATTGATTTTAGTATGGAACGCGCAGCAGATCATGGATGATAATATCAAGAAATCTGTCTTAATTAGCACACTGTAGGACCGAGCGCTAACATGGTATATGAAGTATTCAGGCATCAACCCAATGGCTGGGATAGTGGACATCCACACGGAATTAAAAAAGGAGTTCAGCCGCCCAAAATCATAATCGTAGTCCGTCATGGGATTCAAAGAGATCACAATGATGCCTGGTGAGACTCTGTGGGATCTAGATCAAAGGGTAAAAAGTAGTATTCACGAGGCCAACATGACCCTGACGGATGCACATCACTACGCTTGGTTCATCGCATCACTAATTCCATATCTGAAATCAGCTTTGTCACATCAGAAGATCTCAAACAAAGAAGAAGATATCAAGCCAAGTAGAAGCGTTAGAGGCAGCAATACGGCTACACCAAACCCCAGTGCAGGACCCAGGGTTGGTAGTTCAGCAAATCCAAGCGTAGGTCCAAAATTTGTGTTTGGAAATACAGAAGCTAAAACAAGACCAGGCGCTAGAAGTTCGGGAAGAAGTTTGGTGCATCAAGTATAGGGACCAAGGACATGATAAATACCATTGTCTAGTCGCGGTGAATCTTGTGGTCACGGGGGGACCAGCACCATTGCGACTAGAGGCACAGGCAGGTCCAAGCGTGATCGCCCCGCTCTGGTGTGAAATCTGTTAAGTAGGAGGAAAACAAAACACAGTTAATTTCCACATGTTGCTGAAATATAATCTAACCCCCCAGCAACTCTTTTGCAAATTTTGTAGATCAGTGGATCACGAGGAAAGGGATTGTCAGATGTTGGTAGATCAAGCATCTGCCTACCGAATGTAGACTGAGGGGCGAGGTCAAAACCAAAGTGCAATGTTTGTGTGCGGTGGATTCCAAGAACAAGGTCAAGGATGGGGCGGAATGGGGCCAGGAAGGGGTCGAGGATAACTAATTTGTTACAATTGTGGAGGACTAGGACATTACGCATAGGATTGCACAAATCCAACTCAAATATCATGTCCCTATTGCGAGCAATTCGACCATTAACTACTAGATTTCCCTATGCTGCTAGCACAGGTTCGTGGAAAAAGGACAGCACCTCCTACGATGACATAGAATGTGCTAATGATAAGGACAGAACCACGCGATGAAGAATGTAAAGTAAATATGGTACTAAGGGGCGATGCAACCTTAGAAGGGGATCATTTTGAGCCATATAAAGGTCCCTTGATGTTGACAACTTTTCTAGAAACCTGCATGTGGTTACTTCGCGATAATAGGGTACTGAAAGGACTGCAGGAGGTAATTAACGGATACGCAGGATGGGGAGAACCTCACATAATCTGAAAAATGGGGAGCCATACGATGTGGACCGTACAAGAAATGTGATTAACAGCGCGGATTGGTGACTATGAGATGGATCAGGTCATTCTGGGCCTCGGTTCAGATGAAAATGTCTTGCCTAAGCAGACATGGGAGCATATCGGCAAGCCCCCACTCCAATAGTCTCCAATCCAATTACATATGGCAAATCAGCAGAAGATCTTGCCCATGGGTAGGCTGCAAGGAATCACTATAGACCTGGATGGTGCGAGCACTAGAATGAACTTTGAAGTTATTGAGATGATGAACGAAAAAAGCCAGTACCCTGCTTTGCTGGGAATAGAATGGGCCATCGACATGAATGGGATTATTAATCTCAAGTCGAGGAAGATGATATTTGAGAAAAAGTTGCGCTGCCTAGTTGTTCCACTAGATCCAACCGAGGGACCCCACTACACAGAACCTGCGTGCGACAACGAGCAGGATGAAGCATTGGATTGCATCTACCAAATTGCTACATGAAAGCCAATAAAGGGTAAGGTAATGGAGGAACATAGAATTTCACAGGGTTACGCAGAACCATACACCAATGATTCAAAGGAAGAAGATGAGCAAGGGTGAAATAGAATGAATGAGGAAACTACTTTAAACTACAATATGCTGACAAAATCTGTGTACTGCGTTAAAGCTCAGGACTGTGCACTGTCGGTGTATGACAGGCTCATAATAGTAAATGAATTCCTGGAGAAGTTTGAGAGCATAGTACCAAAGTACTAGTGATTTGATGTGCTCAAATGGGCATTGCGCGCGACATCGGCGCGACAGTGGGGTACCCATGAAGGAACCTTCACAGATTGGTGAAGTTGTAAGCGCATGATGCATATACGATTTTGGAAGCCGCTGCTCCAACTAACGGAGAAATATGATGGATGAGAGAATCTGCACATACACCTGAAAAATGGACCAAAGCCTATGGCAAGGAGCCGCAACTAGAATGGGTGCACCTATTTTATCATACCTTCGATGTCATCCCAAGGAATTGGTATACTAAAACAGAGCTCCAATGTGGCATAGGGGAGTGGGATATCTTGCATGAAAGGCTTCTGTCAACATTTCTTTTTGAGGACCAATGGATGGATACAGTGGATGATGCATTAAAGCTAGTAAAGACCGCAATTTTCAAGATACTGCTAGATCCGAAAGAAGTCGTGCAACTAGACTAGTTGCAATAGCTGAGCCGGGCCTTGGAATGTTACAATGTAAAAGCAGAAGGTGACGAGGATGATCCACACAACATCAATATAGCAGAATCCAAAGGAAGTCAAGAAGTGCGCAGCCCTGAAATAGAAGATCCAAATGTCGCAGCACCATTAAAAATGAAACAAGTGAATATCATAATAGAGGAAGAACTAAAGTATGCTACACTTGGGGACTATTGGGATGACGCTACAGTGGAAAAGGTCATCGAGCTGCTCTGGGAGTACTGAGACCTCTTCCCTACCAAGATTACGGAGCTGAAAGAGATTCGAGGAGAACTAGGAATGATGAAGATAAATTTGAAGCCTGATGTGAAGCCAATAAAGCAGCGACCTTATCGATTGAATCCAAAATACAAAGCAAAAGTACGAGAAGAACTAGACAAGATGCTAGTAGTCGGGATCATTGAACTAGTCGAGGAGTCTGATTGGGTCAGTCCGATGGTGGTACAAGATAAGAAACAGAAGGGTGAGATCCGCATCTACGTGGATCTATAAAAACTCAATGATGCTTGTGTTAACAATCCATTTCCTACACCTTTTACCGATGAAGTCTTAGAAAATGTGGGCGAGCAGGAAGCATATTCCTTTACAGATGGGTTCTCTAGATACCATCAGATCAAGATCACACCAGAAGATCGAAGCAAGACAATTTTTGCAATGGAATGGGTTTTTCTTAGTATACGATGATGCCATTTGGGTTGAAGAACACACTAGCAATATTTTCCCACATTGTGGTAGCTGCATTCAAGGAATTTATACATAAATTATTGGAAGTCTATCTTGACGATTGGACCCTCTTTGGCTTGGTTAAGAAACATATTGAGAGCTTATGATTAATGTTGGATACCTGCTGTTGACACCAGATTGCACTCAATCTAAAGAAGTGTACGTTCCTTGTTCCTTTTGTGAACTTGCTAGGCCACGTAGTTTGTAGGCAAGGCCTGATGGTGGATCTGGCAAAGATTGTTTTCATACTAAGTCTGCCAGCACCGTTCAGTGTCAAACAGCTACGTGCTACACTCGGACACACGGGGTACTATCGAAAGTTCATAAAAGGTTACGCCCAGATCACAACTCCAATGGAACAGTTGTTAAAAAATGATGCCACGTATTACTGGAACGAGGAATGTAATAAAAGCTTGGAATTGCTAAAGGAAAAAATGGCATCTGCCCCTATCTTGATCTTTCCAAAATGGGATGTGGAGTTCCATGTCCATGTCGACACATTGTGTATCGCATTAGGAGTAGTACTTACTTAGGAAGGAGTGGAGGGAGTTGACCACCCGATTGCATTTGCAAGTCGAAGGTTGTCGAAAGCTGAGAAGAATTACTCTACTACTGAGCGAGAGGGATTGGTGATGGTGTAAACACTCCAGAAGTATCGTCACTATTTGCTTAAAGGAAATTTTAAGATGTATACTGACCATTCTGTGCTAAAATACCTAGTGAATAAGCCTACGTTGGGGGGGCGTATCTGTCGATGGTTGATGTTGTTTCAGGAATATGATTTTGAGGTTGTTGTAAAGCCGGGACATCTGAATGCAGGTCTAGACCACCTATCCCGGATTGAGATAGGTGACGAACCCACGAATCTAGAAGAAGGACTCCCCGACGCCTAGTTGTATGCAGTGCACATTGTGGATGGACACTTTGAAGATATAATCTATTTTTTGACTATCGGCACTGCGCTGCAGGGGTATTCTGTGCAACAAAAGAAGGAATTGGTGACACGAGTAGTAGATTTCACTATGATTGCCGGCCACCTCTACAAGATGGGCCATGATGAGATATTACGCAGATATGTACCAGAGTTTGAGTGAGAACAGATCCTTGAAGCACATGGAGGGGTTGCCGGTGGACTTTATGTGGGTCGTGCCATAGCCCAAAAGGTTCTTCGCGCTAGATTATGGTGGCCCACCCTACATCAAGATTCAAAAGCATATTGTTGGGCCTGCAATGTATGTCAACGAATGGGCAAGCTGTCGCGAAGGGATGAAATGCCAATTCAGCCATAGGTAATGCTACAGCCATTTGAGAAATGGGCGATCGACTTCGTCAGGCCTATTGAACCACGAGGGAAGATGGGCACGCACTATATTATCACTGCGACTGAATACTTGACCCAATGGGAAGAAGCACAACCAGTTAAGGATTGCACAACCACGATAGTGGCAAATTTCTTATTCGAGAATGTGTTGACCAGGTTTGGGTTTCCTAAGATTCTCATGAGTGATCAAGGAACACATTTTTTGAACGAAACCATCAGCGCGCTCACTAAGGAATTCTGGATATATCACCAACAGAGCACGCCATACCATCCGCAAGCAAATGGGACTGTTGAGGCATTTAACAAAATTTTGGAAACCGCACTGACTAAGATCTGCAATGTGTGACAGAATGATTGGGACTTACACATCCCTGCTGTGCTATGGACATACTAAACCATGTGCAAAAATTTGACAGGCTAGACACCGTTTCGACTACTCTATGGTAAGGAGGTCGTGATGCCTATGGAATATATTGTTCCCAGTTTGCGGATTGCAGCAGCTATAGGAATGGCAGATCATGGGGCCTTGGAGGAAAGGCTCACACAACTCAACGAATTGGATGAAGAACGATCTCTGGCAAGATTTCATCAACAGGTACAAAAATAGCGCGAGAAAGTATGGCATGATCGCCATATAAAGGTACGCACGTTCAAGAAGGATGATCTCGTATTTTTATATGACAGTCAGTTTGAGAAATTCCTAGGCAAACTCTGCATGCATTGGTTGGGACCTTATGTTGTTAAAGAAGTAACTGATGGGGGGGCAGTTCAGCTAGCTAAGCTCAATGGATACCCCTTCCTAGGAAGAGTAAATGGCAGTCGCCTGAAGCTCTATATGGGTAGGTCGACCGTCTGACTAACCGTTCCAAGGAGAGTCTCACCGCTCCGACCAGTTGAAAGAGAGCAAGGGACGATAAAGCAGTCTGGGGGACAATGAGCAGGTATAAGGGTGTGTGTAGATTTGGCCAACAATATGGGGCATGGTTCTGCGGACAAAGCCACGTGGGTGCACCGCTCCAAGGAATGATGACTGTTAATACCACTATTCATGACAAGAGGTTTGCATTATGGAAAAAGGGAGTGGGCGGCGGGCAATTAAGAGCAACAGTACGAGCCAGATATGAAATGATCGGCCACAGATTTCACACAGGAATGTTACATGAGTTGGAACGAGTGGCAACCCAGGCATTTGAAGTTCACATGGATTATAAATCACCATGGGGAATCTGCTGGGCAGTCTATGCTTTAGAAATACAGTTGGAGTTATTCATCATCTCTACACCAGGTATGCGCCCAAAGGTAGTAATCTGGCTGAGGGAGGAGCAGGACTCTCTAAGGAGTCTGGTATTGACAGCTGCAGGTATCCCGTAGGCTGTAGCATCGCTAGCAAGGGATGTATTGGAAAAAAGGGAATGTGAAGTAGAATTGGTTCGGATGTCATCGCCCTGCCTAGGGGCAGGATGGTGCACTACAACAGAACAACAAAAATATGGACAAACGACGACTATGGGTGAATATGCAGTCAATAAGTCACCTTTAATGGTTCTCAATGATTGGGATCTTGCGGACAGCAGCCCAGGTCTTGCAAAATTGCAACATAGGCTGCAATGGACAGTGCGAAGAGAAGATATGGAGGTCGGAAAGGGCTATGGGGGTGCCAGGAGGTCCCGTATGTGGCTCCCCCACTCACACTAAAATCCTCGAAGGGCATGTTTTGTGTTAACTGAGTAGATCAGAATGAGCATCATCGGTTATGAGATGTGGTTGAAACATTGAAGTAAGAGACGGATGAAGCGTTGCAAGAGACAAAGAAGGAGCAGTTGGATGACAAGTGCCACTCAATGGGAGGCGAACCACGAATCCAAGGCAGAGTGTCTAGCCATGCCAGCAAGTGACTCAGGATGAGTCACGATGATTATGTTGGGGGATTGTTGGGTAGCGCAAGCCCCGCGGAATGAGTATGGGGTGCAAAGCCCAGAATTTTGGGTAATAATGGGATAAAAAACTCCGTGGAAAGTGCGGAGCGCGAACTATAGGAGGTTGAGTCAAAGGGTAGTCCACCCGAAAATAATGTAAAGAAATAGTAATAGAGTCAGCCCGCGGAGGGATCGTGGGCCAAGGGAAAGTATAAATAGAGTGTGGCTCTATGAGGGAAAAGTAGTTCTTTTGGAAGATGGAATGTAATGGATTCTTAAATGAAATAGCCTGAAAGTGTCTGTAAGTCTGAGTTGAGGGAGTAGGATAGGAGGTAGAGGCTCTGCAGCTGTGTGTGTAGAGGCCTGGAAAGTCTGTAGCTGTGTGCGTGGACCCCTGCAGCTTAAGTGCGCAGGGTGGATCTAGATGTGTTGTTGAGGATTGGTAATAAAGATAAGTTTCTTTCGAATTCTGTGTTAATTGTGACTTTACTCTTTTATTATAAATAAACTGTTATGATTTCTGCATTTTCTACAGTTGAATACATGTGAACTGGGTTCATCTTGATGCACGAAGTAACCAAAAGTAATAAATGTTTGCTTAAAGACCGCTTTAACTAGACCAAACCAGAAATAAGTGATTCAATCTGTAATAAGCGCAATAAGGGTATTTCTATCTCTGTGGATTTGGCGCAGCGCGCGGCTGTATAATAGTGCACGAGCCCCAACCCACATCCAAGACATCCCCAGGGTGTGGAAACCTAGTTCTAGCACCCTCCCCTGCTACCTCGAGTGAGACCACAGTCCGTGCTTCACGGGCTGTTGCCAAAAGGGCCGGTAGTTGCGGGATTTGTTTGGCTAAATAATTCTTCCTAACCTGGGTCATGCCCCAATAAGCCAACACATCTTGAAAATTCATTATTACCTTTTATATAATTGTATGTTAGATTTCGGTGCTTCCCAAAATCTAATGCCTAAAGTAATCATGGATCAACTTCAATTGCAAATCACTAGGCCATATAATGATCTATATACTTTTGATTCTAAGAAAGTATCTTGCCTCAGATTAATTAAGGATTTAGTTGTAATGCTTTCTTAGATCCATGTGAAGAGTATAGTATCGAACATTTTTTTTACATATATTCCCCAAAAATTTGGAATCTTATTGTCAAGATCTTGTTGTGCCAAGTTAGAGGGAAGTCTGCAAATGGACATGTCTTATGCTATAATCCTAGTCTATGGAGGTGAACATTTAAGACTATATATGATCCAGGTGGATATTGGTGGCCATCCACCAATTCCACTTGGACCCCCACCATTGCTTCTTTCAGTTTTTTAGTTTTCTTAATTGTAGCACAATATACTATTTTTAGCAGTTTTTCGGGTCCTAAACTTCCGGAGCTATTTTGAGGCACCAAACGACGTTTTTTTGGAAATATACCACTAGCAATTAATTATGTAAAATCGTCTTTTTCGTCGTAGTCCTTGGAGAGATATTTCCGACGGGCTATCATGCACGTCAAACAGAGATAATATGTATTTTAATTAATGGAAAAACCTGTGAGCAATTTATGAAACCGACGTTTCGGACTAACTAAGTGAGTCCATCATCAGGGTAATATGACCAAGTCACGACCCCGGGAAGTTGGTTGTCCAACTCACCGCAACGAGGCCCATAAACTCTCAGTGTTACATCTCCTCGGGTTAGGGTTTTGGTCGTTTAGGGCTTGCTCTTGTTGTTCAATATTAAAAATGCCCATGAGCCTCATTATAGTTCAGTTCAAAGGCATGTAGCCGCCACATCTCTTCTCAGAGATAAGCTACCATTGCCTTAGCTGGTGTATTTCCATTTCTGTTTGTAAGCATATTTCAGTATTTTACATTAATGAAATGAACTATTATTTTCGCTGCATCTTTGTGTTTATGGTTATCCCTGTAATTTGTTGTGTTCCTGTTTAAATTTGGATCAATGGTATCAGAGCGGTCTACTTTTTTTTCTCTGTTTTTCTTTACATGTCCCCAACAAGGTCATGATGTAAGGAGTTAGGGCTGGAACTCGTCGAACCTTTGCAAGACTAGCCTCGCAAATCCCGACGATCTCCCATGGTGGATGAAAATAAAGACAAGAGGGTAGGAGATCCTATCAAAATCTTGCTCGAAAAATCCCTCGAGCGACAAAGGAACGCAATGATGGACAACTTTTCCCAGATCCTTCAACGGCTACCCAGGGGTAACGCATCGACTTCAAATAGCTACTCTGGAAACGCCACACCGTTTAAGGTACAAGTTAATTTTGAAATCCCCATATTCGAGGGTCAGATAGACGGAGATGCCGTCGATAAATGGTTAAATTTGCTAGAGGGTTATTTTTCTGTTCATGATTTTTCCAATTGGAAAAATATTATTTTCGCTTTTCTCAAAGCAGTCCCCCACATCAAAGACTGGTGGGAAACCTATTGCGAGTAGAAGGATGAAATTACAGGCTCACTATTTTCAGCTGCACCCACTTGGGATTCATTCTGGTGCCATCAAGGAGTAGTACTACCCTATCGGAAGCTATGAGGATCAATACATAAAGTGGACCATGCTGCGGCAGGGAAGGGACCAAGACATGTCAAAGTTTACCAATATTTTCCATACCCTTCACACAAAGTTGGGTATCAAGGATTCGAAACAAAATTTGGTACTCAAATACCATGGCTACCTGCACAAGTACATTTAGGAAGAAATATAATTCCTGAACATCTCCTCGCTCAGCATGGCATACCAATATGCCGTCAAGGTTGAGAAAAAGTTTAAACAGAAGAAGTGAGACTTTGAAGCTGCGAATCTGAAGCAAGGGAAAGGTGCCCCCAAACCACAAAGCCAATACGGGGTGGCCCAAGACAACCTACCAAAGCTGCAAGCAGAGAACAGCGCCACGAAGCCAAGAAAGGTCACGAGAAAGTGGTGTGAGTTACATAAGAGCTCCACTCACAACACAAGTGAGTGTCGGGCTAAGAATTCACTAGTGGTTGAGCTAAAGGTTTCAGAATCAGATGCATGTTCCGACTCTGAGTCAGAACTGAACAAAGGGAATGACAAAGGGAAGCAGATTATCGATGTGGAGCCCACCGCCACCATTGCCCCCACGGAGATCCAGAAGGAGGACCCTAATTGAGGTGATATATTGGACATGATGAAGATGTAGTCCTTCCAAGTTTACAAAAAAAATAATAATAAAGCATATAAATTTTAATGGACATTAATAGCATCATTGCACATTAATATTCTCCAAAATGGCTGTATAGATTGGTAACCTCTTTTAAAAGAAATAAAGTTTGTTATATTTTTCGTTGCCTTTCCATTCATCCTGTAAAAGAAAATAAAAAATCAAACCCCAAAACCTCGTTGTCATTGTTATCATCATTTTATTCAACCTCCATTATAGCTATTTTTTTTCATGTGAGCACCTCTCTTTTTTAATATTGTGTAGAGTAATTGAGTTGTTCCACTCACATGAACTATTTTTTATTATTTTATTGTTTCAAATTAATATTAATTAAGAATATGTTTTTATATAAAGAAACAAATCAATGATTTAAGTTTATTAAAAAATTTAAATTATATTAATGAAAATTAAATTAATCAGGTTAGATTTATCTTAATTTTATATTTATTAAATATGGAGAGAGATCTAATATATTTTCACTTTAAAAGAAGCTTGCATCTCAAGAAATTTATTCTCTCTCGACACTATCAATTTTCACTTTAAAAGAAATTTACATCTCAAAAAATTTATTCTCTCAACATTCAATAAATTTAAAATTAAATAAATCTAAACTTATACTATAAATCATACAGTATCATCTACATGCCACTAAGAGCGAGAACTAATCATACATTATCATCTGCATACCATTAAAAGCGAGAACTAATCATTTTCAAAATACTTAAAAATAACACAGCAATAATTTCATTCATCGTAAACCCATGAACTCCTATAATCCAAAAGAGTGTTTGGAAAACCATCTCATTTAATGGAATTGAGTAAAATTATGTTCCTTGTCGGTGGGGATAGAACACGTTAAAAATAATTTTCTTTATTAATGATTTCATTTTGGTATTATAAGCTAAATTTTAAAAAATTTAATACTTATCTTAAAAATAAAGTTTTTTTAAATAATTATTTGCATTTTAAAATTAGAGAAAAAAAATAAAGTAATAGTCTAAAATTTAAAAATATTGAATAAAAACAAAAGTTTACTAATTTATATATCACCAATTAATTATTTTAAAAATATATATATTTTTAAATAATAATTATGAATATTTCGGGAGCCGTTTAAATGGTAATTGAAGTGATATAAAATTATGTAAATTAAAAAATCAGAAATTCAATATCTTAAAAGTAATCCTATAATAATAACTACCAAAATCAACTCTATATCATATGAATGTGAAGTTGTCCTTGTTCAATAATAATAATATTAATTTATATTCACAAATAAAACCTAACCATAATTATTTCAATTATCAATTTACAACTAAATTATAATAAAATTTATATAAAAATTACTTTAAAAACTTATTTTACTTCTTTCCTTTAATATAACCTTTTAAAAACTTATTTTACTTCTTTCATTTAATATAACCTTTAAAATGGCCTTTACTTTGAGGCCTTGTAATATTTCAATGGTTTTTAGGTAATGTAGCTTATTTTTCAAGTTATATGAATTATTTTATCCAATTAGCAGATGCGGTGGTGGTGCAGTTGGCTAGCGCGTAGGTCTCATAGCTCTCCAGTTGAGTAATCCTGAGGTCGAGAGTTCGAACCTCTCTCACCCTGTGTTTCACGGATTCTCTTCGGGAAATCCAACATTGACTTCGCTTTCCTCGCTTAGGTTTTTTGTTGAGTAATCTTGAGGTTGACAGTTGAAGTCTTCCTCACTTTATTTTAATTTGTCTTTTTAGCAAGGACAGTAAATTTTCTATATTATTTGTCTTCTGAATGGACGTTAATCATCATCATCATATATATTATAAATATATTATATTATTCTATTAAAAATTATATAAAATTTGTTAAAGTTTAAACTCATTTTATTTGTCTTCTTAGCAAGGACAATAAACTTTCTATATTATTTGTCTTCTAAACGGATGCCAAGCATCATCATCATATATATCATAAATATATATTATTCTATTAAAAATTATATAAAATTTGTTAAAGTTTAAACCCATTTCTATATTATTTGTCTTCTGAAAAGACGTTAACCACCATCATCATTTATATTATAAATATATTATATTATTCTATTAAAAATTATATAAAATTTGTTAAAGTTTAAACCCATTTTAATTTGTCTTCTTAGCAAGGACAGTAAACTTTCTATATTATTTGTCTTCTGAACGGACGCCAACCATCATCATCATATATATTATAAATATATTATATTATTCTATTAAAAATTATATAAAATTTGTTAAAGTTTAAATTCAATTAAAAATATTTGATAATAAAATGGTTTTTAATTTTCTATAATTAATTTGAAAGATTTATCATATTTATTAAAGATATTGATATTATATTTTTTTTAAATGGGAAATTTGTAATTATTAAATAGGATTTTTTTTTTTTAATAGAAAATCTTTTTTCTCACAAATTTGATATGGATCACAGAAGCCTTAATTCAACTATAGGAAATTTGTAATCATATAATTTTTTTTAAATATAAAATTGGTTAAAATTTAGATATAATTAACAAAATTAATTAAATATAGATAACTGAAAATGAAATAATTTATAGTTTTTTACTATCAATATTATGATTTTTTTGGTGAATAGGAAAATTGTAATTCATATTGATTTAAATATATTATATAAAATTGGTTAAAGCTTAGATTCAACTAACAAAATCAGGTGAATGGAAATATTTGATAATGAAATAATTTACAATTTGTTATTATCAATTGAAAAGATTTATCACTCAACTATCAAGTAAAGTGGTAAATGATTATGGTAAATAAACAAATTATAATTCATAGTAATTTGAGTATACATATTGTTGTTTCTTTCATTGTAGATATCACTTTTCTTGCGATTCACAAGCATTAAGGAAAAGTGGATCTGGTAATTGCATAGTGATGTTATAAAAAATAGCAATTTTAGTTTCAATCTATAATTACAAGGATGTTCATTAATAATCATTGTTTTTAACGAAGGATTCCAGCATGCATTAGAACTCTAAAATACCATTGGAGAGGCCAGATTCCATTCTAACTGATTCTATAGCATGGACACAAGGAATTTGGTTAAAATTACATGGAGCTCTTGTAATTAAGGTTATAATTTGGAGAAACCTAAGGACTTTTATTTATAGCTTGGGATAAATATATGTATATTTTCACAAAAGCTAATCCAAAAATAGTTTTGATAGTTTTTAATATTTGCATTGATTTATGTCAGTGGGACACTTATCATTGACAATGATGATGACAACTGGGAAAGGAAGAAGCCTAGTAGAAGATTTGAAAACCAAAAACATGATTTAAGTACTAATGCATAGTTAATTTTAAATATTTAACTTAATATAGAGTGATGAATGGTCTGTAATGGATGCAAACCACCACAAAGTTGGCCAAGAACACATATAATCTTAAGAGTAGCATGCCTGCATTAATCTAAATCATAATACACAACAAATAATTAAAGTAACTTTGTTGCCAATGAAACAAAGACTTACAAGCTAACACCTTAAGATAATTATGAAGGTAATGTAGGATCCAGAGCCACCTTGAAGGAGGCTCATTTTCCTAGTTGTGTTCTCCACTTCAAACTTTAGTGGTAGAAAGTAAATCCCAATATGGTAGCAATAATAAGTTTAGGGTGAAAATTTTCTCTCATGGAATTTCATAAGTATAACCTTGCAACTAGTGATGGATGAAATGGGTGATCTCAATAGATTTGGTCATAAATAAAGTAGTGGATCTCTCTTGAGAGCTAGCTTAAATGTTAATGATCCCATTGTATTAATGAAGTAGCGGGATAATGATAACTAATAATGATCGTATCAAAACCCATATTTGGAAGAATGGCTTGATAAGGTCCACTCTTGGCCACTAAACCATTTTTGGATTTAGTGCAAACATAATGTGAGAAAAAATGGCTAAATATTGTGTTATGAATTTTATGTCAAACTTGGTGTTTGACTTAACTCGAGATGACAAGTCTAAGGTCACATGGTGATGAACATGATATAAATTAGGGCTGATCCGGATCAGATCATTATGTTGTTTGTCATCCATCCTGATGCATTTGAAGTGGAAAAAGTGGAGGAATCAACTCATGGGACCATTTTTACCAACGGAAGCAATTTGGAAAAATGGGGTCTAAAGCCTTCTAGGAGCGTTTTGAGACATCAAATGAAATTTTTTGGGGGTAAAACTTTGCCACTTTTGTGCCACACCTTTTCAGGTTATTTGACACTTAGAGGTTTTTCCAACGATGCAAGAAGCGCATCAATGAGAGTCTATATGAAACATTTATGCCACTGAGATGTTGAACTTCTTGTTGTCACCACCACGGTTCGAGAGGATGTCACGTCAGCCCCAATTATTCATCAAAAATGGGCTAACCATGTGACTATGATGTAAAAGACTCTAGAAGAGTCTATATTGTAACTCTGGTTAAGAGTTGAGGTAGTCAAACTTAAACACTAGTAGGTTATCGGGTTGTGTTATAACCGGGCCACTAGGAGGAAGAGGCATTCCATTCTTTCGAGTGCACTTGTACCATAGCTGAGCAAAAATAGCCAAGAGGGATAGGAGGTAGAGCACACGGAGAGGATTTGTGCACTGCAGAAACCCACGGACCACATGCCATACTTCCTTGTACCTACAACCATATTTTTAGATAGAGAAAGAGACCGGAGTGGCCTCACCTTCCAGCTGGGTTTTCTGCCGAAAATGGTTTCCCAGAGCATATATTATGTCGTATGTGTGTGTGAGATTTTAGTTTTTCATTCTCTGTTTTCTACATAATTTCCATTTGCATGCATGCACTAATTACAGTAAAATCTACATATCTAAAAATTTAATAAAATTGTAATAGTGTAGAATTTCATATTTTTAATATAATATTGTCATATATGTTGTGATGAATTGTCTAGTAGAATATCCACAGTAGTTTACGAATCATCTTGGTATAAGAGTAGGTTTATTTGGGTATTTTGTGGAGATTTGCAGGGGATCTAGATTGTCGAGGTCGAAAATCGTAAAACCTTAATCATGGTTGAAAAATCTGTAAATGATCCTCATGATGTTGTAGAGGTGGGGTTTTCACGGTTGGAACAATAAGTTGTTGATCTAAATCGCAATGTAAACCTCTTCATGGTGGCCCTGAGAAATAATCTTGGGATATTTGGAGAATATGGGGGTTCAAATACAGAGGACCGATCAAAAGGGGGATAGGGTAAAGACCCATTCAAAGAAGGAACCCAGAAAAGATCAACTCATTTCGAGTCCTTATTTAAAATGAAATTAATAGTTGATATCAAGCCATACCACAGTGAAATCAATGCTCTCAAGTTGAACCACTGGTTGCAACAGCTGGAAGTTTATTTCAATGTCCATTAAATTGAGGAAGGACAAAAGATTTCATTTGTGTGACTAAAATTAGAGGGTCATGCATTGAATTGGTGGGAGAGTCATGTAGGGATGTTGAGGTTGGAGGGAGAACCTCCAGTGACTAAGTGGGAGTACTTCAAAACCATCATTAAGTCATTGTTTTATCCCATTGAGTATATAGAGGACCAATGGATCTAGTGGCACTACTTCAGAAAAAATTCAAGCCAAAATGTGCAGGAGTACACCACGAAGTTCAGAAAGATGACTATAAGAACCTGTTGTGCTCTACAACAACCCCCCATGTCATATTATTATTCTTTTTATTTATTATCATATGAAATGGGTCCCTTTAGAAGTTAGTTGGTATCAATACTTAATTATTTCAAAAAAACTGATAATCAAATGAAATCATTATATAAAACCCATAAAATGGAATAAAGCAAATCTTTGTCATTGCGATAAAGCGATCGCAAGATCGCATCTCGCAATGACATAAGGAATGCAAATAAGCGGCACATTAATCTCCGCCGATGCGATATGCTATCGGCGATCGGCGTTCGGCGATATTCTATAAAACATTCTTGATGCGCCCAAAGCTCTCCACCCCGATGCGATGCGATATCGCAATCGGGGATCGGCAATATCCAATGCACAATAAAAAAGGCGCTCAGGTCATACCCCCGACGCGATGCAATATCGCTATCGGCGATCGGAGGTTGTGAATAGTGTCAATACAAGAAGGTTTAAGGTTGTCTCGATGCCTGATTGCGATAAAGCACAGATTTCAATAAAAAGCCGTTAAGTGATGGGATATCACGGTTCATTCATATTTAAAGCTTGATCGGTTAAGCAATCATTCACCTGCGCTCAACCGCCAAAATGCCCACTGCACGCTTAAATGAATCATTCGGCCTATTAACGATATAATGGGCATTTAAGGGATGACAGGTTTTAAACGGCCAATTAATGTGATCATAAGTCCTAAAATCTTCCCATGGATTGTGTCTGCGCCCATTTTAAAGGCTAATCCCTTATTACGCATATGTCCATGTTTTCTCATCACTTGCAAGTTTTCATTGCTATTTCTCTGTATTACGTATGTTTGCGCCACTATGCAGAATTCATCCATAGAAGGAAGCTCAAATAAGATGGGGAAGAAATCTAAGAAGACCGCAGGTGCTTCCACTACACCAGCTGCAGGACAAGCTCTCGTGGACAAGAAGAAGGGCTTAATATCTGATACTACATGCACGGGTCTCACCAGAGTTACTTGGCAAGGCACTTACAACCTAATTGAAGCCGAAGAACCAGAAAAGACAGTAACAGAAGCTACTACGGATCCTACTCGAAATTCTGAATGTACTCTCAAGGATTTGGCCGACTCTTTCCTTCACAGAATAGCGGCCAGGGAGCAAATTCTCCCATACACAGATGTAGTGCGATGGGCGATTCAAGAAATCCCAATCTTGGACAGAACTTTCAACACTAGATATGGAAGAATCTTCGGATCGTTCTGGCCGGATGATCTAAGGCAAATGTATCATTTGCCCGAGCCGGAGAAGATATATAATAAAGCATTCCTGGAGAAGTTTGCAAGCGAAAATGAAGTTGAATCTGAACCCATCCGGGATTGGAGACAAAATCCAGCCAAACACAAACACGAATCTTCCGGTAAGTACTCGGTTGATTCTCTGGCTTCTCCTTATTGCTATGCGGGAATAATGATGTGTAGACTATGGGGATTACATGACTCTGCTAATTTTACCATAGAAATGGTTCCTCTAATGGAGGCAGCTGTAAACGGTATAATTATGGATTGGGCCACCATCCTTTCTGACAAATTAGCTCAAGCTGTGCGTGATTTTAGACATCAGACTGTCGTCACTGAAAGGAAAATTCCCCCATTCTATTACAGTGCATATATCTTAGATACACTATGTTTCAATTTTGAATTTCCTATGCTCGGCTGGAGGTGGACGCCACAAGATCCCACGGCCATCCACATATACCATCAGAAACTATGGAAGTCCTCTTACAAGCACCATCTGTACCAAATTTGCAATGGTTTTATGGTGCCTATTCATTATTCTATTTTTGATAAACCCATTCCCAAGATTTCCTATCAAGCTTCGTTTGATATAACAACGGTAGCAAGTTGGTTTGGAGAGGAGAAATTTACCTACATAAGAGTTTTCAGCAGCCAAGCCAACCCACATGTTCTCCCTTTGTATATACCAGATAAACTGCTAGCAAGAGAAATCGCTTATCAGATTATGGCTGAGAGTGTTACACAGACTCTCAAGAAAGAAAAGAAGAGGGGCTGGCCCTCTTTTCCCTTTAGGTGTGGTGTCTATACTCTGCATGATCTCAAACATGCAGAAAAGGAAGCCACAAAGCTTCAATCCTTAACTCTGGCGACTATCCCAAACAGGCCATATGATCCAAGCAAAGTTGCCTACAATGCACTAGAACAGGCCAAATTGACAAAATTTGAGCACAAAGAAGATATGTTTGACGACCTATTCGTTGCAGCCGAAACAATAGGTCAGGCTAAAGAACTCGCTCGAATGAAATATAATGATGAAGGGCTGACTGAGTTTAATAAGCTTAGAGAACAGAGGTTGCAAACTCTGCCTCTAGATTTACTAGCAACAACCCCGACGACATCATCAAGCGAGCCTGTTCGGCAACAGTCAAAGGAACCTCCGGTTGTGACAAAGGATCATAAAAAGGAACAGGAGGAAAGGCAGAGAAAAGAAAAAGAAGAAAGGCAGAAGAGAGCACAGGAAGAGCAACAAAAGAAAGAGCAGGAAAAAGAGCGGAAGGAGTCCCAAGCCGAAAAAGAGAAACAGACCACCACCGATATCAATGTGGACACTACCATAGACCCCAAACTACTCCAGGAATGGCAGCAGTTTCATTCCATCATCAGTGGGTTGGAATGTTCCAAGGATACAGACACTTCCAAGCCAAGCGACACACAGGACATCACTTCACCTCAGGTTCTAAGCGGAACCAGCGGCCCACCCATTTCTAAAGATGTTGAAGTAATACCAAAGGACCCCTCCGACCAAATCATTCTTCAGGTAGAAGATATTCCTCCCCTGGATGTTTTCTACAGCCCAAGACATAGAGCAGTGGTAAAACGACAAAGGAAAAGAAGGAGGATTGATCAACCTTCCCTTTTCCCAGAACAAACTGTTACGGGCAGCGTGGTTTGGAAAGAGGAATTCGACCCCTCCGATGACCTGACAAAACTGTCACAGTATGCAGGAGCCTATTCGGCAGCAACAATCGACAAGGCATCGGAGGTAAGTCTTTTACTAAAGACTAAGGACCAAGAAATTTTCGCATTACAGACAGAGTTGGCTGAATCAAAACAGAAGGCAGAGCAGGCGGAGCAGCAGTTGTCGACACAACAACAATTGAACAGTCAATTAAATCAGCAATTGCAGGCAGAAAAGCAAAGGGTCGACCAAAACGCAATCCAGAAACAGAAGGAATTATCGGAGGCAGTGGCACAATTAAGGGCAGCAAACGAGCAAATGATGAAAATGAAAGACGAGCAAATCGCTCAATTGTCATCGCAGCTCGAAAAGATAAAGGGCGCTCAACAGGTGGGTGAATTCAGAGCAGAAGCAGTGCAAATAAACACTGCCTTAATATCCCAAATTAGGCTCCTATGTCAACAAATCGCTCAGGCAGAGCCATTGTGTGAGCTAACGACATCCATAAATCAGCAGGTAGAGAAAGCCAGAAATGAGTTAGACCAGGCCGAAGAGATCATAACTGGATATCTTGACTGGCAAGATTCTGATCAAGGGAGAGAAGCAAATTTTCCCAAGATTTCATAAACATATAAAGACATACTTTTCACAGAATGGCACACTCAGGTGATGAAAGCAGAAAGGGTAGCTTCAAGATGTAAATCGACTTCCAGCAATCTGATTGATCTAGTTAATAACACTCTCTACTTAGCAAATATGATTTCCTAATGTACACCAGGAAAGATGACAACAACAAATACATTGGAACAATCATGCTATCCTGATTTAGAGGAGAAAGGGAGATTAATCGTTGGGATTAATAGTCTAAATATGGATGCATATTGGCTTTTCCTGATTAAGCCGCACACACAGCGAGCCGTCCTTAAGTGTTTAACAGATGCAATCGGGTGTATAATTCTCGATATTCAGGATGCCACCTATGTCGCCCAGTTCAGTTCGCGCCTCAACAAACCTCCTGAAGTAGAGCCAATGCTTGCGATAAGTCAGCTCAGATTTAAAGGCAAGCAGCCTACCTGATGAATCATGCCGCCGATTGCCAGATCGCTGAGGAAAATAGGATCAAAATTTATTGATACCGATTTAGTTGCATTTCAGTTTAATAGATATTTAGATTAATTTAGTATTTATAGACCCTTTCATTGTTTTGGAAAGGGTCGTAAAGTTTTGTAACAGACTTAAAAGACTGAAGTTTGCACTACTGTGCTTTAGTCAATATTCTTTTATGAAACCAGACCAGTTGTTCTTAATTTGACAAGGAAGCTTCTTTATGCAATTGTGCACTATTGTCTTTGTTAAGGATGTTTTTGCGTTGAAGGAAGAACTACAAATAGCGATTGATATTTGGGAATGTCAAAGCAGATCATATGGTATTTCTATCTATGTCTGAATCCATTCCTGCTATGTGAATTGTTATTTGATTATTCTTGCTATTGTTGATTATATGCATGCATTGTAACAACAGATCTTTATTCATTCCACTATTGGATGTTTTATGATGTGCCTTTTCTTTAAATCATGTATATGTCAATGATATAAATGATAAAGTGTGGTAATATCACCTTAATCGCTTTGCTTAACTATTTAGGCATCGCAATCATGAACAGAATAATGTCCATGCCTGTCAAATGGAGTCATCTATATGCCCGTTTATAGATACGGATCATCAAGCGCTGCACTTTAAAAGCTCAATAAGTCCCCGGGATAGATCATAGTTATTATATTCTTGTCAATAGATTTAGTTATTCACCCATCGCTAGCTTAGTTTTATAAATCATCCATTCATCCCGTTTATCAACTTTTGGGAAACTGGTCCCATTATCCCCAGTCGGAGCCACTATTCCAAACGGAAAAGGAGCTATACTAAGGTCCGGACTGGGTGGTTATCCCCGATGTTGTTGCAGCAATTTTCGAGGCATCAACAGAACCCAGATGAACTCCTCAAGTATTTGAGGTTTTCGCACTGCCATCTGCGTGAGTAAGTGATGTTGTTCAATCCCAAATCAATGGATGAGGCTTGTGTACATGTATAATACCTGAAAAAAATAGGCTTGAAGAGAGCATAATCAAGTGGATCGAAGAAGAAGGAGTAACATGATGCTTCTAAGGAGGGAAAGAAGAAGCAAAATGGGGGAAAAGATAAAAAGACAACAGCCACAACACACCAATGCAAAGATACTAACAACCATTGCAAAATTGATGGCCATACAAAGGAGAAGTGTTGGAAGTTGCATCCAGAGCTAAACTCGAAGAACAAGAAGAACGATAATAAGAAGAAGAATCTCATGGCCACTAATTCAAGAAAACAAGTTGAAAGCAACTCGGACGTGGATGAGAAGATTGTTTATACATAAGGAGGTGAATCTAAGTAGCCTTCAGCAACAAGAAGAGAAATAAATGACCAAACTCTTTCATATAAAGATAAAGATCATGAAGACAAAGATTAATGCTTTGTTTGACTTAGAATCGCAGGCGAATCTCATTGCAACAGGGTTGGTCAAGAAGATGGGGATGGAAGCTTGTGATCATCCAAACCCATATCCATTTGGATAGGTAAATAACGATGCAGAGCTAAAGGCAACAAAATAGTGCAAAATTAGACTTTCTATCAGCGTTGATTTTATTTTTGATGTAGATCTAGATGTGGTTCCCCTTGATGTATGTGGATTCGTGTTTGGGAGTCCATACATGTACATGCAAAATGCAATATTTATGAGGAGATCCAACCAGTATCGACTCGTTAAGGATGGAAATGGTTCATCATTAACACACACAAAGGCAAGTCAAAAATTTCCCTGGTAAGTGCCAACCAAGCCAAGAAATTGATTTGTTCCAGCAAGAAGCGTGTTTTATTTTTTTTGAGAGAAATTAAGTTTGTAGAGAAGTCAATAAGAGGCAAGGCATCCCTAGATGGTTGTACTAAGAAACATAAACAATAATTGGAGGAGTTGTTATAGGCATATAGGGATGTGTTCTGAGAGCCTAAAGGGTTACCACCTAAGAGAGAAGTGGAGCACGATATCTAGCTATTGTCGGACTCCCCATTGCCAAATTTTGGGTTGTATAGGCAGCCTATTATAGAAGCAAGTGTGTGAATAAATAGTTATAGAAGTTGCTAGAAAAAGGTGTCATTTGACCAAGTACATCACCATGTGGGTCACCCATCATCATTGTGCCAAAGAAGGATGGGACTTGGCAGATGTTTATAGATTACAGGGCGTTGAAAAAAATCACGCTCAAGAATAGATACACCCTGCCCAAGATAGATGAACTGTTGGATCAGTTGCAGCAAGAAAAATACTTCACCAAGTTGGAATTGAATTTTTTATATCACCAGGTTTGAGTCAAAGAAGAAGATACCTATAATACCGCCTTCAAGACCAAGCAAGGTTTTCATTAGTGGTTAGTTATTCCATTTGGCCTATGTATTGCACCAACTACATTTATAAGATTAATGAATGATGTATTAGGCCCTTTTATATATTCAATTTTTATTGTCTACTTGGATGATGTACTGGTATAAATTCCTACCTAAGAGTGTTGAGAAATCTAGGGGTAGCTAGATTAGGTGATTTCTCTTTCTTTAGTAACTACTTGTGATATATTTTTACTTATCTTGATTAGCTTATTTTTCAACTTGATTATTATTCTGTTCTTATCACTAGACATCTACCAAACAATAAATAACAATGATAGAAGAGGACACAAGATATAGGCAATTAACCAGGGCCAAAACCTCTCCACTTGAGAGGAAAACCCCCAATAATTCTTCTCTTCTTACAGAATCTTCAATTGACGAATTCCAAGACCTATAACCCTTGACCAAGGCTCCTCCAAGACCAATTCAACCTTCCTTTTTTATTTACACAGCTGCCAGCAACAAACTTCGACCTTCCAGCAACTTCAACCCCCAGTAATGATTTTTTCAACTTTGACCTCCTAGATTCACAGCTTCGAACTTGATGCAACTTTGACCTTGTAGATTCACAACTTTGAACTTGATGCAACTTCACAGCGTCGACCTTGTAGCTTCACAACTTTGACCTAGTAGTAGCATCAAAACTTCAACCTTGCAGCTTCACAACTTTGACCTAGAAGTAGTTTCAGAACTTCGATGCATAATCGATGCAGTTTCACAACTTTGATGCAACTTCACAGAGTTGATGCAACTTCAAAAAAAATTCTTGCGTAGAAACTATTGAAACCCTAACAAAAGAGAGAGAGAGAGAGAGGCCCAAAAGTTCAATCTTGTTATTCTTCTTCTTCTTCGTCTTTTTCCAGCTTCTATCTTAAGGAGATTTAACTTGCTTAAGAGTGTGTCCAAATGAGGTCAAATTCCTTCTTATATATAGGCTTTTCAGGGGTACAAATTTCTCACTTTAGGCCGACATGTCCCGTCATGTAGGTCGAATTGATCTTTGTGCCATGACGAGGTCTTGGAGGGTATTTTGACTTTATTTTGACTAAAATGAATTTTCTTTACAATATGTAACATGCCCAAATGGGTCTTCAATACATGACAATGAATCAATTGACTTTATGACAAACCTAGAAGCACTCAATGGGTGCTTGACCTAAAAATAAATTTCCCTTGATCATGAAACCAATGCCTCAAGAATAACAATAATAAATTTATTTTTCTTTTTTCATTAAATACATAAAATCATGATTACATATGTCATTATGAAGACCATACCTAGTTACATATTTCAACACTCCCTCTTAACTAGGGAGGTATTCATATCCATACATGGTACTTGGACATTCACAATCTAAATAATTCTCATAAGAAGAGTTGGATTGATAACCGATTTGTTCAATGTCAAATCAACCAACATTATCACATAGCAAGGCCTTGACTAACATCTCTATCTCTCCACAAGATCAGAGCACAATGTTGGTGAGATCAATGACTTATAGACACCATCATCATTGTCTCTAAAGGAAAATACCCAACCCGGGTGTTCACAGTGTATGTTATCCCAGGACTATTCTTATATTGGGTTCCCAATCCTCAAATAATATTGGTCCTCCATGACTACTCTTATCTTGGATGCCCTACCACATCCTCAAGGAGTATCAGATGCCAGATGCTTACCCAATCCTCCATTCTTTCTTCCAAAGTGAAGACAAGAATGATGTGTCTATATCTCCCTCTCAACTAGGGAGTATATATTCATTCCTATGAACGAATGTACCCATTCCTATAAAAGGAACATACCCAAGCTCACTCTTATATAGGGAGTTGTCCAAGCTCCCTCTTAACTAGGGACTTGCTTCCAGTAGCTTTCAGCTCTAGGTGGAGATCGTGGGACTATCAAATGCTTGTGGGACTCCTTCTTCCAATGTCATGAAGTTCATTTTGAACATTTTGGATCCTTCATCTTTTGGGATTTCTTTGTAGGGCATCGACCATCCATCACTTTCCTTCACATACCATGTCATTCATGTTATCCTTCCTTTCATCATAAAGTGATATACTATACGATATCTAAATTTTCTTCATACAACTACATCATGTCTCCTTCAGGATCTTCCATCCCACCACATGAGTACAATTTGTAGGTGCCTTCCACAACTCTCTTTCAGTATCCCTATGTTAGCCCATCCATATATTGTTAAAAAATAATAAAAAATGAACATCAAATCAAAATTACCTTTTATGATGGCCCTTCATCATAACATCTGCTTGTCGCAACATCAACATCCTGCATACATATGGACACATCTCCAGGATATTCTGTTGAAAATAGCAACAAGAAATGCTAAACATAGAAATTCTATAAATAGCATTTCAGGTACCAATGTTGGATATAGCAACAAGGAATGATAAAATAGAAATCCTAAAAATAGCATTTCGGGATAAATTCCAATTTTAGTTAGTCCCTTAACTAAAATTGAGAATTAGAATTAGAATTAGAATTAGAATTTGATTTTAGCAGCTGTTTGAAAAATAATTAATTAATTCATCTTGAGTTAATTAGTTGGAGAAAATCAAACATGAAGTCTTTGTGAAGACATGCAACAGTTTCCCCTTTGATTGAGGAAGTTATCCCTTGATTAAGGAGATCAGGATGAGTTGTAATTAGTTAGCTCAGTTAACTGAGTTAAGTCCAGTTAGATTAGTTCCAACAGTTTTTTGAACTGATTGTGAGTTCAGTTAGTTAATGCATGCATGCATGTAACTACTGCACTTCAGATAACTGAATATTATCTCATAAATAACTCATGCATGTCAGTTCAGTCAGAGACCCTGTTGAGATCAGATGATGGGACAATGTACTATCAGTTGGAGGAATTTTCCTATATAGGAAACTCATCCATGCAAAAGGAATTAACTCCTTCAGGATTGCGCAGTTATTTGAGAGGTAAGTGTTGAGTGTGAGGTGAGAATTCACACAGGTGGCAGCCAGAGGACCCAAGAGAAACTGCAAAAGGAAATAGGAGGATTAGAGGACTAAGGGAAGGCATATGTTGTGTCTATTCAGTCTATGAGCAACATTGAAGGATTGTACTGAGAGTTGGATAGCTTGTGAGCCAAAGCTTTGTGTAATCCAGACATATTTCCACTTGTACGATAATACATAGATCGAGGTTTTTAGCTGAGGCATTCCCCAAAGTATTCTTTTGTGTTCATGTGTGATTGATTTCTCATTCACTGTTATATGTGTTCTATTTTATCTTGCTCAAAATTGATTAAGCTTCCGCAAGTTTGTTTGTAGAAGTAGATCAAGTATTTTTCTTTAGTATATTGCATTATTAGGTGATCTAAAGTCAGAATTTCTACATATTCAATGTCAAGGGTATCCTTCCTTTCTAGACCTCATTAGAGTCTTCATACCTTTTCCATGGAGATGTCACAGTCAATACTTCTAGTCATTGGATGTTTATTCCATTTTCTATGTAACCATAGTTGCATCTTTCACGATCTCTTCTTTGTTTCTTCAAATACCTCTCCCCAAGAACTTCCATCCATAGTTCCTTCATCTTTGTAAACCACCTAAAATTCCATATGAGGACATATTATGTTGATTTCATCTTTTCAATAGGTGAATCATGCTTTCGTTCGTCTTTTCAATGAAAGATATACGTCTTTCTTTGACCATGCTCATGAGATAGAGAACTTACCCATGTTATTTGCAATTATATGATGACATGACTTAATTTATCAAACATATGCATACATATCTCTTTTATTCTTTTTTTCATCAAGGTTTCCTTTAGCAGATTCATTTCCTTGATTGAGAGTACTTCATCCATCTTGAAATGATGCATTCTTTTGTCATCATACCTTCATTATTCCAAACGATGAATCCCATTGAAGTGGAATTCTCAGCGAAATGCTAGCTTCCTCCAAGAGAGATGAACCTTATAAAGAAGATTCCAATAGAGGATCTTGATTATCCTCATCCTGTAACTGCTCCTTCAAAATGATGTATGATGAGCTCTACACTAGATGACTTTCTTCTACCCATAAGTATTATTTATGCTTCTAATGAGGTTACCAATAGCTACTTCCTTCATATGATTACTGCTACACCCATGTAGACTTCTACTTTAGCTATTCTTTCAAGATTTTCTAATGATATCATGAGCTCTTACTTCAACGGTATGCTTCTAGTATGATGTTATCTTGTACTAAGATGCATCTCGTCATAATGCTTCTCATCTTAACTACCATGGTGGAGGTTTTTTCACTTCCCACTTCTCCTTGCTATGTATTGGAGAAACCCTAATAGTGAAGATCTATCCCTTTGGATTTCTTCTCATTAGGTTCATCCACTTCTTTAGTGATATGAGCCTCATTTCTTTCTTTCATCTTGTTGTCCTTGAATTTTAGAAAATCTCTCTTGTAATTCCCATATTCTTGACAGCCATAACATTGGATCATTGATATATTCTTCTTCTCTTTTTGAGGACCAATTTTTCCAAACTTTCCTTTTCTTTTAGTCATGGAAACAAATGCTTGAACTTGTTAGCTTGATCCTACATCACTTTTTTCCTTCAACCTAGTTTCTTCAATTTTACATAATGACCAAAGTTCATTGAATGGGGTGGCTTCCTTCTTTCAATAAATGCTTGATATGAAGTTTCCCCATTCATGTGATAATGCATTGAGCACCACAGTGGTAATTTCCTTATGAGACATTATCTCCCCTAACTCTTGTAGTTGGTCTCATATTTCTAACACCCTCATAAAGTATGAGGTTATTCCTTCTTGCTTTGATATCTTCATCTTATAGGGTTCTTGTCTTAATGATATCACTTCTCGATCAATACTTACTAAGAATAATTCTACTAGCTTCTCGTACATTTCTTTTGATGTATCCAACTTTGATACATATGGTATGAGGGAATCTTTGATGGATTCTATAAGAATCCTTTGAGTCCTTACTTCCCCTTTCATGTACTTCGCTAGAGCTTGAGCTTCTTCCTTTGGAGGTTTAGTGATTGATCCTTTAACATGATAAATGACTTTTTTTTCTAAATTTATCCTCTTATTCCATGCAAGAAAGTTTAATGACTCAACCAATTTGTTGCTTTCCTTGCAAAATGAAGTCATTTTAATAGATTTAGATGTGGACATAAAGATACTTACTTTTGAAGATACTTCTTGATGATAATATATTCAACTTGATGCCTTCTTGATTTTGATGATGATGTTGATAGTAGAATATGTCTTCTTGATGAAGATATCTTCCTACAAAAGTGATCCTTCAAAGAGAGGGACAACACCTTGGTTCTTTGATGATGATGAAAATTCCTTCTCCTTGATGAGCTTCCCTTACTCAAAGTCAACTTCAGTTAACTTTTCCTTCTAGTAGTTGCAGCTTCTTATTCGACCCCTGCAATTTGTCTACAATTTTCGATCACTACAGAAACCCTAGTTTTTGCACGTGTGGGAGAAAGACAGATATTTTACGCTTCTCTCTTCTTCACTTGGATAGAGTCTTCTTCTTTTGAAACTTGTCTTGAAATATGGATTTTTTTCCACTTATTTTTTGCCTCCTTAGGTGATAGTGATAATTCAACGTCTGTTACAACAAATTTTCCCTAACTCCTCACACATCTGAACAAGAAGCCCAAAACATATGCAAAATTAATTTGATCCTTTTATCTTCTTCAATGATGATGTGCAAGCTTCCCAAAAATTATTCAAGTGTATAACCCTTCTTTGGATGGGCTAGGTTTTTGAGATCTTTTATCTTTGAGATGTGACAATCCTTGATATGAATGGTCCTTCTTGATGATTGATACTCTATATGATCTTCTAATGTTTCGAAACTCGAGTGTCCTTCTTTAAGATGCCTTTCCATGCCTTGTCACCATAGCTTTGATACCATGTTGAGAAATATAGGGGAAACTAGATAAGGTTATTTATGTTTCTTTAATAACTGTTGTGATATCTTTTTACTTATCTTTATTAGCTTCTTTTTCAACTCGATTATTATTGTGTTCTTATCATCAAACAACTATCAAACAATAAAGAACAATGAGACAAGAGGACAAAATATATAGGCGATCAGTCAGGGTAAAAACCTCTCCACTTGAGAGGAAAACCCACAAGAATGATTCTCTTCTTATAGAATATTCAATTGACGAATTCAAAGATCTATGACCCTTCACCAAGTCCCCTCCAAGACCAAGTCAACCTTACTTTGATTTTCACAACTTACAACAACAAACTTCAACCTTCCTGCCACTTCTTTAGCAACTTCGACCCCCAACAACAATCTCTGCAACTTTGACCTCTTAGATTCACAACTTTGACATTAATGCAGCTTCATAGAGTCGGCCTTGTAGCTTCACATCTTCGACCTAGAAGCAGCTTCACAGCTTCAACCTTGCAGCTTCACAACTTCAACCTAGAAGCAGTTTCACAGCTTCGATGCAACTTCATAACTTCGAGTCACTTTCATAGCTTCGATGCAGATTCACACACTCGATGCAGCTTCATAATTTTCTTTCCCAAAAACTATAGAAACCTTAACAAGAGAGAGAGAGAGAGAGAGAGAGAGAGGCCCAAAACTTCGATCTTGTTCTTCTTCATCTTTTTCCAACTTCTATCATGAGGAGTTTTAACTTTCTTGAGAGTGTGTCCAAATGATATCAAGTTCCTTCTTAGATATAGGCTTTTGATGTTGAGAAACGAAAAAAAGAAATTCTGTAAATTAAATTGGAATTATATTCTCATAGCGACTTAAAATAGTTAAACTAAGTTTATTAAACTTGATTAACTTAGGAAATTCGAGTTGGGAGTCTTTTGGAAGTCATGTATATGTTATCCCTACTTTGTAGGAGTCTAGTGTGAGTTAATTGTGAGTTTTAAAATAGAAGACTCAATTTCATGAGTCAGTTCAGTTAAATTAGTTCTCAAACTGATTGAGAGAACTAATAGTGAGTTAACAGTCAGTGGTGACACTAATGAACTTGTTGATGGTGTTGGAACCACCAACATGTCAAGGGATCTCCCTAGTAAGAATTCCCAATTAGACCTTAGACCATTTGGTTTAGGAGTCCTGGTAGTGGGTCATACGGTATCGACTTGACTGCTGTTGCGCACACAGGCAAGTAATATGTCCCTGTTGGTAGCAAGGGTGTGACATGCAGAGCAAGCCAAGGAAGGTGCATGAATGGTTCTAACACATAAAAATTTAGGTGAGTGTGCCCCTTGCAAACCTATGGAAGCACATGGTTTGGAAGGGAACACGCGAGCGAAGATGCGTCACAAAAAGGAAAGCAAGAAAGCTAACAATCCAAAGTGATGGTTAAACCAACAACACATCTCAATAAGATTCATACATAATTATACAGAAAGAGTCCATACATGCATGCTTAAGAAAACATATACATATATCATTAGAGTAACCAAGATAGCTTAAATACAACAACAACATATGCATGAAACGTGTTGGATCTGTTTTATTAAGAAGTGAAAGTTCCAATCATAAAATACAACCATGACCAACCACTAGTCCCGATAGCGAAACGTTATAGTCACTGTTGCCTGCTCCTCCAAAGCGATGTACTAGCTCTGCACTGTGGAGAAGCCAAGGCTCGTTACAATACTCTCCAAACTTTCTCTAAGATACTCCTATCCGAAGCTTGACTGACCAAAAGCCTCTACAATGAGTTATGAGGTATAATAAATAGCAAAGGATGGGGTGACCCTTGACATTCCTCTTTGTGACCGTTCACCTACCATCATGACTCTTCAACTACTATATGACTGTTACATTCAACTATCAACACTTGGACTTCCACTTTACAATATTTTACATCAAATTTTCACATGTACCCATGTGAGACAAAATGGCTTGAGCAAGCCATGCAATACATCACTAACACTCGGATAGTTGCGGTAAGACCAACTCTTCGACATCCTTGCAATGATCAACGATAGCGAACTGATGCCAAGCTTGGTCATTCATGATGGTTTTCATGCGCTCAAGTGTGACGTCCTGTTGAAAGAGAATTCTTACCTTCGTTGCATTTGGGTACACTAATATGGATCATCTGTCCAACTCGTCTGATAACATGTGCATCATCGTCTTGAGTGTAGTTGGACCAACAACATACTAGTGTATAGTGTCTGTGTTGATCTCTAAGTGTGTGTTGGTGACCATGCGCATCAACTTGTTGAAATACATGTTCAGCTCCAGTCAGACTTTCTTCTTGTCTTTGCCTCGATGAGTGTGCCAAATGGGTGGGATCGCATGCGTGTGCACAATGACATCCATGCTTCTGAAAACCCTTGCATGCAATTGACAACACTGCTTACCCTACCTGCTCCATGCCAGCTGCTGGGCTAGGTCTATAACCTGTATGGGCACAATTTCATCAGTTTGTGCATGTTGTGCCTCTTGCTATACCTGTTCCTACTGCAACTCCATCTCTTGTCTACGCAACTCCCGTTCTTCCTTGAGTTGCTGCTTCAACACCTGCAACCCCTTCTCTGTTTCTCTCTCTACCTTTTCACGATCCTCTTGTCGCGTCGTCACCTCATAGCCTCAATCTCAAAAGTTGCTTTTATCACAAGTGGATCTGCTTGAAATTGCAACTTTTCTCCGCCTCTACGTTGTCAACAACCTTCCCCTTGAATTTGTCGCATGCAGGTGTGCTACCTTCTTCTACTGCTGATGGTGCTACTCGTTGTGATTTCATTACTGTTTCATCTTGATATCCTTGTCCATGAACAATTTGATGTCTTCATAGATAGGCAAGTTCATAAACACTTGATCGACTGCATCCCTAGTTGTGCTCTGAACAGTGTCTTCGACTCTGCTCTCTTGGAAGCCATTGTACCTGTGCTGCTGAGAGGCAGACGAACACTTGTGATACCTGGAGACATAGAAACACTCATGACAAGCAATCTGTCAGTCAAAAACTAAAACAAGCTGAAGGACTGATATGCAACATACCTGTGTTACTGTTTGTGAAGATTGCGCAATTTTCACTGGAGGCTGGGAGGCTGACTGCCAAAACTGCGCAAGGCACATTCTAGGCTATCGAGAGGCTGACTGACTACCGGAACTACACAGTTCACAGTCTGGAATGGCCTGCTAAGGACTGAAACTGCACAATGCGCAATTTTAGTGAGTTGTGACATGCAAACCAGCAAACTGCATTGTGCAGTTTCTAGGGCCAACAAGGCACTACCTATAAGAATTGTGCAATGCAAGCTTGGAGGTTAGTTATGGGCCAAACTTTCACAATTTTTAGAGGGAAGGGAGAGCCTTCACTTTCAGAAATGCACAATGCTAGCAGGGCAAGGCAAGGTCTGGGTTAAGGCAGCCCAGACCCGCCAACAGGCGACTGAAAACATGAGAAGTCTGAATGCATTGTGATACTGAGTGTAAACAAGAGTGAGAGATCATGCGTGCAAAAAACAAGTGCAGGATTAAAAAACGGAAAAGCATGCATGTGTGTGAAGCGAGCTACTGCAACAGCGACCGTCAGTGCAAAAACAGTTTCATGCATGCGACAACAGTGAGATGCGAACAAAAACTGAAACGGTGCTTCTACAAGCTAACATACATAAAAACGACAAAATGTACTCATTGAAATCAAGCAGACAACATTCACACAAAGCGAAACATAAAAAACGACATAAACACAACGCAAGACATGAAAAGCATACTTACCCTGAAATAGCTAAGATGAAAGTGTCGAAGACTCCTGGATGTAATGTGGAATGTCAGAGTTGTAAGATAAATGTGAAGAATGAGCTCTGCAATGTTTGGTTCATAAGTTTTATCTTTCCAAACCAACCAGGTGAATAATATGATCTTAATAGGAACCTTTAATTTCCATATTTTCCAGAACCTACAAGTATTATCTAGAGAGTGTTTTGTGGTCAAAATATATCTGTACTTATCCACCACCTCCACAGATCCTTAATGGAGAACCCCACCCCAAGTGATGAAATTGCCTCCCTCAGAGAGACACAATCCCACTCTTCTAAGTTCCAAGATGTAATTATCCCAAACCTCGACATTGTGTCCAACTAGTAGAATCTCTATAGCCTTCTTCCAAACAATAAACGAACCTTGCCACTGTTGAATGACCTGTGCTAAAATGAAAAATCCTCTAGCATGTAAGCGGTTGATAATCTCCATCAGTATGTCGACAAAATTTTGAACGCCAAGAATGTTATCAAAACCCATAAGAATGGAGTTTCCTTTGCTGAAGGACCATGAAGACATAGGAGGAACCAATATTTAACTTTGTGAAAACTCAACCATATAAGTAAACCCAACTTTTTCCCTATCGAGCCATCTCTAATCCACTCACGAATTAAAGAGTGAGCAGTAAGGTCATCAAGATAAACTTCAACAATGTGTTTGATATCGTGGAATGCATAAGACATGGCCAGCTGGAATGTGGCACCAGCATTTTTGAAACCAGAGGGAAGTTTACGATTTGGTTAATCCAAAAAAACCATCCATAAAGAAAAGATAGCATTACCAACACACGCATCAATAATCTAGTTAATTAAAGGTGTAGGATAATTGTCCTTTGGACAACCCAGGTTCAAGTCATGTAATCAACACCGACTTGAATAGTTCCTTATTTATTATCGACTAGAACAGGATTAGAGACTTATTTCATCAAAGGTACAGGATAGATAAAACCATCATCAATAATTTTTTCTCCAATGTCATTATTACAAAATATGGCTTAATCTGTAGAAATGTGTTTTTTGTGTACAATTTGAAAGATTGTTAGGTTTCATTATTTCCCAAAAGGGGATTCATGTTGATCCATCAAAGGTTGAGGTGATTATCAATTTCCCTCCTCCTCGTACTGTCCTCCAGCTTCAAATACTCCAGGGAAAATCCAATTTTTTATGCCAGTTCATTACCAATTACGCCCACATTACCCAAGGTTTCATGTGCTTGTTGAAGAAAGGAGTACCTTTCAGTTGGGATGAACAAGCTCAACGTTCATTTGAAAATCTTTTGAAAATCTTAAACATGCTTTGTTGTCTGCACCATTACTGAGCCCTCCTAATTTCAACCAAGATTTTCTATTGTATCTCACCACCTCAGAGTCTTCCTTAGGTATGGTTCTCGTCCAAGAAGACAAAATGCACAATGAACATCCTATTTACTATCTTAGCAAAGGCTTGGTCAGTCTTGAGATTTTTTATTCCCATATTGAGAAGTTTTATTTCGTAATTGTTATTGTTGTACAATGATTGAGGCATTATATTCCACTGTGAAAGACTATCGTCATTGCTGACTCCAACCCCATGAAACACATACTTAGCCATCAAATCATAGGGTAAAAATACTCCAAGTGGATTTTTATCCTTTAGGAGTTTGATTTAGAGTTCGTTATTTCTAAATCCAAAAATTCCTTAGCATTCATTGAGCTTCTTGTTGAGTTACCTCAAATTGATGAGGAAACTGTGGCCATGGATAATTTTCCTGACAAATCCTTGTTCCTCGTTAGTACTTCTAACTCTTGGTATGGTGACATCCTTTTATATCTCCAAACACAATGTTTTTTGTCTGGAATATCTCATGATGATCATCGATGCATACGCCATCAATATCGACACAATCTTATTCTCTATGATACCATATACCGTCGTGGTGTTAATACTGTCCTACATCAATGCCTTACTCACGAAGAAGTTGAACACGTCCTTAATGATTACCATGCAAGGGTGTGTGGTGGTCATTTATCTAGGCTTTCCACCGCTCAGAAAATCTTGCGTGGAGGGTACTTTTGGCCTTCAATTTTTAAAGAATGTATCTCAGCAGTCCAAAAGTGCCATCCTTATTAGATCTTTTCTCGTAAAATGTGCGCTCCTCCTACCCCATTACACCCAGCCATTGCCATCGTACCCTTTTCCCAGTGGGGAATTGACTTTATGCAATGTAACCCACCCTCTGCCCAAGGTCATCACTATATCATCATAGTCATCGACTATTTTACCAAATGGGTCGAGGTTATGCCTACACGTCTAAATGATGGTAACATTGTTTCCTTATTCCTTTTTAAACATGTCATTTCTAGGTTTGGTGTGCCTAAATGCATCGTGACTGATCATGGTTCACATTTTCAAAATCACATGATGCAGGAACTAGCTTTCAAGTTGGGTTTCCACCATGAACATTCGACGCCCTATTATCCTCAAGCCAATGGCCAAGTAGAAGTTGTTAATCAAACTTTGAAAACCATGTTGCAATGGATGGTTGGGAAACATAAATATAATTGTAATCTTATGTTATTTTCCACCTTATGGGCATACCGAACATCGGTCAAATCTGCCACTAACGTTATTCCGATCCAAATGGTGTATGGGGTAGAGTCAATTCTCCCTATCTAGTGTGAAATCTCTTCTCTTGAACTAACTACCGAGTTACCCTGACACTTCGGTCGAGGAAGGAAATCTCCTACAACTTAACCATCTTGATGAACATCACCTTCTCGCTTTAGTCAATAATTAAACTCATAAAAAACACCTCAAGGCCCAATATAATAAATTTGTTCGACCTCGTGTCTTCTTTGAAGGTGATATTGTTTTGGTTTATGACCAAGACCATGATAAGTTAAGGGAAGGTAAACTTGAACCTATGTGGCATGGTCACTACATTGTTAAATGCGTTCTCAAGAAAGGGGCCTATGAGTTAGTTGATTATGAAGGGAACCCTTTGTTCGAGCCATGAAATTGGCTCTATATGAAATGCTACTATGCTTAGTTTCTTTGCATGGTCACTTGTATATACTGTATATAAGTGTGTGTGTGTGTGTTATAAGTTTATTTTTGCTTGTCTTTAGCATTTTTCCCAGTTTTTGTGTGTGATTTGTGTGTCTGGTATTTGAATCACAGATTTCTACACCTTCACTTCCTTATAGAGGCTTTGCAGATGATGCAAGTCGTTACACTTAGAATGTTGCTTTTGTCGCTTAAGTTTTCTTTTCACCCACTGATGAGCTTGTGAGTTCTCGGGTTATTTTTCTCTGCCCTGTCACACACAATGTGGTTGAATATAGTGGTGTTATTGAGCTCTTGACCAAGGCCAGTCGTATTGGCATATGCCACCTAGTTGTTCATCTTGACTCTCAGCTCGTAGTGTCTCAACTCAATTGTATCTACTCTGTATGTAACTCAACTCTCCTACACTATTTGATTACATCAATTATGTTCATATTCCACAAGACCAAAACCGATTGGATGATTTGTTATCTAATTTGTCTTAGATTAGCATTTGTCCCAACAATAGTTTTAACTATGCACATGATACATTAAACAAAACAAATAGCAGTCGTCATTTTAGTATATATCATAAATTTTTGGTACATAGTTCAAAAATTGGGCAACCGAAGCCCTGATTGATATGCCATACATATGTAGATCCATCAAAACCACACACCCCTATACTACTACCTCCACCTAGTGGTACTCATGATAGCATAAGACCGCATTTAAAATGTGGCGGAGAAGGGTCCAATGACGAGCTCACTCGACACAAAAAATATGACTCTGATAGTTTCGAGGGGTATTCACCATACTCCTTAGAGGAACACCTAAAGTAAGCCCCTCGACATTGCAAGTGAACACCCACAACTCCTCGTCTTTGTGCTCTATCTCTATTGCATGCGTTGCTGGGACCTAAGAAGGTGGTCCATGTCTCCTTAAGGGAGAATACACTATAGGGTGTGTAGGAGCCAAATCTGCATATCACAAAGATCATGACTTAGTAAATGTGTATCCAAACTAGGAAACAAAAAAATTACATATTCGGAGGAAAAAAAAAACGCACACACACAAACACACACACACACACACACACACACACACACATATATATATATATATAAATCAAAAAAAATTTACCCCTCTCATCAAAATCCTTGCCAGGGGGAAAGACCATGTTTGCATCTCCCTGGAATTATACTCCATCACAAGGGTAGTCATCCACTGGCAACGAAGTTGCTCCCAGCCATTTCCAATATGTATCTGGGAACCAACCACTAGTGTGTACTCCATCCTCCCTAGGCATAATGGAGCACCACAACACAATCCACGGCTATGTTGGCAGTGGATATACCACATATTCCAGTATCATTGGCCTCATCACAACGATCTTCTCAAATAAGAAACTCATAAGTAAACTTTCGTAGCCACATGCTTGGTTCTTCCCCCTCTTGATATTTGTTAGTTGAGCCTTGACATTCGCCACCATTCCTTCATGTCGATTGAAAAGTGTGGGTTCTAAATATCTGATGCATAGCTCTAGATGTGATATCATCATGATATGGAGTGCTTGGGTCCCACCTAGGCGTGTTATAGTATATGCTAGCGTACACAGAGTCAGGTCCAATGTCTCCTCTATATGGATTTTGTCCCTTTCTATTCCTCTACCTGCCTTGCAATGGGCAACCCTCATACTTCATATTTTTGCCCCTCTAGTGTTGTGTACCCCTGATAGTACCACTAGATCTCCCCGCCTTGACAACTCGATAAGGAAATATATATCTGCCACCTATATAGTGAATGACTCTAGACCGACTATGAACTATTGAGTGTCTACATCCCACCACTGTACAATCTTAGCTAGCAGAAAAGTATGGTTGGTCATACTTGGGATTTGGAAAAACTTCCATAATCCACAATCCCTCAAGGCATTTATTGTTGGTGCATGTCCCATAGCTTGGATTTCATTCTCATTGTGGTGTCTCTCTCTCCACTCTGTCATGATTTTTCCTACACAAAAATGCTACTTATCATTCACGGCCACAGTGTAAAAAACACACTTAAAATAAAAAAAATGCATTTGGGGGAACCACCATTAAAAAATTTGCATTTAAACCCTAGTCAATCCCTTGCAAGAGGGAGAAATTGACCCTAGTCAAGCACAACCTTTGGCATGCATGCAACTAGGCTTGTCTAGTCAACTTTTCTCCTTTTGAAAGCATGCGACTGGGAGAATTTCTCCATAAAAAATAATAAAAAAATTCCTACGATTTAACCATGGCCAGAGAAACTTGTGTGTACTTGATGAACAGAGGGACGAAGTTCGACTTACTTGGATGAAGATGCCTCCTCTTTGGCTCCTCTTGCTCCTCCTTTCCCTAGCTCACAAACACTTGGAATGTCTCTCCTTATTTTCTCTCAAACTCACAATGACCAAATGAGGAGGTACGAGTTTCTTTTACAAGTGATTTTGTCATATTCCCAAAATATTCCTTTTTTAATTTTTGGGGTTTGGAGGGTTCTTTGCTTTATAATTCCTTTTTCTAGTTTATTTTTTGTAGGAGGTTTGGTGAGTGAACTTTTTGAGGGTCCCATTTACAACAATGGGCTTGAGGTATGTTCCCTTTATTGGCATAGGGGTAGGTCACTTTCACTCTCGCTATTTAATTTTGATCATCAATGTCATTTTAATGCCTTAGGTCCAACCTCGTCGAGCTATGACTTTAGCCACTCTCCTTTATGCATGTCATCGCTTGGTGATAGATATTACCTTCTCATGGATACCTTAGTTAGCACCTCTTTCTCATCTTGGTGTTCGTGCAGTTGATTTTATTCCTCTTTTTGAAATCCGTCCTTTTGACCCACCATGACCTAGAATATGATCCTCATGTCCTCTTCTTAGTCATATTTCTGGCTATACCCCAAGAGGCTTCCACCACTTTATCCCTTGTGATTTCCACTTTTTATCAACCTAATTTTGAAGTTTGTCCTTGTTTTATATATTCCATCGTTATCATCTTCTTGGCCTATCACTCGCTTTCACTTGGTTTTTTTACCATTTATTAGGGAAGTTGCTACGATGAGTGATCCTATTTGCCAACCTCTTGTCCTCTTTAGGTCATGAGCAATTCCATCATTACTGGAACTAGTTGTTATCCTTCATACCACTCGTTCCTCTAGGAGGAGTTTCCTTTAAGCTCTTTTCAGGCTCCTTAATTTAGAAAATATTGTCGAGTGAACTTGTCTCCTTCACTCTCATAAAAGTACTTGAAGGGTTGTCTACCCAGTATAAGGTTAACCCTTTTCTATACTGGGATAGACTGATTACGAAAAAGGAATACCCTATTCTACTGTGGCTAGGAAGTTCTCTCTTGTATACTTTTATCTCTTTTTCGATCTTGGGGGACAACCTTACGAAAAAAGAAATTATAAAAAGAGAAGGGAGGGAACATTTCAAATAGCAACATCCTTTGTGTCACCCTTGAACATATCACTTGTCTACTTCATTATCTCACAACTAGGTTTTATCTTGCCTAGGAGTCGTACCATACATATGAGTCTATCTACTCCTCTGACTAGTTACTCTTCTAGTCATATGGAACATGCCTCGATGCCTCCTGCGTCATTGCATGATATCACATGGTGCTCATTAGTCATGCTACCAAGTCACTTTTGTGTCATGCCGCTATGTGTTCAAGGGAAGTCTCAGCTTGTGTCGGTCATCTGCAGTAGCATGTTGACCTTTTTGAATCGGTCATCCTTATGTAGTTGTACTTCATTGCTTCATGACTTCATCCATCCATTATATCATCCTGGTTTGTTCCATGTCGATTGATGGGGGATACATCAAGGCCCTCCTTCGACAGATCTTCTCCTGTCGACTTCGGCTCATTATCTAGGAGCTTGATCTAGGAACCAATAGTACCTCAGATATTGCAGACCTTCATGGCAGGCTTCCTCGTGATCGACAGTGGGTTTACATCATTAGCTCTTGATTGGTCGAGTTCACTAGTGTTCGACATCAGCTCATCTATTCACGCTTAGTGGATTGCACTAGGTACCTAGGGGTTCATTTTCCTCATTGATGGTATCCCTCATGTCTATTACTAGTGTACCTCATTGGCCAGTAATCAGATGGTTTCTACCATGCTTTCAGAGTCTTCTGATCCACATTCTTGGCTTTGTCTCCTCACACTTTTTTTGACCTGTGAGATTTATCATATGTATTTCAGCCATCAATTTTTCTTTTGACCTCATACATTAGATGGCTTCTGTTATCAAACTATTTTACCCCCTAGGGTTAGTTTTCATTAGTCCTCATGGTTGTTTGACTTTTTCTAGGCTTTATGTTATGAAACCAGCTCACAAAAAGATAGAAAAGATAGATCAACGCCTTAGAATTTAGCCTCTTCGAGGGGGCAACCTCCTTTACATTACACAAATAAATGATTCTTTGATGATTCAAATGACAAAACCTCCTTTCTATATATAGGAGTCTAAGGAGTCATAATATAACCCAGTCGCCCTAACAATAATAATATAAAGGCACAAAAATAACAATAGAGGGATTCTATAACAATATGGGGACAATAAGGGCATAACAATATCAATAAAAGATATAACTACAATAGTAATGGGGTAATCACTAGTATTATAGGGACCTAACATGCCCCTCTCCTTCAAAAAAGTGTTGTCCTCAACACTTGAGTAGTTCTCGATGCCTCTGTATAAAATTATCATCCTCCCATGTGGAATCTTCAGTGGATAAGTTCTTCCACTTGATGAGATACTTCGAAATTGATCGATTTCATAGCTGTCGAGTTCTTGTTTCTGTGACTGCTTCCGGTTCCAATATAATTTTTCCTTCCTCATCAAGTTCTGGCAATATTGTTTGAACTGGGAGCTTGTCGCTTATAACCTTGTTTAAACATGAAACATGGAAAACTGGGTGCACTTGAGAAGCTGCAGGAATCTCCAATTTGTATGCCATAGTACCAATCTTTTGCAACACCTTGTACGGACCATAATACTTTGGTGATAATTTATTATCCTTCTTAGCTTGCTTGAGGGACATTTTTTTATATGGTTGTAGCTGTAGGAATACCCAATCACCTACATCAAAACTTCTTTCACTGTGATGTTGATCTTCCTGTTGTTTCATTCTATTATGCGCCACCACGAGGTTATCCTTTAAGAGTTGGAGGACTTCTTGTTGATGCTCGATGTGATGTTCCACTGCTTGAACCTTAGAATTTTCTCTTAAATATGATGTGATGGATGGTGGCTGATATCCATAAAGTACCATAAATGGGGTCATTTTTGTTGCTGTATGGAAGGAAGTGTTATACCACATTTAGCTAGAGGCAGCCATTTGGCCCATTGTGTCTATTTATCAGATACAAAGCAACGAAGATATCCTTCCAAACATTTGTTTACTATCTCAGTTTGCCCATCAGATTGAGGATGATAAGATGAGCTATGAGCTAACTGAGTACCGAGACAAGAAAATAATTCTGTCCAAAAATTTCCAGTGAAAATGGGATCTCTGTCACTTACAATAATCTTTGGGTTTCCATGTAGCTTTTGAATTGTTTCCATAAATGTTGTAGAAACTATATTGGCTTTAAATGGATGTGATAATGCACAAAAGTGTGCATACTTGGTAAGTCTGTCAACTACCACCATGATGACACTATTTCCCTCAGACTTGGGTAAACCTGTGATAAAATCCATTGAAACCTCCTCCCGACATTGGCTTGGAATGGATAAAGGTTGTAATAGACCCGAGGTCTTAATTGCTTCAACTTTATTTTGTTGGCAAACCAAACATTCTGCCATGAACTTTTGAATATCCGAATTAAGGCCATCCCAAAACAATTCCTTCTTAACCCTGTGGTAAGTTTTTAAAAATCCTGAGTGCCCTCCTAAGGGAGAAGTGTGCAATTCCATAAGAATATTTTGTTTGAGTTGGGAATTCTTATAGAGGTATCTTTGTACCATAACGAACCATTTTGCCAGCTAAATGTATCAGATGTAGTGGAATCTTGTTGTAACTTTTGAATAAGTGCCCACACTTCTTCATCATTCTTCCATTCCTCCCTTGCTTCGTTTATCCAATCTGGTTGGATAATAGAAATGGTGCCCAACAATGCTTCCACATCCTCATCCTTTCTTGAGAGTGCATCTGCCACCACATTTTGCTTCCCTTTTTTGTAGATGATTTCAAAGTCATAACCCAACATCTTTGTGACCCACTTTTGTTGCTCTTAAGAGGATAATCTTTGTTCTAAAAAGTATTTAAGGCTATCATGATCCATTTTTACTTTGAAATGTCTTCCCATTAGGTAGGGTCGCCATTTCTTAAGTGCATGTAGTATTTCCAACATTTCCTTCTCATAAATAGCTTTGTGTAAAAACTTTCCCTTGATTGGACGACTTTCAAAAGTAATGGGTCTTTCATCTTGCATTAAAACAACACCAATTCCATTTCCTGAAGCATCACATTCCACAATAAAGGTTTTTGTGAAGTCCAGTGTAGCTAAAACTGGTGCTTGGCACATTGCCTCTTTAAGATGTTCAAAGGCCTTTGTTGCTTCTAGAGTCCATGAAAATGCATCTTTCTTCAATAATGTTGTTAGAGGTGCTGCAATTCTCCCATAATTCTTAAAAAACTTGCGATAATACCCTGTCAACCCGAGAAATCCTCGCAGATGCTTTATGGATGTGGGGATTTTCCATTCCTTAATGGCTTTAATTTTGCTAGGGCCTACCTTAACTCCTTCATGAGATACAATATAATCCAGATATTCCACCTCTTGTACTCCAAAGAAACATTTGGATCTTTTTGAATATAATTGTTTCTCCTCCAATAGTTATAGCACCCTTTCAACATGTTCAACATGATCCTTCCAATACTTGTTGTAGATAAGTATATCATCAAAAAATACTAACACAAATTTTCTAAGGAAGGGTTTGAAAATGTAATTCATCAAACCTTGAAATGTAGAAGGTGCATTGGTAAGGCCAAAAGGCATGACCAAAAATTCATAATGACCCTCATGAGTTCTAAATGCTATTTTCGGAATGTCTTCATTCTTCATTCTGGTTTTATGATATCCTGAATGAAGATCCAACTTGGTGAAGTAAATTGATCCATGCAATTCATCCAGTAATTCATCAATGACAAGAATGGGAGACTTATATTTAATAGTGAGCTTGTTGAGCTCCCTATAATCCGGACACATGCGCCATGATCCATCCTTCTTGTGCACCAATACTACTGGAGTAGAGAAAGAACTTTGACTAGGTTGAATTATACCAGCCTCTAGCATTTCTGCAACCATATGTTCAATTTCACTCTTTTGGGCGTAGGGATATCTGTACGGCCTGATGTTTGGAGGAACACTTCCTGGAATCAGATGAATAGCATGATCATGATCAAGAATAGGTGGGAGACCTTTGGGAGTCTCAAATACCTTGGAATGATTGTCCAAGACTTTTTAGAGATCTGGAGAAATAATGATTTCGATGTGGAAACATCTAGCGAACATATTTCTGCAATTACACCTCTTTGTTCCCTTTTTAGAAGCTTTGTCATACCGTTAGAGTTGATTATATTTCCCGATTTCCCTGCAATACCCCTTAATTCAACTTCCTTTCCTTCCGCAGAAAATTTCATGAAAAGTTCTTGAAAATTAAAAGCTATTGTACCAAGGATTGTAGCCATTGGACTCCTAGTACAACATCAGTGTTATCACAAAATCAGGTACTGAAGGCTGCCAATCAGCAAGACTCTGTGTAACTGTTTCAAACCAAGCTTTTAACTAAGGCTTAGCCTCCTTAGTCTGAGAGGGCTCTCTCATAGGTTATTGATATTGAACAAGATGGCTAACTCTTACAAGACACATGAAAAATGTACTGGCTGGACAGAATTGCTTCCCATTGGGCTTATGGAGTCACTAATATCTCAGTAAACAATAACACTATCCTTTCATAGAAATCGGGGCACTTTACATCTAATGTTCAAACATAACTTACATGAAACACAGTTTGCCTAGGCATACAGGAAGTCAGAGCATGATTCATGAGTTCTGAGTGATTATGCATTAACCAAACTGTAAAAGAACATTAAAGAGAATAAACCATCATACATTTGAACAATAAGATCTATTGTGAATCCTGAGAAGAAACAACAGTCATTTGCATTACTGAAATCTGCTATACATAAACCAAAACAGTCTTCTCCAAAAACATCCAACCCCCATTACATCAAAGTTTTATCTATATATAGAGATACACCCTTAACTAACTTGAGCTTCCTCCTCCAGCATGAGGGGAGCTCGATGACTGCTACTAATTACCCCTATCTACCATTTAACTAACTTCATTAAATGCATTAAGTGCTGAGCTGTAATTACAAAGAGTCCTAACTAAACTAAAACTCTGATTTTATTCTCCTCGTAGCATGATTCTTTCTTGATCCTTGACACCTAGCTTTCTCTTCGTTCAGCTGAGATGGCATGAGATGGCATGAGATGGGCAATTAATGTCCCATGCTGGCTTTGAATACCGAAGGCTTTGATCTGTTCTGTATTGGCTGAAAATATCCCTAAATTTTCGGTTCTGGTCCCCCATCACCGAGTATGCAGCAGTGGATACTTTAAGTCCTTAATAACCCAAGAAAATAGGGCAACACCATGCTCCTGATATGCTGGACACCCCTTTCCATGTACCTGTGTGATGACACAAAAACCTTTTTAATGCTGATAGGAAAGTCTTCAAAATTTGGTTCACTGATCATTAATTATGCAGCTTCAGCAGTTTCGTAGCGCGCTACGAAACTGCTGAGTTGTTCCCGAAAATCACAGTTTCCTGTATTAAACTCTGACTGTCTTGAGCTTTATTTTCTCAATGGCCACTCATTTTCTCTTGGATGAAGCATTCGGTTAAGATATAATTCCTCCAGGGACCCTGCTCTTTATGCATAAAACCTGAAAAAGGACATCATGTCTCGTGTTATCATATAGCAATGTCTCCATTAGAATATGTCTCAGTTGTACTGAATGTTGATCCATTTTATACATAACACCTGTGCGCATAAGTTCAAAAATCCAGTTTTCAATCTAATCATGGACATGCCCATTACGGCATTGACAGGGAGTGTTTTGCAGTTGTACTGTCATAATGGAGAACAGAACAAACCCAGAAGTCAAAAGCTGCAATGTGAGCACACATCTGAAGCTTTAACAGCTATTCCTTTGGTGATGCACATGTTCCACACGCAGAATGAAACACAATCCCCAACTGCAGCTCGCCCTATCACATGGACCTTCAGCACTAAAACTTCAACATAAAACATGACAATTGAAGGCATGAATAACCCACAGCAAATATAACGGAAGCGCCCCTTTGATGTTATCTGCCATAGCTCGTATCTCAGCTTGTATTTCTAATTCCCGTGATTAACAAGAACATATTGTATTATATATATAATCAAAGCCATAACTAACTGTGTTCTTTAGATCTTCAATTTTCATTATCCCAAGCACCTCCTTAATAAGTCAAGCATAAACTGCGGGTATCCAGGAATTAGTCCTCGGCCTTCATTCAATAAGATATATCTGTTGAGAGCTGGATCCGTCGATATCACCGTCGGGCATCCTCAATTTAAAATGCCACATGTTGCTCAATTTAAAGTGCCGCGTGTTTATTACTCTGTTCTGATGCGTGACACCAATCAGCTAAACAATCTAAGTTTCAAACATAGGTCATATACAAATAAAGTAAGACCCTGCAAATGATCACATTATCTGGATTCTGACGATGATAAGGATAAAAGAAGATTTATTTCCATGAGCTATGATTCTCATTCAAGCGCCCTTACGACACACAGTTAGCAAACTCATGCCTGTTGTAACTTGTGTGTCTCAGCTCATTCAGATATACAATTTCAACCAGAAACCGGTAGATCATCAACACTCGGTTGGAATTACCGTGCCTATGCATCGCCATTTCTAGCTTCAGCTGGTGAACTGGGAACAAATGGAACAAAACCTTGGCCCCCAATCTTCATATTTATTTGACCAGTCAATCCATGCTAGAAAAGACGATACAGCAGACCAGTTGATCATGTTCACGAAAATATTGAAATAATAAATGTCAACAGAACCCCTTTGTTCAGCCATTCTCAACGATCTACCAGGACAGATTCACTCCAAGCGAGCATCATATCTCGTGTAGCAACTGGGAGTCTTTGAACAAGATCTATAGCCAAGGAAGGAATATCAAATTTCCCTTCAACTAATCTGTAAATATCCATAAGCTCCTGAATGTGCAATTTAGAATCTTCAGTCAAAGCCAAAAGAACTTTACGCCGAATACTAGCATCTACTATTACCACTCGAGCACCATCCTTAAGTGTGTCTGTCAGATCTAATTTTCTTTCAACTCGCCGATTTTCTGTATCTTGTCTGCTTGCTTCTTACAGTGCTGGATTCCGACTCATAATAGCTACCTGTTCCTTAGCCAATATAATGAGCTTTTCTAAGCGTTTCCATTGAAATACTCCGTCTTTAAAAAAACACCTGAATGAGGCGCTCTCGTAATGCTGGATCTGGGTCTGTTAGGAGAAGTTTCGCCACATATGAGTAAGCTACCTCAAGAAACTTGAAGTCTGGTTGAAGAGTGAAACAAATTCCTTCTTGAGTCAATAATAATCGAATAACAAGAGAAAACCTTTCAGGAATACGGATTGGATACTGGTATACAAGTTTGTTAAATTTCTCAGTGCTTTCCTCAAGTGGCATTCTCCAAAACTTTTCTCCTGCAATTTCTGCAGCTTTGGATATTTCTTCTGCCATTTCATCATTGGGAGTGTACATTCCAGCAATTTCATTTCCAAGAGCAATTATGCAGGCTCCAGTGAGAGTTACAAGATCGACCACCTTATGAACGCCTTGTTTACATGCATAAACCAAAACATCTGACAATATCAACCTGCCTTCAGCATCCGTGTTATTTACCTCAACTGTCTTTCCGTTTGAAGCTGTAACTATGTCACCAGGCCGCATATCAGTGCCACTAATCATGTTTTCATATGCAGCAACAATGAAATGGACCTCCACCTCGGGAGGCTTAATTTGACTAATAGCCTTTGCTGCACCAAGAACTGCTGCAGAACCTCACATGTCAGACTTCATGAGTTCAATAAGACATCCTGGTCCTGTCTTGATATTGTAACCTCCACTATCAAATGTCAATCCTTTTCCAACTATGGCAAGTTTAGTGCTTCCTTCAGTAGTGAACCGAGCACTCTCGTTCCTTCATTGAATAACAGCTACCATGGGACAAACAACAAGGGTGCCTTTAACCTGAGGTAGTACCTTGCAATCACTAAAACTGTCACCTTGTCAACAACAACTGCAACATGTGTCAGTACCACAACACCTAATCGATCTAAACACACAGCAGATTCTGATAAGTATAACAGCTGGGTGAAAATGGCTATGGATTCGAAAAAATTCCCAATTTCGTAGTGCAAGCGCTACGAAATCACCTAAAAGATGTTGCGCTGCGAAACTGATAAAGGGATCTATGCGCTGCGGAAACACTTTGTCCTCAAGCTAGTCTAAGCAACTTTGGCATCAGAATTTTCAGTGATAAAAATCAGCACCTCCCATTGGAATGGAAAGCATTGGGCTAGTCAATAAATGTTCTCCCATGGATAGCTTGATATTATGGCACTTTCCAGAGAAATTTATTGTTCCTCCATTTGCAACCATCACTTGACACTCTGGTGTTGGATATAGGAAGCAATTCAATTATTTTGCTACCTTACAATGAATAAAATTGTGGGTACTTCCTTAATCAATCAACACTATTACCTTTTTCTTCTTGATTTGTCCTTCTATCTTGATGGTTTGAGGAGTGGTAATTCCCGCCAATGCATTACAAGATATGGCCGGATTCATTTCTTCTTTATCAAGGCTTTGTTCCTGGAGTATATCCTCTTCTTTTAACCTTTCTTGCTCCTTTTCTTCTTCCTCTTCACAATCTATGTAGAATAATTTCTTCTCATCACACTTATGACCTTTAGTGTATTTGCTATCACAACTGTAACAAAGCCCTTTTGCTCTTTTTTCTTCCAATTGTTGTGGTGTCCACCTTATAGGTTGTGGAAGACTAGGGGCAACAACACTTCCATCTTTATAGTTGTGAGTGATATGCTTCCTGGTTGCCATAATTTTGCTTTCCATTTTTCTTGCTAACCTGAATGCCTTCTCTAGTGAATCAAATTCCCAAGGCAAACATCATGTTGGATATTATCCTTTAAAGTCCCTATGAACACATCAATCCTATGCTCCTCTGGAATATTTTTTACCCTTATGTTCAATTTTTGGAACTCTTCAATGTGCTTCATTATTGAACCCTTTTGTTTGAGACTTATCAATTGGCTAAAAAGAGTGTTGATTTTTGTATCCTCATAATGTGCTGTCAATTCTTCCGTAAAAATTTCCCAAGTGATAATTTGTTTAAGAGAGCAAAGCAATTGATACCATACAAAATGATTTGTTTCCAAATATAAAGTTTAAATACGTACCTTTTGTGTGTTTTGCACATTATTGAGATCGAAAATTTGCTCCATCTGTAATATCCATGTTGCGGGATCCTTGCCATCAAACTTCCTCATATCGATTTTTGGAATATGGTGGGTCTTCAATCCAACATTAGATTCTATGAAATCATGATTAACCTTTCTTTTGTTTGCATCATGAGTTTCCTTTACTACCTTTTCACCATTAGTAAGTATTTCTTGTAGAAAATTTGTCAAATCTGTCTTCAAATCTGCCATGTCTATCTTCAAATCTGCCATGTCTCTCTTCATATCTGTCTTCAAATCTATCTTCAAATTGTCCATCTTAGCTTCCACGCCATTCATCTTAGCTTCCACACCCTTTATCTTAGATTCCATGCCATTTATCTTAGCTTCTGTTAGCTTTTGTGAGAGTGACATTTGTTGCACTTGGTCTTGTAACTTTGATATATCATGTGGCATTTCTTCCTCTTTTTTATGAGTCATGCTAGAGCTTTTAGGTTTCTTACTAGGTATTTGCATTTTCTTTCCTCGAGGCATCAGTTACCGATAATAATGCTCTACTATGCCCTTTGAATTCCTTCAAAATAATTTTTCAAACCAAGCTTAAACAAAAATTTAAAAAAATCTACACACCTTTTTTCACTTTGTAGGAGCTCGATATTGCCTCTGATGTATCTCTGTAATTTTGGATCATCCAGTTCTGAAATTGCGACCTGCAGTAGCCCTCTGTGTCCTCTTTCCAATGCCACCAATATGATCCAAATTGGATTCTCCAAGGAAGAGTTATGCCAAATCTCCCACAGTGACTTGATTATAGACTAGTTCAGTAGAGCGAACTTGTACGACATGCCACGTGTCCTTGTTTCAACCTTTGGCTCTAAAAAATATATACAAGAAACTATAGTCTGTCCTCTTTCTGTACCTTCTTACAAAACTTCAATCCGATGCTCAGAGAGAAAGTTATGACGATTTTCCCCAGGTCACCTGTTTGGAATGTAATTCAGGAGTCTGCAAAAAGACCAACTTCCTCAGATCATGTATCCACAAATATAGCGTGAAAAGCTCTGAAATTCGGAACCAAGGTTCAGTGCGATTTCATCTCAAATGGGTTGTTTTTTTTCACTTCTAAAACATCACAGAAAAAAAAAAGTTATAGCGAAAATTCCATGATGACCTATTTGGAGTAGCGAAACCCTAGAATCCAAAGCTCTGATACCAAATGTTATGAAACCAGCTCACAAAAAGATAGAAAAGATAGATCAATGCCTTAGAATTCAGCCTCTTCGACGGGGAAACCTCCTTTAAATTACACAAATCAATGATTCTTTGATGATTCAAATGACAAAACCTCCTTTCTATATATAGGAACCTAAGGAGTCACAATATAACCCAGCCGACCTAACAATAATAATATAAAGGCAAAAAAATAAAAATAGAGGGATTCTATGGGGCACAGTAATAACAATATGGGAACAATAGGGGCACAAGAATATTAATAAGGCATATAACTACAATAGTAATGGGGTAATCACTAGTATTATGGGGACCTAACACTTTAGGTCTTCTTTTTTCTAGTCACACGGATGGAGGCCTATGAGAGTGATTGAAACCTCCTAGTCGCTCCCAACCCTTCCTTATGCGAGCAACTGTGGAATTTTTCAGTGTTTTCTATGCCTGCGACTAGGGATGCTTTCTAGAGTGTCTCGGTCCCTAGGAGATCAATTTGACTCATCACTTATTCGAGCTGGGTGGGACTTATCACTTAGAATTTTTCATGACTTCTCATCATCTTGATCATCTACATTCATCCTGTTGGGACCTCTCTTCTACCTATTTATATTGGACTATTTGAGAGGGTAATCCTAGTTTTTGGAGAACCAAATTCTTAGTGAGCTAGAGATCTTGTGTCTATGTTATTATCTTGCTACTAGAGAGAGAGATTGTGAAGTTCTTGTTGCTTGAGTATTGCTCTTCATACTCATTTCTTTGTTATAGTGAGGAGACTCTGTCGAATCAAAGAGAGAAGGCTTTGAGGTGAAGGTATATGCTTGTAATTTGATTTTTTCATGATTAATAGAAACATGTGCTTCTTTCCTGTATCTATTTGTATTCATCATGTTTTATAGTTGTTTCTATGGTATTTTTTATCTAACGACCTTCCGAGGAAGGTCACTTGTTGTCTTCGTTTGTCTGTGGTTGTGTGTATGGATTGAGATCAGGTGCGAACAAGGTAGATCACTCGAGTGGAGCACATTAATCTGCACTAGAACCAAAATCCTTCCCCAATCTGCGAGGAGGCCAGGTGCACACATATTTCCTTGTAGTATATAAAACCGACTACTTGATGCATGTTTGATCATTTGGGTTGGGACACTATTGTATCTCTATTGGTCTTTCCTTTTGTTGTCTAGTGATTTGATTTGGACATTAGATCACATAGCAATAGCTCCTTGCGTGTGAATTTTACAAAGAACAGGCAAAGAAATTCAATTTCATACTATAATCTTGATTGAAATTCGATTTCACATTTTTTTTGAACATATAGTGTTAATCAACCAAAGGTAAGAAGTTTAATTATTTCATCTATAAAACATCAAACTATTTGCAATATAAAATATTTAAAACTCTACCCACCAATAATATATTTAATCAATAAAAATATATTAATGTCTTAAATTACAATCCAAAAGATTCACCATGATCCAACACAATCTAAAATGTTTAAAATATTACTTCCACCTTAAGAGCATCAACTTGGAGTTGATTGAAAGTATAATACTTCCTCTCCCTTAGGGTAAATCCAAATTCAAACTAAAAGGCTCCCACAAATACTACACAAGCAACAACTTGAGGAGGATTTATCTCAATAGGCATATTATTATACTGCTTATTGAACCTTTTTATGAATTCTGAAATATCCTCTTCTAGCTTCTTTCTTATAGCATTGAACTCTGTGAGGACATACTCATGATCTCTCTTTTCACCCCACTTTTGTGTGAAATAGTTTTTGAGTTCTTCCCAGGAGGTGATGGATGCATTGGGTAGGAATTTAAACTATTTTCTGGCTTCTGCATCAAGGGATTGCATAAAGAGTCTCAAGACCACATCTAGTTGTTCTACACTTAGATTCTCAACAAAATCATAGAAGGTTTCAATGTGTCTTTGTGCAGTGTTTTCATCCTCCCCATTGAACCTAGGAAAAATCTTTAGGTAGTCCTGAGGAATATCACTTAGGGGTTGAGGTAAATCAGGAGGGGCATATTTATTTAGTAAGAAACCCGGAACAACCATCTGGATTAATGGGGGAGGATTAAGATTTACAGGAGGAACATGGGCCAAAACCACATTGGTTAACTAGACTGAGAGTAGTGTGACTGAGTGTACAGTGGATATCGCTATTACTGAGGATAGATTTACCCTTTTCAATATCAGGAGGAGGATGAAATGGACTGAAAGGAGTTGTAACTGAGATTCTTTCTCTTTGATATCTGATTTGGGGGTACGATGCTCTAGCTCATCTTCTGCGAAGTATGTAAGGACCTTAGGAGTAAAATCTGACTAGTGGATGACAACGTGTTGGGAGATGGAGGAAGAAGCTTCAAAGAATGATTAGAAAGTAGCACAGATAGTAGGATTTTTCTCCTTCTAGACTCTCCTGAAAATTAATTTCTCTGGGTCAAATACAGAAGGGGTTTTCTGCTGAGAGGTATTTGAGCGAGTGTGAGTCTTTCTAAAAGCCAGAATGATAAATGATAATGAGATTTGTGGAGTCGCCAAGGTGATGAGGATGGAATCAGAACATCTCTTCTCACCTACAAAAAGAGTGCTTAACTTGTTGTATCCCAGGGGAAAAACCCTTCAATACATTCCCCGACAATGATGCCAAAAGATGTTATCGCTTGTAGAGACAGCCTCATATTGCTTACAAGTCCAGTGCCTAGTAACATCTATATTTTATGTGTCTAGTATGATTTTCAGGAAAACAGAGACATCATATACATTTTATACACATATGTAAATACATAAAATAAACAACATGGGTTGGTTCATTCATCCAAGGACATAAGCCATGTATTTCTGGTACTCTTTCACATATACAATTCATAGAAATATATGTATGAACTAGTGGAGGCCGAGCAGTTCATGGATCTACAATTTAATCAGCTTTAGTAGAGAAATGAAAGAGGAGAAGGAGATATAATAACATATCATATAGAGCTTGAAACCTCAAGAATTCTACATTTATCACATAGATCTTGGAGCATCAAGAGTTCTACACTTATCTGAGTTATAGGTAGACATAATGGACGAAGGAGAATTGGATGCAATGATTCATGGAGTGCAATTTAAAGATATAATCTCAAAGCTACATACAGGCATGTGCATTAACAAGTCAACACAAATGAATCTGTAAGAACGAATGAAACATTTATGGCAGCTACAATTACATGAAATCAGAGAGGAAACATGAACATAATGGAATTTAACAAAGAGATAACATACTATAGTACTCAAATGTAGGAATCGCAACCATTTCATTAATATTCTGAAAGATGCAAATCAAAAAGTCATACAGTCTCAGAAAGAACATGTAGTTATTCTTCAGAATTAAAAACCTTTTCTAAATGTTTCTTCCTCCCTTTTATAAAGAGAGGAAGAACATGGAAATTACAAAATATGTCGGGCCAGAGCTTCTAGCTGCCTGCATGACTAGCTGTCTCAACATGTAGGCTCTGTCACCCCCAATTATTACAACAGAAATATACTTTTCTTGAAAATAAAATAGAATAACAATAGCAATCATAAAACAATAAAACAAAATTAACAAGTGAAACTGAAATGATAGTCATGTAAAAATATCTCCACACCACTCTCTTTGCTGACCTCTAGTCCAAACACGTTTCTGCTACATTATGCCTCATGCTCTCTCGGGCAGTTCCTTGTTTCTTTCAGTCTTAACATCATTAATTCTTCACTTATAGGAGACGGGAGTGATCACCCATGATGGCCATAACAGATGCTGAATACATTTCCCAACTCATTCGTCCCTTCTTACATTCTTTATTAAGCCACGGAATTAATTGTGCCCCGTGATACAATCATACAAGTGTATCGGGGATCAAGAAGTTCGGGAACTTTATATTGAATGAGATTCATAAAGTTGCGATCACTGATTTCCTTTGGCCCCTTATGCCTTAGCCCCAGAGGCTTAGGTGAAAATTGCATGGTAGAAACTTAGGGACACAAGGCCTAAGCCTTCTGGACCTAAAAATTATTTAGCTGGGATGGGGGCCAATTCTTTGATATATTGCATTGTAACCAGTCCAAACCATAATACGTAGGACCATACTACATATGCGCCTGGGCCCCTTTTGCAATAACGGAGCTCGGAAATTAGGAATCTCTAATCCTTGCCTATGGTTACACCCTCCCAACTCTTCCAATTGCAATATGCGATTTGGTTTGGCCCATACGAAGGCTTTAACACATAAAAAACCTTTAACAATTTCTCTGCCCAACCATTGGTTTGATACATAAAGTGCACATAATCATGCAACCCACCTTATGCCACCTGCCCTCCTTGCTTTGGGCCCACGATATCAGGTGTTTCGTTATTAGCCCTTTGCGCTTAAAAACATTACAAAATAGGTGAGTTGGGAGATCTTTAGGCTCTTTATGGTTTAGCCCCTCTCTGCATTCCTTCTCATATGACCGGGGCAGTGACCTGGTGCTTAACCTTATATTGGAGATCAGCAGTCGAGACTTTTCTAATCCATGCCTCTCGTTGCACCCTCCTAACTCTTGCGATCGTGATATGCAATAAGCCGGGACCTCCAATCGCTGATTTGTGAGATGATGTCATACTTTTTTGCGTGTCACTCTCTGAGTGGTGACATGTGTCACCCTGTTTTGGCCCCTTATGACCCCAAAACATGCCAAATCTGCATGCCACATGTCCTCCATATTGCCACATCATGATGATGCCAGCTGCCATGTGGGTTTATCAGGACCAATAGTATTCCGCCATATGGCCTATTGGAGGAGAGAGAAAATGCCCATCCTTCTCTGGTTTTGCAACTAATTTCCTTTGTTAATCGCAGTCAGCCCTCCCTGGCGCTTTAACACTAGAGGCCTGAATCTCGGCGATTTTTAATGTTATCAGCCTTCAGTGGTTTCATGACATCATATTTGGTTGTACCCTCCAGTACTTGCAATCGCCAATATCTCGATTCAACTGAACCTCCAATTGCCTACTCATATGTCACTGCCAAGACCTCCAACCACCGATAGACTATGTGATGTGGACGTTTGATCGTCGATTGTCGATATCGGCGATCGTTGATTGCAAGTTCGGTGTGCCCTCTCCTGTTGATGCTCTGTCAAAACTCAATTGTGATCTGCGATATGACTATGACCTCTGATGCACGAGCCCGCCAATATAGAACCTCCGATTTGCAATTTGTGATATCGGCGATTGCTGATCTTAGATTTCACTATCTTCCCCTTGGTCCCTTTCTCTTTGTTTTCTGGCTTTGAAAGGGTAGCTTCAATCTGCTCTAATTTCTGATCTAGGAGTCCATTTTTGGACTTCCACATAGTGTTGGAAATCATATTCCGTGCACTATCCATTGGAGTGGGTCCAATTTAGATTTACCAGATTTTGTGGCCTGGAATATGGCTTCAAAATTCTTAGTTATTTCGCCATATTTGTACAACTGGAACTCTTTTTTCTTAGAAGGTGACAACACCCTCAACATGTGGGCTGAGACAGGAAAATTCCTCAAGGTATGGTGAATAAATCATGAGGCATCCAAGCTTGTTTTGGTTTGTGATCTCTTCACTGGTTTTGGCGAGATCACAGCAGTTTGAGGGTGGAGGTGGTTTAACATTTGGATTCCCTTGGTTGTTTATGTCTTGGTTTATCTCATCAGATCCTACATTCATGCTTGGAATATGTCATGGGGGTGATTGTCTGAAAGAAAGATATGGTTCAACGTAATCTATGGTCGGGTGGTATGTGGAAGTCCTCAACTTGGTTGGATTTTGCATACATTAATAGGAGCTAATTTTCTATTCTATTCTATGGGAATTTGTACCTATTATTATGTTGCTTTAATGGTTGCTCTGTCATGGTTAATAATCTGGTTATATGTTGGTTATAATCTTGATATAGGATGTGCTCTAGCTATGGATTTTGTTATGCTTTGATAAGTTAATGAATGGTTTATGAATGCATAGGCTAATAAGTGTTGTTGCATCTACTTGAGAAGGAATTAGACCTTCTTGGTGGTTTTCAATTAAATTACATAGATTTACACTCAGATATGCATTCATGATCTGTAACTCATATGTTTACCATATGTTTAATGAAATTCCTAGTGTATTCTAAATAGTCTAGGTTAATTTTCTGATTCAAGTTTGAATGATTAACATTGTCGTCATGTTAAACATGATTCTAAAAAGTTATAGGAAGTTTTGGGTAGTGGTCTGGAGGCTAGCCTAGAAAAATGGCTCAGATCTCGAGACCGTAGGCACAAAACGGATGATCTAAGGTCATAACCGCATGAAACTAGGCTTATGAGGGCGGTTGGAGCCTCATAACCACATGGAGGCAATGTCAAGGAAACCTTTATAGGTCTAGGTCAGATAAAAAGGGTTCCAACTTAAGGATTGATCACCTGGAGTGGTCGTTAAGCCTCTGAGTAATATGTGGTTCCTAAGGGAGGTCAGTAGGTTCCAGTTGTAGGCCCCACTTCCTTAACTGGAACTAGGAGATCGAGTCATGTCATAGTGACAGGTTATTTCACATTTACCCGGGAGGGCTTGTAAAAGTGGGTAAATGTGGGGTGGTGTGTTACACTGGAGACATTAAAGAAGCACCAACTACTAGAAAATCTTAAGAAGTGTGATCTTGCATAACATTCTTTGGTGTATTTGGGGTATGTGATAGGTGGAGGAGAGGTGAATATAAATATTTACAAGATGGAGGCCATCATGAAATGGCCAGTGCCTCGTTTTCAGTGGTAGCAACACCACTCCATGCCATAACAACAAATGGAAAGAGTTTCCAGTGGGGAAAGGGTCAACAGAGGGATTTCAAGGAGCTAAAGAAGAAGATTAATCAAGCACCATTTTTGGCATTACCAAACTTGCAACAACCCTTTTAATTGGAGATAGATGTGAGTGGGAGCATTCTTGATGCGGAGAGGAAGGCTTGTATGTTACCATTCTAACATATTTCATGGGGAAATTCCTAACTAACTTACCTATGACATGGAGCTCTATGCCCTAGTGCAGTTGTGAAGAAGTGGAACAATATCTAATGTGAAAGGATATAGTAATTCACACATATCACCAATCACTACAATATTTGCAGGCCCAAGGTAAGCTATAACAGACCATACATTACAAGTGGATGGGGTTTCTTCAATAATTCGTTTGGTAATCAAGTACAAGAAGGGAAACACAAACAAGTTGGTTGATATGCTTTCAAGGCCACCCACATAAAATATCACAACTTTGGGAACTATTACACACATGTATCCATTCACCCATGATGCATACAGAGAGGCATATTCAGAGGATGAGGACTTCAAGGAGTTGTTTCAACAGTTGCAGAGTTAGATTCATGTGCAGAATAGTGACAACATTGTTGAATATTATATCTAGAATGGGTCACTCTACAAATTGGATAAGCTATGTGTTCCTAAAGGTTAGCAATTGCAGTTGATTAGAGAGGCTCACACCTCCAAAGTTTCAGGGCACTTTCATGCAGGGAAGACATTGGCCAACTTGTAAAGGTATGCGTATTGGCTGAAGATGCAAGAGCATGTAGCTAGGTTCATAGGAGGATGCATGCTTTGTTGTACCAATAAGCATAGAAACATGAAACAAGGTCTACATCATCCCTTACTAGTACCCTCTCATCCTTGGGAAAGTATTTCCATGGACTTTTTGGGAGGTTTACCAAAAATTAGGAAGGGACATGGCTACCTATTCATGGTAGTTGACATGTTCAACAAGATGCATGTTTTGATGCATTGTAGAAAGACCATCAATGTGAAAGAAGCAAAAATAATGTTCTTTGGACAAGTTTGGGTGCATTTTGGGATACCAAGGAGCATAGTTTTATACAAGAATACAAGATTTATCAGTGCATTCTAGACTACATTGTGGGAGAAGATGGACAGAAAGTTGAAGAGATCTACAACAATCCACCCACAAACAGATGGAAAAACATAAGTAGTCAACAAGATTTTGATTAATCTTATCAGGGGATACAACCAGAAGAATCTAAAGAACTGGGGTGAAAATATGGTATATATACAACATTCTTACAATAGAAAAATCCATAGTTCTACAGAAAATTCCCCATTTCAAACCTATTTCCGATTTTCTCCTTCACCTTTGGACATTGTATATGGACATCAAGGAGGAGTGAGGGAAGATCTTATAGGATACACCTTGAGGGCTAATTTTTTTATAGATAATATCAGGAGATCCATCTATAGGTACAAGAGGCACTGCAAAAGTCACAGAAGAAATATAAGTCTAGGCATGATCAACATAGAATAAATAAATTGTTCAAGGTGGGAGACAGAGTATAGCTACAATTGAACAAGGAGAGGCTACAAGGGCTTGATAAGAAAATCAAGGCTCTAAGGTATGGTCCCTTTGAGATAATAGAAAAGGTGGGTGATAAAGTTGTTGAATTTCCACGATCTTGGGTCTAGGTTAGAATCTTAGAATCTCTGACGCTACTAAACCAAGAATATCAACAAGAACTACTTTGCACAGTGTAAAATATAAAGAAGTGAATCACATGTACACAAGTATACACCGTTTTTAAAAAATTGTACAATAATGTACAACCCCAATCTTCATTATATTAAACCAAATATAAATAATATAACCATCTATGGCATAAAAGATACAATGACAAACTTTGTTGTATCTTCTTTGTCGTATCTTATACTGCAGTCCTTCACACCTGTACTGCTCACTAATTTCCCCTTATTCCCTCAAAATAAAACACATAGAGACTCTGGGAGGGCTTCCACCTAACACTATTTCATGTCACTTATGTAGCATGTACACGGGATGATCTAATTTTCTCTCTGGGTAAGCCTAATTCCCGAGCTCCAATCTGCCAGGCTAGCAGTCACCTTTATCCATCAAGGTGTTGCACTTCAACACAAATATTCACCCAACCTTCAACTCCTCTTCGTCACTTCAAGATAGCTTGTCTAGGGATGCTTTGGGTAGCCAACACACTACCCTCTACCAGATCAATGGCACCCAATACTACACTGCAAGATCTACACCAATGAAGGCTCACAATCACCCAATCACACCTCCAAATTGGCTCCCATAGGCTGCCCAACACTCTGATCCAAATCTCACACAAAATAACATATCCAACACCTCAAAAACACATCTCAACTCACTATTTGAGGTCCTCTTTAACTTCTGCAATTCTAGATTTGGTTAGGGCACAACACATAGTCCCAACATCCCTCACAAAACTGTTGCAACAATCATCCTTTTGTTGCGAATTCCCTTCTCAAGAAAGATTCAATCCCCATGCTCCCTGTTCTCTGCTAAAAAATCCTTGAATAGGCCTTATGGCCCTCCTGCCTTGCCTGAAACAGGCCTGTGGTGGCTCTAGGGCATGCGACTTACAATAAACAGGGATTTCCACCCTCAAACAACCCTCAAACAACTTATTCTTGCTAAGGCCTTCTAGCACAGCTATGTGACTCCCTCTTTAGCTCTTGGTCACCTTGAGACAACCTTCAAATAGTCCTATAAAACCAAGCTGGTGTGCCCTCAACGCTATGACCCAGAACAAAGTTATTTCCTTCTCCAATGAGCTTCTTTATTATGGAAGTGTTTCACAATGGATGCTTCTAAGTCCTCCACTCCACCTTGTATATATACCATACAGAAGGGATCCTCTAACGTCATGATTAGGGGCTTCTACAACTTTCAGGTCATGTTACACCAGCCAACCTTGATGCACATGTGTAAACCCCATAATATATCTTCAAAAATTCATATCTCCACTTCTACAACTCGAAATTTGATGATTCTCAAAGTGTTGGATTCTCCTTTCTGCCCTCTATCATCTCATGCCATCACATGTAGAAATTTGCTCATGGAAATGCCTAAAACACAATTTGGTGTAAAACCCCATACTTGGGTTCCAAGCCCAAAAGTGACCCTTGTGTCACTTTCTCCTCCAATCCCCGAACCCTAGGGGTTCAACTACCTCCCAAGCCACACAAATCAACAATCCCTCTTAGCAAGGGAGGTACTTACAAGATTAGGAAGTAACTCATCATCATCATTACTACTCACAACACTTGCCCAATTATTGGCACTCACAATCACAACAATCCCTATTCTGTGAACTATGACTCTCTCAGAAGTGTCATTGTCATCATTGGAAGCACCCTGCTTCATCTTCTTCTCCTGTATCGCTTTCCAATCTCTCCATGATTCCTTCTTGGCATTGAAAAAGTGTAACTAGGTTTGATCTTCATAATAACATGTAATTATGATTTTATGTAATGAGATGCAAATAAGAAAAACGAAATTATTATATTGACTTGCTTCATGAGTTTCATGAGCAAGGGATTTTGTTTTTGAGTCAAGACTCGCGTTGAGAGTCTTTAGGGTTTATCCATCTAGTAATAGAAGATTCATTGTCATGTAAATGAATTCATGTTACACTTTGTAAAAAGGTGAATATTGTCTGTGGAAAGTATCCTCCAAGAACTTTTCACCAAGCCTCTTCAAGTCAGCTTATAAACAATAAAGAAGATGTAAAATGAAGTTGGCCTAAACTCTAGCTATAAAGTCAGCCTAAAGGTCAAGAGAAGAAAGGTATAAATAGCCGTACTCAGCCTCATTTGGAGACATACAATTCAAACAAGCATTCGATCTAATATTGACTATAAAAGTACAAAGAAAAGGCAGAATAAAGACACAAAGAGAGGGCCAAAAGGAGTGCGAATAAGGAGAAGAAAAATGAAGTCTGAAGTTTATTTTGGGTAGTGCGAAGTCTGGGCAATGGAAGTTCTTTTGGTCGGTGTGAAGTTAGGGCAGTAAAATTTCTTCTAGGACAACAAGAGAAATACTCTTCTAAGGGATCAAAGTAGAGACCGAGTTTCTCTCTACAAGACCTAGAGATTGAGATTCTCTAGGGAAGCAGTGTAGGTGTAGTGTAAGGAATAGGGACCAATAGAGACTGAGTTTCTCTTGAAAGAGCCAAGAAGGAGTAGTTCTAGAGCAAGAAGAAAAGGCAAAGGAAGGAAGAGGCAGAGCATCAAGGTGGGTGACAAGGTTCTTAGAAGGGTACTATAGTCAAGGGTTCATGTCATGGTCTTGGTACTTATCAATTGAAGATCTAGAAGAAGATTGGTTTTTCCTCTCAAGAGTTGAGAGGTTTTGGCCCTAGCTGAAGAAGCCTATATATTGTGTCACTTGTCTTTATTTATTTTGGTAATTGTCTTGATCAAGAGAACACACTAATAAGCTAACAAAGAAAATATCATAAGATAAGAAGTACAAGAATATCAGAAGAAATTATCAAGTAGATAAATTGTTAATATTGGATGCCCTAGATTTCTCAACATGGTATCAGAGCTTAGGTACTCAAGAAAAGAATGGGAAATCAAAGCGAGATGATGCACAAGAACCGATCTTCAAAGAAGGCAACAAATCAACTCAAAGGTTATCAACAAGATCAAGGTCTACATCATACAAACCCTAGATTGAAGAAGGAAACAATAAGAGAAACCAAAACCCTAGAAGTACTCCATATATCATCACAATCATAAAAGGAAGTGCAAGCTCTTTAAATCTAAGAAAGATTGATTCACATTCAATCCTCTCTCTATTGAAATAGAAATTTCATAGATGGAAGTCCTCCCTCACTAACACCAAAATATTTGAAGCTAGAATCAACAAGTTCATCATCAAGTTGAGGATTTGATATTAAAAAGTAAGTACCTCCTATTATAATACAATCTAGTAAAAACTAACTTCATGTTTTAAGGAATATCAAAAGCTGGTTGCGATATCAAACTTCCTTGTTTGGAAAAGAAGGATAGACATTTTCCTCGAAGTAAATGAAGTCATTGATCATGTCCATGGGAAGGTCTCCAAGCCATCCAAAGAACAAGCATTATTTAAATACATGGAAAGGTATCTCAAGGCTTAAAATATACTCAAGGATTCCATCAAAGATTCACTTATTTCCTATGTAGCCAAGCTAGAGACATCTAAATAAATATATAATAATTTGGGAGAAATTTTATCTAGAAGCACAATATAAAATATCTTATCGCTTAGATATTTTATTCATAAGTTGAAAGTATCAAAGGATGAAGGGATATCATCATGCCTCTCTAAGGCATCTCAAATAAAAGGACAATTGAAGGATTTGGGTGAGATAGTATTTGCTAACAAAATAATATCCACTATTCTAAATGCATTAAGTGATGAACAAGGTAACCTCATTACAACTAGGGAAGAGGAAGTTATCCCATTCATCAGGTTATGGTCTCTCTACAAGGTAGAAGAAGATAGGATGAAGAATGAAAGATTAGATAGAAGGAAACAATTAGTGTCAAGACGAAAAGAAAAATTTGGAAATTTTGGTACTCCAAAGAAGAAAAAGAAGAACATGGCTAAAGAAAAGACTGTCCTAATCACAAGAGGGACGGGGAAGAAGAAAAAATATGACAAAGATGATCTTCTTCATTAAAAGGTTCCTTTCACTTGTAAGTTGTAGATAAGAAACAATGTAAGTCAAATAGGATGCATCATATCAAAAAGAATCATCGTGATATAAGAATTAAAAGTAAGAGCTCATGACATGAAAAGAAGAAAGTATGTTTGGTAAAGATCCTACTGACTACAAAGAATAGGAAGCTCTTAGGAAACCTAATTAATACTTATAAAATCAAAATTCATCATCGATTGGGTTCATCATAGAAGAAAATATTTTCTGCGTGAGGATATGAAACATCCTCGAATAGAATTCTCATCAAAAGATTCACCGATGTAGAAAGGAAGGAAAGTTTTTTCATCAAGAATTCAAAATCGTGGGATTCAAAGGATGATGGTATGATGACATGTAAGGAAAGTAAGTTTGCAGGACAAAGTCCTTTCGAATGAAGTTGCTACAGGAAGTATGAAAGATGAGGTATGTATGCTCACATAGGTTATTATGAAAAAGGTCATGTCATATGGTTTTAGTTAACTTGAATCACTATTTCCATCCTAGAAATATGTTCAAGAGAAGAAAGGATCTCCTCCTTTGAAATATTGCAGTAAAGCATAAGTCACACTAGATGAAATCAACATAATATGTTCTCATATGAATTGTGAGAAAGATTATTACAATCAATAAATTATGATTGGAAGCTCCTAGGAATGAAGTATGTGACAAAATATAGGAAGAGATTGTGATAATATTTAAAAAAGGAAGAAGGCATTCAACATCCAAAGTCCAAGAAGATTTGACTAGAAGATGTCCTGGAAGGATGTAAAGACTGATGGAAGTCGGGAAAAGATAGAGACCCTTGACAAAGAATATCAGTGGGATATGTGTCAATTTTCATGTAGAATGTTGATACTTACAAGAAGATGTCATGATGAAAAGATCATCACAAAGGTAATTCTGATTTGAAATAATTGATTATGTTTGAACTAACATCTAGTTGGGCTTATGTAGAAATGTCGAAGGGAAGATCTGTGAATGACTTCAAAACAAAAAATATAAAAGGATATAATGTACCTCTGAAGATATGGCATGAAGCAAATCCAAATAGAAAATATGATAGATCACTTTCTGATGAGTTGAGGTCATGAATAAATCATGAATACAAGTGATGAATGATTTGTGCCCTATATATAGAAGTTCCCAAAAGATGAAGACTCCTTATCGTAGAAGAAATTCATGGCATCGAAGAAAGGATCTCTTCATGCAACTGATTGTTTTAAGATCTCCACATGAAGAGCTGCAACAAGTCCCTGGTTAAGAGGGAGCCTGAAAAATAAGTTTCTTACTTGGAAGAAACTTGGAAATCCCTATGATGGAAGCTTAGGTACATTCCTCTATAATAGGAATGAGTACATTCCTTTAATAGAACAAAACCTCATGGTATAAAAAGGAGTGATAGACGCATTGTTCTGTTCTTCACCTGAGAAGACAGAATGGAGGATTGTGTAATCATTTGGCATCCAATTCTCTTAAGGGATGAGATAGGGCATCCCATGAACGAGTAGTCATGGAGGATCGATATTATTTTGGGACTGGGGAGTCCAAGAAAATAATAGTCCTTATGGAGCATATCCTGAGTGAAACCGAGTGGGGTATGTTCCTAGAGAGACAATAATGAGTATGTCTATAAATCATTGGTCTTGCCAGCATTGTGCTTTCATCTTGGGGAGAGATAGAGTTGTTAGTCAAGGCCTTTCTATATAACAATGTTGGTTGGTATGATGCTATACAAATGAGTTACAAATTTGAATTCTTCTTTTGACGGATTCTTCAAATTTAGAAAGTCTAAGATACCATTATGAATAACACCCTAGTTAAGAGGGAATGTTGAAAAATCGTAACTAGGTTCAACCTTCATAATGACATGTAATTATGATTTTATGTAATGAGATGTAAATAAGAAAAATGAAATTATTATATTGACTTGCTTCATGGGTTTCATGAGCAAGGGATTTTGTTTTTGAGTCAAGACTCCCATTGAGAGTCTTTAGGGTTTATTCATCTAGTCATAAAAGAGTCATTGTCATGTAAATGAAGTCATGTTACACTTTGTAAAAAGGTCAATATTGTCTATGTAAAGTATCCTCCAATAAATTGTCACCAAACCTCTTCAATTTGGCCTAAAAAAAATAAAGAAGTTGTTAGACGAAGTTGGCTTAAAATCCAGCTGTCAAGTCAGCCTAAAGGTGAAGAGAAGAAGGGTATAAATATCCCCACTTAGCCTCATTTGGAGACATAAAATTCAGACAAGCATTCGTTCTAATCTTGACTAGAAAAGTACGAAGAGAAGGCAGAAGAAAGACACAAAGAGAGGGATAAAAGAAGTGTGAAGAAGGAGCAACAAAGTGAAGTGTGAATTTTCTTCTAGGTATAGTGAAGTTTTTTCTAGGAAGTGTGAAGTCTGGGCAACGAAAATTCTTCTCAGTAGTGTGAAATTAGGGCTGTGAAATTTCTTCTGTGATAGCAAGAGAGAGACTCTTCTAAGTAATCAAATTCGAGACTGAGTTTCTCTCTAAAATACCTAGAGATCGATAGTCTCTAGGGAAGAAGTGTAGGTGCAGTGTAAGGAATAGAGACTAAGTTTCTCTATAAGGAGTTGAGAAGGAGCAATTCTAGAGCAAGAAGAAAAGGCAAAGGAAGGAAGAGGCATAGCATCAAGGTGGGTGATAAGGTTCTTGGAAGGATACTATAATCAAGGGTCTGTGTCCTAGTCTTGGTACTTATCAATTGAAGATCTAGAAGAATAATTTTGATAAGGTTTTCCTCTCAAGAGGTGAGAGGTTTTGGCCCTGGCTGAAGAACCCTATATATTGTGTCACTTGTCTTTATTTATTTTGGTAGTTGTCTTGATGAAGAGAGCACACTAATAATCTAACAAATAAAATATCATAAGATAAGAAGTACAAGCATATCACAAGAAATTATCAAGCAGAGAAATTGTTAATATTGGATGTTCTAGATTTCTCAACACTTGGCAGTTATAGGAGAACCCTTGCTCCCCACTGACCACACGTTCTTCTTGGGCTAAAATGTCTCCCTCTAAACCTGTAGGCTCCCTCTTGAACTTGACTCCCTTTGAGTCTCTGAAATCTGGACCTTCTTCTCGGGAACATGTACCTACTCCTCTAAAGCCTGCACCTGCACTTGCTTCTCTGGAACTTGCACTTCCTCCACCTGCTTCTCATGATCCATAGGTTTTACTGCAGCCTATATGGACCATGCTCTCTAACTCCAAGAACGATACCAATGGAGCTAGAGCCTCTAGGCCTAAGTCTTGCCTTCCCATCCTGGAACAAGACCTCAAAACCCTTCCTCTCAATCATCGAGATAGAAATCATTTTATATCTGAGTCCTGGTACAAACAATACATCTTGGAAGCGCATCACATGTCCTGTCTCCTTCTCGAATGGCACAACACCTGATCCTTGGATCTCCAACTGACTCTTGTCACCCAACACCATGTGAAACTTTGAGTCCCATTTAACTAGAGTCTCAAAAACCTCCTATGACCATGTCATATGTTTCTTTGCACCATTTTCCACGTACCAACCATCCTCATCATCAATACCCTGGGAGAAATGAGAGATCATAGAAAAGTCCTCCTCCTCCAATTTCCTGGCGAGATCATTTATCTCAGCAAAAGTGGAAACACCGACGAACTTCTTTCCTTTCTTCTTCTCATCGTCTCCTTTCTTCTTCATTGGACATCTTGATGAAAAATGACCCATCTCACCATAGTTGAAACACTTGACCTTACTCAAGTCCTTCTTTTGATTACCCTTCATTCACACTACGAGTGTCATGTCATCATCGAAAGTATTCTTCTTTGGATGAAGTTCCTTGTCTCGCAACTCTTCTTGCATGAATTATTCCCATAATTGGTTCCAGTCTGGCAACTTCTCTCTCATAGCAATTCCTTTAATGAAGGGATTCCATTCCTCGGTGAACCCTTTCAAGACAATCCTCACCATATCTCCATCTGAAATAGTCACACCAACAGCAGCAAGCTCATCTTTGACTTGAGACAATCTTGTCAGATATGAAGTCGCTCCTTTACACTTTATCATCTTGGTGGACTTCAACTTATCCTCCAATACCAATAATTGGTTCTCGTTCTTGTTCTGGAACAAATTCCGAAGAGCCATCCACATCTCATGTGCGGTGTTCTTCCTGGAAAAATTAGGCATTAGGGCATCCTTCATGCCATCTAGGATTATCAATATCGCCCTCATATCCAAATCTTCGTACACTTCCAACTCCTTTGGATCAGTCGACTTCTTGATGGCTTTCTTGGAAAACTCCCAGATTTTGTTGACCTGCAAGACCAACTTGATCCTTGCCTTCCATGGATTACAGTTGGACAACCCCTCCAACCTATCCTCATATAGGCTACCAATTTTCAACTTCGACATTGTCGCCTACAATGTAGCCAACTCCCTCTTAGGCTTTACTTCATTGTGCATAACTTTAATTCACTGACTTCCAAAGTAGCTCAAACATGCTTTGATACCATGTTGAATTTCCACGATCTTGGGTCTAGGTTAGAATCTTAGAATCTATGACGCTACCAAACCAAGAATCTCAACAAGACCTACTTTGCACAGTGGAAAATATAAAGTAGTAAATCACATGTACATTAGTATACACAATTTTTAATAAATTTTAAAATAATATACAACCCCAATCTTCGTTATATTAAACCAAATATGAATAATACAATAGCCTATGGTATACAAGATACAATGACAAAATTTGTTGCAGATTCTTTGTCATATATTGTCCTGCTAGTCCTTTGCACCTGTACTTCTCACTAGATGCGGCTTAGTCCTTCAAAGAAAAACACATCGAGACTCCAGCAGAGCTTCAACCTAACATTGTTGCATGTCACTTCTATAGAATTTACATAGGCTGATCTAATTTTCTCTCTGGTTAGGCCTAATTCCAAAGCTCCAATCGAACAGGATAACAATCACCTTTGTCCATCAAGGTGCTTCACTTCAGCACCAATATTCACCCAACCTTTATCTCCTCTTCGTCACTTCAAGATAGCTTGTCTAGGGATGCTTTGGGTAGCCAACACACTTCCCTCCACCAGATCAATGGCACCCAATAGTACACTGCAAGATCTGCACTGATGAAGGATCACGATCACCCAATCACACCTCCAATTCGCTCCCACATGCTACCTAACACTCTGATCCAAATCTAACCCAAAATCACAAATCTGTTGTAGTGGCTATAACCACCCTAAAAAATTCTACCTTAGCTTCATTTTGGAGCCTCCTTACCAACCTTCACAGCAGCATGTCTTGCTTCTTCAAGTACACAAGCTCCAGTGATTTTCTCACAGAAATACATCATATCGATCAAACCTTGATGCATTCCCCTCATAGGTTTTTCATCCGAACTTGGTCCAACAACAAGTTGAGCAACTCCTTCAAGAATTTGCGCAAATCTCGAGGGAAACCAACCTTCCCTCCAAAAATTGTGCAATCCTGACTGGCAGCCTATTGGGCCCCAGAACTGTGCAATTCTGTTGAGAAAGCTTCACCCAGAAAATTACACAATCCTTCCCAGCTGGGTTGCTCAGCCCAAAATTTGCGCAAATATGGGCAGCAATTAGTTGCTCTGCCCAGAAATTGTGCAAATCCTCTGAGTAGCCAGCCCAGCTCCCAACCAGAAATGCACATTTTCTCCTAGAAATTGAGCAGCCTCTCGCATGTGCAGCTAAGTTGACCGGTTTCCTCTGGGATCGAGCAAGACAGACTTGCATATGTGGGATGCTTCTCCCAAGGCAAAATGCAAAGGAATCCCTTGTTTCAGGTACCTAGTTTTGGCAGTTGGAGGTTACATGCAAGGATCATTTCAGAAACCTCCCACCAAGTGTCACTTTCCCTAGATTTGTGGCATGCGCATAGCAACCTCGATGTTATCAAAACTCATCAACCGGACACTGCAGGGCTCATTCCTCACATCAAACTTGTAGCTTTGACATCCCACATCACATCTAGGAGTGATCGGCACATTCAACTCAACTATTTTGGGGTAAGCCCGCTTTCCATGACTTGTGTTACATTTCTAGAAATTTTTGTATTTGACTTCATATGAATATTGTTTGCTTTATGCTAGTAGTGCTCGTTGTCATTTTGATAAATACTAGCTTGTACTAGCACCATTTCAGTTTTTGTTAACATCTCACTGTTGTCGCATGCATGGAACTATTTTTCACGAACCATCGCCAATTCGGAGACTCACTTCACCCACATGCATGTTGATCTATTTACTGAATCTTTCATTCAATGTTTGCATGCACGATCAATCACTTCTGCTTTCACTTAGTGTCGCCATGCATTCACTTCCACATTTGCTTTCATTTGCTCGTCGGTGAGTATGGCCAACCTTGGCTCGGACTTTGCCTTCACTGAGACGAAATTACGCAATCCAGGAAGGAAGGCTCTATAATCCTCTCCAGAAATGCACATTTCTACCCAGGCAATGTCCTCTAGGATAGTTTTGTGCATTTCTGAGGGACAGTGACTGTTGGCCCAAAAAAATTTGCAATGCAGTCCCTGCGTCTATAGTCACTCCTAGCTTGAATTATGCATTGCGCAATCCTAGCAGTCAACATTTAGACTGGATTGTACATTGCACAGTTCTAGTAGTCAGTCGGCCTCCCAGCAGCCCAGAATGTACCTTGCACAGTCTTGGCAGTCAATCTCCCGACCTCCCGGTGGAAATTATGCAACCTTCATGAGCAGTCACACATGTATGTTGCTAGTTAGTTCTCAAGTTCATTTTGGTTTTCGACTAACAGATTGCTTGTCATGAGTGTTTCCATGTCTCCAAGTATCACAGGTGTTCATCTGCCTCTTAGTAGTATAGGTACAATGCTTTCCAAGAGAGCAGAGTCAAAGACACCGTTTAGAGCAGACTTGGGGTTGCAATTGATCAAGTGTCTATGGACTTGCCTACCCACGAAGACATCAAGTTGTTTGTAGACAAGGAAATCAAGATATGACGACAATAGCATCACAACGAGAAACATCATGAACATCGGCTGAAAGAAGCATACCAAATGCAACAAACATGAGAGGAAGGTCATTGACAACATAGAGGTAGAACAAGGTTGCAAGCTCAAGAATATCCACGAATGATGAAAGAAACATTGGAGACTCAGGCTATGAGGTGACGACGTGACATGAAGATCACGCGAAGACAGAGAATGGAACAAAGAAGGAGTTGCATTTGCTGAAGCAACAACTCAAGGAAGAACATGAGCTGCACAGACAAGAAAATGAGTTGCATCAGGAATAGGAACAACATGGGGTGCAACATGCACTCACGGATGAAACTGCACCCTTACAAGTTTTAAATCCATCCCAGCAGCTGGCACGAAGCAGACATGGTGAGAAGTGTTGTTGATCACATGCAAGGGATTCAACATTATGTGTACGCATGCAATCCAACTCATTCAGCACACTCACCAAGGCAAAGATAAGAAGCAAGTCCAACTGGAGCTGAACATGTAGTTGACAGTTGATGCGCATGACCACCAGAACACACTGGAAGATCAACACAGACACTATGTATAAGTGTGCTTTTGTTTCGTCCGCACCCAAGAAGACCATGCGCATGCTAACAACCGAGTTGGATAGAGGAGCCATACCAATGCACCCGGATGCGACAGAGGTAAGAGTTCGCTTCAACAAGATTTCACCATGGGGTGCATGCACACCATCATGGACAACCAAGCTTGGCATTAGCTCACCACCTTCACCATCACAAGCATGTCAAACCACAATGGATCAAGTGTTAGTGATGTCTTTCATGGCTTGCTCAAGCCATTTTGTCTCACATGGGTACATGTGCATTGTAATGTAACGTCTTGTCAAGTGTAAGTCAAGTGTCAATAGTTGGACGTAACGGTCATAGAGTAGATGAAGAGTCATGAGGGTAGATGAACTGTCACAAAGGAGAATGTCAAGGGTCACCCCACCCTTTGCTATAAATAGAACCTCATAACTCATTGTAAAGGATTTTTTTCAACCAAGCTTCCAATAAGACTATCTTGGAGAGAGATTAGACAATATTGTAACGAGCCTTGGCTTCTCCATTGTGCAGAGGTAGTATATCTCTTTGGAGGAATAGGTGGTTGTGGCTATAATGTTCCACTATCATAACTAATTGTTGGACATGGATGTATAGTATGACTGGAACTTACACTTCTTAATATAATAGAGCCAGCACATTTCATGCATATGTTGTATTATATTCTACGTTCTCTAGTTTACTCTAAATGATATATGTATTTGTTTGCTTACGCATGCATGTATGGACTATTCTGTATAAGTATGTATGAATCTTTTTGAAATGTGTTGTTGGTTTAACCATCACTTTGGATTTCTCACTAACTTGCTTTCTAGCTTGTGATGCATCTTTGCTCATGTGTTCCCTTCCAAGCCGCGTACTATTACAGGTTTCCAAGGCTCGCACTCACCTCACCCTCAGTGTGTTATAACCTCTAATGCACCTTCTTTGGCTTGTTGCAACTGTCACACCTTTGCTACCAACAAATATATCTTACTTGCCTCTGTGCGAAATCACGGTCAAGGTATTATCGTACAACCCAATGCTGGGACTCCTACACCAAATGGTATGAGTTCTAATTGGGACTTCTTACCAGGGAGATCCCCTTACATGTTGGTAGGTCCAGCACTGTCAACAAGATCCAACACCTCAAAAACACTTCTCAACTCACTATTTGAGGTCCTCTTTGACTACTACAATTATGCGTTTGGTAAGGACACAATACAAAGTCCTAACACCCCTCACAAAACTGCTACAAAAATCCCATTTTTGCTGCAAATTCCCTTATCTAGGAATATTTAAGCCCCACACCGCCTATTCACTACTACAACATCCTTGAATAGGCCTTATGACCCTCCCGCATTGCCTAGAAGAGGCATGCAGTGGCTCTAGGGCCCGCGACTTACCCTAAATAGGGATTTACACCCTCAAATAGCCCTAAAACAACTCCTTCTTTCTGTAGCCTTCTAGCACAACTCTGCAACTCCCTCTCCAGCTCTCGGTCACCTTGAGATAGCATCCAAACAAACCTCTAAACCCATGTTGGTGTGCCCTCAAAGCTACGACCCAGAACATAGTTATTTCCTTCTCCAATGAGCTTCTTTATTATGGAAGTGTTGCACAATGGATGCTTCTAAGTCCTCCACTCCACCTTGTATATATACCGTACACAAGGGCTCCTCCAACGTCATGATTAGGGACTTCAATAATATAAATTCAAAAATTCATATCTCCACTACTACAACTCAGAATTCGACGATTCTCGAAGCGTTGGACTCTCCTTTCTGCCCTCTATCACATTATGAGAATTTTGAGGTCTAAAATGGGCCTCCTAAGGAAATTATAAAATAATAGTAGAAATAATAAAATAATATTATATTACATCATCAAATTTTAGAGGGAAAAAAAAGAAAAAAAAACTACTTTTTCAACTCATATTTTTAACTTATCTCCCTATGGGTTTATTCAAATTTTGAGCGGGAACACTCATTGGCTGCAAAATTTGATTCCTCATCCAAGGAGTACTCATGTTGCATACTTTCTATGGACCCTACTACATGAAAAATGAGAAATACATGAAAAACGTGATTGCAATCACATTTTTTTCATGTATTTCTCATTTTTCGTGTAGTAGGGTCCATCGAAAGTATGTAACATGGGTAATCCTTGGATGAGGAATTAAATTTTTCATCCAACGTGTACTCCCGCTCGAAATTTGAGTAAAATATTAGAGAGATATTTTAAAAATTCAAGTTGAAAAAGTAGTTTTATTATTTTATTATTTTTTAATCTTTTTATTTTTTTACCCCAAAAATGGTGAATCATCCCCCATGGTTGACATCATCATCTTAAACACCTATTGGTTCTTATAAAGTTTATTTTGGTTGTATATTTTTCTTAGGAGGCCCATTTTAGACCTCAAAATTCCCCTAATGTCTTATGCCATGACATGTAGAAATGTACTCATGGAATGCCCAAAATATGATTTGGTGCAAAACCCCATACTTGGGTTCCAAGCCCACAAGTGACCTTTGTGGTGCTTTTTCCTCAGATCCCTGAACCCTAGGGGTTGGAGTGCCTCACAAGCTACACAAATCAACAAATGTCTATCGACTTAATTTACCACCATATATGCACATTTACTCAGTAGTGAATGTAGAGAATTTGAAACTCTATGATCCTTCCATGCTAGATTAGGAAGAGGAATGATTACTACATTCTGTTGAGAATTTGGCACTAGATTCTCATGCAGAGTTGACAGAAGATATAGTTTTGCATAAGAAGTCTAGAACTACAAGACAGGGCCAACATAACGTTTGGAAGATTAAGATGAAAAGACAACTTCTAGGCAAAGCTAAATGGTACACCAGATAGGTGGAAGAAAAATTTCCTCATCTCATTCAACAAAATCTTTTAGGGAATAAAAGCCTCCCAAAATGGGTAGGTGTGATCTAGATTGGATCATTATATTGTTTTGCATCCATATTGATGCTTTTAGAGTGAAAAAAGTGGAGGAATTTGTGGACCTAGTTTGGAAAAACATAGTTTGAAACCTTCTGGGAGTGTTTTAAGGCATCAAAGGACTTTTTTAGGGTTAAAATTTACCGCTTTGGTGCCACACTTTATTTTCCTATTCTATACACAAATACCCTTCCAATGGTGCAAGAATCACATCAATCAAAGTCTGTATGTAAATTTTGTGCCACTCATAAGTTGACCTTCCTGTTTTCACCACCATAATTTGAGAGGATGTCATGTCAACCCCCATTATTCATGAAAAATGGGCTAGTCACATGATTATGATGTAGAAGACTCTAGAAAATTTTATATTGTAACTCTGGATAAGAGTAGAGGTATTCAACCCTGACCACTAATAGGTTATTAGACTGTGTTATAATTAGGCCACTTGGAGGAAAAGGGATTTCATTCTTTTAAGAGAATTTGTTCCACAACTAAGAAAAAATAGCTATGATGGATAAGACATAGAGCACACAGAGAGAATCTGTGCATTGTAATAGCACATGGGACATAGACCATACTTGTTTGTACTCACAACCATATTTCCATTTAGAGAAAGAGAGAAGAATGACCTCACCTTCCAAATAGGTTTTTCTCTTGAAAGGGTTCCCCAAAGCATGTGTTAAATCTGTGTGTGAGCTTTCATTTTACCATTCTCTATTTTTTGTATAATTTTCATTCGCATGCATGAAGTATTAATAGTAAATCTATAGATCGAGAAATATAATAAAACTATAATAGTGTAGAATTTCAGATTTTAAATATAATATTATTGGATTTGTTGTCATGAACTGTCTAGTGGGATAACCATGACAATTTATAGATCAACTCCTATTTTTGCAACATCTTTAACAATCCTAGGCAAGAGGGACTTGGTAAACCATCACGCACCAAATCATCACGAAATTTGGTTCAAAATAGGCTTCATGTCCTTCTCCACTAATGTATATGATCATAGATGTGGTTTGAGGTATCCTAACAGAAGTTAGTGAGTATATTGATTCTAATTTAATACCTAACAAGCAATTCGTAATGGTTAACAAGCCCTAGTCTATAGACATAAAGTTATAATAAGATGTGCTTTCTAGATCAATGTACCATTTGGTAGAACCACTGGTAAGAGTATGCTGGAAAAGACGTTGCAAATGCTATCATCCATGAAAGAGTTGGAAGAGCACCATAAGTGGTAAGTGTTAATATGAGTTGTAGGGTTTTCCCTAGGTTTACCATCAAACTTTGGTATGTTAGCTAGAAGTTTAGGGGGGATGGAAGGCCATGCAAGATTGTTCCTGATGGGATCATTCATTAACTTTGAAATATCATGTAGTGCAAGGGTTGTCCAAAAGGGTGAATTGAATGATACCTAGGGTGGTTAGGTTCCCTGTATGACCCAAGTCGAGGAGGTGCTTCTCTAATAGGATAGGTTCCAATAGTGGTTTGACTCAAGGAATTGGGTTGACGAGAGGGGATAACTATAGTACCAATGTAGGCATTGTGAAGGTTAGTGGCCCCACGAGGAATACCCCTAGGAACAAAAGGATTTCCAAAAGGTTGTTAACCTCTAGTACCAAAGGGTGTGCCAAGAGGATATGCTTCTAGATCTAAATTTAAACCAAACAAGTTGGCACCCTAAGCATTCAACACAGTACCATGGATAGTGTCCCCAGCCCCTTGGACATTCTAAGGAAATGGAATGTTCGCCTGGAAAGTAAATCCCCATAATGATTGAATACCCTAAGAAGATGTAAACCCACTAGAAACATAAGTGCCCCCAGATGTGCTAGGAAATGGCATGGAATAGATATGATGATTCCAACCAAATGGAAATCTAACATTAGGTATGAACGAACTACCTACTGAGATGCTAGGACCAATAGTGGGCCTTGTAAACACAAATGTGAACATGGAGTTCGAACCTCTAACATATGATGTGGGTACGCTAATCGTATTTGAAATAGAGCCTCCACCAAACATGAATGGAGGGGGCATGGTTGATGATGCAAAGGTACCCATAATGGATGTTCCAAATGGAAGGAGATTGGCTCCTAGAATTTCTTCCAGAAAGAGAATATGGTCTCAATAGAGGTGATGTGGACAAAACATGTAGTCATGGAAGAGGATATATAAGTAGTCTCAAGGAGATCTTTAGTGACAATAGGTGTGGACACACTAGATTCTACCATAGATGTGGTACTAACTGTGTTGGACTCTCGGTAAGGACTGTGTAAGTGGAAATATATAGATAAGTATATACCCCCAACTAAGTGTTGGAAATACTAAGAGGAGGGTGAATCAATATTTCTTAGAAATTAGCAATTTATTAATGTTTTCAGAGCATTAGTTAATATTCACCAGTAATTAATCAGATAGCAAAAAGCAATAAACAACACCATTCAACAATGCATTATAATCAAGATTGTGGATGCAAATATTTTTAGGTGGAAAACCCCGTCTGGGTAAAAAACCACCGAAAACTTCTTTATATTTGCCTTCTTCTTCAAAAGGAATAATTACATCAAGTTTTCAGCTCCAACTGAAGGAGGATCCAACCCCCTTATTTACCGGCTCCAACCTATAAGATGCTCCAAAACCTTATTTACCAACTACAACTCGGAGGACACTCCAACACCCTAGTTCTCAAGCTCCAACCTAACGAACGCTCCAACACCGTGTGCAGGATACAAACTACCCTAGCACCACCCTACCACCCTAAAGTGTTCTCAGTCTCCAACCTGAAGGTGACTCCAATCACTTTCCTTGCACCACGCTTCCACCTTGAAGAGCCGATAGACCATGTTTCACAATTTTCAGACTGGATCCCCCTCAACCACTATTAATTGAACCAACATCTACTCAATCACATTACCAATCCAACCACTGCTCAATTTGCACATCAAATTCACAATTTTCTTTTTCTTCAGTTGTACGATCAATCCAGGTTTTACCAACACCACAATGAATCACCACTCTACAATAAACGACAATATGATCTCTATATTAGTCAATCTTATATTCATGCAACCTGCACTGGTAAATGTCACTATAATACACTTCTCACAAATGAATATGCGTATGAAATCTCATGAGGCTATCAACCAAATCATTGTACCAAACTTCTTATATTACTACAAGTGTTGGTCACTACTGTCTGATAATTTCTCAAACCGAGATGCCTTAGGTCATCCTTATGACTTGATTGTAATGCTCTCAAACTCTGACCAAGGAGGGCTACTAACATGTGTCGTGTTGTAACCCTAGGGAAAACCTCGGGCTGAGACAAGGTTGGTTTTTAGGACACCTATTCAAAATAAGCAAACATATTTTCTTTTATGATTTTTAACATTATTTCCCAGATATGTTTCTTTGAATTGTAATGTAATTTCTACTCTTGGAGAAAAGGAAAAACCCTTCAAGATGGCCAAGATGTCTGTGAGTATAGCTTACTGAAGTTGTAGCATGACAGGGGAGAGCAAAAAGAAAAAGATTCAATGCAAAGGGCTGAAAATAGAATCATTTACACATAACATTAGTTGAAATTATGAAATGTAAGAAGATGAAGTGATGAAAAATGTGGAGTGCAGTTTAAGGTTACTTTTAATCAAATCCACAGATACTTTTTGTTATTCTGAAAGCATTAGTAAATTTGTTAATGAAAAAGAACCAAAAACTTCATTACACATTTCTCCATGGAAGAGTAACATTTAAATGACTTACATAGACAAAAGAACATGTTATAATCAACACACATATGGAATCATAAGGAAATTTTATTTCTTATCTAAGAAAAATTGCACATTACACAAAAAAATTGTGTCTCCATGCCAAAAATCAGAACCCCAAAACTAGTCCCTTGGTCCTCTTTTAAAGAAAATTTTACATTGAGGGGCAGTTATGAAAATTGTTAACTTCCCTAACTACTTTTAAACTAGTCGACCCTCTTAAAACATACGACTAAAACATTTCCAAAATTTTCAAAATTACAAAATGTAATGTTTTTCAAATTCTCCAAAATAAAATATTTTGAAACTCGAGACTCTTGTGTTCTTGATATTTCAAGCTTACTTGATGAAGCTCCAGCATCAATAACTCAAAAAATTAGTGGTGTGATAAGGTTCTAACATTTCTTCTAGAGTGCCAAATCAGGAACTGGGAACTAAAGCATTTTGTTGTAGGCCATCCTCAAATTAGTCAACTTGTTGTAGCTAGGTTTATCAATTAATAAGGTCTTGACTAACCACAATAGTTGAAAATACCTTTGCAAGTAGTTGACAATTATCGATCCCTTTAAGACCGTTGTTTTCTTATGCGAGGAGTTGATTTTTCTCTTTTCTTCTACCATCAATGTTTCATATTGTTACCTGATGAGAAGGTTCCCTTGTTGATCCCAAAATGTTGGCATCCCTGCTCTGATCCTCTTGTCAAAGTTAAAATTGAAAGATGTTACAAATTATTTGACCTCCTCAAGGTTGTTTTATGCTTGCTTTCTATACAATATTCTTGAGCCATTTTATTTATCTCCAACACTACAATTTTTCTGTCTACAATGTTGACTACTCTAAGTTCCTGGGAGGATTTAGTATTCAAGTAATTGATGATATTTTTTTCCAGTTGTGCTCCTTCCTGTACTTGATCCTTATTTGTATTAATAATGACTTTTGAGGCTTCGATCATAGCTTTTTCTTCAACTATGACAATCATATGATCCCAGAAAACTCTGACTTGTTGGATTATATCTTCCCATACAATTCCTCTTGCCTGGATTAGGGACATGTTTCCCTTTAGCTTTTCTTTCAATTCGTTGATCTCATCACATGCTGACTGGTACTTTGTATTATTCTAGTTTGCAATCTCCTTTGACATGTTCAATTGTCTCTCTTTATAATTCAACTGATCTTTCGAATCATCCAAATCTTTTTGCAGTTTCTTCAATTCACTTTCTGATATTTTAAGCCTTAACATGACCTAGGTCAACTTATCAGTTGGGTCCTCTGAATCGCGCTGCACCACAATTGTACAAAAATGTTTTTCTATTTTTTAATATGCATTTTGTTCCTTGAGAGCTGCAACTTCTTGATTTCTTTCTAACAATTCATTTGTTGTGATCTCTTTTTCCTTTTCTACCTAGGATAGCTCTGGAGCTTGTACATGTTTTGCTATAGGTAATTTCAACTTTCTCCTCAAAGGTTGAATCTCATATTTTCCACCCTGACTTGAACAAATTCTTTGTCCTATGGATTCACCCTGAGATTTATAATCAATTTATTAAACTATTCATTTTGAGTATGAAGAGATTTGGAATTTTCATTTTCAATTTTCAACTGATTTATCACTTTTCCCAATATAGATTTTGCCTTACTTGCTGCTAGTGAATTTTTGATGAAGTCACTATAAATTAGTTCCCCTGTTTTCCTGTGCAAGTTTATTTTATCTAGTAATGGAATGCATTTGGTTTTGACAGAGACACTGACAGTTATGAAATATTACACTAGAAGAAATAGACTGGGAGATTGGATGAGTGAAAGAAAATTTCAACTGGTTCCTCTCAACATTCATGGCTAAGAGGATCCTAGTTTGATAGCCGGAGATTGAATGAGCTTCCAATTGAGTCATGACATCAGTATTCACTTTAATATTCTTTTCTTCAATTTTCTGAAAGTTCTTCATCAAAACATTCAAGGAATATTGTTCCTCCTCATTGGGAATTAGAGATGAGGATGCACAACCTATTCTTCCCAATTGCAGCTAGAATCCAAATTGAAGGTCTCTCTGTCAGTTGTACAAATTCTATTTCTCCTCCTTTATTTTTACTTTATTGCTTCTCTAAGAACCATCTCCATCAATGTCCACGATATCTGCAACACTTATCTTCAGTCCCTTCTCTGTTAGTAGAGGGGTTTCCACATCCATGCCTTGTTATGTCTCCACCATACTATGATTTTCTAATTTCTCAATTTCTAGTCTTGATTCATGAATATAAGGGGCACATGATATTTCTAACCTCCTTTTTGAAATAATTTGGTGTGGATCATAATACCATTTCTCTACCTGTTGAAAATTCATCTCCTTTAATATTTTCTACAACTCTTATGTTGCTTTTCTATTATTTACGGTGAAGGGGCCTACAGTTCTTGGTAATTTAAATAAAAACCCCTTTCTGGCTAAGACAAAGTGGACCTGATCCACCACGCTTTCCCTGATAAACTCTAATGAAAAAATCCTCGAAGGCACAAAAATGGGAAGCTTATATGGTGGGAGATCTGCACCATACAACCTTATCTCCATATATTCTTCAAACAGATACTAGTCACCAACCTTTAAATATTTTCTCAATTGTAACAGGGATTGAGCCTCTGGCAAAATTCTAGGAGCAACTGTGTTATTTATAATTTTGTAAACTATTAACATAAAAGCAACAATGTAATAAGAGAAACCTTCATTATGTTCTTTGCACCTGACAATGTCAAGGCAATTCACCACTGTTTGTTTTTTCTTGCCTGTATCAACAATGTTTAGACCTAGATCCATGTACTAGTCTAGAAGGGCATATAGAAAAAGGTAAACAATCAATGAGGGGAACCTAAAACATCCAAAAATGTTGAAATTGAGGAGCTGCAAGTTAATGGAATATTCCCAATAAGTGGAAATATCCAACACAACATCAGGCTGCATCATCAGATGGAAAAACCCTAAGGCTCAACAATCAACAATTGAGGTATCATCTCTTACCAAAACACCCATAACTACAGAAAAAATTGACTTGACATTCTCAAAGAAATGGGTTATGGGGAACTTTGTAGACTCTCGTGGAAGTACAACATTTGGAGGTAGAATAAGACCAAACAATTTGTTTTTATATTTTGTTGAAAGGATTTGGTATACATATAAGAGACATTCATCAGCGAATTTTGTATAATTGTCTAATTGAGGAAAATCTAAGTTCTGACGAATTAATAAGGAGGACACTTGAAAAATATTATCATTGATTAAATTCATAACATTGAATCTCCAAGGATACAAAGATGAGGTAAGCAAGCTAATAAATTCATGGAAAGAGTATGTATGGGGAATAATTGCAACACACATACCAGACTTAACCACCCGCATGAAGAATTCATAATCAACTTGACTAACCATCAAAATTTTATGGGCATCAATTAAATTTAAATGAGAAACGCGATCAAAATATCACTTTCCATGTCCATTAAGGGTATATGAGTAGATGAAATACACAATAAAACTTGTTTAGCCATTTTTAAATTTGTGTTTGAAGCAATAAAAGGTGGCTAGAAAATTTTTGTACTTGTGATCCTCAGGAGTAGTTAGTGGCAGAATCACTATAACTGAAACTAGCAATCGAAGCAAAAATAGTGAATGAAGCAGAAGAAATGAGCGAGAATGGGGTTTTTTGGATGATAAAGTGGGAAAAGTAGGATTTATGACAATACAAACAAAGAAGTATGTGAAAATGATGTGGCGATATGATGTGTTAGATATCATAAGAGTACGGAGGGATGAGGTGGAGGGAGGTTAGTGACTTGGGAATGACTTGGAGGGATAACACGCTCATTTTCTCACACTCCCTTGTTGTCACTTAGTCAAATTGATAGAATCCACTTACCATCCTTGGGGGAACCTTGGGTAGTAAGTGGTTTTGTTTCGATGTGGTGTTAGGGAAAATCACAACCATCAATCTCCCCAATGGTTGAATCTTAAAAACCGCCCCTCGGTGGCACCCCTCAATATAATGTTCATTTGTTTTGTGGTGTTGGACTCTATTTTGAGTGTGCTCTTGATTTAAGTCACGGTGATGCGCTTTTAGAGTTGCACACATTTTAATATTTTCTTCCGCCGCTTCATGTGTGCATGGGTTGGCCCACCCTTTTTAAAATACATGTGAACATTACCAAAGCCTTCAAGCTTGTAACATTAGACTTGCAACAAACATATTAAAGATTTACAAGATACACATTTAAAGAGTCCCATATTTATGCTTTTTTTTTTCTCCTTCTATTTTTTTTTGAATATATACATCGGTTTCTTTTTCTCTTTTCCTTTTTTTTATTTTTTATTTTTATTTTTATTTTTAAAGAATATAAAAGTGAAATGGCTACAACATGTCTTATAGTGCCTCAAATATAACTATGAAGTACCTTTCAGATTGTTTTCATACAAAGTTGTCCATGTTTCACTGCCTAGTGCAAGTAGATGTCAAAGCATTATGTCAATATCCTTGTCTAATTGTTGCAATCTGTGAATGAAACAATGAAAACCCTATACATATACTACTACTATCATAAGGTCAATGTCTAACTGTAATTGCAACATAGAGGTCATTGTAGTGCTAAGTAAATTCATCGTTATATAGGTATGAAAATCACTTAAGAACTTGGGTTGTATATGTATCAATAATTGACCTAGATGAAATGAGTAATTCTGATGTATGAATAATAGTTCATTGTCTCACATACATAGGGTTGCTAATTCTATTTTCAAGTTGTTGTTAATGTCAAATATCAAGTGAAAACATTACAAGAAATATTTTTGTTGTTTACATCATTATCATTCATATCAAGGATCATTGATATTCTATAGTTAATGCTCTTATGTAAGCTCACACTAAGTATCTCAATAAAATCAGGAATCAATCATTAGATTTATGCATTTGATCCCACCAAGGTGTTGCACATGAAATCAATGATTGGATTACTGCATTTTATCCTTGAATTTGTTCATTGATACAATGAGATTTCCACCACTGCCTTATGGTGAGAATTAATGTCATATATTGACAAGGGGACCTCAGACTTCTTTGTTGTTCTATGATACTAATCAAGATGCTAAAGGAAAGCCCTGCTAATATGATGATGTTGCCTTTGCACAAGAGGTATTTTAACTAATAATTCTTACACAAGATATTTCTCAGGACTATAGTTGCAGATGACTTTTAGATATATTTGGAGAGGTCAAATCCTACTAAATAGCCCATAAAAGTTATTGTAATACCATGCTTCTTCAACAAAATTTTCATGCTCATAATCATATCACGTGAAGGCAAAATCACACAAAGGTTTCATCGTTGTAGTGAGCCTTCTAGGCCTACTAGTGCTTCAAGCGAATGTCCTAAAATGTGCATCTATAAGGCTACTATATGAGGCTGATTTCTTAAGGTCTAAATGATTTCAAGAGTCAAACCAAACTTCAAAGAATAGGCCTACGACCTAGCCACAATATTACAACCAAACAAATCATATAACCAAAAGAATAACACAATGAGAAAAACTTTGCATGGCCCAAGTTAATAATTGGTGTTTATTTCTATTGTAGAGAGCCGAGGCTCAAAAGAACGAGTTGAGGTACATAAATTATTGCTTTGTACACTAGAGACTATACCTGCAATGCCCATACAAATCTAAGCCAAACAAAATATGAATATAAGCACTTGCTAATTCACTATTCAGGAGGCCTAGGTCAAGGCCTATGATGAAGAAGGAATTTCAAACAAATCCCATCAAAACAAAACAAAAGATAACCCCGATTTGCACAGGTCTGAAACTAGAGAACGTTTGAAGCTTACCTCAGATATGAAGTGTATAGGTCCTATTATTTCTCAAACAAAATTTCATTATTCATTAAAGAGAGTGACCAACACTAAATGGAACCTCCAAGAGAAGCACCCAACACACATGAAAAACTCACATTAACACTCTGAAAATGCTTCTTTGTTTCTACCTCGAGAGTCCAAGTTCAAGCTCAAAGGATCATCGTTGAGTTTTTATTTTAATTTGAGAGTTCAATAGGTCTCCTTTTATAGAGTTTTGTTGGGATAATGAGGGGATTTTAAGGTGAACGTTGGAGATCCATTTAAGAGCTTGAGCATGTTGACTTTTCTAAAAACACTTATTAATTGGATACCTTAAGCCCTAAGTTAGGATATCATTGGGTTTTAGTGAGTGGACATGGTCTTAAAGGTGTGATGAAGAGTAAAAACATTAATGATGCCCTTCTTTAACACTATATTTCCATGAAACATAACAACAGACCCTCGTGCATGATATTTAATTCCCAACAACCAATAAAAGTATGCAAAGTCACGACCTCTTGGGGTTTTAGCCTAGAAATTGGGGTCTTTCACTTCAAATGAAAATTTCTCTCAAACCCTCCAGATGCGGGTGATTAGAGGAGAATTTACAGCGATGGGACTGGAGTGGACGGAGATGATGCGCCATCTTCCAGCCATGAACAGAGGACGGAAGGCCATGTGGAGGGAGGATTGTCCGCAGGTGGGCTTGAAAGAATGTAAGGGAATGTTTGAGGCCATCATTAATATGTCGTCCCTCCTCGTGTGCGATGACCGTTATCGGCCTTCGGCTCCCATGAATTCCATAGTTATGGCGGGAGGGTCTCGAGGCAGAGGAAATTGTATTTTAGCCAGTTTCCGCCATGGTTATTTTATGCTGTTTCTTATGCTGTTTTGGATGGGTGCGAGTGTTGCTGGTGCTAAGGCTTCGTGGTGGTTGGGCTTTGGCTCTTATTCACTGTCCTCCACTGTGGTTGTGGGCACTCGTCCGCAAGCTGGTGTGCTCGGTCTGCGCGGTACCTCCCCTGGTGTTTGTGTTGTTCATATTTGCGCCGCTGTCATGCCTCGGCTCCGTCAAAGGATGCTCAGCCGCAGAGGCTCAGCACGAGGCGCTCCTTCACGCCCTTCCTCTGGTGACGCCGCCTCAAGTCAGGAACCTCGTTCACGCAGTGGAAGAGGGGGCATTCTGAGGCCTAGCCAATTCCTTGAACCCAGCTCTCCAGGCTCTTCGACTTCGCCCTCCTTCGGCTCTGCTATCTTCACCTTTAATTGCTCCCTTAATCGCCCTCGGATCACTGCACACGTCTCTGTCCTCTTTTTAGAGGAAGCCCAAGAAGAGGGCGATCCTAGTGCTCCAATGCCAATTACAGAGGATGCCCATGCAGAGGGCGAACCCAGTGCTCCGATGTCAATTGCAGGCTTGCAGCGAGAGACGGAACCGCCGGCCAGCATTGTCAATGTCAATCCTATGGTGCTTGTTCCTCTGGTCACGCGTGAAATTGAGGCTTCCCAAGCTCAGGACCTGGCTGAAGGGGGTTGGTACAGGATCATGGAGGAGATACCAGATGCTTAGTCAAGCTTTGCAGCTTCTTAATAGGTTTTGGGGCCCAGTCGATAGGGCTTTTTTGGCTAAATGTGTCAAACTCTGCTTTGCTATCATGTCGAGGTCAATCTCTAGTTTTTGTTTTGTCTCATTGCTGTTTATGTTCTTCAGGATCCCCTGCGTGGGAATGCAAAACTAAATCTAGTCCAAATTCTCAGTTTTTGGATTTTGTCTGTCTCAAACGGCCTTCCTCTCAGGCTAGTTGGATCACTATGCTCAGCATGCTGTAATTTTACTCTTTTACTGCGAATAATAGTATAGTCTTATTTAGAAGAAGAATAAAAAAAAATCTCTCAAACCAAGAGGCCTCTCGAGGCGTGCCACATACCACTAGAAACATATTGACAAGGAGAATCCACTAGGAATGATTTCTGGGGTAAAATTATTTATTTTCCACTTTAAAATATTTTGACAAGTTTGGGGTATATTCATTGACTAGGGAACCTAAGCATAGAACTTAAGGTTTTCAACCATCCAATAGTGGAGCTTCCAACTTGATGTAATCCAGATAAATATAAGAAGTTTTCATTAACTACATGACATCAATGATAGGTGTTTTTGTCAAGGTCAAATCCCAGGGTTGAAATCAATGACAACACCATCCAACACTAAGAAAATGGGTGACGAGTTATGAGCGACAGGGGAATGAGGATGAGTTGGAAGACTCTAGTTAACCACTTCATGAACTAGAGGTTCAGACCCTTGAGTATCACCCAAAGTGACCCATAAAACAGGTGTGTTGGTGGAAGGGTTAAGTCTACGTTTACAAGAAAGTGGACCCTCATGGGGAGAAAGGCCCTCATGGGGATGAGAATGATACAAACTAAACTTTTCCATGGTGGCAAAAAAACTGTATACAAACACACATAATAAATATCCCAAGGCCATTAGACACAACTAAACAACACACACCTATCAAATCTAAGGAGCAAGCACACAAACCAATGAGATCAAAGGGATCTTCCCGCAACTATAGCTTGGTTGATCAAGCCCAAATCACCTGCGAAGATATGGTTGGGATAATAAAATTGGCCTCCTACTTAACAACTCTACACCTAGTGCAAGTACCCTTAATTATGGGTGGGCACCCTCTAGGGGATCTGAGTGAGCACTGACTAACATCTGCCTTAGGATGTTCCCCCTTGTCATCACCTATGTAAGGTCCCTAAGATTATGACCATCATGGTTACCATGTACAACCACCCGACCTGGGGAACAGTCGTTTGGACGGATCCACATGCAAAGGTAGGGTATCAAGCTCGAAGCCTCCTTAAGAAGACCCCCTAAGTACATGCAAACTGTGCCACCAAGACCAAGTGAAGTGGGTTGTATCACTCCGCTAGCCTCAATGTGACCTTGTGATTGACACTTGTGTTAGAAGGGCTTCCCAGGAAACGTGTAATTTCAAATGGATTTCTAATCCCTAGCTCAATATTCTATTATTTGTTTTGGTGAGCTTAGATTTTACCTCACCAACCTATTCCAATGTCGTAGAATATAAGCTACTATTGGCATGCTACCAAAGAAAATTAAAAGATGTTGAGTTGATTTTATTAAAAATTAATTTTAATGGTTGTTATTCAAATTCAAGGGTAAATGGCGTGAAACTTTAATGGTGTTATGACTTGTGTTCAAAGAAACTTGTGCAGAAAATCCATACAATCTTTTTCTTTTGATGAATCATATTTACAAGAAGGCTAGATCTTCTCAAATGAAAGAATTAATACATCCCTTACAACCCTCTCATTTATTACTATGACACATAGCACACATTAGAATAAAAATGCAAGCAAACAACAAAAGGACACCAAATGAAACAAAAATACAACACACTCAAAATCAAAACCCTAATAACAAGAAAGCATGCATTCAAAGGAAGCATTCAATTATTAACTCACATTTACAAGCAGATAGAAGGGTGAAGGGTTATGCCAATGGTCTTGCAACAACAATGTCATGGAGGTGTTGCCAAAATGTGAATTGGAGGTTTTTTATCCATGTGAAGATGTTGCAACAACGTGAAGGTGTTGTAGCAATCGAACCCCTCCAAGCAATCCTCTACTAGCACCTTTAGAAATACATGTATGGGTTTTTTTGGAGTATTCATCATGGTTTATCATTAATTAACATTAAAAAATGGATTCTTTCCTTAATACACAAGAGTGAAGATTAAAGATGATGTAATCAAATACATCATTATGAGAAAAATGAGTTATGGAATGATATGGAGATGGGAAAAAGGGTATTCAAAAGGTGGAGAAAAATAGTTATAGAAAAAATGCCAATTTAAATGCCTATGAGTACCTTTGGAAAAAAAACTAGCAAAGATTGCAAGAGATGTGGACCAACCAAACAATTCCAAATTAATGCTTCAATAGAGCTACAAGTACCTTTAGAAAAAAAGTTAGCACATATTACAAGAGATGTGGACCAATTAAGTAAACGATTCTAAAGTTTTTTTCAATTCAATTGTTTAAACTTTTAAATACTTTATTTTTCTAGCCAAAGCCACAATCTAATTTGTTGAATAAACTATGTTTTTGTAGCACATTATTGGCAGTGATTTTGTGGCCATTGTCTGTAATTGCAAAAGTTTGCAACTAGAGTTCCTAGTCAAACTTGGAGTGCTTTTGTGTGTGAGCACAATTGGTATGTCTTTGAGAAGATTCACATGAAGAAGAGAAATTGTTTGGAACAAAAATGGTTAAATGGTCTCATCTTCATGCCATACAACTTATAGGTAAGGTGCAACCATTTGCTAAACAAAAGACCTAATGCAAATACTATTGTGCTAAATGACATTAATCCAACCTCAAATTGGGTAGAGAAGTCTCACCGAGCAAAGTTTGATCTTGATTTTGATATTGATGACTTGGGGAGGATTAGTTTGATTCAAATCCACTAGTACGAGTAAGTGTAGCACTAGGAATTGCACATGCAAGCATTCGTCACACAACTTTTGATTCTACTAGCAATACTACTTTACTAGTAAATGCCCCTGAGGAGTCCAAAAACTTTAAGCCAAAGGATGATTTTGTAAATCATGTTGAGGATCTCATTTCTAACGATGGCAAGGAGTTATGATTGATCATGTTGATCAATGATTTGTTATAGGCAACAAACTAGTAGCTTATAACATGTTTCTTGGATTCTAGGGGTCATTTAGAGACTAAGTATTTTGTTTTTGATATACATTGCATTTGGTGTTATTTGATATATGCACTCTTACTTGGTATATACATGAGCAAACCTTACATATTTTATCTATAATAATTTGGATCATGGCTAAGTCTTATAACATTGGTTGAGATGGATCTACATTAGTTTATACATATGTATTTTACTACTATTATATTCATTTTTATTAAATTTAAATAGTTATGAGTCCATTAAAACACTGCTTTTGACCTTTCTTGTAAAAGGTACATGTCAAGCGACAATCCAATACAATAAGAATGTCTAACATTGTTAAAGATTGCAACTAGGGGCTAGTTTCCCCTCTTGGAAGCCCCTCTTTTGATGGCTCATTTCTTCTATAGATCACCCTTGCTGGCATCTTAACAATGTAAACTTTGAAACATGAACTCTAAACTCAAAACAGGAACTCTAGCCAAAAAACCCCCAAAAAACATGAAAAACAATGCTAAAAACGAGAAGTGTTGATGGTGGAATAACATTTTTTTTTCTAGGGTAAATTTTCAATATTTTTTAAAAATGGCAGTGAAAACCAATTTTTTGTGCAAAAATTGTGCCAAAAGCACTCTAAAAATGAAAAGTGTTCATGCTGGAATAACATTTTTTTTAGAGGGTAAATTTTTAGCATGTGTTGATGAAATAAAGTCCTTTTTTTTTAGGATAAATTTTCAACATTTTTAAATAATGGTGTAAAATATTTTATCATGACTCCGAAAAACATTAAAATTTCAATAGAATAGTGACAACATATATTTAAAAAAAAAATTAAAAAAATGAAAAGAAAATAACAAAACTTAAATAAAAATATATATTAAAAAAAACAAATATTTAAAAAAAATAAATAAATAAATAATCAAACATAAACATAAACATAAACATAAAATCAACTATATAAAATAAAATAAAAATAAAAAAATCAATCATAAAAATGTTAAAAAAAAAAAAACAAAATTAATCTATAAAAGATAAGAATTAAAAAAACTAAAAATAATAATAATAATAAATAATAGCAAAAACATATTTTCAAAAAAAACATAAAAAATGTAAAAATATATATATATATATATATATATATATATATATATATGTGTGTGTGTGTGTGTGTTGTAAACAATAGGGAAAAAAAAAAAAAAAAAAACAAACAAACAAACAAACCATTAACAAAAATCTAAAAATATAAGAAAAAAATTTAAAAACAAACTAGATTTAGAAAAAAACAAAACAAAACAAAAAAACAAAATAAACACCAAAAAAATTAAAATGTCTTAAATAGTACAAAAAACAAAAAAAAATGTCTTAAATAGTACCAAAAAAAAAAAACATATTTTCAAACTTAAAAAAAAAAAAAAAAAATTGCACCCCCACGGGCGCCAGGCAATTGAGGGTCGATTCTCAAGGGCCACCAGCCGGTTGAGGGCCGATTCTGAGAATCGGCCCTCAACCGCCCGACGACCTGTGGGGGTGCAGCCCTGGGCAGTGAAGTGCCACCAAGCTGTCGGGGCCGCACCCCCATGGGCCCTGGGCGGATTTTCAAAATCGGCCCTCAGCTACCCGGCGGCCTATGGGGACGCAAAATTAATTTTTTTAATGATTTTTTTTGTTTTAATTTTTTTTTTTTTTAATTTGAGTTTTCTTTTTAGGTTTATTATAATTTTTGTGTGTTTTTAAATGTTTTTAATTTAATTTTTGTTTGTTTGTTTTTTAATTATTTAAAACGTTTTAACTTTTTTTTGGGGGTTAATTTTCTAGTTTCTTTTTTTTTTTTTTAATCTAGTTTGTTTTAATTTTTTTTTTTTTTATTTTTAGTTTTTTGTTAATTGTTTTCAAAAATTTTGTATTTTATTTACTTAATTTTATAGTTTTTTTTAAATTTTGTTTATTTTTCCAATTTTTTTAATTATGTTTTTTTTGTCTTTTTCTATATTTGTTTTTTTAAGTAATCAACATTTAAAAAAAGAGAAATAAGACAACTAGAAAATTTGTTAAGTAATCATGATTTAAAAAAAAAAATTGGACATAAAAAAATTATAGGTTTTAACCCCGTACAGAAATTACCTGCATACGAATTCTAAAACACATAAAATAAACAATGCAAGAGCATAACACATAAAACACATATACACAGAGATTTTCCCCTAGATCCCAAAACCGAGACTACCAGCTTGATTTTTCATTATGTTCCTTTCAATGTTACAATACATATTTATACATGCCGAAGCATCAAATACCATGGACCGAAAAGCATCGCGTCCAAAACCATGGACCGAAAAAGCATCACATCCAAAACCATGTGTGAAAATCATGTACAAAACCATAGGTAGGTCTGCAAAACCTAACATAGGGTCCAAAACCAAAATTTTCCAGGGCGCTGCCCCGAACCCCATGAAGTGGGGTTACCTGCACCCCTCAAACCCCCTATGACTCCCCTCGCTTTGCAATCAGCACAACAAAGAGGGGGGGCGCTCCACCCCCCTTCTAACCCCCAGGTTAATTATGTGGGCTAGTCGTTGAAAGAATATAACACAACCCAGCATTCTCCCACTTATTGTTTTCTTTCCACAGGGAGCCACAAGAGAGCTTAATCATTTATCCGGCCCTGCAACGCCCATTGTTTCTCTACACCAAGAGAACTTCTTAGGCCTCACAGATTTTGTCAATGCATCTGCAATATTCTTCAAAGTGTCCACCTTTACCAGCAACACATTTTTGTCTTCTATCATATCCCTCACAAAGTGATATGATATGCAGGGTTTTGCCAAGAAAATTGCACTTTGGCTGTCACAGTCTATCCTTATAGCTCCATGTACTAACCTCATATTTGAACACAATCTCTGCAACCAAACTGCTTCCTTGTTTGCATGAGTGGCTGCTATGTATTCTGCCTCTGTAGTTGATAGTGCCACTACAGATTGTTTCTTACTCATCCAACTAACTGCACCTTCAAATAGGTCAAAAACATACCCATTTGTAGATCTTCTCTGATCCAGATCTCCAACCTAGTCTGCATCAACAAAGCCACGAATATCCAACACTGTGTTCAATCCTGGTCTTCCTTAGTAGCACAAACCATAATCATTAGTGCCATGAAAATACCTGAAAACCCGCTTCACTATTTTCCAATGCTCCTTCCCTGGTTTTGACATGAACCTGCTCAATACTCCCACTGCATGTGAAATGTCTAGTCTAGTACAGATCATCGCATACATCAGGCTACCGACTACACTTGCATATGGAACATGGGACATGTCCTCTTCCTCTTCTTGTGTCTTGGGACACTGTTCAGCAAATAACTTTACACCTACAGGAATAGGGACCTTCACCGATTTACTATCCTGCATATTAAACCTCTACAATATTGTCTCTACATACTTACTCTGGTTTAACCAGAGCTTCCTCCTTTTCCAATCTCTTTTAATTTCCATGCCCAAAATATAGTTTGCAGCACCAAGATCTTTCATGTCGAATTTGGAGGACAAATGGGTCTTCAAATCCTGGATAATTTCTTTGTCATATCCAATTAGCAACATATCATCCACATATAAGACCAAATAAATAACACGGTCACCAATTCATTTAAAATACACACAGTGATCTACTTTGCTTCTGGTGAAACCAAGTCCCTATATAAATGTATCAAATTTCTATTACCACATCCTTGGTGACTGTTTTAACCCATACAAAGACTTCTTTAACTTGCATACCTGTTCTTTCTTACCCTTCACCGCAAAGCCTTCAGGTTGCTTCATGTAAATCTCCTCTTCCAGATCCCAGTGAAGAAATGTTGTCTTCACATCCATCTATTCTACCTCAAAATTAAAATTAGCGGCAACAGATAAAAGTAATCTAATAGAAGTTACCTTGGCAACAGGAGAAAAAATATCACCAAAATCAATTCTCAGCACCTAGGAATAACCTTTTGCTACCAACCAAGCTTTGTATTTATCCACCTTTCCTTCTGAATTTGTCTTCTTCTTGAACACCCATTTTCTGCAAATGGGTTTCCTTCTAGTCGGCAACTCCACCAGATCCCAAGCCTCATTTTTGTCCAAAGATGTCATTTCATCAACCATGGCCTCTTTCTAGAGTTTTCCATCCTCTGAATCTACTGCTTCCTTCATAGTTCTGGGATTATCATCAGTAATAGATAAAGCAAAATTTGAATAGAAAGCAAATGGACTATACCTTTCTGGTTGCCTTCTTTCTCGAACTGATCTTCTCACTCCTAGAGTTTGTGGCTCTTCATCTTCTAATTCCTCCTCTGTTGTAGAGTCTGATTCTTCCTCCTTGAGCTCAAACTCTATATTCTTAGGTTCCTTTGGTTGGACTTCATGTTTAATAACATCTTTCACCTCTCTGAACACCACATCTCGGCTGTACACAACCTTCCTTGTTACTGGGTTCCAAAGCTTATAACCCTTTAAACCATCCTTATACCCAATAAAAATACACTTTTCAAATTGATTATCGAACTTGGTTCATTTCTCCTTTCGAACATATACATATGCATCACATACAAATACCCTTAGATGTGAAAGAGAGGGTTTCTTACTAGTCCATACCTCTTATGGAGTCTTATCCTCCAACGCTGATGAAGGTGATCTGTTGACCAGGTAACATGCTGTCTCCACCGCCTCTGCCTAGAATTCCTATCCTAACCCGGCACCACTGAGAATGCTTCTTGCCCTTTCCATCAACGTCTTGTTCATTCTTTCTGCAACTCCATTTTGCTGAGGTGTATATGGAGTAGTCTTCTGTCGTGCTATACCACACTTCTTACAGAATTCTTCAAATTCCTTACTGCAAAACTCTCCACCGTTATCTGTCCTCGGCACCTTTATCTTCTTCTCTGTCTAGTTTTCCACCAGAGCCTTGAATTATTTAAACCTGTCAAAGGCTTTAGATTTCTTCTTAAGGAAATATATTCATGTATTCCTTGAGAAGTCATCTATAAATGATACATAGTACACAGACTTACCCAGTGATGGAACCTTCACAGGTCCAAACACATCACTATGCGCAAGCTCTAATATATGTTTTTCCCTCTTACCACCATAAGGAAAACTCACCCGATTTTGCTTCCCATATACACAATTTTCACAGAAATCAAAATCAAAAGAGCTATTACTCATACCTTCTACCGTACCTTTACCACAAAGTATTCAAAGGCCCTTCTCTCCAATATGTCCAAGCCTTTGATGCCACAACATTGTCTTCTCTCCAGAGACCACTAGATTTTCTGCTCCACTTTCAAGAACCACAGAACTGCTGCACCCATCAACAACCGTGCTACCTTTCAAATTGTACAGAGTTCCAATCCGAACTCCCCGCATCAATACCAGTGCTCCCTGAACCATCTTGCAGGTATCATTCTCGAACACTGTTTTTACACCTGCATCATCCAACTTGCTTACAGAAATCCGATTTCTGGCCAATGTAGGAATATGCAGAACACCCGGAAGTGTTCTAACCCTTCCACCTTGCAACTTAAACTTTACTTTTCCACAACCAACGATTCTAGCCTTCCTATCATCCCCTAAGAAGAAATCACCACCATCGTATTTCTCATCCTCGCAAAACCACTCTTTATGGGGTGTGAAGTGAAAGGATGCACCTGAGTCAATCAACCATGCATCATGATCTACATGTGTACTTGAAGAAGCCAAGTACACATCTCCACCTTCATCTAAAGTGGCTTTCGCCTCTGCAGAAAGAGCATCATCAGATCCCTTTCCTTTATCAGGAGCTTTAGATTTACAATCCTTTTTGTAGTGTCTTTCCTTTCCGCATTTCCAGCACACCACCTTTACAAGTTTTCCTGGAGATTTAGATCTCCCACTCGATGACTTATTTTTGTTTCTGTTCTGGAACGTCCTCGTATAGAAAAGGCATAACCATTCTGGCTCTCCATATTTTTCCATCTCATCTCCTCCATCAGCAAGGATGAGACTATTTCATCAAACTACAAGGCAGTTGCATTGCTACCTATTGCAATAACCAGACTATCCCACGAATCTGGTAGAGAACACAACAAACTGATGCACTTATCTTCATCTGAAACTTTAATATCAACATATGCTAATTGACTTACCACATTATTAAATGCGTTCAGATGCTCTGTCACCAAGTCTCCATCTTTCATCGTCAGGTTATACAGCTTTTTCCGTAGGAACAGTTTATTCACCAGAGACTTAGATTGGTACAAAGTCCCTAACTTGTCCTATAAAGCCTTCGTCGTAGCTTCCCCTGATACATTCAGCAATACTGAATCTGAGACACATAATCGTATTGTGCTCTTTGCCTTCCGATCCAACTTCTTCCATTCTTCATCGGACACTCCCGTTGGTTTAGTACCCAGATCTACCGCGATCCACTGATCTTTATCCACCAACAAATCCTCCATCTTGAGTTTCCACAACTCAAAACTCTGACCATTAAATTTCTTGATCTCTATCTTTCCACTGCTCGCCATCTTCTTTCACCACCAGAATCGATCTCGCAGATCTCCCACTGAATAGGGTCTACCAAAGGCGTCCCCTTGAAGCCAAAACAGCTCTGATACCAAATGTAGGTTTTAACCCCGTACAAAAATTACATGCATACGAATTCTAAAACACATAAAATAAACAATGCGAGAGCATAACACATAAAACACATATACACAAAGATTTTCCCTTGATTCCAAAACCGAGACTGCTAGCTTGAATTCTCATTATGTTCCTTTCAAGTTTACAATACATATTTATACATGTCGAAAAGCATTCAATACCATGGACCAAAAACCATTGTGTCCAAAACCATGGACCGAAAAACCATCGCATCCAAAACCATGTGCGAAAATCATGCACAAAACCATAGGTAGGTCTGCCCAACCTAACATAGGGTCCAAAACCAAAATTTTTCGGGGCGCTACCCTGGACCCCATAAAGTGGGGTTACCTGCACCCCTCAAAACCCTTGTGACTCCCCTCGCTTCACAATCGGCGCAACGAAAGGGGGAGCTCTGCCCCCCTTCTACCCCTCCGGTTAACTACGTGGGCTAGTCGTGAAAAGAATATAACACAACCCAACAAAATTAAAGTGTCAAAAAATGTAACATTTAAAAACAATATCCACACTTAATACATTAGAAAATTTAAAGTGTCAAAAATAAGCCCTATAAAAAAAAAGGTTGATGCTGCATCAACACGTTTCAAAATCAACATGAAAATCACTAATAATTGAAAACAAATATTTATATTTGATACATAAGAAAATTTAAAGTGTCAGAAATATGCTCCAAAAAAGAAAAAGGTATATTCTGCATCACCACTTTTCAAAATCGATTGACTTTTTTGCTACCTCAACGAAACGGGTAATCATATCAATTCCCGTTTCAAAATTTACATTCTTTCTTCCTTCACCTTGAAAATTGGAAATTTTGCACAACTACAAATGACACTTTTTCAAGTCGACCTCACCTCCACAAGTCGGCTCACATTGGTGGAGAGGCATGAACATTGACTCCCATGTTGACTCATATAAATACACCAAAAGAGCTCCTCATTTTGGCATCTCATCACATCACAAATCATCTCTCTTCTAAATTGGTTTATACACCTTTCTCGACATATTTGACTTATGCATTGACCTCTATGCTTAGCACCTTTGAACAGTGTTGACCAAGGAGATTCTAGATTTGTTTGATTACAATTTTTGCCAAGAATATTTTGTTTAAGTAGGTCGGATATATTGGCACACAGATCGAGGATTTCTGAGTAGGTTGACCAGCGTTGACCGCAAACTATTGACCAAAGTTTGACTAGTTTTTTTCACTGTTTTGGGTTGACTTTGACATGTTCAAAGGCCAAGTTTCTTCCTGCTTTTACTGATTTCTTTGGAGGTTGTTTGATTATTGTTTGACCACTGTTAACTGGTTAAGTCACGTTGATCGTTGTTATCTACTTCAGGATTGCAAGAATTGAACAAAATTATCTTTGATCAATTTTGGCTTCTTGTTCATCATTTGACATTGGAGATTGGTTGATCATCTTTGATGGATAAGTCAAAGTCTTGACTTTGACGTCATCATCGTTGTACTACATTGGATATTATCTCTCTGTTGAACATTTGATATTGATAAATAAGAAGGATTAGTTGGGTTTTCCCCTTTGTTGGGTTTTGTCCTAGCATTAGCCTAAATCTTTGTGTTCATTGAATTGGCTTGTCTTCTTGTGCATATTATTTATGATTTTCTATCTACTATTACTAACAATGGTAAATACTAAGTGATTGTTACTACAGTTTATTGTTATTGCTATTGGAAACATGAAGTAGAATTGTTATTGGGCTAATAGGACATTGAATTAATTGTTGCAAGCATAGAAAATTCCATAAAAATTAACATGGTATCAAAGCCATAGTGAAGACAAGCCCAAGGAAGAAGTAAGGAATCATTGTTGGAACAAGTCTCCATGGTTGCTACCTCTTATTTCAAGGCTGAGGATAAGCTCAATGACAAATTAGATTATCATGCTTGGAAGATGAAACTTGATTTGACCTTGGAGGAACATGAAGTGTTGGAATATGTGCAAGGGAAAGTGGTGAAGTCTCCTTCAAATGCATCTGTTGCTACCAAATCGAAGTATAGAAAAGGTGAGGCCAAAGCGAAGAAGATCTTAGTTGACTCCATTCAAAAGCATTTAATCTCTTATAATTTTTATTTTGGAAGTTCTAAGGAAATGTATGATAAGTTGATAGGGATGTGTTCTTTCTCAAGAACAAGTTGAGGGATATCAAAATGGAGAAAGGGGCATCTATTCAAGAATACTTCATGAGAATAACTTAAGTAAAGAATGATTTGATATCTATTGGAGAAGTTACTCCTAACAAGAAACTTACCCTTATTGTGCTTGGAGGTCTTACAATGTCGTGGGAAACATTTATCACCACCATTCTCAACAATGACAAGATACCTGGTTTTGATTAACTATTAGCTAGATGCACTCAAGAGGAAATAAGAATCTAAATGGAAATGAAACTATTGCCATCTTTTCTCATGCTAAAAGGAAAAATGATGTTGGTCCATTTAATTCAAAAAGGCAAGGTCAAGAATCTAAGAAGGGATTCAAAGGAAAAGGCAAAGGAAGATGCTCTAACTCTTGGGTTCAAGGTTGATGGTTTTTATCAAGTTTGTGGAAGTCCTTTGGAAGCTTTGGAAAATGACACCTATATTCAATGTGAGCTATGGCACCATTTTCTCACTTACATTACAAAGCCTTACCAAGCGTAAGGAAGATGGTCACTGGGATGCCAAGTTTCATATGAATCATGAAGGAGTTTGTCATGGATGTGCAGATGGGAAACAAAGGGATCTTCCCTTCTAGTGAGCAAGAAAATTGATATTATTCAATTGATCCATTCTACCATGGTTGGTCGTATGCTCGTGACTTCATTGGGAGGATACTTATAATATGTGATATTTGTGGATGAATCCTCCCACAAGTCTTGGATTTATTTCTTGAAGTAGGATGAAGTGCTTGGATAGTTATGTACTTTCAAAGCATTGGTGGAAAATCATACATGATAGAAGATCAAAACATTGAGAACTGATAATGGAACCGAGTACAAATCTAATGAATTCATTGAATTTTGCAAAGAGTCTGGGATTAAGAGGGAGACCACCATTCCATACCATCCATAAAAAAATGGACTTGTCGAGAGAAAGAATCAAACTATTATGGAAGATGGAACCGAGTATGAATCTAATGAATTCATTGACTTTTGCAAAGAGTCTGGGATTAAGAGGGAGACCACCGTTCCATACCATCCATAAAAAAATGGAGTTGTCGAGAGAAAGAATCAAACTATTATGGAAGCCACCCGTGCCATGATTCATGATCAAAGTCTACCGAAGTTTTTATGCAGAGAAGCTACAAACGTTGTTGTGTACGTTCAAAATAGGAGCCCTCATCAAAGCTTGGATTTCAAGATACCTAAAGAAGTCTTCACTGGTAAGAAACTTGATGTTTCTCATTCTAGAATCTTTGGTTTCCATGTATATTTTCATGTACCAAATAAGAAAAGGAACAAGTTGAAAGCCTTTGTGAAGAAAGGTGTATTTGTTGGGTATAGTGAATATTCAAAGGCATATAGAATTTATGTGCCTAGTCAGAGATATGTTACTTTTGATGAAGACATTACCCTGGGAAAAGCAAGGGACCTCCCTATCATAAGGGAGGATGATGATGTTGCTAGAAGACAAGAAGAACCTTTGTTAGATGAACCCATGCTTGAGGATAATGGTCTGATGTATCCACTTGATCCACCTCCTTGTGATCCCTCTACATCAAAGAAAATACCATTATGGCTCCATGATACACTTCATGATGCTGAGAAACATGTTTCCCTAAGAGGAACATTTGGAGAAAGTAAGAAGACCACCAGGTATCAAGGATACTTGGTTACCATGATTACTATCATTCAAACCAAACCTTGCAATTTTGAAGAAGATGTGAAGCACTAGTTATCTGTAAACTACGGTGGATATTCCACTGGACAGTTCGTCACAATAGATATGATAATAATATATACAAATATTGAAATTTCTACACTATTACAGCTTATTAAACTTTAAGATATGTGGATTTAATTGTAATTAGTGCACACATGCGAATGGAAATTATGAAAAAAATAGAGAACGAAAAAATAAGCACACCCACACACAAGACACAGGATATGCTCTTTAGGAAACCCTTTCGGGAGAAAACCCAGCTGGAAGGTGAGGCCACTTCGCTCTCTTCTATGTCTGGAAATATGGCTGCAGGTACAAAGAATTAATTCACGTGTCTCGTGGGCTACTACAATACACATATCCTCTCTATGTGCTCTACCTCCTATCTCTCTTGGCAATCTTTCCTCAGCTATGGAACAAAATGCTCTCGAAAGAATGGAATACCTCTTCCTCCTAGTGGCTCGGATATAACACAACCCGATAGCCTACTAGTGGTTACATTTGACTACGTCAACTCTTAACAAGAGTTACAAAATAGACCCTTCTAGAGTCTTTTATATCACAAACATGTGGTTAGCCCCTTTTCTATGAATAATGGGGGCTGATGTGACATCTTCCTAAACTATAAGTGTGAAAATAGGAAGTTCAACTTCTGAGTGGCATAACTTTTGGATACAGACTCCGATTGACACGCTTCTTGTGTCGTTCGAAAGGTATTTGTATGTAGAATATCATGAAAACATGTTGCATAAGTGGTAAAAATTTACCCCCAGAAAACGTCATTTGATGCCTCAAAACGCTCCCAAAAGGTTTAAGACCTCGTTTCGCCAAACTAGGTCCCGCCGATAAAATCGGTCCCATGAGCTGATTCATCCACTTTTTCCACTCCAAATGCATCAAGATGGATGAAAAAAATATAATGATCCAATTCGGATCACACCTACTCATTTTGGGAGGCTTTTGGTCCCCAAAATCTTTTACTAAATGAGGTGAGGAAATTTTTCCTCCACCTTCTCTCTGGTGTACCATTTAGCTTTGTCTGGAAGTTTTCCCTTCAACCCAATCTACCAAAGGTCATGTTGCCCCTGTCTTGTAGTTTTGGACCTCTTCTACAAAATTGTATCTTCTATCAACTTTGCCTGAGCGTTTGGTGCCAAATCCTCCACAGAAGGCAAGACTTGTTCCTCTTCTTTATCTACCATGGAAGGCTCATAGAGTTTCAAATTCTCTGCATTCATGACTGAGTAAATGCGCATATATCATGGAAAATTTTAGGGGCGAATTTTCACCCTTAGGCTAAATTAAGGGGTTTTATATTTTTATTGGGCGAATATTTTGTATCATAGTACATTGTTACAAATCGCCTCAAATTTATTTTATAAAAAAATTAGGTAGGGAGGTTAGCCCACCTTATTTTAAGGGAGAAGGTAAAAAAAGTAAATTTAGCTCTTGAAATTAGGAGTTACAATCTTCTATTCGCCCCCATTTTCAAGAAAATGTATTTATACTTCAAAGGTGTGGAAAATAAATAAATAAATAAATAAACTATAGGTATGGTAAATAAATAAAACCTCCTTCTCTATTTAGTCCATAACCTTCTTTCTATTTAAGAAGGCTAAAAAAAAGGTTATATTTAATTGAATCCTATGGGCCAAATACCATATTTATAAAAGAGGTATGGTAAATTAATAAAAATATAAATAAACGAGAGTTATGGTAAATAAATAAAACATCTTTTATATTTAGTCCATAAGCCACCTTATATTTAAGGACACTCAAAAAATGTGTTATATTTAGGTGAAGCCTATGGGCCAAATTATATTAATACCATGCAAAAAAGACATTATTAACCTTAATATTAGTATTAATAAAAATAAAAATAAATATGGCACATGGTATTGACCCATGGTATTCACATGGAATGCAGCCTATTTAAAGGGGGGAATTAAACTAGCATAGATCCATCTTTACTCTGGATCAAATATCGTGATATGCAAACTAACATAGAGTGAAAAAATGTTTGATCCCTCTCGGGGCTTGGTAGATCAAGAGTAAAAATGGATCTTGTAAATTAATGTCACTTAAACATTTTAACTTGGTTAAAATAAAAAAAAAAAAAAAAAAAAAAAAAAAAAAAAAAAAAATCAATTATTAATTTATTAATTTTTATAAATTACTAATAATAGTTTTTAAGCTCCATGTTTATGATAACCCATGGTATTGACCCATGGTAATACCGTGGTATTCATGTGAGCATAGACTATTTAAAGGGAAAATTCTATCAGCTTATATCCATCTTAATTTTAAACTCCAGGTTTATGATACCGATGGTATTGACCCATGGTAATACCATGGTATTCATGTGAGCATAGACTATTTAAAGGGGAAATTCTATCAGCTTAGATCCATCTTAATTCCAGGTCTACCAAGTGCTGGGAGAGATAAATAGATTTCATCCCTCTAAGAGTGGTAGATGTGGAGTTAAGTTGGATATAGGTTGGTTTTTATGATAATGAAGATATTAAATAGACTTAGGAAATTATATTGTAAAAAAAATCTTAAGGTGAATGGTTAAAGCCACATTTAGTCACTTCACAAAATTTGGTAAAAAAATACCAATATCTCCATTAATATTGGTTTTTATGATTTAACAAAAAAAAATATTCAGAACAATGAAATCTTAACCCTTTCCGCATCACCTTCACAAAAGAGAGATAGTCACTGCCTAGATTTCCCACCATTTTTCAAACATTCTCAATATGATATCTTCATGAAAAAGGTAAGGTACTGATCTTGGATTAGTTGTTTGAAAAATATGCTGGTTTGTACAACCTTTCATCTTCTCTGCTATTCTTAGTTTGTCATAATGATCTGTAGGGGTTGGGTCATTGCACCATATTATCCTAAAAGGCGGAGATTGTGCACCAAAAAGGAAATTAATCCACATGTTACAACGCTGTTAAAAATGGTATGAAGGTAGTGAATTATGCTAATAAGAAATTTAGATTAGGGGTTGGGTCACTGCACCATATTGTCCTAAAAGGCATAGATTGTGCACCAAAAAGGAAATTAATCCACATGTTACAACGCTGTTAAAAATGGTATGAAGGTAGTGAATTATGCTAATAAGAAATTTAGATTGGGAGAGAGGTAATTAAATTTTATTATTTAATTGAAGATTTCCAATTAAAATAATAACAAATCTACATTTATATATTTATATATTTATATATTGATTGGAAGGCTTCTGTGTAATATTCCTAATTAGCTATGGCTAATTGGAATATTCGATTTTGTTCGATTTTTGCCTTCTATAGTTATTGTAAATAAAAAGTGAGGAAGGGGGAACATAACTCACTTTAGAATAAAAAGTCTCTTCCTAGGTAGCACAACGTTGTGACTTAAGGGGGAACCAAGGGGCCCAAAGGAGGATGCAGAAATGGGGCCCACGCAAACACATGGAGGGGATGCGCAGGAGGGAAGAAACACATGGCAAGAAGGGGATCACGCAGGAGAAAGTGAGCCTAGGGATTGTGAGAGGTAGAGGCTATAAAATAGAGAGGAACCCCTTCATTTGGGATCATTCTGGTTATGAGCATTTTTTATAGTCATTTCGACTTAGAGCACGCTGGCTGTTTAGCTAGTCTGTAGCACTGTTTAGTGCATTGAGTGTCTCCGTTCGGAGATCTCACCCTTAGCCCCAGGGGACTTTGAGTGCCTGCTCGGGAAAGGTATTTCCATTGGCATTCTAGCAGTAGATTCATCAGCATTTCAGTAGCAGTTTCATCAGCATTTCAGCAGCAGTTTCATCAGTGTCTTTGAGGAACTGCGCAGAACCCCAAGGGGGTGATTTTTGGAGGTCGGTCATTTCAGAAAAGATTTTTGGGTTTTTCTGGGTTTTTTGAGTAGAGTCTGATTCCAGAGTTTCAGCCTTTTCTGAGGAGGGGGGCAGCCCCAAATCCTCATTTGATTTCCAACATCAACAGTAGCACGGCAGTTTCCCAGCAACTACGACGCAGATCAGTGTGAGTCCATTCCAGGAAATCTTTCTATGTTTTTCTGGGTTTCTTGAGCAGAGCCCGAATCCAGAGTTTCAACTTCTTCTGAGGAGGGGAGCAGCCCCAAATCATCATTTGTTTTCTAGCAGCAGCAGCAACATCCACACAGAGAGGCCATTCTTGTCATTCTGAGAGTATTTCTTCACTTGCCTTGTGCAAGTCGAGGTGCCATCTGTCTAATCACCTCTTCTATTCATTTATTACTCAGTATAATAAAATGGCTTAGCATTTCTCGTTGCATTTCTTGTGTATCTGCTTATATTTCTGGTTTACATTATTATATGTTGTTCCACTATTATTTTATCACTTCTCGATTATTATATCATTTGCACATATTTGGTTGGATTTTTTGCTGGGGTTTGAGGAATATTCTGGGTTAGGAATATTACATTCTGACAATGGTCACTTCTTTCCATTAGATCCCCTTCAGGCCTTTGGGATACCTAGTACTTCATTATATTATATAGCTGGGGCTTGCTACTTGTTGGTGTGTTGGGGTAAACAAACTTGATGTGTTTTTTTTTATCTCGCAGTTGGAGTCTATGGAGTAAGAAATAAATTTGATAGCTTGGCAAAAATGGTAGCTTGACAAAAGTGGTAGAGAAAACATTAATCTCTCCTACCATGACAAACATGGCCACTAAAACTTGCAACATTGTTTGTAGGAAATGAAAATTATGTTTCTTTTTTCCAAACATGTATATAAGTATATTACAGTTTAATGAATATGTTTTATTATTATCATATATGGTTTCATACTTTAACAAAACATTCGCCAAGACTTCACAATGTTTTATTATTCAGTGAAAGATTTTCCAAGATCTTACAAGATTTTATAATTCAGTGAAAGATTCGTCATGACTTTACAAGATAGTATAATCTGGTGAGATATTCGCCAAAAAAAATATATATATATATATATATATACATATTATATTAGTGATAAAATCGCCTCCCATTTTTCCTATGTATCATGGGGATTCGCCCATTTCTTATACATATAAATTTAGGGTGGTTCTTAAAATTTTCCCTGGCATATATGGTGGTAAACTGAGTTGATTGGCATTATCACCCACCCTTTTCACTATCTCAAAGGGGTCATACCTTAGAGCCTTGATTTTATTACCAGGCCCCTGCAACCTCTCCTTGTTCAATTGTATCCATACTCTGTCTCCCACCTTGAATGATTTCTCTATTTTGTGTTAATCATGCCTCGCCTTATACTTCTCTTGTGAATTCTGAAATGTTTCTTGTACCTGTAGATGGATATGCTTGATCTTATCTATAACTTTTTCATCCCTCAAAGCTTCTCATGTAAGGTCTTCCCTCACTCCTCCATGTTGCCCATATGCAATATCCAAATGTGAATGTGGCAAATAAACAAGTCTCAAATGGGGACTTTCCTATAGAAGTGTGGATTTCTTTGTCATAATAATGTTGTATATATACCATATTTTCATCCCAGGTCTTCAGATGCTTCTGGTTGTATCCCCTCAGAAGCTGCACCAAAGTCTTGTTGACTACTTCTGTCTACCCATATGTCTATGGATGGAATGTTATAGATCTCTTCAACTTTGTGTCCATCTTCTCCCATAATGAAGTCTAGAATGCACTGAGAAATATTCTATCCCTGTTTGAAATGATGCTCCTTGGTATCCAAAAATGCACCCAGACCTGTCCAAAGAACAAGTTTGTTACTTCTTGTTCAATAATGGTCTTTTTAAAGTGCATTAGAACACAGATCTTGATGAACCTGTCAACTACCACGAACAGGTAGTCATGTCCCTTCCTAGTTGTCAGTAAACCTCCCACAAAGTCCATGGAAATGTTTTTCCAAGGACGAGTAGGTACATGTAAGGGATGATATAGACCATGTTTCCTATTTCTAGGATTGCTGGTACAACAAAGCATGCATCCTCTTATGAGCCTAGCTACCTGTTCTTGCATCTTGAGCCAGTACACATACCTCTACAAGTTAGCCACTGTCTTCCCTACACCAAAGTGCCCTGCAACCTTGGAGGTGTGAGCCTCTCTAATCAGTTGCAAACGCTCACTTATAGGAACACATAACTTATCCAACCTGCAGAGTAACCCATCATGGAGATGGCAGTCAACTGTGCTATCATCACCATGCACATGACATTGAGTCTGCAACTGCTGATACACCTCCTTGAAGTCCTCATTTTCTGCATATGTCTCTCTGTATGCATCATGGGTGAATGGCGACATGTGCATAAGAGTCCCCGAAGTTGTAATGTTTGATGTGGGTGGCCTTGAAAGCATGTCAGCCAACTTGTTTGTGCTTCCCTTCTTATACTTGATGAGTAAATGAAAATGATGTAAAAACCCCATCCACTTGTAATGCATGGTCTGTTGTAGCTTACTTTGGGTCTGCAAGTACTATAATAGTTGGTGATCTGTGTGGATTATTTTCTCCTTTCCCATCAGATAGTGCTTCCACTTGTTCACAACTTGCACCATGGCATAGAGCTCATTATCGTAGGTAGGGTAGTTAAGAACTGCCCCATGAAATAGTTTAGAATGGTATCAAACGAGCCTTTCTCCTTGCATCAATACAACTCCCATAACACACCCACTCGCATCTGTCTCCACTTCAAAGGGTTGCTGCAAGTTTGGTAATGCCAGAATTGGTGCTTGACTAATATTTTTCTTTAGCTCCTTGAAAGCCTTCTGCTGACCTTTTCCCCACTAGAAACTCTTGCCACTTATTGTTATGGCGTGGAGTGGTGATACTACCGCTAAAAATGAAGCTATGAATTTACTTAGGTATTGTGTTGCCCCATAAAGTTCCTAACATCAGAAACATCAGTAGGCACCGAAAATTTCGTGATGGCCTCCATCTTGGAAGGATCTATCTTCAACTTTCCTCCACCCATCACATAGCCCAGCCCAGATACACCAAATATTGTTGCCCAAACTCACACTTCTTGAGATTTGCTAGCAGCTGGTGTTTCTTCAATGTTTCCAACACCTGCATCAAATGTGAAATATACTCCTCCCAGGTAGCACTATATACTAGTATATCATCCAGATAAACAATAACAAATGAATCTATGAAAGGGTGCAATATATCATTCATTAATCTCATAAACATAGCTAGTGCATTACATAGGCCAAATGACATAACCAACCACTCATACAAACGTTGCTTGGTTTTGAAGGTGACTTCCATGTGTCTTCTTCTTTGACTCGAACCTGGTGATATCCGGACTTCAAGTCCAGCTTGGTGAAATATTTTGTTTGTTGCAACTGATCTAGCAAATCATTTATCCTAGGTAGGGGGTATTTGTTCTTGAGTGTGATTTTATTCAACACCCTATAATCTATACACATCCGCCAAGTCCCATCCTTCTTTGGCACAATGAATGATGGTGAACCACATGGTGATGTACCTGACACCTTGTTCCAGCTACTGCTGCAACTGTTTCTTCACCTCACTTGCTTCTATAATAGATTGTTTGTACATTCCAATATTTTGCAATGGGGAGTCTGGCAATAGTTGGATCTCATGCTCCACTTCTCTCTTAGATGGCAACCCTTTAGGATTTCGAAACACATCCTTGTATGCCTGTAACAAGTCCTCCAATTTTTGTTTATGTTTCATAGTACACCCCTCTAGGGATGCCTTGCCTCTTATTGAATCCTCTTTAGACTAATTTTCTCTTAAAAACAACAAAACATACTTATTGTTGGATCTAATCAATTTCTTGGCTTGGTTGGCACTTACTAGCGAGATTTTCGACTTGTCTTTCTACGTCTTGATGATGAATGATTTTCCATCCTTGATGAGCCAGTACTAGTTAGCTATCCTCATGAATAGTGCATCACACATGTACATGTATGGACTCCCAAACACGAATCCACATACATCAAGGGGAACCACATCCATATCTACTTCATCAATAAAACTAGTACTGATAGAAAATCTAATTTTGCATTGTTTTGTTACCTTCAATTTTGCATCTTTATTTTCCCATCCCAGTGGATATGGGTTTGGATGATCATGAACTTCCAGCCCAAGCTTCTTGATAAGCTCTATTGCAATGAGATTCGCCTGCGATCCTGAGTCAAACATAGCATCAATTTGTCTTCTTGACTTGTATCTTTGTATGGAAGGGTTTGGTCATTTCTTTCTCTTACTGTTGTTGAAGGCTACTCAGATTCACCTCCTTCTACATTGATGTACATATGATCTTGTCATCCACGTCCAAGCTGATTTCTACTTGGTTTCTCTAATTAGTGGCCATAAAATTCTTTTTCTTATTATCTTTCTTCTTGTTCTTCAGGTTTAGTTCTAGATGCAACTTCCAACACTTCTCCTCTATATGGCCATCAATGTTGCAGTGGTTTCTAGGATCTTTGCACTAGTGTGTTGTGGATGTCATCTTTTTATATTTTCCCCCTGTTTGCTTCTTCTTCCCCTCCTGTTACAGACCCATTTGGACACATCACTCCCATCATTTAGATCAGTACCATTATGGCACATCAACCCCTAATTCAGTTGCTACATGCCCTAGACAAGTCACCACTTTGAATGCCTCCTTCCCTGAGAGTTTCTTGGCCTGAATCCCTCTAGAAAAGCCTCCTTGAGGGACCAACACAACCTTGGACAAGGGTAAGTGTGCTTCAGTGCAAGTAGGCCCATGTCAGGGTGCTCTGTAGAGCACCTAGGCCCACTTTGACCTGCGTTAGGCAATATTGAGCGAAATTCACATAGGGTTCTGTTAATATTCTTATCTTCGAGAGCCATCTAGAATATTCCCACACTTATCATCTCCTATGAGCTTGAAATTGGATAGGGAATGAGTTAAGTAACCTCCTATCCTCTCATCGCTTCCTCCATGGAAACTAACTCTAAGTTTGGAAGGCCATTCAATACCCTCATTTATGACCAAACCTCCTTCGTTTTCCTATAAATTGAGCACTCATCTAGGTGACCAGGGACTGGACTTTGAGAATTTGTAAGGAGATATTGTAGGTGTGAATATTGAGATTATAAGCAAGTGTTGTTATGCTGCCGGAGTGCTGTGATGTTGGTTGGAACCCAAGCTAGAAGAGTGACAATGGATCGGACTTCATGGTTGTATTTCTTCCTTCTACTTAATAAAGTTGTTTACACCTTTTTCCATATGATTATCTTGATATATGATGTTTATATGTGTGAATGTATTTGATTCCATTTACTTATAGTCGATAGATCTCTTGCTTTGATTGGTTATTTGTCTTCTGTTTATGCTTGCAGGTACTTTTTGAGCAAGTTAAGTTCAAGGAGCGATGGGAGTGATACAAAGGAGACAAAAGGAAAGCAAAAGAACAAGTAGGTCCTTTGATTCCCTTTCTCTTATTTATCGTCTATAGAAAAAGGATAAGTGCTTTAAATCTGTTGTTCTAGGTATAGCTACCTACCTAGGGAATTAGTATTTATCCGTAGATGAAAAATTCCTCATAACACCTCCTTAGAATCTTCTTGTTGCTCCTTCTACTTCGATCCACTTAATTGCACTCTTTTTAGGCCTATGTTCCCTAGGTACTTTGTATGTACAAAATCCTTGTTCACTGATTTGGGCTTGAACAACATCACTTGCTCATGTAGATGGCGATGCAAACCCCCCAAATACTTGAGGAGTACATTTGTGTTCTTCAGAGAGATACCCAACATTATAGTCATCTTTCTGAATTATGTGGTGTACTTCTACACGCTTTGGCCCAAATGTTTCCTGAAGTAATGCCAATGGATCCACTGGTCCTCCACGTACCCAATGGGATAAAACTGTGACTTAATGAGGCTTTTGAAATTGTCCCACTTAGTCACTGAAGGTTCTCCCTCCAACCTCAGGGTTTCGGTGTGTCTCTCCCACTAAGTCAATGCATGGCCCTCAAATTTCAGCCGCGCAAATGAGATCTTTTGCCCTTCCTCGGTCTGATGAACACTGAAATAAACTTCCAATTGCTGCAACCAATGGTTCAAATTCAGAACGTTGATCTCGTCGTGGTATGACTTGATGTCAAATTTTTCTTCAATTTTGAACAGAGATTGATTCACGACACTCGAACTGGGTTGATCTTTTACGAGTTCTTTCTTTGGTTGGTTCTATGTGTCTTCCCCGTCTCCTACTCCCCCTTCTAATTTGTCTTGTGCATTTGAACCCCCATCTTATTGCTTAGGGTCACCATAAGGAGGTTTACATTGCGGTTTATATCCGTGACTTGTTGTTCAAGCTGTGAAAACCTCACCTCTACAGGATCACAAGGATCGTTTATAGATTCTTAACCCATGATTAGCGTTTTATGATTTTTAGCCCGCCGATCTACATCATTGCAATCTCCACAAAATACCCAAAGAAACATGCTCTGATACCAAATGATCCATAAATTGTCGTGGATATTCCACTAGACAGTTCGTCATAATAGATCTAATAATATATTAAAACACTGAAATTTCTACACTATCACAATTTATTAAACTTTAAGATCTGCGGAATTAACTATAATTAGAGCATGCATGCGAATGAAAATTATGTAGAAAAATAGAGAACGAAAAAATAAGCACACCCACACACAAGACACAAGATATGCTTTCTGGGAAACCCTTTCGGGAGCAAACCCAACTGGAAGGTGAGGCCACTTTGCTCTCTTTCTCTATTTGAAAATATGGTTGCAGGTACAAAGAAGTAATCTTTGTGGTATGTGGGCTGCTACAGTGCACATATCCTCTTTGTGTGCTCTACCTCCTATCTCTCATGGCTATCTTTGTTTAGTTATGGAACAAAATGCTCTCGAAAGAATGGAATGCCTCTTCCTCCTAGTGGCCCGGTTATAACACAACCCAATAGCCTACTAGTGGTTAAGTTTGACTACATCAACTCTTAACTAGAGTTAAAAAATAGACCCTTCTAGAGTCTTTTACATCACAAACATATGGCTAGCCCCTTTTCCATGAATAATGGGGGTTGACGCGGCATCCTCCCGAACTATAGGTGTGAAAACAGGAAGGTCAACTTCTCAGTGGCATAACTTTTGCATACAGACTCTGATTGACACGCTTCTTGCACCGTTGGAAAGGTCTCTCTGTGTAGAATAACAAGAAAATGTGTTGTACTAGGGCGGCAAAGTTTTACCCCCAAAAAATGTCGTTTGATGCCTCAAAACACTCCCAGAAGGTTTAAGCCCCATGTTTCGCCAAACTAGATCCCACTGGTAAAAACGGTCCCATGAACTGATTCCTCCACTTTTTTCACCCCAAATGCATCGTGATGGATGAAAAACAATATAATGATATAAATTGGATCAAACAGCTATGGAAAGATTCTATGGTTGAGGTATATGAATCGATCATGAAAAGCAATGTATGTGAAGTGGTGCCTAAACCCAAGGATAAGTCTGTGGTCACTTCAAAATGGATCTACAATATTAAACATGGAACTGATAGAAATGCAGAGAAATATAAGGCAAGTTTAGTGACTCATGGATTTTCTCAAAAGGAAGGAGTTGACTATGATGAGATATTTGCATCGGTTGCCTCACACACAACTATACGATCCATAGTTGCTCTTGCTGCAAATCAAGAATGGTTCCTGTATCAAATGGATGTCAAGACCACATTCTTAAATGGTTCACTTAAGAAGGAAGTCTACTTGGAACAACCTTAAGGTTTTGAAGAGAAAGATAGAAGGACACATGTATGCAGGTTGAAGAAAGCCCTCTATGGGTTAAAGCAAGCCCCTAGGGATTGGCATGAGATTATAGCTATCTCATGAATCTGGGATTTACAAGGAGCTACAATGATCTTATTTTGGTCTTATAAGTTGATGAACTATTTCTGACTGGTGTAGACCCTCTCATTTATCAATGTAAGAGGGTGTTGACTTCTAAATTCGAGATGAATGACCTATGATTGATGTACTACTTCCTAGGCTTGGGGGTGTGGCAAAAGCTAGGTGAGATTTTCCTTTCTCAAGGAAAATATATTGTGAAGCTGTTAGAGAGATGTGACATGGTGGAATGCAAGTCAGTGATCACAAATAGAACTGAATTTCAAAAGGTTATGTGGAGATGTTCCAGATTTAGCAAATCCTTCTGAATATAAACAACTTGTGGGAACTTTGATGTTCTTGGTGAACACGTGACTAGACATATGGTTTGTTATTAATACATTGAGTCAATTTATGGTTGAGCCTCATCATGTACATTGGGTCATTGCCAAGAATCTTCTGAGATATATTCATGGTATTATCAACCATGGATTGAAGTACACTATCGAGGATGAGACTACATGAATATACTAATGTCAACCGGGCTAGTAGTATGGTGGATAGAAAAATCACATTTGGGTGCTGCTTCTCTTTGGGGCCCGCTTCAATTTCTTGGATGAGTCAGAAACAAAAGTCTGTTGCACTAAGCACCGCTAAGGTTGAGCATATTGTTGCTAGTATGTCTTGTGAAGCCATTTGGTTGAGGAAACTCTTTAGTGAGCTATTTGAGCATGTGTTAGATACCACTGTCATTTATTGTGATAATCAAAGTGGGATTCGCTTTTCAGAATATATTGTATTCCACAATAGGACCAAACATATTGATATCAGGTACCAGTTTATCTAGGATATAGTACACCAGGGAGCAATAAGGCTCCATCACATCAGGACGAATGAACATGTTGCTAACATCCTCACAAAGCCTTTGGGGAAGGTCAAGTTCTTAGCCTTCAGAGAGAGACTTAGAGTCATGGAAAGACCTTCCCATGAGGGTCCGAGTTGAACATTGAGCTCTAAGAGCTCCTAGGGGATAGGGTACTTGGAGTTATATGAGCACAGAGTGAGTGGTTCACCTTCCCCTATGGAGTACATACCATGACATGTTTGAGGATAGGGTGAGTGGTTCACCTTCCCCTATGAAGTACATTATATGAGAACAGGGTGAGTGGTTCACCTTCTCTTATGGATACCCCAACATACATCCTACCCTTGCAGTTTGAGACTTTTTGGAAGTACCTCTCATATGGCCAATGAGTTGGGAAAAGCGGTTAAGGTTAATTAGTACTACCAACTAACACTTCAGGTACTACTGTATTCCCTATAACTAGGATGCATGATGTTCAACACTTGATCACTAAGTATCAAGCCTATTAGGGGTTCTACCCCTGAACATGAGGACTTTCCTCTATCATTTTTGTTGAGGGTGGCAGGGTCTTGTGACCCACCCTCTTTTGATCCTCTCTTATTGAACTATGATATAAATCTTCAACAAAGACGAGACAAGTTGCATAAATGGTACATTATGGTTATGATGGCATAACAGTGGATGGATGTTGTCAAGTAGAATTACTCCCTAGTTGAGAGGGAGTGTTAAAGAGTGCAACTAGGGGCTAATTCCCCCTCTTGGAAGCCCCTCCTCTAATGGCTTATTTCTTCTATAGATCACCCTTGATGACATCTTCCTTCACCTTGAAAATCAAAAAAATTTCACACCTACAAATGGAACTTTTTCAAGTCGGCTCACATTGGCGAAGAGACATTACCCTTAACCCCCATGTTTACTCATATAAATACACCTAAAGGGCTCCTCGTTTTGCAATCTCATCACATTACAAATAATCTCTCTTCTGATTGGTTCATATTCTTTTTGAGGTAGCTTGTCCACACGTGCGAAGACTCTTTCTAGGCATCATTGACTATTGCATTAACCTCTTCGTTTAGCACCTTTGACCAACGTTGACCAAGGAGATTCTAACTCTATTTGACTACGATCTTGACTAGGAATATTCAATTTGGGCAGGCCGAATCTATTATCACACACATCAAAGATTTTTTAGTAGGTTGACTAGTGTTGACCACAAACTATTGACTGAAGTTTAACTAATTTTCTTCATTGTTTTGGGTTGACAAACTTGTTTTAGAGGCCAAGTTTCTTGCTACTTTGACTGAGTTCTTTGGAGACTATTTGACTATTTTTTTACCACCATTGACTTGATTGGTTAAAGCACAATGACTATTATTATCTACTTCAAGATTGAAAAAATTGAACAAGATTATCTTTGATCAATCTTGGCTTCTTGTTCATCATTTGGCATTGGATATTGGTTGGTCATCTTTGTTGGATAAGTCAAAGTCTTGACTTTGACCTCATCATCATTATACTACATTGGATCTTCTCTCTTTGTTGAAAATTTGATATTGATCAATAAGAAGGATTGGCTGGGTTTTCCCCCTTGTGGGCTTTTGTCCTGGCATTAGCTATATCTTTGTGTTCATTGTCTTGGCTTGTCTTCTTGTGCATATTGTTGATGATTTTATATCTACAATTACTATTGATGGTAAATGCTAAGTGATTTCTATTGGACACATGAAGTAGAATTGTTATTGGGCTAATAAGACATTGAAGTAATTGTTACAAGCATAGAACATTCCATAAAAATTAACAAGCATCCTTGAATAATTATTGCTAACTCACACTTGCTTGTTACATATAAAGCACATCACCTAAGAGCCTAAAGAGACGGAAAAAGTCTTAGCAACTCTCTATACCGTGGAGTTATGTTCTTTCGTTCTAATGCTTTCAAAAACAACCTTTCAGCATTTGCAACACTATCCATTTTATTGGTGAAGAAATATTTATGTTCACGTCCTCTAGCTGTAGTTTTACTTTTCTGATTGATTGAGTGCCTCTCATGAATGGTTAACCAAGTAGCTTATCAATATCATTGTATCACAACACCACAAATGAATTACTGCAATTGCAAAATGTTTGGTTTTATTTGTACTCCATGAATACTGGAAACGAATTTGCACAAAAAGAGAACTAGAAAGGCAGACCAGCTTGCAAATGCAATCCTTCCCCCTCTAAATGTTGTGAGGATTTTAATAGCATGTAGAAGAGTGCATTATCATCAATTGAGATATTAGTAAGGTTCCTTCCATTTGTTTGGATAACTTTCTCAAGTGGCAAGGCACCCAATTCTACTACAAGCATAACAACCCTAGAAGATAACATGAAACTTAAAACTGTTACAAACATAACAACTCTCAAAAATAACTAAAATATAAGATACATCACTGAACAATGGCCACCTGACAAGGATGGATGTTGCATCAGAAGATGCTTTCTAGAAGCATTTCTATGTTCCCAGTCCCAAAAGCATCTAGCATAGATATGTACAAAAAGGAGTCAGCACATTGGAACCTTTTGCTTGGCATTTTGTTTGTTGACTTGTTGACAAACAAATTTATATAAGTATGATAAATGCTGAAAATAAAAAAGATATAATAATTACCATTACAGAGAGATGTTTGCTTTGAAACAAAATGACCATGGAAACTTTCCTTGCCAAAATATTATTGCGCAAATATACTATTTACCATCTTTCTATTTAGGCAGTCCAAAATTTCAGTTGGCTAAGAATTTTGACGTTTATTGCCTCCTGCTCCATAAAAGCTTTAAACCACCGCTCCTACCAGAGCCTTCAACATCTCAAACTCAAATTCATCCTCATCGGTAGAAGAAGAAGATGAAGGCTGCTCAGCTTTTCGACTTCCACCAAAATATTTCCCCAAATCTACAATTTCTTCGTGTTTTTTCCAGTCAGAACTATAAAGTAAATCCTTCAGTCTTAGGGGCATCAGCTAGCTGTTTTTATCGCAACCCATCACTTCTAAAGCAATGAGCATCTTAAGTTGAGCATTACCGATAAGCTTAAGATACTGTTAGTTTGACAATGAATTTGGGTAAATGTAGTTAAACAGTTTTTGTAACGAGTAATTTAGTTATGTAACAGTAGTTATTCACATGAATATATTGAATGCTCATGTAGAGGAATACACATTCTTGAATAAAAGCAGATACAAATTCAGTTTCATATTTCTTGGTCTTCTCCCATTTTTCTTGCTATTCTTTCTTCAATCTCTGCTATTATTTCAGCAAGTGGTATCAGAGCCGTGAGTCAAAAAACCTGTGCGTGTGGCTGTATCAGCGTGAGAGGTGCTGCGTGTATCCAAAACCCCGTGTGGCTGTATCAGCGTGAGAGGTGCTGCATGTATCCAAAACCCTGCGTGAAGGAGAACGTGAGGATGTCCAGTGAAGGAGACGTGAGGCTGTGGTGAAGCGTGAGGGAGATGGTTGCTGTGCGTGAGGGAGATTGCTGCTGTGCGTGAGGGAAATTGTTGTGTGTGGCTGTATCAGCGTGAGGCGTTTGTGAGACGTGAGGCTGTCCAGTGACCAAAACCCTGCGTTATCTGCCTGTTGGCCTGCATAAAGTTGCAGAGGATTTGTGACAGAGCGTGAAATCCGGGTATTGATCGGAGTTTCCAGACTTGTTTTGTTTTCCAGCAGAATTTTTTTTTTTAAAGTTTGAAATCAATCCAAGTTGTGGTTTTTATAAAATATTGAAAAAAAAAGGAAGGGTTTGCAGAAATTTTTTAAAAGAACAGCAGATTGAAAAGGTTGTTCAGAAATTTTTTTAAGACAGCAGTATTGTAGAACAACAGATTGAAAAGGTTGAAATTTTTTTAAGACAGCAGTATTGTAGAACAGTAGATTGAAAAGGTTGAAATTTTTTTTAAGACAGCAGTATTGTAGAACAGCAGATTGAAAAGGTTGTTCAGAATTTTTTTTTTAAGACAGCAGAGATTGAAAAGGGTGTTGTTTTTACAAATATTGTAGAAGAAAAAGTTTGCAAGAGATTTGCAAGAATGTTTTGAAACTAGAAAAACAAAAGGGTTTGCAAGAAACAAAGGATTTGAAACTTGTCTTTCTGTTTGAATTGGGGAGGTTATTTTTTTTCTTAGAAAGAATGAAACCCTAGGAAGGAGGAAAAATGGCCAAGATGTCGAATGCAAGATTCGAGGTGGAGAAATTCACCGGAAAGAGCAATTTTGCTCTTTGGAAACTGAAGGTTAAGGATCTGCTTGTGCAACAAGGGTTGCACAAGGCATTGGATGGGGTTACTAAGAAACCTACAACCATGACTACTTCAGACTGGGAGGACTTGGATTCCCGAGCTCTCAGTACCATCCAGTTATGTCTAGCGGATGAAGTTCTCTTCAGCATCGTTGAAGAGACTACGGCGTCAGGTTTGTGGGAAAGACTTGAAAACCTTTATATGACAAAATCATTAACCAAAAGAATTTATCTGAAACGACAATTATACAGTCTTCGAATGAAAGAAGGTTCAAGCGTTGCAGAACATTTGAATGTTTTTAATACACTAATTTGTCAATTAACAGATATGGAAGTCAAAATACAAGAAGAAGATAAAGCCATAACCTTGCTGTGTTCTCTGCCTGAATCATGGGATCACTTCGAACCTCAATCAGCTTCAGCTCTGCTGATTCTTTGAAGTTTGAATCAGTCGTGGGAGCTCTTCTGCCTGAAGAAGTACGAAGGAAATCCAGCACTGATACAACTGCGTCAGAAGCCATGGTCGCTAGAGGACGCTCAAAGGAAAGAGGAGACAAACCAAGGGGGTCTTCCAGGTCGAAATCGAAGGGCAAGAAGTGTAAGGCAAAATGTTGGAACTGTGGTAAGGTTGGACACTTGAAGAAGGACTGTTGGAAACGGAAGGAATCCGAAAACCTGAAGAACGAAGCGAATCAGGCTGATTCAGGTATGGTAGACGAAGTTTTATCTGCTGAAGATTTGTGTATGATAGATGAAACTTCACCTGAATGTAATGTCTCTCAGAGTTTTGATAGCTGGCTGTTAGACTCTGGTGCTTCGCATCATGTGTGCCCACATAGAAACTGGTTTACTTCGTATGAAAATGTAAACGGTAGTTCTGTGTTTATGGGTAACAATATGTCATGTCAGAGTGTTGGGATGGGAGATATCAGGATTAAGATGTATGATAACACAGTTAGGACATTAACTAGTGTTAGACATGTACCTGATTTGAAGAAAAAATTAATCTCTTTGGGAGTGTTGGATTCAGATGGTTATAAGTTTACAGGTCAGGATGGCGTCTTGAAGGTCTTCAAAGGTGCTCTTATGGTTATGAAGGCAGAAAAGGTCCAAAATATTTACAGGTTAAAAGGAAGTACTCAGGTCGGTGAAGCAGCAGTTGCGTCAGAAAAGGAGGAAGCAGGTACTCGTCTGTGGCATCAGCGTTTGGGTCATATGAGCGAGAAAGGTCTTCACATACTGATGAAACGTAAATCTCTTCCTGGTCTGAAATCCTTGAATTTAGATTTCTGTAAACATTGTGTGTATGGGAAACAGTGTAAACAGAGATTTAAAGTTGGCAATCATAATAGTAAAGATGTTTTAGACTACATTCATTCTGATCTGTGGGGGCCTTCCCCTGTTATGTCATATGGAGGTGCATTGTATTTTTTAGCGTTCATTGATGATTACTCTCGTAGAGTTTGGGTCTATATGCTAAAAAGGAAAGCTGATGTATTCAATGTCTTTAAACAATTTAAAGTAATGGTAGAGAAAAGAACAGGCAAATCTATTAAATGTCTAAGAACTGACAATGGTGGTGAGTTCACTTCTGTTGAGTTTGAACAATACTGTAAGGATGAGGGCATTGTTAGACACAAAATTGCTGTTTATACTCCTCAGCAAAATGGTGTTGCTGAGAATATGAATCGGACTCTTATGGAAAGAGCCAGAAGCATGATCAGCAATGCTAACTTGCAAAAGGAGTTGTGGGCAGAAGCAGTATCTACTGCTTGTTATTTAGTTAACAGATCACCTTCAGTAGCGATTGATTGTAAAATTCCTGAAGAAGTTTGGAGAAGTCAGTCTTGTGACTATTCTCATTTGAGGATATTTGGCTGTGATGCTTATTCTCTTATTCCGAAAAATCAGCGTCGAAAATTAGATCCAAAGTCGAAATGTTATGTCTTTGTTGGGTATGACTATGCAGTGAAAGGATATAGGTTGTGGGATCCTACATTGCGGAAGATAGTCATTAGTAGAGATGTAACATTTGATGAATCCTCTTTGTTAAAATCAAATGTTGAAAGAATGGAACAGGAACAGGTATCGCCGAGTCAACGAGTTCAGTTGGAGGCTAGATCTTTCGGTGACAGTCGAAAGGAAGGAGAGACTTCTAGAGACAAAGGTGTTGAAGACACAAAGGAAGCCGTTGAAGCTTCTGAACCAGTGCAAGTTTCTGAACCAGTTCAACAACCAGTCACTCTGAGAAGGTCTACAAGGGAAAGGAAAACTCCCAAAAGGTTTGAAGATTCTGCTTCATCTTTTGCTTTGGTTACTGAAGATGGGGAACCGTCTTGTTATCAGGAAGCGATAGATGATGCAGATAGCGAGAAATGGAAAAAGGATATGGAAGAAGAAATGGACTCCTTAGCCAAGAAAAATACCTGGGATCTTGTAGAGCTTCCTGAAGGGAGAAGTGTTGTTGGATGTAAATGGGTCTTCAAGCTGAAACGGAAAGTTGATGGTAGTATCGAAAGATATAAGGCGAGACTGGTAGCAAAAGGGTATTCTCAGGCTGAAGGTATAGACTTTCATGAGATTTTTTCTCCAGTTGTAAAACTTGTTTCTATACGTACTGTGTTGGCACTAACTGCGTTGCTTAATCTTGAGTTAGAACAGTTAGATGTTAAAACAACTTTTCTACATAGTGATTTGAACGAAGAGATATATATGGAACAACCAGAAGGTTTTGTACGAGGTCGCAACAGAAGATTAGTTTGCAAGCTCAGGAAATCATTGTATGGTCTGAGGCAGTCTCCCAGACAATGGTACAAGAAGTTCGATTCCTTCATGGTGAGCCAGAACTTTATAAGAAGTGAGTATGATCATTGTGTGTACTTCAAAATTTTCAATGGCATATTCATTATCTTAGCTTTGTATGTTGACGATATGCTTATTGCAAGCAAAAGCATGGAAGAGATCAACAGGTTAAAGGCTCAACTCTCTAGGGCGTTTGATATGAAGGATCTTGGAGCAGCAAAACATATCTTGGGCATGGAGATACACAGAGACAGGAAAAATGGTAAGCTTTGGTTATCACAGCAGAAGTATGTGGAGAAGGTACTTGAAAAGTTCTCTATGAATAATGTGAAACCTGTTAATGTTCCCCTAGCTTCCCATTTTAAGCTTTCTTCGGTTTTGAGTCCTAGAGCTGATGAAGAAAAGCAGTATATGTCTCATGTACCATATGCAAATGCGGTAGGCAACTTAATGTATGCGATGGTATCTACAAGACCTGACATTTCACATGCAGTTGGAGTTGTCAGCAGGTTCATGGAAAATCCAGGTAAAGAACATTGGCAAGCAGTGAAATGGGTGCTTCGATATCTAAGAGGCACAAGAGATCATTGCATCATCTTTAATGGTAGTGAAGGATCAGTCTGCGGATATGTAGATGCTGACTATGCAGGTGATTTGGACAAAAGAAGATCTACTACAGGTTACGTCTTTACTCTTGCAGGTGGAGCAATTAGTTGGATGTCAAAGCTTCAAGACACGGTTGCATTGTCCACTACCGAAGCTGAATATATAGCTGTTTCAGATGCCAGTAAAGAAGCAATCTGGTTAAAGGGTTTGCTCGATGAAATTGGAAGAACGCAGGAGAAAGTGAGTGTACTTTGTGACAGTCAAAGTGCTATTCACTTGGCCACAAACCCTGCCTATCACAGCAAAACCAAGCACATTGATGTGAGATATCATTTTCTGAGACATGTGATCGATGGTGGAAAAGTAGCTCTTAAAAAGGTCCATACACGAGAAAATTGTGCAGACATATTCACAAAGCCAGTTACAGTAGAGAAGTTGCGGTGGTGTTTAGCTTCTCTTGGCTTGCAGGAGAGATGATGAATGGGAAAATTGTTGTCAAGGTGGAGTTTGTTAGTTTGACAACGAATTTGGGTAAATGTAGTTAAACAGTTTTTGTAACGAGTAATTTAGTTATGTAACGGTAGTTATTCACATGAATATATCGAATGCTCATGTAGAGGAATACACATTCTTGAATAAAAGCAGATACAAATTCAGTTTCATATTTCTTGGTCTTCTCCCATTTTTCTTGCTATTCTTTCTTTAATCTCTGCTATTATTTCAGCAGATACGAGTGTAAATGCTTTCCATCTCATGGTGTTGATGGAAATAGTATCCTCATCAGCTTCATTTTCATACTTTTGGGTTCAGATTCTTTCATATTGTCAATTACTTGTTTAAAAGTAATCAACCTCTTTTCCCATCCTTTCAGACAATCAGGCGATATCTTTATGGTTGACCTTATTGCCTCAGCTGGTGGCTCAATGCTTTCCCAGCCCCTTAACATACTTCTGTTTAAACAAACAGGTGAAATCTGTTCGGCAGTTGACTCCATTGCCTTATCTGTCCAGCTGATGCTTTCCCTGTCCCCTAAATTATCTGTAGATGACGTTCTTGGTGGTTCTGATGGAACGAAACTTTCAATCACCACTGGAAAAATAGATAACAGGAAATCTTCATCCTCAACACAGTTGGAAGTTTTTGGACTGGAGCATCAAATTTACTGCCTCGTCATCAAATCTTAAAATACACCCTAATTTGATCATTTCACATAATCCCGCAACAAGATCCGGGTGCTCTGACAACAGGCCAGCGGAAATCACCTCTGCAAAATCAGTTGCCAAGGACATATTTGCCATCAGATTGCGTGGATCATGACTTTGTATCAAAATTCGTTGCTTTTCTCTTTCCCAAATTTCCATACAAGTTTTTCTTGCTTCAATCTTCATTGCTAGACCATTTTCTGTTGGTAGTGAAAGTGAATACTTGGCTGTCAAAGGTTTGGTAGATTCATAGGCAATAGACTCAACAAAAGTACTCACAATTTGATGTCCTTTATTGGGTGACAATTTGAATGAGGGGTGTGCGAGATATGCGAGAACAATTCTGTATAGTCCTTTTCTGACCATTCCCCCTCCTGCTGGAATCCTCCACAAAGAGAAGTTATTCGGAACAGATATCTCAACTTTTTGTGTTGAATGGGATATATTCCGAGCTCCAAGATGGATATAAATATAGAATAATGAATCCAATGGTATCTCAAGATCAGAAAGGTTAGGATGCCATGCAAATGCTGGCCTCGTAGAAGCTCTCATGAACATTTCTTCCAACAGCAAATCATCAGGAATGAAGGTTTCATTTGGAGCACTCAGCTGGATATCCCCAGTGCTTGTGTAAGTTGGCAATCTAAGACATCCTCTGCGAAGACATTGCTTTATTTTCTGAGATGAATGGGCCCAGTGTTTTAAGATTTTTCTCCAAACTAAGCAACACTCTGCTGCAGACACCTCGTGATTACGGGATACCGAATCTAGCCATAGACTGCAATAATCTTCAATTCTGGGATGCAGAGACACGCCAAGATAACTAGAAAAGAAGGGAAGAAATTATACTTCATACAAGTTTTCCAATATATGTAACCTAGAGTGAAAGAGGCCATCATCATCATGAACTGCACACAGTTTTGAATCCTTCCATTTACCACCAACTCCACCATCAAGCGGAATCAAAATTTTAACAGAGCTAGTGTCTCGAGGCTTCCATTTGAAGTGATGAAGATATTTGTAAAGCCTAGTGATGGCTTGCAATTCCATGTGCATTTGGAGATGTTTGGCAATGACGTCACATCCTTTCCCGAACTCAACAACAACCCCCATCAATTGGAGGCCATGGGGTTTGCTGTAAAACGAAATATCAATGAAGGGAAGGTCATTTAACTGAAAACCAGCGGATTGCCATTCACTATTGAACAGAAATGACATGTTTGGAGATTGGCACCCCCGACATGCTCTTAGCCATTTTCCTTTTGTTATGCTTCTCATGAACACTTCTGGAAGTGTCTCAGTACGGTTTGCTGTCAAATACTGTATCCACTCTAGGAGTAAAAAGACTCTCTTGCTCAAGAGGAGAAGACAATCCAGGCAAATCAACATCTGGGGGACTTAAATGTGGAATATCCACAGCTCCAAGCGCAATTCTGATGAACGATTCAAGATCATATTCCCCTTTCAAACCACCAGCAGAGGAAGGTAGTTTGATGTAAGCACTTGACAGGGCAACTAATTCACGTTCAGCCCATGGCTTGCTGCCCAGTAGTTTAGCCCACTTGCTTATGGATGCCGACACAAGTTTTACTCCAGAACTCATGACTATGTATCCAGAGTCATCAACCACTGGTAAATCTGAGCATAATCTTTGAAAATCTTTGTCGTTGATATAGTAACGGGCATATGAAAAATATAAAAACTGAGTAACAGTGATGACAAACTTCCTGTTCCTGGAAACCTTAGCTTGCTCTAGGAGCTGCTTACTGAAACTTGAAACAGAAAGCTCAGTGATCTGAGGATAGTGATTTAACCATCCCCGTAACTTTGGCCATGGAAAATCCAAATTGCGCATCGCCATTTGAGTGCCATCTGGAATAAATAAATTCACTACACCACCAAACTCCCCAATCCAACTTCCCAACCATGAAATATGTTCCACTTGAGAGGAAAAATATATTCTGCAGCCATTAGATATATCAGATAAACTAGCCCAACCCACTCTGTTGCGACCATTAACATACTTAAAGAGAGGAACATTTCGTATAGAACTTGAAAGCTCTTCCTGTAGAAAGAACAGCAGGAAAATAGAAAAAAAAAACAAAACAGAATGACCAAGAGATACGAAACTGAATTGGATCTGCTTTATTCAAGAATGATACTCCTCTACATGAGCATTCGATATTTTTATGTCACTAACTACCGTTACATAACTAAACATTCGGTATGTAACTGTTTATTTACAATTTACCTAATTCGTTGTCAAAACTAACAAACTCCACCTTGACAACAATTTTCCCATTCATCATCTTTCCTGCAAGCCAAGAGAAGCTAAACACCACCGCAGCTTCTCTACTGTAACCGGCTTTGTGAATATGTCTACACAATTTTTATGGACCTTTTTAAGAGCTACTTTTCCGCCATCGATCACATGTCTAAGAAAATGATACCTTACATCAATGTGCTTGGTTCTGCTGTGATAGGCAGGGTTTGTAGCCAAGTGAATAGCACTTTGACTGTCACAAAGTACATTCACTTTCTCTTGCGTCCTTCCAATCTCATCGCGCAGACCCTTTAACCATATTGCTTCTTTACTGGCATCTGAAGTAGCTATATATTCAGCTTCGGTAGTGGACAACGCAACTGTTTCTTGAAGCTTTGACATCCAACTAATTGCTCCACCTGCAAGAGTAAAGACATAACCTGTAGTAGATCTTCTTTTGTCCAAATCACCTGCATATTCAGCATCTACATATCCGCAGACTGATCCTTCACTACCATTAAAGACGATGCAATGGTCACTTGTGCCTCTTAGATATTGAAGCACCCATTTCACTGCTTGCCAATGTTCTTTACCTGGATTTTCCATGAACCTGCTGACTACTCCAACTGCATGTGAAATGTCAGGTCTTGTAGATACCATCGCATACATTAAGTTGCCTACAGCGTTTGCATATGGTACATGAGACATATACTGCTTTTCTTCATCAGCTCTAGGACTCAAAACTGAAGAAAGCTTAAAATGGGAAGCTAAAGGAACATTAACAGGTTTCACATTATTCATAGAGAACTTTTCAAGTACCTTCTCCACATACTTCTGTTGTGACAACCAAAGCTTACCATTTTTCCTGCCTCTGTGTATCTCCATGCCCAAGATATGTTTTGCTTCTCCAAGAACCTTCATGTCAAACGTCCTAGAGAGTTGAGCCTTTAACCTGTTGATCTCTTCCATGCTTTTGCTTGCAATAAGCATATCGTTAACATACAAAGCTAAGATAATGAATATGCCATTGAAACTTTTGAAGTACACACAATGATCATACTCACTTCTTATAAAGTTCTGGCTCACCATGAAGGAATCAAACTTCTTGTACCATTGTCTGGGAGACTGCCTCAGACCATACAATGACTTCCTGAGCTTGCAAACTAATCTTCTGCTGCGACCTCGTAAAAAACCTTCTGGTTGTTCCATATATATCTCTTCGTTCAAATCACCATGTAGAAAAGTTGTTTTAACATCTAACTGTTCTAACTCAAGATTAAGTAACGCAGTTAGTGCCAACATAGTACGTATAGAAACAAGTTTTACAACTGGAGAAAAAATCTCATGAAAGTCTATACCTTCAACCTGAGAATACCCTTTTGCTACCAGTCACGCCTTATACCTTTCAATACTACCATCAACTTTCCGTTTCAGCTTGAAGACCCATTTACATCCAACAACACTTCTCCCTTCAGGAAGCTCTACAAGATCCCAGGTATTGTTTTTGGTTAAGGAGTCCATTTCTTCTTCCATAGCCATTTTCCATTTCTCGCTATATGTATCATCTACTACTTCCTGATAACAAGAAGGTTCCCCATCTTCAGTAACCAAAGCAACAGATGAAGCAGAATCTTCATACCTTTTGGGAGTTTTCCTTTCCCTTGTAGACCTTCTCAGAGCGACTGGTTGTTGAACTGGTTCAGAAACTTGCACTGGTTCAGAAGCTTCAACGGCTTCCTTTGTGTCTTCAACACCTTTGTCTCCAGAAGTCTCTCCTTCCTTTCGACTGTCACCGAAAGATCTAGCCTCCAACTGAACTCGTTGACTCGGCGATACCTGTTCCTGTTCAATTCTTTCAACATTTGATTTTAACAAAGAGGATTCATCAAATGTTACATCTCTACTAATGACTATCTTCCGCAATGTAGGATCCAACAACCTATATCCTTTCACTACATAGTCATACCCAACAAAGACATAACATTTCGACTTTGGATCTAATTTTGAACGTTGATTTTTCGGAATAAGAGAATAAGCATCACAGCCAAATATCCTCAAATGAGAATAGTCACAAGACTGACCTGTCCAAACTTCTTCAGGAATTTTACAATCAATTGCTACTGAAGGTGATCTGTTAACTAAATAACAAGCAGTAGATACTGCTTCTGCCCACAACTCCTTTTGCAAGTTAGCATTGTTGATCATGCTTCTGGCTCTTTCCATAAGAGTCTGATTCATACGCTCAGCAACACCATTTTGCTGAGGAGTATAAACAGCAGTTTTGTGTCTAACAATGCCCTCATCCTTACAGTATTTTTCAAATTCAACAGAAGTGAACTCACCACCATTGTCAGTTCTTAGACATTTGATAGATTTGCCTGTTCTTTTCTCTACCATTACTTTAAATTGTTTAAAGACATTTAATACATCAGCTTTCCTTTTTAGCATATAGACCCAAACTCTACAAGAGTAATCATCAATGAACATTAAAAAATACAATGCACCTCCATATGACATAACAGGGGAAGGCCCCCACAGATCAGAATGAATGTAGTCTAAAACATCTTTACTATTATGATTGCCAACTTTAAATCTCTGTTTACACTGTTTTCCATACACACAATGTTTACAGAAATCTAAATTCAAGGATTTCAGACCGGGAAGAGATTTACGTTTCATGAGTATGTGAAGACCTTTCTCGCTCATATGACCCAAACGCTGATGCCACAAATGAGTACCTGCTTCTTCCTTTTCTGACGCAACCGCTGCTTCACCGAACTGAGTACTTCCTTTTAACCTGTAAAGATTTCCGACCTTTTCTGCCTTCATAACCATAAGAGCACCTTTGAAGACTTTCAAGACGCCATCCTGACCTGTAAACTTATAACCATCTGAATCCAACACTCCCAAAGAGATTAAATTTTTCTTCAAATAAGGTACATGTCTAACACTAGTTAATGTCCTAACTGTGTTATCATACATCTTAATCCTGATATCTCCCATGCCAACAGTCTAACATGACATATTGTTACCCATAAACACAGAACTACTGTTTACATTTTCATACGAAGTAAACCAATTTCTATGTGGGCACATGTGATGCGAAGCACCAGAGTCTAACAGCCAGCTATCAAAACTCTGAGAGACATTACATTCAGGTGAAGTTTCATCTATCATACACAATTCTTCAACAGATAAAACTTCGTCTACCATACCTGAATTAGCCTGATTCGCTTCGTTCTTTGGGTTTTCGGATTCCTTCCGTTTCCAACAGTCCTTCTTCAAGTGTCCAACTTTACCGCAGTTCCAACATTTTGCCTTACACTTCTTGCCCTTCGATTTCGACCTGGAAGACCCCCTTGGTTTGTCTCCTCTTTCCTTTGAGCGTCCTCTAGCGATCATGGCTTCTGATGCAGCTGTATCAGTGCTGGATTTCCTTTGTACTTCTTCAGACAGAATAGCTCCCACGACTGATTCAAACTTCAAAGAATCAGCAGAGCTGAAGCTGATTGAGGTTACGAAGTGATCCCATGATTCAGGCAGAGAACACAGCAAGGTTATGGCTTTATCCTCTTCCTGTATTTTGACTTCCATATCGGTTTTCAAGTTTTTCCCACAATCCTGACGTCGTAGTCTCTTCAACAATGTTGAAGAGAACTTCATCCGCTAGACATAACCAGATGGTACTGAGAGCTCGGGCATCCAAACCCTCCCAGTCTGAAGTAGTCATGGTTGTAGGTTTCTTAGTTACCCCATCCAATGCCTTGTGCAACCCTTGTTGCACAAGCAGATCCTTAACCTTCAGTTTCCAAAGAGCAAAATTGCTCTTTCCGGTGAATTTCTCCACCTCGAATCTTGCATTCGACATCTTGGCCATTTTTCCTCCTTCCTAGGGTTTCAGTCTTTCTAGGAAAAAAAAATAACTTCCCCAATTCAAACAGAAAAACAAATTTCAAATCCTTTGTTTCCTTTCACCCTTTGTTTTTTTTTTTTTTTTAAATTAAATTTCTGTGAAATTTCTGGGAAAAATAATTCTTGCTTTCCTCCAAATTCAAATTTCTGAGTTTTTGGGAAAAAATAATTCTTGTTTTCCTCCAAATTCAAATTTCTGAGTTTCTGGAAAAATAATTCTTGTATTTCTATGATTTGTTGTCCTCCAAATGCAAATTTCTGAGAAAAAATTCTCAATAAAGAAAAATTTACCCAGTTCCACACGCCAGGCCGCAAGCAGGCTCCTCCTCACGTTGTCACCGCAGAGAAGAAAAAACAGCAATCTGCTGCTGTCACACGCTGATCCAACGCAGGTGGCAAATTCACGCTCTGATCCAAACGCTCTGATCTCAGGCAGATTTACGCATTTTAATACGCAACAATTTGTCTCTTCTGACGCTTCACGCAGGGTTGTGGTCACGCAGGGACAACACCAGCACTGGAACGGCAGCCCTGGAACGATATGAATATCTTGACGCAGAGTACACAACCCTTCATGCCTCGTGAATTTGATTGGAATTAATTCTTCAATCCTCCACGCAGCACGCAGGCGTTTTTCTACTCTGGAATCACGCAGGCTCTGTGCCTACGTTTCTAGAGCCTCTGAGGTCTGATCGCACACAGGTCTTCACGGGACACAGCACGCAGGCGTTTTTCTACTCTGGAATCACGCAGGCTCTGTGCCTACGTTTCTACAGCCTCTGAGGTCTGGTCGCACACAGGTCTTCACGGGACGCAGCATGTAGGCGTTTTTCTACTCTGGAATCACGCAGGCTCTGTGCCTACGTTTCTACAGCCTCTGAGGTCTGGTCGCACACAGATCTTCGCACACAGGTCTTCACGGATCGCTGATACAACCACCAAAGCTCTCATACCACTTGTAGAAAGAACAGCAGGAAAATAGAAAAAAAAAAAAAACAGAATGACCAAGAGATACGAAACTGAATTGGATCTGCTCTATTCAAGAATGATACTCCTCTACATGAGCATTCGATATTTTTATGTCACTAACTACCGTTACATAACTAAACATTCGGTATGTAATTGTTTATTTACAATTTACCTAATTCGTTGTCAAAACTAACACTTCCTCCCAGTGTTCAGCAAGCAAGTGCAGAAGTTGCACGTCTAAATCCTCCCATAGATTTGCAACCCAGCCAGAGGTGCTCTGAATGAAATTGGAGTACCACTGGTAAGGCACATATCCCACTCCTAGGAATTCCAAGCCTCGTGAAAATTTCTCCATGCAAGAATGTACAATGAATAACCTAGTTGACCGCAAAGCACTAGGCCTCTCTACGCCACTTTTTGCTGCAGTGTCTACTATCTCTCTGAAGGCAGGCAGTATTCTGTGAGCTTCTTTAGGCATACAATAAGCATTGTGTGTCTCAGAAAAGATGACTTCTTCTTCCTTCAGCTGAGCCTGAATGGAATACCTAACTAGTCTTATCTCCCTAGAAGAGGGAATATTAACTGGCACGTACTTGAAGAAATTTGCACTGGATATGGGAGGTGCTGACTCATCACAATGCATAAGGGTAATAAAGGCCGAACAAAACGCTGATGGAATGCACTTAAGCATTCCCAGGTTCCACTTATTGTCTAAAATGATGCTCTCCCGAAGAAACAAGTAAGAAATCTGCTTGAATTATAAATGGAAATCCAGTGACCATTTCTGTGGGTAGAAAAGCATAAATACCAGCAGCTACCGTATTTCCAGTTCTTTTGAGGCGTTGTGCCATTGGGAAAGCCACTGTTATTAACCATTTGTTGATGCCTTTCCTCTCCTCTACTCGACTCCGCTCCTGAACAGGAAAACACTGCCTCCACATATAATAACTGCATTCACTGTTTCTGTCCTCGTTTTCTTGCGCTGAAAGATGAAGAATGAAACATTCACTGTCACTATTCTTCACAGTTCTGAATCCTGTTTCTCGTGAGATAGAGATTGCATTAACCCTGTTCAAGCGAGTGTCTTCATTATATTCCCGAACCGATAGATTTTTTATTTTAGACAAACAGAATTACTTCAGGGTGAACATTCGCCAGCTGCGCTTTCACAGCATCAACCTTCTCTGGACGCAAAGGTAGAACTATAATTGTGTTTGGAAGCTCGGCCCGGTGACCGTATACTTCCTGAAGTTCCTCACAGAAAATGTACTTATTGGATAGACTTTTTCAATACGCCATCATCCACATTAAAATGAAGATACGTATGTCCAAGATACGATTCTGGGAAGTTTCAAATTAAGCTATGGGGACTCAAAAGTTTTTGGCACTTCATTTTCTAGAGTTATGTTTTTATAAGTTTAAGGTTTTTCATTATTTATTTATAATAAAAGACTCTTAACCCTCATTGTAATATAACTCAGTGAAGTTACGTAGCTGTCACATTCTTTCTCAAAGATAAACTACCACCATTCAAACTAATTTGTTTTCATTCTACATATATATATAATTTCAACATTTTCCATTTATTAATAGAAGTCAAATTTCAATTTCTTTGTGTTTTGGCTATAAATCTATATATAAATGTGTTCCCTTCATAAATTCAAATGAATCATTGTTGTTGACCTATATGTACAACTATTTTCATGGCCACGTATGACTGAATCTTCTGCTTTCTTTGTATCTCCCACAAATAGTTGTGCATGGCAATCATCATATGGCCCTTATGTACCTATAATCTATTTTGAACCTCTATGTATTTGGACGTATGTGCAATTCTGAGAGAATTATAGTTCTTTAGATGATATGCTCTTATATCATGTTACTATTTATAATTCCAACAACTTGGTTAATTACTTCTTACCATATTATATATATTGAATAAATAAAAAAGTAGACCAAATTATAACATGTAACAAAAATAATAGTAGAAGCAAATTAAAACCTCTAATCTCAGTTACATGAACACAAGATTTATTCCCTTAAAAAATCGTCAATTTATTAATGGAAGCTTCTAATATGTAAGAGCTCCCTCTTATGTAAATCCATTTGGAGGAGCATTGGGGACAGTTTCTGGAGTGCCACTATCAGAAAGAAGTACATGAAAAATAAGGACCTAATATTCTGGTATAGTGAAGACACAATCAGAAAATTACAGGGATCGACAATCTGGAAAAGCTTTCGTAGAATAGAATCCTTTTTCCTTAAGAATTTATTTTGGAATGTCCAAAATGGGAAAGATGTGTTTATAGGTTATGATCATATCTCTGGTCTGCGGGAGGATTTTATCATTCCACATTCTATCATAATGGCTCTACATAGATTTGAGATTTTTTCCTGGAGTCAACTAATTAAAGACTGGCAGGGGGGCATTCCTATATGGAAGAATTTTCAATCTCTGGGCCTTAGTGAAGATTATGCACAGCGATGGGCTAGTATTATGATAGCTATGAGGGGCTCTGGCTTATGCAAAACTGAAGGGAGGGATCATCTTACATGGAGAGGTATAAAGAGATGGGATGAATTAAAAGTCAAAGATATCTATTTAGTTCTGGCAAGGTCTATCCCACTCCCTTTTCAGCACATCTTTCCCATGACATTGTGGAATACTGGGGTGCCAAACAAAATCATTCATTTCTCATGGCTCGTATTTCACAACAAGATCCTAACCTGGGATAATCTACAAAAAGGAACTGGTCAGGTCCTAGTATATGCCTATTATGCAAAAATGGGGAAGATAGCAGCAATCATATTTTTCTTACTTGTAGATACACTTATCAGTTATGGAGGGATCTTGCAGATTTCTTTGGTATTTGTCTGGTGGATCACTCAGATGTCCAAGTGGCTATAAGCTGGTGGAGCTCGCAGAAAGTTTCTCACAGATCAATTCCCCTTTTGCTTTTCTGGACAGTTTGGAAGAGAATAAACAATGCTATATTCCGAGATGGAAAAGATATAAAATTGCCTTTGTTTGTACAGATCACTACGATGTTCTATTCCATCCCCAAAAATTTGTCTTCAGGCAAATCTAGCATTCCAAGGAACCATACAATGAAGTTGATGGGTTATCCAAGGGCTTTTTTTGATGGAGCTGCACAAAGAGGCATGTGTGCATGTGGTGTTTTTATATTGATGTCTGGAGACCTTTATTACTCCATCTATTGGCATGGTGGACGTGGTACAAACAATAAGGCCGAGGCAATGGCTTTGGTGGGCCTTCTTCAGTTCAGCTCTTTCTTGAATATACAAACGCTGGAGATATATGGGGATTCCAAAAACATAATAGGATTTGCTTCAGGGAAGCTAATAAACAAGAATCCCATACTTACTAGATGGATTAATAGGATAAAAATGTTATGGAACAACAATCTGGCTTACACAATCAGCCATGTGGACAGGTCTCTAAATTCTCATGCAGACATCTTGTCAAAGAGGGGCCTTGCAATAGAACTTGGTATATGGAAAATGGAAGTACAAATACAAGACTCAATATATCTGATAGAAGATTTCTCCTTACCAGGTACCTAATTTTCCAACTGGTTTTTGCTTTCTTTTGAATCATCCCCTTCTTTCTTTCACATAAAGGTACGTTGTTTATCCCCTGACCCTTATGTGTGATGGGACCGGTATATATATATGTTTATGGCTCCTCGCTATCTGTCTAGCTTTCTTTTTCATATCTTGTTCCAGAGAATTTTGTTCCTATGCTTCCATGATGGCCCTGACCGGTTTTTATCTTCAGCAAAACATTCCAGTTCCATATATATGTTATTGCTCTTTACAGAACCTCTCTTATGTAAATATCTTTCATATGAATATAAATCAAGCTTTTTTTTTTTACTGGAATATATATATATATATATATATATATATATATATATATATATATATATATATATATATATATATATATATATATATATATAGATATATATATATATATATATATAATAAAAAATAAAATGTCCCAATGTGGAAAAATAACAATATAATAAGATCTTGTAATTAATTCAGCTATTCAAACCATTGAACTATCCTTTGATTTGATGGCTAATCTATATTATTCCATTGTTTCCCCTTGCACTCTTCCTCAAACAATACAAAATTGGATGAAAGTACTTCTCCACCCAATCACTGACGTCTCACTATCTCATTATGTCTCATACTCAAGATGCATCTTATCCCTTAACCTGGCCTTCCTTTTATAAGCTTTAGTTATTGATTGAATCCACAACCCTAATCCCTAAGGTGATTGATAATTGAGATTATTTCTCAACATCAATTTAGGTCAATGTTTGAGATTCATTTAATTTGCTAATGGAAATAATCTTTGCATTTCATTATATTAACTCAATTTGTCTTATAAAATCTAATTACTTTAATCATTGAAGTAATTGTTAAGCTTAAGGGTTAATTAGGCTACTTTCACATGCCTAGAAACTTAGGCCTGTGCATAAGTACTTGCCCTAACTACTTTCATCAACATTCAATTGGACCAAAATTTTCATTATGGAGTGGCATATTAAATCATCACCTTGAGTAACACTCAAATTATGAATAACTTGTGTTTTGTTTACAGGTGGTTGTGTTTATTAAGTAATATAATATTAGTATATTCATTAAATTTGGGATAGTCAACTTGGTTGGTAGTGAAGAGTTCATTGTTTTGAGAGTTTGTTTTTCCTTTCCAAGTGGAGTTGGGATATTGAAATTAGGTTTGATATATAGTATAGGTTTATTAGGTTATTGAAAATGAGTAATTCCATTGTTAGGTTTCTACTAATTAAGGGTAGCTCCCAAAGGAGATGGAGTGGTTTGAGGGTCAGATCTAGTGGAAGGACAAAGTGAATAAGGCATTCCATAAGTTGGTTGAGGTTGGGAGGCTAGATAGCAGATTGAGTTGAAGGCTTGGTAGGGTCATAGTCATTATTTTAGGCACCATAGATTGGGTCAAATACTTCATCAAAACATATATAGTAGGGCCAGGTTGATAAACTCCCACTGTAAGAGGATACACATTTATAAGTTGAGAATGCATTACAGGAACTCCATCTTGAGTGGTGATAGTTAGCCATACAAATTTCTAGATTATGAAAGGTTTGGAGACATGTATTCCAACAAATATAGGAAAATATGTACACAAGCTTCTAACAATTAGATCCAAATATATCCATACTTTTGGGATGTGTTGAATTATCATTCATGGTTCATTCATGACCAAGGGAATATAAGGTGGAAACACACCTAAAAGGAGAATGTATAAAGGATATGGGAAATTCATGGGAGACATAAGGGCCTATTTAAAGTTGAGAGCCTTATTATTTTTAGAGGAAATTTGGTGAATTTTTCACATTTGATAAAGTATGTGGGATTTTACTTGAGAGAGCATATAGGTAGAACTAAACTACATGGAAGCAAGGCAGAAGCCTAACATGAGAACTAATTTATAAAGTAGTTAATTTGAAATTTTAGGTGGTGAAAGAGGAGATCTTTCCCTTAAGAGAGAAGGTAGGTATGAAAAATATTTTCCCAAGGAAAAATGTTTAAATGTAATTTAAATATAAAGTGAGAGGGTGGTGTTCCAATATTAGCGAAGGGATTGAAAAAAAATTGAAAAAGGATCATTCCAACTTCCTTTTTTTCTAAAAGAGGATAGGATGAAAAGAAATATACTTTGTTTGAGGAGGAATCTTGGAAAGAGAGAGGGAATTTTCTTTAAAGGAGGAATATTGAAAATTAATAGAAAAAGAAACTCTCCTTTGAGGAGGGAAGGAAATCAAAGGATTCCAAAATAAACTAAATACCAAAGGGGTGAGATTATGTTGAGTGAAGCAAGCCACATGAGATGCATAATCTTATTTGGTATGGAAAAACTCATTCTAATTGATCTTTCATAAATGTCAATAGGTTTAAGTGATCTAAGAAGGAAAGTGCATTTTTAACCTAGAAAGAAGAAGTATAGAGATTACTCTTAACAACTAGATGGTAACAAATAGTATGGTAAATAACCAATGGATTTAAGAGAAAATATTTCAAATAACAAGGCTAATTCACTACCAAATAATGTTAGCCAATATAAGATAATTAATTTTAGTATGAATGAAGTTATTAGTTATTTTTTTCAATTTTATTGTTTAAGAAAACATGAAAAAAATAATAAAAAAATAAAGGATGAAAAATTAAGTAGACTTAAAGCTTAATTATGAATATGTATTTCATATTGATTTAAAGTATTTTATATATGAAAATAAAATACGTAAAAACATAATCCAATGCAAGCAAGAAGGAAGTGTACAAAATTGATTTATTTTATCCTTTACTTTGGTTGTTGGTTAAACTATAAATTAAATATACAAACCAAATAATTGAAGTGGTCTTAATTGAAGTGGTCTTTTTCATTTACCCAATGTGAAAAATAAGATAAACCCTCAAGGAATAATGGTTTATCTTTCAAATTTTCTTTTTTACTTTTGGAGAGAGAATGCAAATAGTGATTGTTTAGTCTTATTAGGTGGGTGAAAACCTAAAATAAAATGCCATTTGAGATTTCTACAAATAAAGTATGTGTTAGAGTTTGAAACATTTCACGTTTTGAATGGACACCTCACTCATCATCAGTGACATATAAATTTTAAAATGATATTAGAGAACAGTACCTAAGTATGGATTTACAAAATGAAATTTGATACTATTGAGGAACCAAATTAAATATTCATTATATAAAAACAACAAAAAAAATGAAAGATAAGAATACATTATAGTTTAATTTATTAGGGGTATATGGAAAGAAAAAAGAAATCAGAAAAATATAAGATTCAACCTCCTTACATATTTAAATAAGCTTTATAAACCAAGATAAACAAGGATTTTAAACCTCCTTGCATACTTAAACTTGTTCTGCACTTGCAATAAACAATAAGGTTAATTTTTCCAATCTCCACATATATGGTAAACAATTTTCTAAGCAACCAACTAAACACCATGATAGCAAGTTAAATATTTGAAGATTTTAGATGAACTTTGTAATATTATGTTTCTCATACATCAAAAGCTATTGTTGATATCTCCCTTTGAAGTAAGAATTTGAAAAAGGGGGTGCGGAATAAGACATGAAAAAAGAAATCCTCAACCAATATGGATGCAAGAAGTTATGCCAATAATGAGGAATATAAACTGAAAGTACAATAACATGAGAGAAGAGTAACTTGGAGCAAGAGCAACTCCTCCTAAAGAGAGGAACATGAAGAAGGAAAACCCAAGTATGTACCAAGAATTTATGAAAGAAAATTAAAACCTAAAAACTAAAGAGAATATGAAAGTAGATATAGATTAGATAGATAGTTGACCTAAAAATTTTGAGGGAGCATACCTTATTTATACTCAGTTTTCAACTAGGAACAAAACTATCAACTTATTAAATGAAGGGAAGCTAGTTTTATTTTTTCATTGATCCATGATTATATTCCCTCTTAATTTGTAGGAGTCATGAGGTATTTTGAAGGTAAGGGAAAATTGGGCCTACAATTGTGTGGGTCTTTGGATCCATAATGGATTTGCATTGCTCATGTCATGGAATAACTTAATAAAAACATATAATCCAATATGTAGGGGGAATAATTACAAACAATGGGTAAGAACAACTTATGGGGTCCACTTCATGAACCTATGATGTAACATGTTTTTGTGTATGATAGTGAAAATCCTTCTAAACAAATTCTTGAGGGTATTCCATAACTACTATGAGTGTGTAGTCTATGTATTTACAAGTATGTGGCCCTAAGCCTACAAAGCCATTATATAGCACATGCTAGTTCATTTTTCTTAGGGATATTTAGTCATTCATATTTAAGTTCTTACACCATTTATGTGTTTTTCTTCTCCCATATCTACCATCTTACTCAATTGAATTTTTATATGTAGCATAATATGTTCATTTTTAAAATGAAGTTATACTAAATGCAGTATTATCCTTAAATATTTTTTCTTCTACCTACTTTGCTAAGTAGTCTATTGTTGCAACAATATATTTTTTCCTTGTACCCAAGTTAGCATATTTGAATGGTCCAATAAAATCCAATCTCCACAATTCAAAGGCTCCTTTGGGTTTGAGGAAGGTGTGTGTATATTAACTCTGCTAGGGAAGTGGTTCTAAATTCTGCGATGAAAGTGGTTTTGAACTCCAATAAGGAGGTGGTGAGTATTAAGAGAATAAATTGGGTCTTAAATTTGAGAATAAAGTGTGTATTGAGTGATAAGCAAGGAGGGATGGGAAAGTGTAAAGGGGTCTAATTGATATATTTTTATTTTACTGCTTATGTAGTTGTCTGGAAGAGAGTTGATAAGTGGTAAACTATGGTTAGGGTAATGTGGTCACCCTCTCTAAGCTCATGCCTTGAATCTGACCCTTTCACTTTGACTTTGGTTTGACTCAAGTGGACTCTTATAGTGCAAATATCAACTAAGGAGAGAAGGGGTAGGTCAATAGTAAACAAATACTTTTTTCCTTTTCTATTTTCCAAAAAAGAAATCAAACCCCTTGGGAATCACCTTGAATACACATTTCCAACTAGAAATCCCCAAAATTTTGACCAAATATCGTATGTATACATTTTCTCGTGACCTTTTTATTTATTTTTTTAACATTAATACATCGATGTTTTATTGAAAGAGGGCATTGAGATAAGGATGAACAATTAAAATAAATTGTAATGTTTAGGCCAAAACCATAGGTCCAAAATACAAGATTAAAAGAAATTCTACATAGAGTGATTAGCTTCCCTATTGTAGTGCAACATCCCTATTGTAGTGCAACATCCCTATTGTAACTTATTATATAATGATAGTTGTGTTTTCTTACACCTATTTGAGAAGATTAACCACATGAAAAAACTTGAAATAACAAAATAGAAAGAATACTAGTTTTTGCACCCATTGTGAGCTTGTACCAATCAATGCCTCTTTGCTTCATAATCTTTTGGGGCCCAATGATTCTAGTCATTATGTGATGTGGCTTGAAGAGACCATCCTATGTCTATATTTGGTATGAAAGCGGCATTGAGAATCCTCAAAGACCCAAATGGTTCTACTATAACAGGGGAATTTGCATGTAAGAATATTTTTAAATCTGTCTTTCAAGTGCTAAGATATGCCACAATTCACCCGCAAGTTTCTTTAATGAGTCAAGATGAATTGAAACTTTCAAATTTTTATTATGTTGGACACCCATAAATGCTTCTACCTCCTTCTACCATTCCATCATTTCAACAACATGCCTCATTGTCTCTATAGTGTAGTTGCCCCACGTTGCATTGTTCTATTGGAATTTTCATTCAAATCTAGGCTAATACTTATCCTGTTGAATCATGGCACTGATAATCCCACATTGAGTTTCAAACACATATTGAACATATCATATCAACCTTTTTTAAAACTCTCCTAGCTTGTAGAGGATGCAACCCACTTTTATAATGGAAATGTTCCATGGGAACCCCTAATGGAGCTACAAGGAAATCCAAAACTAAAGCAAATAATCATTGCAATTATGGGGAGATGGGCTACAAAACCAAATAATTTAGAGTTGCAAGGAGGACGTGGGCTTGGCATTGGAGGAGGAGGGCTCCTTCTAACTTAGACATGGGTTTGACATTAGAGGGGGCTCCTTCTTTCACTTAAGTGTGTGCTCTATTATGTGCGCAAAACCAAAGCAAAAAAGTACATCAAATTAGAGAGGATACTTGTACATCAAATTTATTTAATAATTCGCACAAGTGATACAAGGTAAAACATAGTAGTACGTTGTGAATTCATAAATGACTATGGCTACTTCATACTTAAGAGTATTATTTAACATAATAATGTTTATTATTGGACCTTTTGTATTTCTATCCCTAATAAATTTATTCCAATATTTTATCCATTTTTAACCAAGAAATCCTTATCAAACTTTTTTTTCATTTTCCATTTAAAATAATTATATGTTATTAAATAAATTAGAATGCAGATCTCAACTCTTATATACATGGTTAAATTAAAATAAATTTCTCTACTCAACCTTATAAAATAACAATAACAATTTATTTATCAAAGTAAAACCTTCTTCAATAAAGTGGTAAAAAAATTCAAAATGAATTTAAAATAACCTAAATTAAAATATGAATATAGCTCAACTAAAATATGAATATAGCTAAAAACCCATTAACGCTCATATTATAAAAATGAAAAACATTTAAGCAACTGAAAAGATCCCTCTCATGGACCCAATCATTAACCGACCCAATCATTAATCATTAATCAAAGCTACGTAAATTGTAAGAATCATATATTTAAACGACACGCAAGAGTATAACAAACACAGATCTGAATAAGTATCACAGTACATTGGGATCAAGCCTTGGGATGCGAAGTCTGAACATTATCGCTCTATATTTTCGGTTGCATCACCGCTCCGGCCGTGCAGTCGCTGCAGAACATTCTCTCTGAATCTAAGGAAAAAGTTGTTTCTAAACGCTGCCTTGGAATGCGGAGTCTGAACATTATCGCTCTATATTTTCGTTTGCATCACCGCTCCTGCCGTGCAGTCGCTGCAGAAATTGTCTCTGAATCTAAGGAGTTTCTCCACAGAAAAAGTGGAGAAATAATCTTTCCTTCAGCGGTTCTGCGGTAGATTTTACTAGCGGATTTGCCGTACGTGCAGACATTTTGGTTTGTTTAACAGGATGGCCGGAGGCAGATGCAACAACTTGAAGCTGAAAAGATTTTCGCTCTTAGAAAATGGAGAAGTTGCAACTTGTTACTCTTCCTGGACCAAACATAACGATGAAGAAATATCACAGTCGGACAAAGAATTTGAATCATCCAAGTTGCAGCAACCTCTGAATAAAGCTGTCCAACAACACCCAGATTTAATTCAGCAGTACAAGGCAACAGGAGATTGTCTCAAACAACAAAAAGAAATGATAAAGGAGGAGGTTGATAGTTCGAGTTGTTTGCTTCAAATCCAAAATCAGAGAGTTTACGAATCTATTGATGAAAATGGAAAAGCTGAGACGCAAATTCAAGAACTGAATAAAAGGCTCCGAGAGTTGGACGAGACAAATGTCAGAATTGAAGAACCCATTGTTGAAAATGACAAACCTGACACGCAAATTCAGGAACTGAAGAAAAAAATTGGAGAGTTAGAGGAGACAAATGTTAAACTAGTGCAAGAAAATGAAGAGCAGGGAAAGGAGTTTGAATCACTTCATGCAGATTTGGCCCAGAAAAATAGAGAATTGGAGGAAAAAGTCATTGCGTTGTTGAAAGAGAACGAAGAACAACGGAACATAATTGACTCGATGCAAGAAATTTCAGAGTATAAAATATTCCTTGAGGAGCACAATGTTGCGCTGGAGAGAAGAAATTCGGTATTAGAAGAAGAAGAGGTACAACTTAGCGGCAGAATAGGGGAGTTGGAAATAGTTTTGGATTCTCTCACCACGGATCTTGAATCTTATAGGCAAATTGCAGAGGAGAAACAGGGTATATTAACTGATTTACAATACCAATTTTCAGATGTTGTCAAGGAAAATATTTGCCTGGCGGAGTTAAATAATACTTTAGTGACTGAAATGAACAAATGTACCATGGTTTTGGAAGAAAATGTGTATCTTCACCAAAAAATCAGGGAACTCGAAATTTCTTCCCACTCTCGCAGCACGTTTCTTGAATCGAAAGATATTCTGCTTGAGCAACTTAAGTCAGAACATGAACAGTTGAAGTCAGAATATGAACGTATTCAGTCACCTGTACCTGCAGAAGACGGTAAACCTAACTGTGTGCATGAAAAAACAAAACTGGGGGATGTACATGAAAATGGTATCCATGAGAAGGCAAAATCAAAGAGGGTGTCTGAATCCATAGACTTTATGCTCCGGTCCAAATGGGATGATGTTTATTGGTTTAGGCCAACTGAAGTAGTCTCATAGGTTATGCAACAACCATAACCATCAAAGGTTGGCCTTATGTAGAATCACATGTAAGAAAAGTTAAGGAAAGGTTGGACAATAAATTATTAAAAATGAGTCTAAAATCCATGGTAATTCAAGAAATTTGTGGATATCTAAGGATTGTCATGCTTTGGTTTTGGTATTCAGTTTACAAAATCTAGATTTGAAATTTGTTAAAGATTATGTTGAGGAAATAATATATATATATATTTTGAAACAGATCCAAAATAAAATTAATTAAATATATATATAAAATTTTGGATCTATTTTAAAAATGATTTTTTACTCATTAATATTATTAGAATTTATAATATTTTGATAAATTTTTTAATAATTTTATTATTATGATTTTGTATATTATATATTATTTTATTAAAAATTTTATTATTTTATTATTATTATTTATATTTTTCATAATATTATGGGTTAATTTTAAAATGAGATTCATCATATTTAATATTATGAGTCACTTAATACCATATAAAATTATATTTTTAAGTTTTTTTGACAACTTAAAATTAGATAAATGTCTTTGAGATTAATCACATCATTAGGATTTGTTTGACGTTTCAAACCAACTAATGCGGTTCATTCTCAGGACAAGGTAAACAAATCAATCAATTTTCAAGAATAAAGGACAAGGTAAACAAATCAGTCAATTTCAAGAATAAATAGCATGAAAACTAGCTCAGAAATACAGGCAAACACCGGAAACAATGATGCATCCCTACATCAGATTTCTTCTTAGCAACTTGTAGTCGAGCTTGTTCAAAGTAATAGAATATGATTCATTATTTATATTATCTACTTGAAAATAGGCCAATTGAATGTTTATGTTTAAGAAATAGAATCAATTGAACTCTGAGAATATGATGACACATAATTCACCTATGGTGGGGTAGAGTCTACTCTAATAATAGGATCATAGAAATAGGTAGTTTTGGCATTGGATGGAAAGGCAAAGAAGGGCAAAGGGAAGAAATCTCAATCCAAACCAGAATCCATTCAAGGGGGCAAGAAGAAAGACTCCAAAGTTAAATGTTTCCATTGTCATGAATTCAAGCACTATGCCATGAAGTTTCCATATAAAAATGAAAGCAAGAAGACCTTAGGAGGAGCTGCAGGTGAAGACTTATCTTCACAGATCGAGCTTGACATTACCCTTATCACATGCATGAGCAACAGAGTGATGGGGAGTGTGTGGTACTTGGAATTAGAAGCAATGTTCCACATGACAAGGTGTAGAGACTTTTTCAATGACTTGGAAGAAAAATATTTGTACATGCACATCGAGACGGGGGATGATGGAAGGTATAGCATGACTGGGATTAGTATAGTCACCTTTCATAGGGAGTCAGGCTCCCCCCTCAGGCTCAAGGATGTCATGCTCATTCTGGGCCTAAAGAAAAATACCATCTTTGTTACAGTTTTGGAAGACTGTGGTTATTATGTGATCTTCAGAAAAGGAAAGGCATTCATGATACACATAGTCATGTGACAAGTGAATCAGATCAGGGTTCGTGTGAAGAAACTTTATCAACTAGATGTGGAAGATTGTGTTGCATTAAGCACAAAGGCAGAGAATGATCCAGATCTTGGGAGGAGAGACCCCCAAGATCTGAAACTTGAAATGGATCTTGGGGGAAAGGCCCCCAAGATCTGAAAGATTGAAATTGCCAGAAGAAAAATAAGAGAATGCCCAATAAACAAAACCACAAAGAAACTTTTTATTAAAACCCACTGATTTGGATTTAAACATGAATGCAACAAAATACAGAGGTAACCATAAAGAGAGTTATGCAGCGGAAATACTTCATTTCATTAATGGAAAATACTGAAATATGCTTACAACCAGAAATGGAAATAAACCAGCTAGGGCAATGGTAGCTTATCTCTGAGAAGAGATGTGGTGGCTACATGCCTCTGAACTGTAAAGGCTACATTGTGGCGGACAATCTATCATTTTGTAAAATGTGACTTGTTACTTATAGTATTTTTCCATTACAATACCACGGGTCAATTCCATGGGTGAATGAATACCATGGGTGGATTTTACAATACCACAGGCAGATGACATTTACAATACCATGAGTAAATTCCATGGGTCGATGAATAATATGGGTGGATGAGTACCATGGGTTGATGCCATTTTCCATTCGGATCATTCCTCCCTCCTTAAGAAGCAATGGTCCCCATTGCGTAAAGTTCCCTCCTACGAAGCCTTTGTTGAATATGAAGAGCCACTGAAGATAAGGGTTTTATGTGGTTAACCCAAAACCTTGATAAACGAAGATCTGAGGATAGAGATACCTTGTAATGCTTGTGACCAACTGTGATTCTAACAGTGTGCGGCCTAGCAAATGGACTTCGATGACAAGGATTTTATGCGGTTGACCCATAACCATGATGTGGGTTGTTGATGAAGTAGCAGGTGTCTACATAGCCTAGGGTGGGAGGGCAAGTCTCCAAATAACCCAAGCCGAATGCTTCTATGTTGAAACTAATGAATGTGAAGCAGGTGCCTACTAAAGTGGGGTGGGAGGGCACATCTCCAATGGAAACCCACTCTAAATGCTGCTCCAAAATTAAAATGGACATAACTCGGCCAATATAACTTATAATATTTAATATAACCTGTTTTTAGAAGCAGAAGGATCATTTTGCATCTTCCCATGAGTTGGAAATCCTTATCTGGAAACTCTAAGATCTCAGATTCGCGCTACAACAGTTTCGCCGTCACAAAAATTTTGATAAAATAACTGATTTTAAATCAACGATATCTCCCACATCCGAACTCTGATTCGACCCTTTTTTTTTAAATTGGGTGATTTTTCGAGAGGAATCCAGATCTGGTATTTGTTTTTGTAAATTTTGTACCAAATGTTTCAGATCTGATCTGCAAAGTCGTCGCCTAAAAAAATTCCTGTAAAAAAATGAGAAAAGAAAAATTCTTCCTGCTTGACCCGAGAAAGTGCTCTATGGAGGTTGTAGCACATGTCTGAAGTTTTTTGCATATCGTTGCAAAATTTGAAACTGAAATATGCATCAAACCCTCGTTCCCATGGAATCATAACCTGCTCTAATACCATTGATCCGGATTTTGGGAGGAGAGACCCCCAAGATTTGAAACTTGAAATGGATCTTGGGGGAAAGGCCCCCAAGATCTGAAAGATTGAAATTGCCAGAAGAAAAATAAGAGAATGCCCAATAAACAAAACCACAAAGAAACTTTTTATTAAAACCCACTGATTTGGATTTGAACATGAATGCAATAAAATACAGAGGTAACCATAAACAGAGTTATGCAGCGGAAATACTTCATTTCATTAATGGAAAATACTGAAATATGCTTACAACCAGAAATTGAAATAAACCAGCTAGGGCGATGGTAGCTTATCTCTGAGAAGAGACGTGGTGGCTACATGCCTCTGAACTGTAAAGGCTACATTATGGCGGAAAATCTGTCATTTTACAAAATGTGACTTGTTAGTTATAGTATTTTTCCATTACAATACCACGAGTCAATTCCATGGGTGAATGAATACCATGGGTGGATTTTACAATACCACGGGCAGATTCCATTTACAATACCATGGATAAATTCCATGGGTCGATGAATAATATGGGTGGATGAGTACCATGGGTTGATGCCATTTTCCATTCGGATAAGAGAAGGTGTAGAGTCATGATGTCGGTGAACTTTGGCATAAAAGACTTATCCATTTGCATCACGGTGCCCTGAATATTATGTAGTAGATAACCACAAGCCTCCCCAAAGGAGGACTTGAGTAGCAGGATGTATGCAAAGGATGTACCTTTGGTAAGTACACAAAATATACTTTCCATGATTGGGATGACAAAGCACATGCAGTCCTTGAAAGGATCCACTTTGATGTTTATGGACCTTTGTCGACAACCTCCACTTCCAGACAAAAAAAAATTGTCATTTTTATTTATGACTTCTCATGGAAGTGTTGGATCTTCTTAATGTGGAAGAAAGATGGGACATTCTCCAAGTTAGTTGAATTCAAGGCATTGGTTGAGAAAGAAACCAACAAGAAGGTGAAGGCTCTCAAGAGAAATAATGGAGGTGAGTATCTGTCGAATGAATTTAAAAATTTCTATGCAAAAGAAGGCATTCATCAAGAGTTGATAGCACCCCACAACTCACAGTAGAATAGGGTGGTTGGGAGAAAGACTCGTAGCATTATGGTAGTAGCGAGGGAGATATTGCATGACCAAGGCATACCTTTACATATACGGGTTGGCAACACAAAAATATATTTGCAGAACTAGAGTCATCGGATTCTAGGCATGATTACAACATAGGAGGATTTCTTGGGGAGGAAGTCGAGCATGTCGTACTTCAGGATTTTTGGAGCCTCTGTTTAATACCATGTCTCCAAAGAATCAAGGAAGAAGTTAGAGCTGAAAACAAAATTGGCCATATTTGTGGGTTACATAGAAACTCCCCACAACTACCATGTGTACTTGACATCCATCAAAATGACAGTTGCGCTAAGGGATGTAAAATTTGATGAGGAGAAAGTGATGCAGTATTCTCTTGAGAGGGAGCTTTAGATCCCACCAGAAGAGAAGCTTTTAGTTCCAAAGGAGGAACCTCAAGAAGTTTTGGAGAAACCACAAATTAAGGAGCAGAGAGTGGAGACAACCACTCAAGCAGAACCATCTAGAGAAGGAAGGAAAAGAATTAGGGAAGTTGAGAGACTTGTGCAGTATGTAAGCGAGAATGTGGGTGATCCTTCAAATCAACACAAGAAGAGAAGGTCACTTGATCAATATAGTGGCTACATGACTCTAATGACTAAGCTTGTAGAGACTGAGCCATCCTCTTTTGAGGAAGAAATAGAGAAACCTATATAGGTTGATGCAATGATGGAGGAACATGAATCCATTGTAAAGAACAATGTTTGGGAAGTGGTACCAAGACCAACATGTAAATAAATTATGGGTTCAAGATGGATCTTCAAGGTTACTAAATCATGCGGCAGACGGAAGTATAGAGAAGTATAAGGCTTGATTTGTGGCCAAAGGGTATTCTCAATTTGAAGGGATTGAATATGAGGAGACCTTTGCTCTTGTAGCAGGGTACTCATCCATTATATCAATTCTTCTATACCTGTGCAGATGGGGTGGAAGATCCACTAGATGGATGTAAAAACAACGTTTTTCAATGGAGTTACTAAGGAGGAGGTGTACATTGAGCAACCAAAAGGCTTTGAGACTTTTGATCAAGAGTCTCATGTGTGCAGACTCAAGCAAGCATTGTATGGTCTCAAATAAGCACCCCATGCTTGGTACACCACGATTGACAGTTATCTCACTAGTTTGGGCTTCACCAAAAGTGAAGCAGATGCAAACCTCTATCATATCTTGGTAGAAGAAAAATTGTTGATTATTGTCTTATATGTTAATGAGTTTATTTTAACTGGTGATGAGAAATTGTAAGTTGATCAGATCTTGTAAGGAGGACCTTGCAAGGGAATTTGAAATGAATTACATGGGTCTCATGCACTACTTTCTTAGGTTGGAAGTATGGCAAGGCGATGGGGTTCAAAGTCACATCAAGCGAGCCTGAGCCACAACCTGCCACACTAGTTTCAGAGTTGTAGCCAGAGGCAAAGATGCCCCTGAACATGCCTTCAGTTGGTAATCTGGGACACTTCCTCTAGTAGAAGACTTCAGCTTCTTGCCAGTTTCGGAAGAATTCCAGGAATAGAATTGGGGACACTTCCTCTAATAGAAGACTTCAGCTTCTTGCCAGTTTCGAAAGAGTTCCAGGAATTGCATTAAGCATTCCACAGTTGTTGGTCATCCTTAAACCATCACAGGTTGATACTTCCCTTTTAAGGTTGAAGTTCTCCCTTTTATGCGGGGTGAGACCTCCCTTTCATGGTTGAAGGTTTCCCTCTTCAAAACATTTGGAGCACTTCCTCTAGTAGAAGACTTGAGCTTCATGTCAGTTTTGGATGAGTTCTAGGAATTGCACTAAGCATTCCAGTGTTGGTGGTCATCCTTAAACCACCACCCTTATACCAACATTTCAGAGAGCACATTCAGCCTAGTGTTGCCATGCATTTTTGCACATTTTGTATTACAGCTCTCTTCTCTGACTCATACATAATCCTTCGGATTAAGGGGGGAATGTTGGACACCTAATCCTCTATGGGTTAGTGTGGAAGCGGAATAGACTAAGGAAGTCCAAGAGACCTTGGGATGTGGAACCCAACGGTCACATGTACTATAAATGTATATCATTTGTTAATAAAAAATGCACTCTCATGATTTATCTTTCATATTCTGTTGCTGCCCATGTGTGTGTTTAACAAAATTCAAGTAGCATGTGAGGTGATCTGGATGATAAAGGTACTTGTTGGATTATTTGGTCATGTAATGGATCCAACTTCGATCTATTGTGATAATAAAAGTTGCATCAAGTTTATAAGAAACCCATTTTTCATGATCAATCCAAGCATATAGATATTCAGTATCACCATTTACATGACTGTGTTCAGAGGCTGATAATGTCGTAGCAGTAGATTCTGACAGAGGAACAAGATGCTGGCATTTTGACAAAGGCCTTGTCAAGATGGAAGTTTAAGTTCCACAGGTGCAGGATATGGGTGGTTGATAATCCCTTTCTTGCTGAGAGGGTTTGTTGAAAAATGAAGCAAGAAAATCTCAATTGGATTTTGCCTTGATTAAATTGAGAAAAAATCAAATTTCCACGTCATCAGACAACTTGGATGGAGTTAACTTCTGTGACATGGCTTGTGTCACCTAGTCTACTCAGTAAATTCTAGTTGGAGGAGTTAGAGTTCAATTTGTTGGAACCAAGATCACTACTAAGAAGGGCGGGGGGTGGGAGAGTGGGGGATCGTTAAAGATAACAATTTTACAACAATTAAACCTTTTCTCTAGTAAATTAATCAATTCAACACTTAACAAATAATAATTTGATATGAACATGCAACTACATCTAGAATCAACACATGAGAGACATAAAATATTAAATGAACATGCACAATGAGACAAAAATCATCATATCACATAGGAACACAGGATATCAGGTGGAAAACCCCCCTCCCAGGGAAAAACCACCCTTGTTGTTGATGTGATGCTCATTATATTTTATTATTTGTTAATCAAATCATTACATAGAGAGTACAATATGGAAACTATTTTAGAGTAAATATGATCTCCATCTAAGACTCTACATCTAATCAACAAGCCTTGGCCAACACCCATTGGACTTATGAAGAAATTTGTTCTCAATACTTCTACTGTCGGAGTACCCACCTCACTTCTCTATATGGTTCACCTTTCATGCATTTTCAAACTAGAACCCAAGATATGCTCAACATGAACGTGACAACTATTGTAACTTATTTTTACCCTATTTACTTTTCAACTTTTCCCTTTATGTTCAAAAAAAGGAAAAAAAAAAAAAGAATAAAAAGGAAAAAAGGAAAAAAGAAAGAAAGAAAGAAAAGAAAAGAAAAATGAGAAAAATAAATAAATAAATCAAAATCAAAAGAAAGAAAGAAAAATGGATTTAAAAAATATACATATATATGAAAAATATATAAATATATCCCCAAGTTAGCGTGCAAGCTAAAATTCCACTTTATTTATTTGTTTTTATTATTATTATTTATTATTATTATTATTATTATTATTATTATTATATTTTATGTTTTCAAAGGATTATTTAATTTGTAAATAAGTTGATTTGAAAGACTTGTTGGATAGCAATAGAGTTCAATTTGTTTGCAATGGATGAGATCAGGCCCACCCGAATTGATGACGCACGATCTATTGCGCCCCTTCCCCCGAATCTTCGACAATGAACGAAGGGGGGGGAGGGGGATTTGCAAAGCAATTTGCTCGATCGCGTTGTTGGATACATGGAAACTTTGTGTGGATTGTGGTACCCCCCTCAACGAATACCACATACCACTCTCAACCCCACCCCCCCCATCCCGTAAACCACTCTCCCGCTACCACATCTCCGCAACCCCCTGTCAAAAATCATTGCAAATAATCACCTCTTACTCCCTATGATTAACCTAGATGAACTCCCATTAATAGATACCCATTTCAAAATTATAGAAACTAATTTTGAATTTGATCTATATGAACTAAACAATTGGGCTTTTCAAAAGTACCAATATAGTAGCGATGAATTTTGTTTTTGGGAGTCCTTATTGCCTCAATTTTGTTCCCCACAAACCTAACATTTCCCAGAATTTGTTGCTTCATGTGGATCTCGATATCTACCTAGCCAAAGAGTTATAATACTCAAAACAATGAAACCCTTTTCTGTGTGACTTCTGAATCAATCTACCAAACCCTCCAGCTGAATCCTCAAGAACCTTTGCATCCATTTTTTGTTGATGTGTTAATGGAGATGTACCAAAAGCTATCATTTTCAGATAGACCTCATACCTTTGAATCTTTCTTGCCTGAGAATTCTGAATTACCCAGAACCAATCCTCCCTATTCTGTTGCTATGTTCCTTGAATTGTCTAGGAAGGTCATTTCCTTAGCATCATTTCTATTAGGATACCTCAGTGATCAATGGGTTTATGAAGTCGTCTTGGGCTTCATATTAGTTTTTTCTTCTGGTAAAAAACCCTGAATAATATTCAACTACAGTCAACGTATGTTTGAGGCAATTCATGATAATTTCTTGAAATTTAGTGCAGAAGGTTCCTTCAAATATCAATTAGCTATAGTTTACTTGTTTCTATATCATCATTCTGAAAGGTTTAAGTTCCCTATGCAAAATTTGGATGTTGCAGGTGCCCCATAGTCAATCATTCACTAGACATCGTTAGTGAGAAAGACTTATGAAGGATTCTCATTTAGTGATTTTTTTAATCAATTCCTATAGATGGCCAATGGTTTATTAAATAATGATGGTGTTCCTAGAATTTCAACTGAAATTAAGATAATTTTACACTTAAGTGAGCAGACTAGAGTTGGAAACTACTATTTATACCAGAACTTCACTGAAATTAGGATTTGTGGATGTGAACTGGAAACATACAAGTTGCTTGTATTCCTCCCAATGAGAACTTTTTCTCCCAAGTATATTAGGAAAATGATGAATGTAGATGATTTTCACTTTGTTGCTAGGAAAAAAAAAGTACAGTTTAAGTTGAAAGCACAAGTCGGTCATTTTATAACCAATACAAGAGCTGCAGCAAAAGAGGTTGACATTTTATTAAAATAGATTAATTTCGAATTCAATTTCAGTTGATCTTATGACCCATTGGGAAGTATGTCTTAAACAATAGTTGTACAAAAATCAACACCTTATGCTCATATGCATAAACCTGAAATTGAGTAGTATGCAAATAAATATGATTGGGAGGAGAATACTTTGCAGGAGATTGAGGATCTAGTATCTAGTCAAACAATACTGGAAACTCCCAGAATGACATATAAAGAACTAAAGAGGCCAAGAGAAAATGTGTCACCAATAGGTTCAGAGTTGCAGGAATCATAATTTCAAGTGGGATTAAAAGGAAGAAAATTATAAATATTGATGAAGAACCTTCAGAAGCTCAAACTTACGAAGACTTTACTATTGTTGTATTGTTAACACAATCTCCTTTTTCACTACTTCCAAAACTCTGCATGTAGAAGAAACTAGAACTTCTTGGGGAAGACTGCTTCCAAAACTCTAAATATGCAGAGTTTTGGAAGCAGTCTTCCCCAACACAGAGGTTACTTTCAGCACTAGATAATGAGAAGGGACAATTCCAATTGGAATTTTAGGAGCCAAATATCATTGTACCAAGGACAATTGAGGATTACAAAACTTCCCTTTTTTCATTTGAAATCAAACAAATTCATCCTATAGATCAAATTGATCTACACAAGCAAGTAGGGGAGATGATTTACTCATCCTTGACAAATTATGCCATGATAGCTTCTAAGCTACAAGCATCACTACATAATATCCATTCCTAATTAAAAATAGAAAAAATGTCTTCTTTAGCGAAGGACACAATAATCAAAGGACTTGACAATCTAGTTTTAAAATTAGAGTTAGATCCTAAAGATGTTAAGGCAATACAAGAAATAATTAAGAATAGAAACGTTGATATTCAAGCATTAAGGAAACAGTCAAATATGCCCACCTCTGAACATCCAAAAGCACAAGAAGTTGGCCAATTATAAAAGGAAAAAGGAAATATGCTTAAAATGATTGTTGAACAGAACATGCAAATTCATAAGATAGTAGCAAAAATAAAAGAAGATCTGGACCACAAACTAGGAGATGCCACAAGAATATTTAAAGTCTTAAACTCCAAAACAAAGGATGAACTTGAAGAATTTGGATTGAATACAGAAGTGAAGCAGCATTGGAGATAAGAAAAGCTTTAACCAAGATAAATTTGATGTTACAGCTTGAGAATAAGTCAAAATTTAGAAGCTCAGATCAAAAAATTTCACAGAAAATTCAGTGCTCTACATCAGAAAGGACTCCCAGGTTTGCAATGTATAGGTGGCCAATTCATTCCACTTTATTATTATCAACATAGGCTACATGAGATAGCAGTAGACAATGCTAAATTTTCCAAAATAACTGGTAAGGATTTCATCGAAGGTTTAAATTATGATTTGTTCATTCAACATGAAATTAAATATTTCTTTCTAACTAGGCCTACTTTTGAAATATATACTGAAGTTGATGAGTCATACATAAATTTGGTAAATTTTTCTATCCCTAATGAAAAGAGATGGCATAAATTATGTGAGCTCGTTGATAGAACATAATGCTAAATTTCAGGACCAGACAATAGATTAAAAGGAGTAATGAATAGAAAATCAGATTTCCAGCGACAATCATCAAACAACAACCCTTGAAATCTATGCAGAGTGTTCAAATCAGTTAATATTTACTATTTTTCAGTACTATTTTTGTAATATCCCAATTATATTGGATGATATTATATTTTCTGATAAATTTTGATTCAAGTTTAGATGTTTTGAGTCGAAGCCTATAAGTATTTTGTAATACAAAGAAGAAAGGGTTGAATTATTGTGATGAGCCAATGACATGCTTGTAATTTTCTAAGCTATTTCTAAAGATAATAGAAGGATTATGGATTCATTCTAAGAAATTTGCGTATCTCTGTGAGTTCTTCTGGTTATTCAGTTATGTTTCCATATTTTATTTTTTCTACACATGTTCAAGGTAACATAGAAGTTTGGGTAGCACTACACTGAATGTCAATCTCTCTGAAACCCCTACAAATTTATAGTTATTAAAAGAAATTAATTAACTGAAACTGTTTGTTTTAGTTAATTCCTCCAAATCTTTTAATTGTTTCACTTTGTCATCTTTTGCACATGTATTGTTTGGCTATAGAAAACTTCTACTCATCTACTATATATAACAAATTAGATATTCAATATGAACATTTAAGGAATTATATATATTCTTAAATTCTTCCTTCCAAATTATTTTAAAGATTAATTATGTTAAGAATGAAGAATCAACCCTTTTGTTTTGTCATAAATTCTTAGGATTTACATTTTTTTTAAAGTTTAAAGCATTGGCCATCCATTCAAAATCAAAACCTTACTTTAGATGCTTTGGCACAGTTCCTCAGCCTAGAACTGTCTACAAAGGAAAAGATCAGATTGGCATTGTTCCCGGGGAACGAAGATTCAAGTTTGTTTCCTTGGGACAACAATCATACTTGCCTCTTAACGATCAATAAGAAGCCATTAAGCTAAAATCCTTCACCTGGAGACTCTACATATTAAATCCGGCTTCACACAAGCATACTAGATCCGAGTCAGATTCATAGATTTTCTCTCCTTTCCCTGATCTAGAGAGATTAGTTAGAATTGCATCTATTAGATGTAGGTTAGAAGCCTCTCTTCTATTTCTGCCTTTTTTCTATCTGAAGTACATTGATAATATGACCCTTTACAATCAACTCTAATACCTATTGAATTATCAGATCTTCCTCCAAACGTTTTAGAACTCCTTTCTAGAGGATTAGATCTTCAAACTGCACTTTTAGTCCATCAGGTTGAGGATTTTGAACTTCCTTATTACCATTTGGAACCTTTTGACAGTGAAGAAGATCCTAAACTTTCTCTTTCTGATTTTAAACCAGTTGATTTTAAATCTTCTTTTGTACATACTTCTCCATCCACTTCTACTAAATCTGAAGAGGAATTTAGTATTTATACTAATCCTCTACCTTTCGAGAATCCTGACAAGGTTTTACCTAAAGCTCAGAAGTTAGTTATTAATCCTAAAATCTCATTACCCCCTTCTTCTAGTAAAGTTGTTTCTCCTATAAAGACAACTCCATCACATCATCAAATGGTTGGTATTCAACTAATTGTGGCAGCACGTTATGCGATGTTAGTCTTTCCACCAACATCCCAACTTCATGCTTTTCCTAATCGATATTTAAAACATTTACCTAGATTTAATGGAGAGACAAAGCCATCTGTTGAAGATTAGTTAGCTACATTCTTAGATTTTTCTGATAACATGAATATTGACAACGAATACGTCTACACAAGACTTTTTGTTCAATCACTTGAAGGAAATGTTAGAATATGGTTTAGACAACTTCAAGTTAATTCGATTAATTCATGGTCTGAACTAGTCAACATTTTCAAAAATCAATGGGGAATCAAAAAGGATGTTGTTTACTACTTAACAGAATTTGAAGACTTGAAAAGAAACCCTGGTGAACCTGTAACTAATTTCATTAAGAGATTCAATAAAATTTATAACAAGATTCCCCCAGATTGTAAACCTCTAGTTATTGTTGCTAAAGTTAGGTTTTCCAAAGCATTTGAAGATGACTTTGTTGTAATTCTTAGGGAGAGAAAATCTAAAACTTTAGCAGACATGCAAACTAATCAATCGAATTTGAAGCTAATAGATCAGCATCTGCTAAACTGAAAGTTAAGGCTAAAAAAGAATGAAAGTTAGAGAAGAAATCGCCTCATCATCAAAAAATAAAGATGAAGAACATAAAATTGATGAAATAACCTCTCTACTTAGAAATTTGTCTAACAGAATCTCAAGAGTGGAAACTCAACCTAGAGTAACCCAACAAGTTGCAAATAGACCACAATTTCATTATAGGAGACCTTTTCAACATCAAATTTTGCAAAGGCCAAACATTGTTCAGAAAATTCAACCTCCCCTAATGATTAATGATGAATATCCTAAAGAAAATGTTCCTATAAATAAAAATGAATTATTTTGAATATCCATCATCACAGAATGTTATTGTTCCAATCAGTCAAGATCAGTCTATGATTCAAAATCAAGAAAATTCTCAAATTTCCAAGTATCAAGATTTTTTTGAATTCTTCATTACTGAATTAAATAGAAGGTATTATCTTAGACCAATACCAGGACCTGTTAGACTGGTCAAAAAGGTTACTTTTGATGAACCTCAAGTAAAACTAGCTGAAACACAAACATCATAAATTCCAATTGTTTTTAATGTTGAGAAAGAATTGGAGAGAGCTAAAACTCCAATCCCATTATCTGAACTCTCCAAAAATCCAGGTTACAAACATCAAGTCTCAAAATGGATTCAATCTTCAAGTGTTGATGTAGAGGGAGATGTCAATAGATTATGGGCTGAAAACCTTCAAATGTTTTTGGTCCTAGTTTAGATATGATTAATAAAAGTGTACCTCCTTTATGTCACCTTGTTGGGTGCGCAAGCCCTGTGGAACGAGCATGGGGTGCGAAGCCCAGAATTTTGGGCAATATTAGGATAAAAGACTCCGTGGAAAGCGCGGAGCGCGAACTATAGGAGGTTGAGTCAAAGGTTAGTCCGCCCAAAAATAATGTAAAGAAATAGTAATAGAGTCGGCTCGCAGAGGGATCGTGGGCCAAGGGAAAGTATAAATAGAGTGTGGCTCTATGAGGGAAAAGTAGTTCTTTTGGAAGATGGAATGAAATGGGTTCTTAAAGGAAATAGCCTGAAAGCGTCTGTAATTCCAAGTCGAGGGAGTAGGATAGGAGCTAGAGGCTCTATAGCTGTGTGCGCAAAGGCTTAGAAAGTCCGCAGCTGTGTGCGCAGACCACTGCAGCTGAGTGCGCAGGGTGGATCTGGATGTATTATTGAGGATTGGTAATAAAGATAAGTTTCTTTTGAATTCTGTGTTAATTTTGACTTTACACTTTTATGATAAATAAACTGTTATGATTTTTGCATTTGCTATGGTTGAATACATGTGAACTGGGCTAATCTTGATGCACGAAGTAACCAAAAGTAATAAATATTTGCTTAAATATCGCTTTAACTATATCAAACTAGAAATAAGTGATTCAATTTGTAATAACCGCGATAAGGGTATATCGATCTGCGCGAATCTGGCACAGCGCGAGGCTGCAAAACAGCGCCCAAGCCCCAACCCACATACAAGACATCCCTAGGGTGTGGAAACCTAGTTCCATCACCCTCCCTTCTAACTCAGGTGAGACCTCAGTCCACGCTTCGTGGGCTGTTGCCGAAAGGGCCAGTAGCTGCGGGATTTGTTTGGCTAAATAATTCTTCCGAACCTGGGTCAAGCCCATATAAGCCAACAAATGGTTCCATTGCCGGGATTGGGATCTGCCTAAGGGGTTTCTGGTGTGAAAGGAGGAGACGCTAAAGAAAAGAGCGACGAAATATCAGGACGATAGTAATGCCGAATGCCATCCAGTTACCAGTATTCAAAGGAGTAGGCAGTGAAGATTCGAAAAAGTTTTGGTTTGTATTGAATTCAGTATGGAACGCGCAGCAAATCACGGATGATAATATCAAGAAATCCATCTTAGTCAGCACACTGTAGGACCGAGCGCTAACATGGTATATGAAGTATTTAGGCATCAACCCAACGGCGGGGATAGCAGACATCCACATGGAATTAAAAAAGGAGTTCAGCCAGCCAAAATCAGAATCACAGTCAGTTGTGGGATTCAAAGAGATCACAATGATGTCTGGTGAGGCCCCGTGGGATATGGATCAAAGGTTAAAAATCACTATTCGCGAGGCCAACATGACCCTGACAAATGCATAGCACCACACTTGGTTCATCGCATCACTAACGCCATATCTGAAATCAATTTTGTCACAGCAGAAAATCTCAACCCAAGCAGAAGCGCTGGAGGCAGCAATGCGGTTGAACAAAACCCTGGTACAGGACCCAGGGTTGGGAGTTCAACAAACCAATCACAGGTCCAAAATTTGTGTTTGGAAATACAGAAGTTAAAACAAGACCAGGCACCGGAAGTTTGGGAAGAAGTTTGGTGCATCAAGTTACTTCACGATAATAGGGTAGTGAAAGGACTGCATGAGGTAATTAACGGATACGCAGGATGGGGAGAACCTCGCATAGTCTGACGAATGGGGAGCCATACGACGTAGACCGGACAAGAAATGCGATTAACAGCACAGATTGGAGACTATGATATGGATCAGGTCATTCTGGACCTCAGTTCGGATGCAAACGTCTTGCGTAAGCAGATGTGGGAGCATATCAGCAAGCCCCCACTCCAATGGTCTCCAATCCAATTACGGATGGAAAATCAACAAAAGATCTTGCCCATGGGTAGGCTGCAAGGAATCATTGTAGACCTGGATGGTGTGAGCACTAGAACGGACTTTGAAGTTATTGAGATAGTGGACGAGAAAAGCCCGTACCCCGCGTTGTAGGGAATAGAATGGACCATCAACATGAATGGGGTTATTAATCTTAAGTAGAGGAAGATGGTATTTGAGAAAAAGTCGCGCCACATAGTTTCTCCGCTAGATCCAACCGAGGGACCCCGCTACACGGAACTTGTGCACGACGACGAGTAGGATGAAGCATTAGATTGCATCTACCAAATTGTTGTACAAAGGCCAATAAAGGGTAAGGTAATGCAGGAACGAAGAATTTCACAGGGTTACACGAAACCATACACCAATGATTCGGAGGAAGAAGATGAACAAGGGCAAAACAGAATGAACGGGGCAACTACTTTAAACTACAATATGCTGACAAAATCTGTGTACTGCGTTAAAGCTCAAGACTGCAAGTTGTCGGTGTATGATGGGCTCACAATAGTAAATGAATTCCTGGAGAAGTTTGAGAGCGCAGTACCAAAGTACCAGTGATTTGACGCGCTCAAATGGGCATTGCGCTCAATGGTGGGGTACCCATGAAGTAACCTTCATAGATTGGTGAAGTTGTAAGCGCATGATGCAGATATGATTTGGGAAGCCAGCGCTCCAACTAACGGAGAAATATGATGGACGAGAGAATCCGCACATACACCTGAGCAAATGGACCAAAGCCTATGGCGAGGAGCCGCAACCAGAATGGGTGCACCTATTTTATCATACCTTGGATGTCATCCCAAGGAATTGGTAAAATGAAACAGAGCTTCGACGTGGCATAGGGGAGTGGGATATCTTGTGTGAAAGGTTTCTGTCAACATTTCTTTTTGTGGATCAATGGATGGATACAGTGGACGATGCATTAAAGCTAGTAAAGACCGCAATTTTCAAGATACTGCTAGAACCAGAAGAAGTTGTGCAACCAGACTAGTCGCGACAGCTGAGCCGGGCCTTGGAATGTTACAATGTAAAAGCAGAAGGTGACGAGGATGATCCGCATGACATCAATATACCAGAATCCGAAGGAAGTCGAGAAGTGTGCAGCCCCGAAATAGAAGATCCAGACGTTGCAGCACCATTAAAAACGAAGCAAGTGAATATCTGTACAGAGAAAGAACCGAAGTATGCTACACTTGGGGATTACTGGGGCAACACTACAGTGGAAAAGGTCGTCGAGCTGCTCTGGGAGTACCGAGACCTCTTCCTACCAAGATTACAGAGCTGAAAGTGATTCGAGGAGAATTAGGAATGATGAAGATAACTTTGAAGCCTGACGCAAAGCCAATAAAGCAGCGACCTTACCGACTGAATCCATAATACAAAGCAAAAGTACGAGAAGAACTGGACAAGATACTGGCAACGATGATCATTGAACCAGTCGAGGAGTCTGATTGGGTAAGTCCAACGGTGGTACAGGAGAAGAAACAGAAGGGTGAGATCCACATCTACGTGGATCTATGGAAACTTAATGATGCTTGTGTTAATGATCCATTTCTCACACCTTTTACAGATGAAGTCTTAGAAAATGTGGGCAGGTAGGAAGTGTATTCCTTTACAGATGGGTTCTCTGGATACCATCAGATCAAGATCGCACCGGAAGATCAAAGCAAGACAATGTTTGCTATGGAATGGGGTTGTTTTCAATATACGGTGATGCCATTTGGGTTGAAGAATGCACCGACAATATTTTCCCGCATTGTGGTAGCTGCATTCAAGGAATTTATACATAAATTCTTGAAAGTCTATCTTGACGATTGGACCATCTTTGGCCTGGTTAAGAAACATACTAAGAGCTTACGATTAATGCTGGATACTTGTTGTCGACACCAGATTGCGCTAAATCTAAAGAAGTGTACGTTCCTTGTTCCTTTCGGGAACTTGCTGGGCCATATAGTTTGTAGGCAAGGCCTGATGGTGGATCCGGAAAAGATCATTGTCATACTAGGTCTGCAAGCACCGCACGGTATCAAACAGCTACGCACTACACTGGGACACATGGGGTACTATCGGAAGTTCATAAAAGGTTACGTCCAGATCACGGCTCCAATGTAACAGTTGTTAAAAAAGGATGCCACGTATTGCTGGAACGAGGAATGTAACAAAAGCTTGGAATTGCTGAAGGAAAAAATGGCATCTACCCCTATCTTGATCTTTCCAAAATGGGACATGGAGTTCCATGTGCATGTCGACGCGTCAAGTATCGCATTAGGAGCAATACTTACTCTGGAAGGAGCGGAGGGAGTTGACCACCCGATTTCTTTTGCAAGTTGAAGGTTGTCGAAAGCTAAGAAGAATTACTCTACTACTGAGCGAGAGGGATTGGCGATGATGTACGCACTCCAGAAGTATCGTCACTATTTGCTTGGAGGACATTTTAAGATGTATACTGACCACTCTACGCTAAAATATCTAGTGAATAAGCCTGTGTTGGGGGGGCGCATTTGTCGATGGTTGTTGTTGTTTCAGGAATAGGATTTTGAGGTTGTTGTAAATCTGGGACATCTGAATGCGGGTCCAGACCACATATCTTGGATTGATACAGGTAAGAAACCCATGAATCTAGAAGGACTCCCGGACGCCCAGTTGTATGCAGTGCACATTTCAAATGGCCACTTTGAAGATATAATCTATTTTTTGACTACCAGCACTGCGTTGCAGGGGTATTCTGTGCAACAAAAGAAGGAATTGGTGACACAAGCAGCATATTTCATTGTGATTGTTGGACACCTCTACAAGATGGGCCATGATGAGATATTACGCAGATATGTACTAGAGTTTGAGCGAGAACAGATCCTTGCCAAAGCACATGGAGGGGTTGCTGGTGGACATTATGCGAGCCGCGCCACAGCCCAAAAGGTTCTTCGTGTCGGATTATGGTGGCGCCCCCTACATCAAGATTCAAGAGCATATTGTCGGGCCTACGATGTATGCCAATGAATGGGCAAGCCGTCGTGAAGGGATGAAATGCCACTTCAGCCACAGGTAACGCTACAACCATTTTAGAAATGGGCGATCGACTTCGTCGGGCCTATTGAACCAAGAGGGAAGATGGGTGCGCTCTATATTATCACTGCAACCGAATACTTGACCCGATGGGCAGAAGCACAGCCAGATAAGGATTTCACAGCCACAACAATGGAAAAGTTCTTGTTCGAGAATGTGTTGACCACGTTTGGGTGTCCTAAGATTCTCATGAGTGACTGAGGAATGCATTTTTTGAACGAAACCATCAGCGCGCTCACTGAGGAATTCCAAATGTACCACCAACAAAGCACACTATACCATCCGCAAGAAAATGGGACCGTTGAGGCATTCAACAAAATTTTGGAAACCGCGCTGATTAAGATCTGCAATGCACGATGGAATGGTTGGGGCTTTCGCATCCCTGCTATGCTATGGGCATACCAAACCACATGAAAAAAATTGACAGACCAGACACCGTTTCGACTAGTCTATGGTAAGGAGGTTGTGATGCCTATGGAATATATCGTGCCCAGTCTGTGGATTGCAGCAGCTACAGGAATGGCAGATCGTGGGGCCTTGGAGGAAAGGCTCGCACAACTCGACGAACTAGACAAAGAACAATTTCTGGCGGGATTTCATCAGTAGGTACAAAAACAGCGCGAGAAAGCATAGCATGATCACCATATCAAGGTAAACATGTTCAAGAAAGATGATCTCGTATTGTTATATGACAGTAAGTTCGAGAAATTCCTGAGTAAACTCTGCATGAATTGATTGGGACCTTATGTCGTTCAAGAAGTAACTGATGGGGGCGTAGTTTAGCTGGCTAAGCTCAATGGAGACCCCTTCTCGGGAAGAGTAAATGGCAGTCACCTGAAGCTCTATACGGGTAGGCCGACCGCCTGACTAACTGTTCCAAGGAGAGTCTCACCGCTCTGACCAATTGAAAGAGAGCGAGGGACGATAAAGCAGTCTGGGGGATAGATGTGCAGGTATCAGGGTGCGCATACATTTGGCCAACAATCAGGGGTGTGGTTCCGTAGACAGAGCCATGCGGGTGCGTCGCTCCAAGGAATGATGACTGTTAATACCACTGTTCATGACAAGAGGGCTGCATTATGGCAAAAGGGAGCGGGCAGCGAGCAATTAAGAGCAACAGTATGAGCCAGATATGAAATGGTCGACCACAGATTTCACACAGGAAGGTTAAATGAGCTAGAACGAGCGGTAATATGGGCATTTGAAGTTTGCATGGCTTATAAATCACCATGGGGAATCGGTTGGGCAACCTGCGCTTTGGAAATACAGTTAGAGTTGTTCATCATCTCTGCACCAGGCATGCGCCCGAAGGTAGTAATCTGGCTAAGGGAGGAATAGGACTCTCTAAGGAGTCTGGTATTGACAACTGCGAGTATCCTGCAAGCTGCGGCATTGCCAGCAAGGGATGTACCAGAAAAAAGGGAATGCGAAGTAGAATTGATCCGGATGTCGTCACCTTGCCTAGGGGCAGGACGGTACACTACAACAGAACAACAAAAAGATGGACAGATGATTACCATGGGTGAAGATGCAGTCAATAAGTCGCCTTTGATGGTTCTCGACGATTGGGATCTTGCGGAAAATAGCCTGGCTCTTGCAAAATTGTAAAACAGGCTACAGCGGACGGTGCGAAGAGAAGATATGAAGGTCGAAAAGGGCTACATGGGTACCAGGAGGTCCCGTATGCGGCTCCCCAGCTTGCACTAAAATCCTCGAAGGGGGTGTTCTGTGTTAACTGAGCAGAGCAGAATGAGCATCATCGGTTGCGAGATGTGGTAGAAACACTAAAGCAGGAGACGGATGAAGCGTTGCAGGAGACAAAGAAGGAGCAGCCGGATGACAAGCACCACTCAACGGGAGGTGAACCGCGAAGCCAAGGTAGAGTGTCTAGCCACGCCAGCAAGTGACTCGGGATGAGTCACGATGATTGTGTTGGGGGACTGTTAGGTAACGCAAGCCCCACGGAACGAGTATGGGGTGTGAAGCCCGGAATTTTGGGTAATATTAGGATAAAATAATCCGCGGAAAGCGCGGAGGGTGAACTATAGGAGGTTGAGTCGAAGGGTAGTCTGCCCAAAAATAATGTAAAGAAATAGTAATAGAGTCAGCCCGCGGAGGGATCGCAGGCCAAGGGAAAGTATAAATGAAGCATGGCTCTATGAGGGAAAAGTAGTTCTTTTGGAAGATGGAATGTAATGGGTTCTTAAAGGAAATAGCCTGAAAGTGTCTGTAAGTCCGAGTTGAGGGAGTAGGATAGGAGGTAGAGGCTCTGCAGTTGTGTGTGTAGAGGCATGAAAATTCCACAACTATGTGCGCGGACCCCTGCAACTGAGTGCACAGGGTGGATCTGGATGTATTGTTGAGGATTGGTAATAAAGATAAGTTTCTTCTTAATTCTGTGTTAATTGCAACTTTACTCTTTTATGATAAATAAACTGTTATGATTTCTTCATTTGCTACAGTTGAATACATGTGAACTGAGTTAATCTTGATGTGCGAAGTAACCAAAAGTAATAAATGTTTGCTTAAAGACCGCTTTAACTAGATCAAACTAGAAATAAGTGATTCATTCTGTAATAAGCACGATAAGGGTATTCCGATCTGCACGGATCTAGCACAGCACGAGACTGCAGAACAGCGCGCGAGCCCCAACCCACATCCAAGACATCCCCGGGGTGCGGAAACCTAGTTCCAACGCCCTCCCCTACTACCGCGGGTGAGACCTCAGTCTGCGCTTCACAAGCTGTTGTCGAAAGGGCCGGTAGCTATGGGATTTGTTTGGCTAAATAATTCTTCCGAACCTGGGTCAAGCCCCAATAAGCCAACACACCTTGAAAATTCATGATTACCTTTTATATAATTGTATGTTAGATTCCGGTGCTTCCCAAAATCTAATGCCTAAAGTAATCATGGATCCACTTCAATTATAAATCACTAGGCCATATAATGATCTATATACTTTTGATTCCAAGAAAGTATCTTGCCTCAGATTAATTAAGGATTTAGTTGTAATGCTTTCTTAGATCCATGTGAAGAGTATAGTATCAAACATTTTTGTTACATATATTCCCCAAAAATTTGGAATCTTATTGTCAAGATCTTGTTGTGCCAAGTTAGAGGGAAGTCTGCAAATGGACATGTCTTATGCTATAATCCTAGTCTATGGAGGTGAACATTTAAGACTATATATGATCCAAGTGGATATTGGTGGCCACCCGCCAATTCCACTTGGACCCCCACCATTGCTTCTTTCAGTTTTTTAGTTTCCTTAATTGTAGCACAATTTACTATTTTTAGCAGTTTTTCGGGTCATAAACTTTGGAGCTATTTTGAGGCCCTAAATGATGTTTTTTTGGAAATCTACTGCTAGCAATTATTTGTGTAAAATCACATTTTTCGTCGTAGTCCTCGGAGAGATCTTCCCGATGGGCTATCATGCGCGTCAAACGGAGATAATATGACCAAGTCACGACCCCAGGAAGTTGGTTATCCAACTCACCCCAACGGGGCCCATAAACCCTTAGTGTTACATCTCCTCGAGTTAGGGTTTTGGTTGTTTAGGGTTTTCTCTTATTGTTCAATAATAAAAAGGCCCGTGAGCCTCATTGTAGTTCAGTTCAAAGGCATGTAGCCGCCACATCTCTTCTCAGAGATAAGCTATCATCGCCCTAGCTGGTGTACTACCATTTCTGTTTGTAAGCATATTTCAGTGTTTTACATTAATGAAATGAAGTATTATTTCTGCTACATCTATGTGTTTATGGTTATCTCTGTAATTTTTTGTGTTCCTGTTTAAATCCGGATCAATGGTATCAGAGAGGTCTGCTTTTTTTTTCTGTTTTTCTTTACATGTCCCCAACGAGGTCAGGATATAAGGAGTTAGGGCTTGAACTTGTCGAACCTTTGCAAGACTAGCCTCGAAAATCCCAACGATCTCCCATGGCGGATGAAAAGAAAGATAAGGGGGCAGGAGATCCTATCAAAATCTTGCTCGAAGAAGCCCTCGAGTGACAAAGGAACGCGATGATGGACAACTTTGCCCAGATCCTTCAGCGGCTACCTAGGGGCAACGCATCGACTTCAAACAGCTACTCTTGAAATGCCACATCGTTTAAGGTACAAGTTAATTTTGAAATCCCCATATTCGAAGGTCAGATAGATGCAGATGCCATCGATAAATGGTTAAATCTGCTAGAGGGTTATTTTTCTGTTCATGATTTTTCCAGTCGAGAAAATATTATTTTCGCTCTTCTCAAAGCAATCCCCCACATCAAGGACTGGTGGGAAACCTATTGCAAGTAGAAGGATGAAAGTACAGGCTCACTATTTTCAGCCGCACTCACTTGGGATTCATTCCGGGATGCCATCAAGGAGAAGTACTACCCTGTCGGAAGCTATGGGGATCAATACATAAAGTGGACCACGCTCAGGTAGGGAAGGGACCAAGACGTGTTGGATTTTACCAATATTTTCCATACCCTTCACACAAAGTTGGGTATCAAGGATTCAAAGCAACATTTGGTACTCAAATGCCGCGGCTACCTGCACAAGTACATCCAGGAAGAAATAGAATTCCTGAACATCTCCTCGCTTGGCACGACATACCAATATGCCATCAAGGTCGAGCAAAAGTTTAAACAGAAGAAGCAATACTTTGGATCTGCGAATCCGAAGCAAGGGAAAGGTGCCCCCAAACCATAGAACAAAGGACAAAGCCAAGGCGGGGCGGCCCAAGACAACCCGCCAAAGCTGTAAGCAAAGAACAACTTTGCAAAGCCAAGAAAGGACACGGGAAAGTCGTGTGAGTTCCATAAGAGCTCCACTCACAACACAAGTGAGTGTCGGGATAAGAAGTCACTAGTGGCCGAGCTAAAGGTTTCAGAATTAGATGCATGTTCTGACTCTGAGTCGGAATCCGACAAAGGGAAGCAGATTATCGATGCAGAGCCCAATGCCACCATTTCCACCACGAAGAAACAAAAGGAGGAACCCTAATTGAGGTGATATATTGGACATGATGAAGATGTAGTCCTTCCAAGCTTACAAAAAAAATAATAATAAAACATATAAATTTTAATGGACATTAATAGCATCATTGCACATTAATATTTTCCAAAATGGTTGTACAGATTGGTAACCTCTTTTAAAAGAAATAAAGTTTATTATATTTTTCGTTGCCATTCCATTTATCCTATAAAATAAAATAAAAAATCAAATCTCCAAAACCTCGTTGTCATTGTTATCATCATTTTATTCAACTTCCATTATAGCTATTTTTTTCATTTGAGCACCTCTCTTTTTTAATATTGTTTAGAGTAATTGAGGTGTTCCTGTCACATGAACTATTGTTTTATTATTTTACTGTTTGAAATTAATATTGATTAAAAATATTTCTTTATATAAAGAAACAAATCAATGATTTAAGTTTATTGAAAATTTTAAATCATATTAATGAAAATTAAATTAATCAGCTTAGATTTATCTTAATTTTTGTATCTATTAAATACGGAGAGGGATCTAATATATTTTCACTTTAAAAGAAGTTTGCATCTCAAGAAATTTATTCTCTCTCAACACTATCAATTTTCACTTTAAAAGAAATTTACATCTCAAAAGATTTATTCTCTCAACACTCAATAAATTTATAATTAAATAAATCTAAACTAATACTATAAGTCATACATTATCATCTACATAACATTAAGAGCGAGAAATAATCATACATTATCATCTACATACCATTAAGAGCGAGAACTAATCATTTTCAAAATACTTAGAAATAACATCATCGAAACCCATGAACTCCCATAATCCAAAAGAGTGTTTGGAAAACCATCTCATTTAATGGAATTGAGTAAAATTATGTTCCTTGTTGTTGAGGATAGAACACGTTAAAAATAAATTTTTTATTAATGATTTCATTTTGGTATTATAAGCTATATTTTAAGAAATTTAATACTTATCTTAAAAATAAAGTTTTTTTTTTAAATAATTATCTGCATTTGCATTTTAATATTAAAGAAAAAAATAAAGTAATAGTCTAAAATTTAAAAATATTGAATAAAAACGAGATAATTGGAAATGGGACGGGGAGAAGCGGACATGAAAAGGGTGATGAAGGTAAACGTTTAGGGTTAGGGTTTTGGCAAGGTTTGCCTCAAGCGGACCTGAGCTTGGACAGGGTGCAGGGATAGCTTGCAACCACCTGCACCAGATCAGGACAAGTGAGAGCTACAGGTCGATTGGAGGAAGGTAGACAGAAAACAGGCGGGACTGACAAAAGAAATGACAGAGTCGGGTGGGGGGGGAGAGATCCCCTCCTATAAAAATGTAGCAGCAGGCGAGACAAGCAGGAATGGATCGAACGGAGGCACAGGGAAATGAAGCAAGGACACGCCAGTCATGGGGGCTCGATGGCAAGCGGGGTTGGGAAACAGATGCCTGCCTAGAGCGACGAAAAAAACCCAGGTTTGTAATCCCAAACAATAAACTCGAAGAATACAGAGGATATATGAAAGATCATGCTTTGATCTGTAAGTTTGTGGGGTCATGGCCGTCTGAGAAAGAACTGGCCAAATGGATACAACAGAGATGGAAGCCCAAGGGGAATATTGACCTAAAATTAGGGGCTAAGGGCTTCTTCACGGTCATTTTTGCCAACCTGGAAGATAAGGAGAGAGTCTTTGAGGAGGGACCCTACTTCTTCAACAATGCAGGTCTCTTTATGAGACACTGGGAAGAATGCTACAACCCAGACAAGGAGAAAATGTTAGCGGCACCAATATGGGTCAGGTTGTTCAGACTCCCAATCGACTTCTGGGATCCAGAGTGTTGTGGGGAAAAATGCCTATGCAGGACGATCCTATCCACCTAAGGTGTGACAGTGCCTTAGCAACAAACAGAGACAGCTATTCTGGTTTCTTCCTTTACGAAATGTGAAAGAGGGGAGATCAATGGACTTACCGGTGTCTTCCGTTTCTCCCTCGATCTAGATCCTCTTCTCTTTGGGTGTTCACAGCTACTTGCCTCCTCGCTCGCCCAAGAGAACAACTACTTGATTCCTACGAGATCACAAGAGAACAGCTACTTGCGACAAGAGAACAGCTACTCGCGACAAGAGAAGAACACAACACAAAGGCAAATATTCATATTCATAAATGATTCAGGATTAGAAGTAAATCAAATACACTAATGCAATCATACAAATACACCGGTATATAGGAGAAGACCAAGATAGCTTTATTGATAAATAACAAGGTTCAGGAAGAGATACAACCCAGAGGGCTCCAATCCAGCATCTCCTTCCCAGCAGAATGGAATTCCTATCTTCACCTCCCTTCAAAGCATTAAGCACCCAATGATTCCGGTCTCAAACCAACAGCAATTCTTTTCAATAACAAAATTCCAGCCTCTAGATCTCATGGAGGAGAGATCTATATATAGATGTTTTGGAGGGAGAATGAGTCAGCTTGAGATCTTACTAGTGTCCTCTCTCTCTCTCAGTTCTTGAATCCACTTGGAGGTTCTTGCTTCCACTTGGAGATTTGGAACCTCTTACTCATCACCAGTCGAATTCCCTGAGGCAAGTGTCATTTTGGAAGCTTCCTGGGCATTGACACCTTGAGGAATGAGTCTGCCACATATCCAATCTCGCTCAGCGCAGGTAGCCAGTGTTGGAGTTGACATTCAGCGCAGGTAGCCAGTGGAGCCATTGACATTCAGCGCAGATGGTCAGTGGAGCAGTTGACATGATCCTGAATTGACTTGTTTTTTAGCAGTTTCAGGTGGAGAACTTTAGTGAATTGCTGTGGTTTGTTAGCCTTGTTCCTCTAGGGGTAGGAACAACATGTTTAGGGACTTTGGATCCCTTATATTATGGACATTTCATGCTCAATGCTGTAAGGCACAAAAATGTCTATAACACAGAGATTCTGGAGGGTATCGGGAACTCAATCGAGACTTTTGTCAAGGTGGCAGAAACCACCAGAAGAGGTAGATATATGTCCTACGCTAGGATCTGTGTGTACATGAATATCACAGAACCACTTCCAGACTATATTGAAGTGGAATACCACGATGAGGTGTGGCAACAACCAGTGGATTATGAGCATATCCCATTCCGCTGCAGAAGATGCCATGAATACGGTCATCTCTTCAAATCATGCCCTTTGAATGCTAATGGAGAAACAACAGATCTTGGGAAAAAGGAGGACGCCAGGAAGGAGGAAGTGACGAGCAGGGAGGATGATGAAGGGTTTACAGAAGTGCCTCGTCGGAGAAAACCTCAAAAAGGACCGACTAATCAGAAACCACCCTCTACGGAATTAACTCAGAAAAATCAGAATAAGTTCGAGATATTACAAGAAGAGGAAATGGAGGTGGAAGGTGATGACAGCGAAGAAGAAACAGTAGAGCCTATAAAGGTAGACAAAGGAGAAAATAAATCGCAAACAAGTATGGAAATTGAGAAGGAAGGGGAGAGAATAGAAAACCCTCAAGACCAGACCCAAATGGAGATCGACCCACAGAAGGACAAAGGAAGTGAAGAGGAACAAGTCATGAAGAGACTTCTACATGAATGGAGGCATCTGGATGAAAGATTCATCCTAGAAGACCAAAAGCAATTATACAAAGACATGTTCCAAAGATACAAGGAGAAAAGAGGGGCAGTCATAATAAATCAGCCAAAACAGCTAGGATCGCAAGGAGGACAGAGCACAGATGTGGGTACTGCAGGGAAGGGAGGAAGAAAACAAGGAAGAAGACCTATGAGCGAGACCATCCAAATGGTTGGAGAAATGCTGGTAAACTCAGGAAGAGTCGTACCTCTGTCAGAGGTATTCCAACAACCCCTCAAACTGTTAAAATGATAATTACAACTTGGAATATTAGAGGGCTGAATAGTAGGGGGAAACAAAGATATTTGAAAGAGAGACTTAAGAAAGATAAGCCTAATATAATGATAGTCCAAGAAACAAAGATCAGCGAACAGAAATTAAAAGATATTATGAGAAAATTCAAGCCGCATTATGAGATAATAGGTCAGGATGCCATAGGTAGTGCAGGGGGCCTGGCAATTCTCTGGAACCCAGAGGAGATTCAATTTGAAAATTGGGTCAGTGTACCTCGAATTCTTTCAGGAAAATTCAGGAATATTGGATCTCAGGAATGGGTCCTTCTCACCGGTGTATATGGTCCACATATACCGGGAGAACGCAAGATATTCCTTCAGAACTTGGAAAAAATCCGAACCCTCTTCCCAGAAACTCCATGGATTGTTGGAGGAGACTTCAACATGATCACTTCTCTAAAGGAGAAAAGAGGAGGCCTCAGAAGATCAGATTCAGATATGGAAGCCTTCGGAGAAATGATTGCAGAACAAAGATTGGTTGACATACCAACGATAAATGGGATTCACACATGGAACAACAGAAGAGGAGGCATACACCAAATTGCCTCGAGACTGGATAGATTCCTAATATCAAAACAGATCATAAACCAGGACATATTCATTGAAGCAATGATACTTCCGGGAATGGGTTCTGACCATTGGCCGATTAAACTGGAACTTGACATTAAAGCTAGCCCCAAGAAACGTCCTTTCAGGTTTGAGGCCTTCTGGCTCAGAGACCAGAAGTTCATGACGAAAGTGGAAGAATGGTGGAAACAAAGCCAACAAAGGGGAAGAAGCAGAATGCAGACCTTCCAATTAAAACTAAAGGAACTGAAAGAGAAAATTAAAAAATGGAACAAAGAGGAATTTGGAAACATCCTCAAAGACCAACAACTTCTAGACCAGAAGATGAAGAAACTTCAGCAAGAAATTATAATAGCAGGCAGAAGCGAGGAACTTGCTAGAGAGGAAGGGATTCTGATCAGCCAAATTGAAGAAAGAAGGAAACAGGAGGAGATTCTTTGGAGACAAAAATCAAGAGTGAACTGGTTACGAGAAGGGGAGAGGAACACGAAGTTCTTCCATCAGGCAATGATCCAGCAGAGATAGAGAAATAGAATCTTCTCTATAAAAATGAAGAAGGACTTCGCTTAACTCAACATGAGGAAATGGAACAGACTCTGGTAAGTCATTTCAAAGACCTCCTTACGGAACCCCAAGAAGACAGAAGAGAGGCTACTGGGAGAATCTGCAATGAGATACCAAGCATGATTACCAGAGATCAAAACCTAGCTCTTATGAGGGCAGAAACTCTGGAGGAAGTGGAAGAGATCGTGAAAGGGATGAAGAAGAATAAAGCTCCTGGACCAGATGGCTTCACAGTGGAATTTTACCAGGCGAGATGGCAATTCTTGGGACAAGACATTCTGGGCGTGGTGGAAGAATCTCGAAGAAACCAGAAGGTATGTACAAGCTTAAACTCAACTCTCCTATCTCTTATTCCCAAAACTGCTAAGTCTGAAGATCCCCAAGGTTTTAGACCCATTGCCCTTTGTAATGTAATATATAAAATTATTGCAACTCTTATGGCCAAAAGACTTAAGCCAATCCTTTCTAGCATTATCTCTCCGGAACAAACAGGTTTCGTGGAAGGTCATCAAATTCTGGATGGATTGGTAGCATCACAAGAAGTAGTGCATTCTTTGAAAACCAAAAAAGAAGCTGGAATGATGATCAAATTGGACCTCTCCAAGGCTTATGATCGTCTGAACTGGGCATACCTTAAATCGGTACTAGCGGCCTTCGGTTTCTGCAATAGATGGATAGAATGGGTCTTTGCTATGATCTCCACCCTGAATTTCTCCATTCTCCTGAATGGGACACCATCTACAACCTTCAAGGCCTGCGACAGGGGGATCCTCTGTCCCCCTTCCTGTTCATCATTGCGGCAGAGGGGTTAGGAAGATATATCAAAAAAGAATTGTGGGAAAGGAAAATCAAAGGGCTCCAGATATGGGGGAATAACCTTCCGATCACACACCAACAATTTGTGGACGATATCATGTTGTTTTGCGCAGTTTCTCTCAGAGAAGTAAAAAGAATAAAAGGGATCCTAGACCTCTTCATGGAAGCTTCTGGTACTCAAATCAATAAGGAGAAATCATGTATATATTTCTTCAACACCGCAGGAAATGTCAAAACATATTTAACAAGATTATTGGGTTTCCATTCGGGAGAATTTCCCACAAAATATCTTGGCACCCCGCTAGCCCTGAATCCTCTAAAGATGGCGAATTGGCAACAAACCATTGAGAAACTTACTAGCAGATTGGCCAATTGGTCCTTCAGAACCCTGAATATAGCAGGAAGAGTAGTATTGGTCAAAGCAGTCTTGCAATCGATTCCAATCTACCAACTCTCGGCAATGGCTGCCCCCAAAGGTGTGTGCACCAAAATGGTGGAGATATTCAAAAAATTCCTCTGGGGAGGACCGAAGCAACAAAGAAAGTGGGCATTGATATCCTGGAAGGGCCTGGTTAAGAGTAAAGATGAAGGGGGATTGAGCTTGAGAGATCCATATTCTTTGAACCAAGTAATGGGGGCTAAGCTCTGGTGGAGATGGATGATGGGAGGAGGAGACCTATGGAAAAGAATCTGGACAAAAAAATATAACATGCCAGCAACACCAGAAGAAATCTTAAGACTTGAGGAAATCCCTAAAGGCTCAACAATATGGAATCTGGCCAACCAAAACAGAGACATAGTATCCAAGCATGCCTTCTAGGAAATTAGGAACGAAAATTCAGCCAAATTCTGGGAAGAAGCTTGGCAACAAAGGGAGAAACTGAATGATGTTCAGGCTCTAAGAGACACATGCCAGAAGGCAAAAGAGGAAGGTTTGAACTATGTTAGAGAATTCTGGAACGAAGATCACCAAGAGGAATCCTAGAGAACTTGGAAAAATCTGGAAGAATGGGATAGGCATATTGATATGGAACAAAGAGAGTTGTATATAAAAGAAATGAAGACAAGGAAAATAGCTATTAGAACAGGTCCAGACATATTGAGATGGGGTCATTCAATGAAGGGAAACTTCACGATCAAAGAAGCCTACAATCTCATCACGCAGCAAGAACAAGATGACATGACACCCCTATGGAAACAAATATGGAAGGGAAATTGGTGGCCGAAAGTGACTCACTTCCTATGGCTGGTTGGTAAAGGTCGCATTCTGACTTGGGATCAACTTCAAAAATGTGGAATTCAGGGTCCTCCCAGATGTTGTCTCTGTAAACAGGATCAGGAAATGTAAGAACACCTTTTGAATTCTTGTCTTGTTGCCCAACAACAATGGGAAGAAATAAGGAGACTCTTTGGAAGGACAAATAGAGATCATCAAAACATCAAAGAAACAATCAAACAATGGGGACGAGGTCAATTCACGAGCCCAGTGGTAAGAAGAGCCTGGAGTCTAGCAGTAGGCATGAATATATGGATGATATGGAAAGAAAGAAACAGGAGAATCTTTCAAAACAAAGAGCTGCCTCTAGAGCAGGTCTGGAAAAGAACCCTGAGTCATATAAGAGAAACTATTCTAGCGGAAGCATGGAGTCAAGAGGATTGGAAAACGACACCTAAGGAAGAACAGATTCTGAACAAGCTTAATCTAGAACAAGGAATGGTAGCACCTCAGATGTGGAAACTCCCTGACATAGGCAGCATTAGCCCTATCCATTTTTCTCGCCCCTCGGCAGGTTTCATCAAACTGAATTTTGATGGAGCCTCCAAAGGCAACCCGGGGCCGGCAGGGCTCAGAGGCATCTTCCGGGATGACCAAGGCAGAACAAGATGGGTATACTCAGACCATGGTGGTATCATGAGTAATAATGAAGCAGAGCTTATGGCAGTCTATCAAGGACTAAGAACAGCGATAAGAAATGGCTACAACAACTTGGAAGTAGAAGGCGACTCCCAACTGGTTATTGACATGATAAGGAAACTCAATAATGGGAAGACATGGGATAAAGTTGCGAAAGCTGGAGGACGGCTAGCCTGGTCCAAGATTTGGAAACCATTATAAAGAGATTTGAATATATGATCATCAATCATGTAAGAAGGGAAGGCAACAGAGCAACTGTTGATTTCCTTGCAAATTGGGGAAGTAATGAACAAGGAGGCAAGCTGGATAGCATCTGGCTGACCCAACTAGAGGAGCCCAGATTAGAGCCCCTCAAAGTAATCCTTGCCCAAGATTGCCATGAAGACATGACCTCAAGATAGCAGACACAGGTGGCCCCCGATCAGGGTGATAAAGAAGGAAAGTACGAGAAGGCGGACAGTGCAAGGGAGAGGACAGCCAGGACGGCCACCTACTGCCCTCACCATAGATCAAATGGCCATGGTGGCACCCTGCATGCCTACAGGAGTTTTGAGGTAGCGTAGTGGAAGGAGTGTGGGGGGAGAGGAGGTAAGAAACGGCGGCGGTAGTGGGATGGGACGTGGGCCAGATGGGCTGGGGTACATGAGGGTGGTAAGGGTGGGAGAAAAACTTAGTATGCAACGAAGGGAGGAGGAGAACAATGTAGCGCAGGCGTTGGGATCTTCGGTAATCGAGCGAGATTACAGGTATATCTCCTTTGGCTCTCCTCCTACATTTCACTCTGGCTTGCTTAGTATGGTGGAGGAGGGGGGGAAGGGGGAAATATGGGAATTGTTGGGGAGGGTCAGCGTATGAGCGGGTATGCAATTTACTCTGCCATGCATAGTAAGGCGGAAGAGGGGGGTAAGCTGGGATTTGCAGGAGAAGGGCTGTGGCTGAGCGGGTCAGAGGTTTGCATGGTGAGGAAGAGCGAGGATCAGAGCATAGGTATGTTGGGGAATTGTATTAGTGGGGCAGAGGGTCAGCCCGAGAAAACTAAGAACCCTATCCATGCGGAGGGCAGCAAGACAGAGGGCTTGCCCATCTACCTTTGTCCAGGGGGGGAGAGACCATTGACTCTCCAGAATAACGGGGGAGGTCGGAGTGGGGCAGGAAGGCTAAGCGACAAGGAAATGCTGACTGATGGGAAGATTGTAGCTCCTCGAAAGCTAACTTTTGTTGTTGATAATTGCAAGCAGGAGGCAATAAAGGAGAAAATGGCTCGCCTGGGTAGAGGCAGGGGTCATGGAGGCAGAGGGCGACAGAGCTAGCCGGGCAGAAGCGATCCATCAACCTCGGCGCCAGCAAGCCAGAGGCGAGGAAGGAAATCCATGAGGACGGTAGTCCAGGAAGCCGCTCGAGCCTATAGAGAAGGGACGGATGTGGACATTCGTCAGCTAATTCAAGAGATGGAAGACAACGTAATGGAAGAGGATTCAGAACCAGAGATGGAGGAATGGGGGGATATTATCCCTGATCCAGGGCACACTAGAGGTCGAATGACGCTTTATCGGCAAGCTCTGCATGTGTACTGGGTTTTGAAGCGTTTACTAGCTAAGGTGGCAGGAGAAGTGGCAACAATAGCCCAAGGCATGCCCAATATCAAAAAGGAAATGAAAAACTTGCAGATCATCATGATAATGCAAGACAGCAAGCTGGATGAGATCCAAAAACGGTTGATGAAGCTATCTCCAGCACCAAACGACTCGATGGCAGCACCTGCTAATGTAGAATTTGACAAAGATGACCAGAAGGATTAGTCTTTTACAGTTTCTTGTCTGATTATTTTGTGGCTAGCTTTTCTTTTCAGACGTTTGTATGTTAGTTTGTAGCATGTTTAGTGTTTTTAGATGTGCAGTTCACGTAGCATGGATTGAAAGACTGATTAAATTTTGTTATTGGATGGCATATAACAAACTCAGGTGGCCAATTTAGTGTTTTTAGATGTGCAGTTCACGTAGCACGGATTGAAAGACTGATTAAATTTTGTTATTGGATGGCATATAACAAACTCAGGTGGCCAACAGACTTGGTTTCCCATATGGGCAAGTTGAGGCCACCAAAATGCTGTATTTGGATCAACTTCTTTCTATAAACAGAAAAGGAAGGTACTATCTCGGCTTACAAAAAAAATATTGAATAAAAACAAAAGTTTATTTTTTTTTGGCAAAATATCAAACTCAGGTGTCTAAAACAAAAAGTTTACTAATTTATATATCACCAATAAATTATTTTAAAAAATATATTTTTTTAAATAATAATTATGAATATTTCAGATTGAAGTGATATGAAATTATGTAAATTAAGAAATCAGAAATTCAATATCTTAGAAGTAATCCTATAATAATAACTACCAAAATCGACTCTATATCATATGAATATGAGATTGTCCTTTTATTAAATAATAATAATAAATTAATCTATATTCACAAATAAAAACTAACCATAATTATTTCAATTATCAATTTACAAATAAATTATAATAAAATCTATATAAAAATTACTTTTAAAAACTTATTTTACTTCTTTCATTTAATATAACCTTTAAAATGGCCTTTACTTTGAGGCCTTTTAATTTTTCAATGGTTTTTAGGTAATGTAGAGCTTATTGTTCAAGTTGTAAGAATTAGTTTTTTAATTAACACATGAGGTGGTGGCTCAGTTGGCTAGCGCGTAGATCTCATAGATGCTGAGGACGAGAGTTCGAGCGTCAGCCAAATTCTAATTTTGTTTTGTGTTTCGCGGTATTCTTTTTGGGAAATCCAACATTGACTTCGCTTCCCTCGCTTAGGGTCATTGTTGAGTAATCCTGAGGTTGAGAGTTCGAGCCTCCCTCACCCCATTTTAATTTGTCTTCTTAACAAGCAAGGACAGTAAACTTTCTATATATATATATATATATAATATAAATATATTATATTATTCTATTAAAATTATAAAATTTGTTAAAGTTTAAATTCAATTAAAAACACTTGATAATAAAATGGTTTTTAATTTTTTATAATTAATGTGAAAGATTTATCCTATTTAGTAAAGATATTGATATTATATTTTTTTAAATAGGAAATTTGTAATTATTAAATAGGAATTTTTTTAATTTTTTTTTTTTTTTTATTATTATTATTATTTTTGTTAAGTGTTAATTTTCTCATTTCTTTTAATTTATAGGTCTTTTGGTACTAACTTTTTTTTTTAATTTTATAAATATTCCCCCTTACAATTAGTTTATATATTTATTTTATTATAAGGTCCTTTACATAACTAATTTTCCAATTAAATTCTAACCAACCTATACTTTTTAAATATTTTTCTAACTAACCTAGCATCCTTTTGATATTATTTTATTTTATTCTGATATTATAATGCCCTCTATATAACTAATTAACTTATAATAATTCTTTTAAGTAAAATTATTTTATATTTATTCAATTTATTCATATATTATAAGGTCCTTTATTTAACTAGATTTCCTTTAAATACTAATTAACTTAAAAAAAATTATAATTGTTAACTAAATACCCATTAGAATTTTATATATTTATCCCAGAGATTACTTATTAAATTAATACAATAATTTTGACCCCGGTCCCAGAGTCAAACTAGCCGTTGGTCAAGTTAGCCTTGGAGGCTCTGCTCACACTATTTAACTTGCTAGGCTGGATCTGTTTTTTCAACTTGTCCTGACGAAGAACCACACTAGTTAGTTCGAAAATGATATTCCATGTGATTTTCGCCGAAAAATCTCTCACAAACTTGATATGGATCAAGCCTGAACTCTATAATTAATTTTTTTTTAAATAGGAAATATTTTTTCTCATAAATTTGATATGGATCACAAAAACCTTAATTCAACTATAGGAAATTTGTAATTATATAATTTTTATTTATTTATTTTTTAATTGGTTAAAATTTAGATATAATTAACAAAATTAATTAAATTTAGATAATTGAAAATGAAATAATTTATAGTTTTTTACTCTCAATATTATGATTTTTTTGGTGAATAGGAAAATTGTAATTCATATTGATTTGAATATATTATATAAAATTGGTTAAAGCTTAGATTCAACTAACAAAATCAAGTGAATGGAAATATTTGATAATGAAATAATTTACAATTTGTTATTATCAATTGAAAAGATTTATCACTCAACTATCAAGTAAAGTGGTAAATGATTTTGGTAAACAAACAAATTATAATTCATAGTAATTTGAGTATACATACTGTTTTTACTTCATTTTAGATATCACTTTTCTTGCAATTCACAAGCATTAAGGAAAAGTGGATCTGGTAACTGCATAGTGATGTTATAAAAATAGCAATTTTAGTTTCAATCTATAATTACAAGGATGTTCATTAATAATCATTGTTTTTAGGGAAGGATTCCAACATGCATTAGAGCTCTAAAATACCATTGGAGAGGCCAGATTTCATACTAATTGATTCTATAGCATAGACACAAGGAATTTGGTTAAAATTACATGGAGCTCTTGTAATTAAGCTTATAATTTGGAGAAACCTAAGGACTTTTATTTATAGCTTGGGTTAAATATATGTATATTTTCACAAAAGCTAATCCAAAAATAGTTTTGATAGTTTTTAATATTTGCATTGATTTATGTCAGTGGAACACTTATCATTGACAATGATGATGACAACTAGGAAAGGAAGAAGCCTAGAAGAAGAGTAGAAAACCAAAAACATGATTTAAGTACTAATGCATAGTTAATTTTAAATATTTAACTTAATATAGAGTGATGAATGTTTTGTAATGAATGCAAACCACCACAAAGTTGGCCAAGAACACATATAATCTTAAGAGTAGCATGCCTGCATTAATCTGAATCATAATACACAACAAATAATGAAAGTAACTTTGTTGCCAATGAAACAAAGACTTACAAGCTAACACCTCAAGATAATTATGAAGGTAATGCAGGATCCAGAGCCACCTTGAAGGAGGGTCATTTTCCTAGTTGTGTTCTCCACTTCAAGCTTTAGTGGTAGAAAGTAAATCCCAATATGGTAGCAATAATAAGTTTAGGGTGAAAATTTTCTCTCATGGAATTTCATAAGTATAACCTTGCAATTAGTGATGGATGAAATGGCTGATCTCAATAGATTTGTTCATAAATAAAGTAGTGGATCTCTCTTGAGAGCTAGCTTAAATGTTAATGATCCCATTGTATTAATGAAGTAGCGAGATAATGATAACTAATAAAGATCGTATCAAAGCCCATATTTGGAAGAATGGCTTGATAAGGTCCACTCTTGGCCACTAAACCATTTTTGGATTTAGTGCAAACATAGTGTAAGAAGAAATGACTAAATATTGCGTTATGAATTTTATGTCAAATTTGGTGTTTGACTTAACTCGGGATGACAAGTCTAAGGTAATATGGTGATGAACATGATATAAATTAGGGCTGATCCGGATTAGATCATTATGTTGTTTTTCATCCATCTCGATGCATTTGAAGTGGAAAAAGTGGAGGAATCAACTCATGGGACCATTTTTACCAACGGGAGCCAATTTGGCAAAATAGGGTTTGAAACCTTCTAGAAGCGTTTTGAGACATCAAATGACATTTTTTGGGGGTAAAACTTTGCCACTTTCGTGCCACACCTTTTCAGTTATTCGACACTTAGAGGTTTTTCCAACGATGCAAGAAGCACATCAATCAAAGTCTGTATGAAACATTTATGCCACTCAGATGTTGAACTTCTTGTTGTCACCACCATGGTTCGAGAGGATGTCACATCAGCCCCCATTATTCATCGAAAATGGACTAACCATGTGATTATGATGTAAAATACTCTAGAAGAGTCTATATTGTAACTCTGGTTAAGAGTTGAGGTAGTCAAACTTAAACACTAGTAGGTTATTGGGTTGTGTTATAACCGGGCCACTAGGAGGAAGAGGCATTCCACTCTTTCGAGTGCACTTGTACCATAGCTGAGAAAAAATAGCCAAGAGGGATAGGAGGTAGAGCACATAGAGAGGATTTTTGCACTGTAGCAACCCACAGGCCACATGCCATACTTCTTTGTACCTACAACCATATTTTTAGATAGAGAAAGAGACCGGAGTGGCCTCACCTTCCAGCTGGGTTTCTGCTGAAAAGGGTTTCCCAGAGCATATATTATGTCGTATTTGTGTGTGAGATTTTAGTTTTTCATTCTCTATTTTCTACATAATTTCCATTTGCATTCATGCACTAATTACAGTAAAATCTACATATCTAGAAATTTAATAAAACTGTAATAGTGTAGAATTTCATATTTTTAATATAATATTATCATATATGTTGTGATGAATTGTCTAGTGGAATATCCATGACAGTTTACGAATCATCTTGGTATTAGAGTAGGTTTCTTTGGGTATTTTGTGGAGATTTGCAGGGGATCTAGATTGCCGGGGTTGAAAATTGTTAAACCTTAATCATGGTTGAAAAATTTGTAAATGACCCTCATGATGTTGCAGAGGTGGGGTTTTCACGGCTGGAACAACAAGTTGTTGATCTAAATCGCAATGTAATCCTCCTCATGGTGGCCCTGAGAAATAATCTTGGCATATTTGGAGAATATGGGGGTTCAAATACAGAGGAAAAATCAGAAGGGGGATAGGGAGATTAGGAAGAAATAAAGACCCATTTGAAGAAGGAATCCAGAAAAGATCAACTCATTTTGAGTCCTTGTTTAAAATGAAATTAACAGCCGATATCAAGCCATACCACGGTGAAATCGATGCTCGCAAGTTGAACCACTAGTTGCAACAACTGGAAGTTTATTTCAATGTCCATTAAATTGAGGAAGGACAAAAGATTTCATTTACGTGACTAAAATTAGAGGGTCATGCATTGAATTGGTGGGAGAGTCATGCAAAGACGTTGAGGTTGGAGGGAGAACCTCCAGTGACTAAGTGGGAGTACTTCAAAACCATCATTAAGTCATTGTTTTATCCCATTGAGTATGTAGAGGACCAATAGATCTAGTGGCACTACTTCAGGCAAAATTTGGGCCAAAACGTGTAGGAATACACCACGAAGTTCAAAAAGATGGCTATAATGTTGTGTATCTCTCCAAAGAACCTAGATGAACTCCTCAAGTATTTGAGGGTTTTGCACTGCCATCTGTGTGAGTAAGTGATGTTGTTCAATCCCAAATCAGTGGATGAGGTTTGTGTACATGTATAGTACCTGAAAAAAATAGGCCTGAAGAGAGCATAATCAAGTGGATCAAAGAAGGAGTAACATGATGCTTCTAAGGAGGGAAAGAAGAAGCAAAAAGGGGGAAAAGATAAAAAGACAACAACGTCAACACACCAATGCAAAGATCCTAACAACCATTGCAAAATTGATGGCCATACAAAGGAGAAGTGTTGGAAGTTGCATCAAGAGCTAAACTCGAAGAACGATAATAAGAAGAAGAATCTCATGGCCACTAATTCGAGAAAACAAGTTGAAAGAAACTCGATGGTGGATGAGAAGATTGTTTGTACATTAGTGCATAAGGAGGTGAATCTAAGTAGCCTTCAGCAACAGGAAGAGAAATAAATGACCAAACTCTTTCGTATAAAGATAAAGGTCATGAAGACAAAGATTAATGCTTTGTTTGACTTAGAATCGTAGGTGAATCTCATTGCAGCAGGGTTGGTCAAGAAGATGGGGATGGAATCTTGTGATCATCCAAACCCATATCCATTTGGATGGGTAAATAACGAGGTAGATCTAAAGGCAACAAAATAGTGCAAAATTAGATTTGCTATCAGTGTTGATTTTATTTTTGATGTAGATCTAGTTGTGGTTCCCCTTGATGTATGTGGATTCGTGTTTGGGAATCCATACATGTACATGCAAGATGCAATATTTATGAGGAGATCCAACCAGTATCAGCTCGTTAAGGATGGAAAATCGTTCATCATTAACACACACAAAGGCAAGTCGAAAATTTCCCTGGTAAGTGCTAACCAAGCCAAGAAATTGATTTGTTCTAGCAAGAAGTACGTTTTATTTTTTTTGAGAGAAATTAAGTTTGTAGAGGAGTCAATAAGAGGAAAGGCATCCCTAGAGGGGTGTGCTAAGAAACATAAACAATAATTGGAGGAGTTGTTATAGGCATATATGGATGTGTTCCGAGAGAAGGGTTACCACCTAAGAGAGAAGTGGAGAACGTTATCTAGCTATTGTTGGACTCCCCATTGCCAAATTTTGGGTTGTATAGGCAACCTATTATAGAATCAAGTGTGTGAATAAATAGTTACAGTGGTTGCTAGAACAGGGTGTCATTCGACCAACTACATCACCATGTGGGTCACCCATCATCATTGTGCCAAAGAAGGATGGGACTTGGCAGATGTTTATAGATTACAGGGCGTTGAAAAAAATCACGCTCAAGAACAGATACCCCCTGCCCAAGATAGATGAATTGTTGGACTAGTTGCAGCAAGAAAAAATACTTCACCAAGTTGGACTTGAATTTTGTATATCACCAGGTTTGAGTCAAAGAAGAAGATACCTAGAATACCGCCTTCAAAACTAAGCAAGGTTTGTATTAGTGGTTAGTTATTCCATTTGGCCTATGTAATGCACCAACTACATTTATAAGATTAATGAATGATGTATTGGGCCCTTTTATATATTCATTTGTTACTGTCTACTTGGATGATGTACTAGTATAAATTCCTACCTAGGAGTGTTGAGAAATCTAGGGGTAGCTAGATTAGGTGATTTCTCTTTCTTTAGTAACTACTTGTGATATATTTTTACTTATCTTGATTAGCTTATTTTTCAACTTGATTATTATTTTTTTCTTATCACTAGACATCTACCAAACAATAAATAACAATGAGAGAATAGGACAAAAGATATAGGCGATTAACCAGGGCCAAAACCTCTCCACTTGAGAGGAAAACCCCCAATAATTCTTCTCTTCTTATAGAAGCTTCAAATATTGATGAATTCCAAGACCTATGACCCTTGACCAAGACTCCTCCAAGACCAATTCAACCTTCCTTGTTTATTTGCACATCTTCCAGCAACAAACTTCGACCTTCCAGCAACTTCAACCACCAGTAATGATTTTTTCAGCTTCGACCTCCTAGGTTCACAGCTTCGAACTTGATGCAACTTCGACCTCGTAGATTCACAACTTTGAATTTGATGCAGCTTCACAGAGTCAACCTTGTAGCTTAACAACTTTGACCTAGTAGTAGCATGAAAACTTCAACCCTGCAGCTTCACAGCTTTGACCTAGAAGCAGTTTCAAAACTTCTATGCAACATCGATGCAGTTTCACAACTTTGATGCAACTTCACGGAGTTGATGCAACTTCAAAAAAAATTCTTCCCTAGAAACTATTGAAACCCTAACAAGAGAGAGAGAGAGAGAGAGGCCCAAAAATTCAATCTTGTTATTCTTCTTCTTCTTCGTCTTTTTCTAGCTTCTATCTTAAGGAGATTGAACTTTCTTAAGAGTGTGTCCAAATGAGGTCAAGTTCCTTATTATATATAGGCTTTTCAGAGGTATGAATTTCTCTCTTTAGGCCGACTTGTCCCTTCACGTAGGCCGAATTTATCTTTGTGCTATGACGAGGTCTTGGAGTGTATTTTGACTTTATTTTGACTAAAATAAATTTTCTTTACAACATGTAACATGCCCAAATGGGTCTTCAATACATGACAATGACTCAATCGACTTTATGACAAACCTAGAAGCACTCAATGGGTGCTTGACCTAAAAATAAATTTCCCTTGATCATGAAACCAATGCCTCAAGAATAACAATAATAATTTTTTTTTTCTTTTTTCATTAAATACATAAAATCATGATTACATATGTCATTATGAAGACCATACCTAGTTACATATTTCAACAGTCCCTCTAAACTAGGGAGGTATTCATATCCATACAAGGTACTTGGACATTCACAATCTAAAGAATTCTCATAAGAAGAGTCGGATTGATAACCGATTTGTTTGACATCAAATCAACCAACATTGTCACATAGCAAGGCATTGACTAACATCTCTATCTCTCCATAAGATCAGAGCACAATGTTGGTGAGATCAATGACTTATAGACACCAAAGGCACATACCCCACCCGGGTGTTCACAGTGTATGTCCTCTTAGGACTATTCTTATATTGGATTCCCAATACTCAAATAATATTGGTCCTCCATGAATACTCTTATCTTGGATGCCCTACCACATCCTCAAAGAGTATCAGATGTCAGATGCTTACCCAATCCTCCATTCTTTCTTCCAAAGTGAAGACAAGAATGATGTGTCTATATCTCCCTCTCAACTAGGGAGTATATATTCATTCCTATGAACGAATGTACCCATTCCTATAAAAGGAACATACCCAAGCTTGCTCTTATATAGGGACTTATCCAAGCTCCCTCTTAACCAGGGACTTGCTTCCAGCAGCTTTTAGCTCTAGGTGGAGATCATGGGACTATCAAATGCTTGTGGGACTCCTTCTTCTTATGTCATGAAGTTCATTTTCGACTTTTTGGATCCTTCATCTTTTTGGATTTCTTTGTAGGGCATCAACCATCCATCACTTTCCTTCACAAACCATGTTAGTCATGTTATCCTTCCTTTCATCATAAAGTGATATACTATACGATATCTAGATTTTCTTCATACAGCTACATCATGTCTCCTTCAGGATCTTCCATCCCACCACATGAGTACAATTTGTGGGTGACTTCCACAACTCTCGTTCAATATCCCTATGTTATCCCATCCATATATTGTTTAAAAATAATAAAAAATGAATATCAAATCAAAATTACCTTTTATGATGGCCCTTCATCATGACATCTGCTTGTCGCAACATCAACATCCTGCATACATATGGACACATCTCCAGGATATTCTATTGAAAATAGCAACAAGAAATTATAAAAATAGAAATTCTATAAATAGCATTTTAGGTACCAGTGTTGGATATAACAACAAGGAATGATAAAATAGAAATGCTAAAAATAGCATTGCTATAAATAGCATTTCAGGATACATTCCAATTTTAGTTAGTCCCTTAACGAAAATTGAGAATTAAAATTCGAATTTGATTTTAGCATCTTTTTGAAAAATAATTAATTAATTCATCTTGAGTTAATTAGTTGGAGAAGATCAAACATGAAGTCTATGTGAAGACATGCAACAGTTTCCCCTTTGATTGAGGAAGTTATCCCTTGATTAAGGAGATCAGGATGAGTTGTAATTAGTTAGCTCAGTTAACTGAGTTAAGTCCAGTTAGATTAGTTCCAACAGGTTTTTGAACTGATTGTGAGTTTAGTTAGTTAATGCATGCATGCATGTAACTACTGTACTTTAGATAACTAAATATTCTCTCATAAATAACTCATGCATGTCAGTTCAGTCAGAGACTGTTAGGCCCCTATACTACTAGTGTAACCCCTTAATGTTATTAGTATAACCCACTTATTATATTTATGTACCCATGTAGTGCCCATATTGTTGCTATTGTGCCCCATAGAAGCCCACTATTGTTATTATTGTGCCCTTACATTATTATTGTTATGTTGGCTCTGATTATGTTATGACCCCTTAGACTCCTATATACAGAAAGGAGGTCTTTTCATTTGTATCATCCAAGAAATGTTCATTTATGTAATGTAAAGGAGGTTGCCCCCTCGAAGAGGCTGAATTCTAAGACGTGGATCTCTCTTTTCTATCTTTTTGTGAGTTGGTTTCATACCATTTGGTATCAAAGCTTTGGATTCTAGGGTTTCACTGCTCCAAACAGACTCCTAAATTACATTCAAAACAGGTGACCTGGGAAAAATCGTCATAACTTTCTTTCTGAGCATCGGATTGAAATTTCGCAAGAAGGTCACTACGGGAGATTGTGCATAACTCTTTCTTGGAGAATCCAATTTGGATCAGACTAGTGGCATTGGAAAGAGGACACAGAAGGCTACTACAGGTTGCAATTTCATAACTTAAAGATCTAAAAGTACAGAGTTACAGTCATTTCAAGGTCGAGCTCCTAAAATCAAGAAAAAGCAAGATGAGGAAGTTTGATGGCAAGGATCTGGTAAATTGGATACTTCAGATGGAGCAATATTTTGATCTACATGGTGTACAACTATTACAAAAGGTATGTATTGCATCTTCATTATTAGAACCAGATCAATTTTTATGGTACAAAGGGCTTTGTTCTCGTAAACAACTTGTTATGTGGTCAATTTTCACGGAGGAAATGATAGCACATTATGAGGATACAAAGAGCAACACCTTCTTTAGAGCAACACCACAACAATTGGAAAGAGTAAAAGGGCTTTGTGACATAGTGGAAAGCAAAATTATGGAAACCAGGAAGCATACCCCTCACAACTATAAATATGGAAGTGTTGTTTCTCCTAGCCTTCCACAACCTACAAGGGTTACACCACAACAATTGGAAGAAAAAAGAGAAAAAGGGCTTTGTTACAATTGTGATAGCAAATGCACTAAAGGTCATAAGTGTGTTGAGAAGAAATTATTTTACATAGAATATGAAGAGGAGGAAGAAAAGGATCAAGAAACATCAAAAGAAGAAGATATACACCAGGACCCCACCCCAGAGAAAGAAGAAACGAATCAGACCATATCTTGTAAAGCATTGGCAAGAATTACCACTCCTCAAACTCTCAAGATAGAAGGAAATATCGAGAAGAAAAAGGTGCAAGAAGTGAAAGATCACATCGAGAAAGAAGAAATGAATCCAACCATTTCTTGTAATTCATTGTTTGAAATTACCACTCCTCAAACTATCAAGATAGAAGGACATATCAAGAAGAAAAATGTTTAAGAAGTGAAATATCACATCGAGCATCAAGAAATGAATCCGACCATATCTTGTAAACGATTGGAAGAAATTACCACTCCTCAACCTCTAGAGATAGAAGGACATATCAAGAAGAAAAAGGTTCAAGCAGTGAAAGATCACATCGAGCATCAACAACAAGTTCTCCAACTTTTAAAGGATAACGCCACTTCGGTGCAAAATCAAACAAAACAACAGGTAGATCAACAACGTAGTGAAAAATGTTTTGATGTAGGTGATTGGTTATTTTTACCGCTACATCTCAAGCAAGCTATTTATGAGAAGGAAATGTTGGCAATACTACATGCACTTAAAAAATGGCAACCTTACCGAATGGGAAGACTCTTCAAGGATGAGGATGTGGAAGCATTGTTTTGTGCTATTTATATTATCCAACCAGATTGTATAAACGAAGCAAGGGATGAATGGAAGAAGGACGCAGAAGTATGGCCACTTATTCAAAAGTTGCAAAAGATCCCAATTCAAATAATATTGCCAGAAATTGAAGAGGAAGGAAAAATCATATTGGAACCTGGAGCAGTCACAGAAACAAGAACCCGACAGCTACGAAATCGATCAATTTCAGAGTATCTCATCAAGTGGAAGAACTTACCCGCTGAATATTCCACATGGGAGGACAAGAATTTTATACAGGAGCATCAAGAACTACTCAAGCGTTGAGGACAACACTTTTTTAAGGAGAGGGGCATTTTAGGCCCCTATACTACTAGTGTAACCCCTTATTGTTATTGGTATAACCCACTTATTATATTTATGTACCCATGTAGTGCCCATATTGTTGCTATTGTGCCCCATAAAAGCCCACTATTGTTATTATTGTGCCCTTACATTATTATTGTTATGTCGGCTTTGATTATGTTATGACCCCTTAGACTCCTATATATAGAAAGGAGGTCTTTTCATTTGTATCATCCAAGAATTGTTCATTTATGTAATTTAAAGGAGGTTGCCCCCTCGAAGAGGCTGAATTCTAAGGCGTGGATCTCTCTTTTCTATCTTTTTGTGAGCTGGTTTCATACCAGAGACCCAGTTGAGATCAGATGATGGGACAATGTACTATCAATTGGAGGAATTTTCCTATATAGGAAACTCATCCATGCAAAAGGAATTAACTCCTTCAGGATTGCGTAGTTATTTCAGAGGTCATTGTTGTGTGTGAGGTGAGAATTCACACAGGTGGCAGCCAGAGGACCCAGGAGAAACTGCGGAAGGAAATAGGAGGCTTGGAGGACTGAGGGAAGGCATATGTTGTGTCTATTCAGTCTATGAGCAACATTGAGGGATTGTAATGAGAGCTGGATAGCTTGTGAGCTAAAGCTTTATGTAATCTGGACTTATTTCCACTTGTATGATAATACAGAGATCAGGGTTTTTAGCTGAGGCTTTCCCCAGAGTATTCTTTTGTGTTCATGTGTGATTGATTTCTCATTCACTGTTATATGTGTTCTATTTGATCTTGCTTAAAATCGATTAAGCTTCCGCAAGTTTGTTTGTAGAAGTAAATCAAGTATTTTGCTTTAGTATATTGCATTTTCAGGTGATCTACAGTGAGAATTTATACATATTCAATGTCAAGGGTATCCTTCCTTTCCAGACCTCATTAGAGTCTTCATACCTTTTCCATGGAGATGTCACAGTCATTACTTCTAGTCATTGGATGTTTATTTCCTTTTCTATGTAACCATAGTTGCATCTTTCACGATCTCTTCTTTCTTTCTTCAAATATTTCTCCCCAGGAACTTCCATCCATAGTTCCTTCATCTTTGTAAACCACATAAAATTCCATATGAGGACATATTATGTTGATTTCATCTTTTCAATATGTGAATCATGATTTCGTTCATCTTTTCAACGAAAGAGATACCTTTTTCTTTGACCATGCTCATGAGGTAGAGAACTTACGTATGTTATCTGCAACTATATGATGAAATGACTTAATTTATCAAACATATGCATACATACCTCTTTTCTTCTTTTTTCATCAATGCTTCCTTCAGCAGATTCATTTCCTTGATTGAGAGTACTTCATCCATCTTGAAATGATGCATTCTTTTGTCATCATACCATTATTATTCCAAATGATGAATCCCATAGAAGTGGACTTCTCAGCGAGACGCTTGCTTCCTCCAAGAGAGATGAGCCTTCTAAAGAAGGTTCCAATAGAGGATCTTGATTATCCTAATCCTATAAATGCTCCTTCCTAATGATGTATGATGAGCTCTACACTATATGACTTTCTTCTAACCATAAGTATTATTTATGCTTCTAATGAGGTTACCAAGAGCTACTTCCTTCATATGATGACTACTACATCCATGTAGACTTCTACTTTAGCTATTCTTTCAAGATTTTCTAATGATATCATGAGCTTTTGCTTCAACGGTATGCTTCTAGTATGATGTTATCTTGTACTAAGATGCATCTCGTCATAATGCTTCTCATCTTAACTATTATGGTGGAGGTTTTTTCACTTCCCACTTCTCCTTGCTATGTATTGGAGAAACCCTAATAGTGAAAATCTATCCCTTTGGATTTCTTCTCATCAGGTTCATCCACTTCTTCAGTGATATGAGCCTCATTTCTTTCTTTCATCTTGTTGTCCTTCTTGAATTTTAGAAAATCTCTCTTGTAATTCCCATATTCTTGACAACCATAACATTGGATCTTTGACATATTCTTCTTCTCTTTTTGAGGACCAAATTTTCCAAACTTTCCTTTTCTTTTAGCCATGGAAACAAATGCTTGAACTTGTTAGCTTGATCCTATATCACTTTTTTCCTTCAACCTGGTTTCTTCAATTTTACATAATGACCAAAGTTCATTGAATGGGGTGGCTTCCTTCTTTCAATAAATGCTTGATATGAAGTTTCCCCATTCGTGTGATAATGCATTAAGCACCACAGTGGTAATTTCCTTACGAGACATTATCTCCCCTAACTCTTGTAGTTGGTCTCATATTTCTGACACCGTCATAAAGTATGAGGTTATTCCTTCTTGCTTTGATATCTTCATCTTGTAGGGTTCTTGTCTTAACGATATCACTTCTCGATCAATACTTATGAAGAATAATTCTACTAGCTTCTCATATATTTCTTTTGATGTATCCAACTTTGATACATATGGTATGACGGGATCTTTGATGGATTCTATAAGAATCCTTTGAGTCCTTACTTCCCCTTTCATGTACTTCACTAGAGCTTGAGCTTCTTCCTTTGGAGGTTTAGTGATTGATCCTTTAACATGATAAATGACTTTTTTTTTCTAAATTTATCCTCTTATTCCACGCAAGAAAGTTTAATGACCCAACCAATTTGTTGCTTTCCTTGCAAAATGAAGTCATTTTAATAGATTTATATGTGGACATAATGATACTTACTTTTGAAGATACGTCTTGATGATAATATCTTCAACTTGATGCCTTCTTGATTTTGATGATGATGTTGATAGTAGAATATGTCTTCTTGATGAAGATATCTTCCTACAAAAGTGATCCTTCAAAGAGAGGGTCAACACCTTGGTTCTTTGATGATGATGAAAATTCCTTCTCCTTGATGAGCTTCCCTTACTCAAAGTCAACTTCAGTTAACTTTTCCTTCTAGTAATTGCAACTTCTTATTTGACCCCTGCAATTTGTCTACAATTTTCAGTCACTACAGAAACCCTAGTTTTTACATGTGTGGGAGAAAGACATATATTTTACCCTTCTCTCTTCTTCACGTGGATAGAGTCTTCTTCTTTTGAAACTTGTCTTGAAATATGGCTTGTTTTCCACTTATTTTTTGCCTCCTTATGTGACTGTGATAATTCAACTTCTATTACAACAAATTATACCTATTATCCTCGCACATCTGAACAAGAAGCCCAAAACATACGCAAAATTACTTTGATCCTTTTATCTTCTTCGATGATGATGTGAAAGCTTCCCAAAAATGATTCAAGTGTATAACCCTTCTTTGGATGGGCTACGTTTTTGAGATCTTTTATCTTTGAAATGTGACGATCCTTGATATGAATGGTCCTTCTTGATGATTGATACTCTATATGATCTTCTAATGTTTCAAAACTCGAGTTTCCTTCTTTAAGATGCCTTTCCATGCCATGTCACCTTAGCTCTGATACCATGTTGAGAAATATAGGGGAAACTAGATAAGGTGATTTATGTTTCTTTAGTAACAGCTTGTGATATCTTTTTACTTATCTTTATTAGCTTCTTTTTCAACTCGATTATTATTGTGTTCTTATCATCAAACAACTATCAAACAATAAAGAACAATGAGACAAGAGGACAAAAGATATAGGCGATCAGTCAGGGTCAAAGCCTCTCCACTTGAGAGGAAAAGCCACAATAATTATTCTCTTCTTATAGAATATTCAATTGACGAATTCCAAGACCTATGACCCTTCACCAAGGCCCCTCCAAGACCAAGTCAACCTTACTTCTTGATTTTCGCAACTTACAACAACAAAATTCGACCTTCCCGCAACTTCTTTAGCAAGTTCGACCCCCAACAACAATTTCTACGACTTTGACATCATAGATTCACAACTTTGACATTAATGTAGCTTCACAGTATCGGCCTTGTAGCTTCACATCTTCGACCTAGAAGAAGCTTCATAGCTTCAACCTTGCAGCTTCACAGCTTCGATGCACTTTCATAGCTTCAATGCATATTCACACACTTGATTCAACTTCATAATTTTGTCTTTCCCAAAAATTGTAGAAACCTTAACAAAAGAGAGAGAGAGAGAGAGAGAGAAAGAAAGGCCCAAAACTTTGATCTTGTTCTTCTTCTTCATCTTTTTCCAACTTCTATCATGAGGAGTTTGAACTTTCTTGAGAGTGTGTCCAAATGAGATCAAGTTCCTTCTTAGATATAGGCTTTTGATGTTGAGAAATGAAAACAAGAAATTCTGTGAATTAAATTGGAATTATATTCTCGTAGCGACTTAAAATAGTTAAATTAAGTTTATTAAACTTGATTAGCTTAGGAAATTCGAGTTGGGAGTCTTTTGGAAGTCATATATATGTTATTCCTACTTTGTAGGAGTCTAGTGTGAGTTAATTGTGAGTTGTAAAATAGAAGACTCAGTTTCATGAGTCAATTCAGTTAAATTAGTTCTCAAATTGATTGAGAGAACTAATAGTGAGTTAACAGTCAGTGGTGACACTAACGAACTTGTTGATGGTGTTGGATCCGCCAACATGTCAGGGGATCTCCGTGGTAAGAAGTCCCAATTAGACATTAGACCATTTGGTGTAGGAGTCCCAGAAGTGGGTCGTAAGGTATTGCCTTGACCACGGTTGCGCACAAAGGCAAGTAATATGTTCCTGTTGGTAGCAAGGGTGTGACATGTGTAGCAAGCCAAGGAAGGTGCATGAATCGTTATAACACATAAAAAGTGAGGTGAGTGTGCCCCTTGGAAACCTGTGGAAGCACACGGTTTGGAAGGGAACACGCGAGCGAAGATACGTCACAAACAGGAAAGCAAGTAAGCTAACAATCCAAAGTGATGGTTAAACCAACAACACGTCTCAATAAGATTCATACAACTTATACAGAAAGAGTCCATAAATGCATACTTAAGCAAACAGATACATATATCATTAGAGTAACCAAGATAGCTTAAATACAACAACAACATATGCATGAAACGAGTTGGCTCTGTTATATTAAGTGAAAGTTCCAATCATACAACAAAACCATGACCAACCATTAGTCCTGATAGCGAAACATTACAGTCACTATCGCCTGCTCCTCCAAAGCGATGTACTAGCTCTGCACTGTGGAGAAGCCAAGGCTCGTTAGAATACCCTCCAAACTTTCTCTAAGATACTCCTATCCGAAGCTTGACTGACCAAAAGCCTCTACAATGAGTTATGAGGTATAATAAATAGCAAAGAGTGGGGTGACCCTTGACATTCCTCTTTGTGATCGTTCACCTTCCCTCATGACTCTTCAACTACTATATGACTGTTACATTCAACTGTCGACACTTGGACTTCCACTTTACAATATGTTACATCCAATTTACACATGTTCCCATGTGAGACAAAATGGCTTGAGCAAGCCATGCAATACATCATTAACACTCGAACAGTTGTGGTAAGACAAACTCTTCGACATCCTTGCGATGATCGACGGTAGCGAACTGATGCCAAGCTTGGTCATTCATGATGGTGTTCATTTGCTCAAGGGTGACATCCTGCTGAAATAAAATTCTTGCCTTCATTGCATCTGGGTACACTGATATGGATCATCTGTCCAACTCATCTGATAACATGTGCATCATTGTCTTGAGTGTAGTTAGACCAACAACATACTAGTGTATAGTGTCTGTGTTGATCTCCAAGTGTGTGTTGGTGACCATGCGCATCAACTTGTTGAAATACATGTTCAGCTCCAGTCAAACTTTCTTCTTGTCTTCGCCTCGGTGAGTGTGCCAAATGGGTGGGATCACATGCATGTGCACACCCTTTCATGCAATCGACAACACTGCTCACCCTGCCTACTCCATGCTAGCTGCTAGGCTGGGTCTATAACCTGTATGGGCACAATTTCCTCAGTTTGTGCATGTTGCACTCCTGCTATACCTGTTCCTGCTGCAACTCCTCTTGTCTGTGCAGTTCATGTTCTTCCTTGAGTTGTCTCTTCAGCACCTGCAACCCCTTCTCTGTTTCTCTCTCTACCTTTGCGCAATCCTCTTGTCACACTGTCACCTCATAGCCTCAGTCTACAAAGTTGCTTTTATCACAAGTGGATCTGCTTGAACTTGCAACTTTGCTCCGCCTCTACATTGTCAACAACCTTCCCCTTGCATTTTTCACACGCAGGTGTGCTACCTTCTTCTACTGCTGATGGTGATGCTCATTGTGATGTCATTACTGTTTCATCTTGATATCCTTATCCATGAACAACTTGATGTCTTCATAGATAGGAAAGTTCATAAACACTCGATCGACTGCGTCCTTAGTTGTGCTCTGAACAGTGTCTTCAACTCTGCTCTCTTGGAAGCCATTATACCTATGCTGCTAAGAGGAAGATGAACACTTGTGATACCTAGAGACATAGAAACACTCATGACAAGCAATCTATTAGTCGAAAACTAAAACAAGCTAAAGTACTGATATGCAACATACCTGTGTGACTATCTGTGAAGATTGCGCAATTTTCACTAGGAGGCTGGGAGACTGACTGCCAAAATTGAGCAAGGCACATTCCGAGCTATCGAGAGGCTGACTGACTACTGGAACTACTTAATTCACAATCTAGAATGGCCTATTAAGGACTGAAACTGCACAATGCACAATTTTAGTGAGTCGTGACATGCAAGCCAGCAAACTGCATTGCGTAGTTTCTAGGGCCAACAAGGCACTACCTCTAAGAATCACGCAATGCAAGCCTGGAGGTCAGTTTTGGGCCAAACTTGCACAATTTCTAGAGGGAAGGGAGAGCCTTCACTTCCAGAAATGCACAATGCTAGCAGGGCAAGGCAAGGTCTGGGCTAAGGCAACCCAGACCCATCGACGGGCGACTGAAAACATGAGAATTCTGAATGCATTGCGATACTAAGTGTAAACAAGAGTGAATGATCATGCGTGCGAAAAAAAAGTGCAGGATTCAGAAAACAGAAAGTCATGCATGTGTGTGAAGCGAGCCACCACAACAACGACCGTCGGTGCAAAAACAATGTAATGCATGCGACAGCAGTGAGATGTGAATGAAAAGGTTGAAACGGTTCTTCTACAAGCTAACATACATCAAAACGACAACAAGTGATCATTGGAATCAAGCAGACAACATTCACACAAATCGAAACATAAAAAACAACATAAACACAATGAAAGACGTGAAAAGCAGAGTTACCCTGAAACAGCTAAGATGAAAGTGTCAAAGACTCCTGGGTGTAATGTGGGATGTCAAAGTTGCAAGATAAATGTGAAGAATGAGCTCTGCAGTGTCTGGTTCATAAGTTTTATCTTTCCAAACCAACCAGGTGAATAATATGATCTTAATAGGAACCTTTAATTTCCATATTTTCCAGAACCTACAAGTATTATCTAGAGAGTGTTTTGTGGTAAAAATATACCTGTACGTATCCACCACCTCCACAGATTCTTAATGGAGAACCCCACCCCAAGTGATGAAATTACCTCCCTCAGAGAGACACAATCCCACTCTTCTAAGTTCCAAGATGTAATTATCCCAAACCTCGACATTGTTTCCAACCAGTAGAATCTTTATAGCCTTCTTCCAAACAAGAAACGAACCCTGCCACTGTTGAATGACTTGTGCCAAAATGAAAAATCCTCTAGCATGTAAGGTCGATAATCTCCATTAGGAGGTTGACAAAATTTTGAACGCCAAGAATGTTTTCAAAACCCATAAGAATGGAGTTTTCTTTACCGAAAGACCATGAAGGCGTAGGAGGAACCAATATTTAACTTTGTGAAAACTCGACCATATAAGTGAACCCAACTTTTTCCCTATCGAGCCATCTCTAATCCATTCATGAATTAAAGAGCAAGCAGTAAGGTCATCAAGATAAACTTCAACAATGTGTTTGATATCGTGGAATGCATAAGACATGGCTCGCTGGAAAGTGGCACCAACATTTTTTAGACCAAAGGGAAGTTTACGATAGGCGAATGTACCCCACGGATAGATAAAAGAAAATTTTGTGCTAATATTAAGGTTTAAATTTGATTTGGTTAATCCAGAAAAACCATCCATAAAGAAAAGATAGCATTACCAACACATGCATCAATAATATAGTCAATGAAAGGTGTAGGATAATTGTCCTTTGGACAAGCCAGGTTCAAGTCACATAATCAACACCGACTTGAATAGTTCATTATTTCTTATCAACTAGAACAGGATTAGAGACTTATTCCATCAAAGGTACAGGATAGATAAAACCATCATCAATAATTTTTTCTCTGATGTCATTATTAAAAAATATGGCTTAATCCATAAAAATGTGTTTTTTGTGTATGATTTGAACGATTGTTAGGTTTCATTGTTTCCTAAAAGGGGATTCATGTTGATCCATCAAAGGTTGAGGTGATTATCAATTTCCCTCCTCCTCGTACTGTCCTCCAGCTTTAAATACTTCAGGGAAAAGCCAATTTTTTACGACACTTCATTGCCAATGACGCTCACATTACCCAAGGTTTCATGTGCCTGTTGAAGAAAGGAGTACCTTTCAGCTGGGATGACCAAGCTCAACGTTCATTTGAAAATCTTAAGCATGCTTTGTTTTCTGCACCATTACTGAGCCCTCCTAACTTCAACCGAGATTTTCTATTGTATCTCACCACCTCAGAGTCTTCCTTAGGTATGGTTCTCATCCAAGAAGACGATATGTGCAATGACCATCCTATTTACTATCTTAGCAAAGGCTTGGTCAGTTTTGAGCTTTGTTATTCCCATATTGAGAAGTTGGATTTCATAGTTGTTATTGTTGTACAATGATTGAGGCATTATATTCTACTGTGAAAGAATATCGTCATTGTTGACTCCAACCCCACGAAACACATCCTTAGCCATCAAATCATAGGGTAAAAATACTCCAAGTGGATTTTTATCCTTCAGGAGTTCAATTTGGAGTTCGTTATTTCTAAATCCAAAAAGTCCTTAGCTTTTGTTGAGCTTCTTGTTGAGTTACCTCAAATTGATGAGGAAACTGTGGCCATGGATAATTTTCCTGACAAATCCTTGTTCCTCATTAGTACTTCTGACTCTTGGTATGGTGACATCCTTTTATATCTCCAAACACAATGTTTTTGGTCTGGAATATCTCATGATGATCATCGACGCATACGCCATCAATATCGACACAATCTTATTCTCTATGATACCATATACCGTCGCGGTGTTGATACTTTCCTACATTGATGCCTTACTCACAAAGAAGTTGAACACGTCCTTAATGACTACCATTCAAGGGTGTTTGGTGGTCATTTATCTAGGCTTTCCACCACTCAGAAAATCTTGCATGGAGGGTACTTTTGGCCTTCAATTTTTAAAGAATGTATCTCAGTAGTCCAAAAGTTCCATCCTTATTAGATATTTTCTCGTAAAATGTGGACTCCTCCTACCCCATTACACCTAGCCATTGTCGTCGGACCCTTTTCCCAATGGGGAATTGACTTTACACAATGTAACCCACCCTCTGCCCAAGATCATTACTATATCATCATAGTTGTCGACTATTTTACCAAATGGGTCGAGGTTATGCCTACACGTCTAAATGATGGTAACATTGATTCCTTACTCCTTTTTAAACATGTCATTTCTAGGTTTGGTGTGCCTAAATGCATCATGATTGATCATGGTTCACATTTTCAAAATCACATGATGCAGGAACTAGCTTTCAAGTTGGGTTTCCACCATGAACATTCGACGCCCTATTATCCTCAAACCAATGACCAAGTGGAAGTTGTTAATCAAACTTTGAAAACCATGTTGCAATGGATGGTTGGGAAACATAAATATAATTGTAATCTTATGTTATTTTCCACCTTATGGGCATACCGAACATCGGTCAAATCTGCCACTAACTTTATTCCATTCCAAATGGTGTATGGGGTAGAGTCAATTCTCCCTATCTAGTGTGAAATCTCTTCTCTTGAACTAACTGTCAAGTTACTCTGACACTTTGGTTGAGGAAGGATGTCTCCTACAACTTAACCATCTCGATGAACATCACCTTCTCACTTTAGTCAATAATTAAACTCATCCTCAAGGCCCAATATAATAAAAATTTTCGACCTCGTGTCTTCTCTGAAGGTGATATTGTTTTGGTTTATGACCAAGACCATGATAAGTTAAGGGAAGGTAAACTTGAACCTATGTGGCATGGTCCCTACATTGTTAAATGCGTTCTCAAGAAAGGGGCCTATGAGTTAGTTGATTATGAAGGGAATCCTTTGTCCGAGCCATGAAATGGGCTGTATCTGAAATGCTACTATGCTTAGTTTCTTTGCATGGTTGCTTGTATATATTGTATATAAGTGTGTGTGTGTGTGTGTGTTATAAGTTTATTTTTGCTTGCCTTTAGCATTTTTCCCAGTTTTTGTGTGTGATTTGTGTGTTTGGTATTTGAAGCACAAATTTCTACACCCTCACTTCCTTATAGAGGCTTTGCAGATGATGCAAGTCGTTACACTTAGAATGTTGCTTTTGTCGCTTAGGTTTTCTTTTCACCCACTGATGAGCTTGTGAGTTCCCGGGACAATTTCTCCACCCTGTCACAAACAATGTGGTTGAATATAGTGACGTTATTGAGCTCTTGACCAAGGCCAGTCGCATTGACATATGCCACCTAGTTGTTCATCTTGACTCTCAGCTCGTAGTGTCTCAACTCAACCATATCTACTCTGTATGTAACTCAACTCTCCTACGCTATTTGATTACATTGATTATGTTCATATTCCTCAAGACCAAAACCGATTGGATGATTCATTATCTAATTTGTCTTAGATTGGAATTTGTCCCAACAATAGTTTTAATTATGCACATGATACATTAAACAAAACACATAACAGTCGTCATTTTATTATATATCATAAATTTTTGGTACATAGTTCAAAAATTGGGCAACTGAAGCCTTAGTCGCTATGCCATACATATGTAGATCCATCAAAACCACACACCCCTATACTGCTACCTCCACCTAGTGGTACTCATGATAGCATAAGACCACATTCAGAATGTGGCAGAGATGGATCCGATGACGAGTTGACTCAACACAAACCGTATGACTCTGACAGTTTCGAGGGGTATTTACCATACTCCTTAGAGGAACACCTAAAGTAATCCCCTCAACATTACAAGTGAACACCCACAACTCCTCATCTTTGTGCTCTATCTCTATTGCACATGTTGTTGGGACCTGAGTGGGCGGTCCATGTCTCCTTAAGGGAGAATACACTATAGGGTGTGTGGGAGCCACATCTACATATCACAAAGATCATGACTTAGTAACTGTGTATCCAAACCAAAAAACAAAAAAATTACATATTCAAAAATCCAAAAATATAAAAATCAAATTTTTTCTTACACCTCTCATCAAAATCCTCACCAGGGGGAAAGACCATGTTTGCATCTCCCTGGAATTATACTCCATCATAAGGGTAGTCATCCACTAGCAACGAAGTTTCTCCCAACCATTTCCAATATGCATATGGGAACCAACCACTAGTGTGTACTCCATCCTCCCTAGGCATAATGGAGCACCACCACACAATCCAAGGTTGTGTTGGCAGTGGATATACCACATAGTCCAGTATCATTGGCCTCATCACAACGATCTTCTCAAATAAGAAACTCATAAGTAAACTCCCATAGCCGCATGCTTGGTTCTTCCCCCTCTTGACATTTGTTAGTTGAGCCTTGACATTCGCCAACATTCCTTCACATCAGTTGAAAAGTGTGGGTTCTAAATATCTGATGCATAGCTCTAGATGCGATGTCGTCATGATATGTAGTGATTGGGTCCCACCCAGCTGTGTTACAGTATATGCTAGCGTACACAGAGTCAGGTCCAATATCTCCTCCATATGGATTTTGTCCCTTTCTATTCCTCTACCTACCCTGCAATGGGCAACCCTCATACTTCATATTTTTGCCCCACTAGTGTTGTGTATCCCTGATAGTACCATTGGATCTCCCCACCTTGACAACTCGATAAGGAAATATATATCTGCCACCTCTATAGTGAATGACTCCGGACCGACTATGAACTATTGAGTGTCTACATCCCACCACTGTACAATCTTAGCTAGCAAGAAGTATGGTTGGTCATACTTGGGATTTGGAAAAACTTCCATAATCCACAATCCCTCAAGGCATTTATTGTTGGTGCATGTCCCATAGCTTGGATGCCATTCTCACTGTGGCGTCTCTCTCTCCACTCCGTCATGATTTCTCCTACACAAAAATGCTACTTATCAGTCACAGCCACAGTATAAAAAACACATTTAAAATAAAAAAATTGTATTTGGGGGAACCACCATTAAAAAATTTGCATTTAAACCCTAGTCACTCCCTTGCAAGAGGGTGAAATTGACCCTAGTCAAGCGCAGCCTTTGGCATGCATGCGACTAGGCTTTCCTAGTCAACTTTTCTCCTTTTGCAACCATGCGACTGGGAGAATTTCTCCATCAAAAATAATAAAAAAATTCCTATGATTTAACCATGGCTAGAGAATCATGTGTGTAATTGATGAACAGAGGGACGAAGTTCGACTTACTTGGATGAAGATGCCTCCTCTTTGGCTCCTCTTGCTCCTCCTTTCCCTAGCTCACAAACACTTGGAATCTCTCTCCTTATTTTCTCTCAAACTCATAATGACCAAATGAGGAGGTACGAGTTTCTTTTATAAGTGATTTTGGCATATTTTCAAAATATTCCTTTTTTAATTTTTGGGGTTTGGAGGGTTCTTTGCTTTTTAATTCCTTTTTCTAGTTTATTTTTTGTAGGAGGTTTGGTGAGTGAACTTTTTGAGTCTCTTTTTGGGGGTCCCATTTACAACAATGGGCTTGAGGTATGTTCCCTTTACTGGCATAGGAGTAGGTCACTTACACTCTCGCTATTTAATTTTGATCATCAATTTCATTTTAATGCCTTAGGTCCGACCCCGTCGAGCTATGACTTTAGCCACTCTCCTTTATGCATGGCATCGCTTAGCGATAGATATTACCTGCTCATGGATACCTTAGTTAGCACCTCTTTGTTGTCTTGGTGTTCGTGCAGTCGATTTTATTCCTCTTTTTGAAATCCCTCCTTTTGACCCACCACGACCTAGAATATGATCCTCATGTCCTCTTCTTAGTCATATTTCTAGCTATACCCCAAGAGGATTCCACCACTTTATCCCTTGTGATTTCCATTTTTTATCAACCTAATTTTGAAGTTTGATCCTTGTTTTATCTATTCCATCATTATCATCTTCTTGGCCTATCACTCGCTTTCACTTGGTTTTTTACCATTTATTGTAGGTATCTACGTTGAGTGGTCCTATTAGCCAACCTCTTGTCCTCTTTATGTCATGAGTAGTTCCATCATTACTGGAACTAGTTGTTATCCTTCATACCACTCGTTCCTCTAGGAGAAGTTTCCTTTAAGCTCTTTTCAAGCTCCTTAATTTAGAAAATATTGTCGAGTGAACTTGTCTCCTTCGCGCTCATAAAAGTACTTGAAGGGTTGTCTACCCAGTATAAGTTTAACCCTTTTCTAGACTGGAATAGACTGATTACGAAAAAGGAATACCCTAGTCTACTGTGGCTAGGAAGTTCTCTCTTATATACTTTTATCTCTTTTTCGATCTTCGGGGACAACCTTACGAAAAAAGAAATTACAAAAAGAGAAGGGAGGGAACATTTCAAATAGCAACATCCTTTGTGTCACCATTGAACACAGCACTTGTCTGCTTCATTATCTCACAACTAGGTTTTAGCTTGCCTAGGAGTTGTACCATACATATGACTCTGTCTACTCCTCTGACTAGTTACTCTTCTAGTCATATGGAACATTCCTCGATGCCTCCTGTGTCATTGCATGATATCACATGGTGCTCCTTGGTCATGCTAACAAGTCACTTTTGTTTCATGCCGCTATGTGTTGAAGGGAAGTCTCAGCTTGTGTCGGTCATCTGCAGTAGCATGTTGACCTTTTTGAATCGGCCATCCTTGTGCAGTTGTACTTCATTTCTTCATGACTTCATCCATCCATTATATCATCATGGTCTGTTCCATGTCAATTGATGGGGGATACATCAAGGCCCTCCTTCGACTGATCTTCTCCTGTTGACTTTCGCTCATTATCTAGGAGCTTGATCTAGGAACCAATAGCACCTCAGATATTGCAGGCCTTCATGGTAGGCTTCCTCGTGATCGACAGTGGGTTTACATCATTAGCTCTTGATTGGTCAAGTTCACTAGTGTTTGACATGAAATCATCTATTCACGCTTAGTGGATTGTACTAGGTACCTAGGGGTTCATTTTCCTCATTGATGGTCTCCCTCGTGTCTGTTACTAGATTACATCATTGGCCAGTAATCAGATGGTTTCTACCATGCTTCCAGAGTCTTCTAATCCACATTCTTGGCTTTGTTTCCTCACACTTTTTTTGACCTATGAGATTTATCATATGTATTTCAGCCATCAAATTTTCTTTTGACCTCATACATTAGAGGACATCTGTTAGCAACTTATTTTACCCCCTAGGGTTAGTTTTCATTAGTCCTCATGATCGTTTGACTTTCTTTAGGCTTTAGGCCTTCTTTTTTCTAGTCATACTTCGAAGTCACATGGATGGAAACCTATGAGAGCGATTGAAACCTCCTAGTCACTCCCAACCCTTCCTTATGCGAGCGACTGTGGCATTTTTCAGTGTTTTCTATGCCTACAACTAGGGATGTGTTCTAGAGTGTCTTGGCCCCTAGGAGATCAGTTCGACTCATCACTTATTCGAGCTGGTTAGGACTTATCACTTAGAATTTTTCATGACTTCTCATCATCTTGAGCATCTACATTCATCCTCTTGTGACCTCTCTTCTACCTATTTATATTGGACTATTTGAGAGGGTAATCCTAGTTTTTGGAGAACCAAATTCTTAGTGAGCTAAAGATCTTGGGTCGATGTTGTTATCTTGCTACTAGAGAGAGATATTGTGAAGTTCTTATTGCTTGAGTATTTCTCTTCATACTCATTTCTTTGTTATATTGAGGAGACTCTGTTGGATCGAAGAGAGAAGGCTTTGGGGTGAAGGTATATGCTTGTAATTTGATTTTTTCATGATGAATAGAAACATATGTTTCTTCCCTATATCTATTTGTATTCATCATGTTTTACAGTTGTTTCTATGATATTTTGATATAACGACCTTCTGAGGAAGGTCACTTGTTGTCTTCGTTTGTCTGTGGTTGTGTGTATGGATGGAGATCAGGTGTGGACAAGGTAGATCACTCGACTGGAGCACATTAATCTGCATTAGAACCAAAATCCTTCCCCAATCTGCGAGGAGGCCAGGTGCACACATTTCCTTGTAGTATATAAAACCGACTACTTGATGCATGTTTGATCATTTGGGTTGGGACACTATTGTATCTCTATTGGTCTTTCCTTTTGTTGTCTAGTGATTTGATTTGGACACGAGATCACATAGCAATAGCTCCTTGCATGCGAATTTTACAAAGAACGGGCAAAGAAATTCAATTTCATACTATAATCTTGATTGAAATTCAATTTCACATTTTTTTTGAACATATAGTGTTAATCAACCAAAGGTAAGAGGTTTAATTATTTCATCTATAAAACACCAAACTATTTGCAATCTAAAATATTTAAAACTCTAACCACCAATAATATATTTAATCAATAAAAATATATTAATGTCTTAAATTACAATCCAAAAGATTCACCATGATCCAAAACAATCTAAAATGTTGAAAATATTGCTTCCACCTCAAGAGCATCAACTTGGAGTTGATTCAAAGTATAAGACTTCCTCTCCCTTAGGGTAAATCTGAATTCAGACTAAAAGGCTCCCACAAATACTACACGAGCAACAACTTGAGGAGGATTTATCTCAACAGGTAGGTTAGTATACTGCTTATTGAACCTTTTTATCAATTATGAAATATCCTCTTCTAGCTTCTTCCTTATAGCATTGAACTCTGTGAGGACATACTCATGATCTCTCTTTTCACCCCACTTTTGTTTGAAATAGTTTTATAGTTCTTCCAAGGTGGTGATGGATGCATTGGGTATGGATTTAAAGTATTTTCTGGCTTCTCCATCAAGGGATAACACAAAGAGTCTCAGGACCACATCTAGCTTTTCTACATTTAGATTCTCAGCAAAAGCATAGAAGGTTTCAATGTGTCTTTGTGCAGTGTTTTCATCCTCCCCATTGAACCTAGGAAAAATATTTAGGTAGTCCTGAGGCATATCACTTAGGGGTTGAGGTAAATCAAGAGGGGCATATTTATTTGGTAAGAAACCCAGAACAACCATCTGGATTAATGGGGGAGGATTAAGATTTACAGGAGGAACATGGGCCAAAACCACATTGGTTAACTAGACTTAGAGTAGTGTGACTAAGTGCATAGTGGATATTGCTATTATTGAGGATAGATTTACCCTTTTCAATATCAGGAGGAGGATGAAATGAACCGAAAGGAGTTGTAACTGAGATTATTTCTCTTCAATATCTGATTTGGGGGCACGATGCTCTAGCTCATCTTCTGCGCAGTATGTAAGGATCTTAGGAGTAAAATCTGAGTAGTGGATGACAACGTGTTGGGAGATGGAGGAAGACGCTTCAAAGAATGATTAGAAAGTAGCACAAGTAGTAGGATTTTTCTCCTTCTATACTCCCCTAAAAATTAATTTCTCTGGGTCAAATACAAAATGTGTTTTTTTCTGAGAGGTATCTGAGCGAGTGTGAGTCTTTCTAAAAACCATAATGATAAATGATAATGAGATTTGTGGATTCGCCAAGGTGATGAGGATGCAATCAAAACATCTCTTCTCACCTACATAAAGAGTGCTTAACTTCTTGTATCCCAGGGGAAAAATCCTTCAATACATTCCCCGACAATGATGCCAAAAGATGTTGTCGCTTGCAGAGACAGCCTCAGATTGCTTACAAGTCCATTGCCTGGTAACATCTATATTTTATGTGTCTCGTATGATTTTCAGGAAAACGGAGACATCATATACATTTTATGCACATATATAAATACCTACAATAAACAACATGGGTTGGTTCATTCATCCAAGGGCATAAGCCATGTATTTCTTGTACTCTTTCACATATACAATTCATAGAATATATGTATGAACTAGTGGAGCCAGAGTAGTTCAAGGACCTACAATTTAATCAGATTTAGCAAAGCAATGAAAGAGGAGAAGGAGATATAATAACATATCATATAGAGCTTGAAACCTCAATAATTCTACATTTATCACATAGATCTTGGAGCATCAAGAGTTCTACACTTATTTGAGTTATGGATTGACATAATGGATGAAGGAGAATTGGAAGCAATGATTCATGGAGTGCAATTTAAAGATATAATCTCAAAGATACATACAGGCATGTGCATTAACAAGTCAACACAAATGAATCTATAAGAACAACTGAAACGTTTATGGTAGCTACAATTACATGAAATCAAAGAGGAAACATGAACATAATGGAATTTAACAAAGAGGTAACATACTATAGTACTCAAATGTAGGAATCGCAACCATTTCATTAATATTCTGAAAGATGCAAATATTGAAGTCATACAGTCTTAGAAAGAACATGTAGTTATTCTTCAGAATAAAAAACCCTTTCTAAATGTTTCTTCGTCCCTTTTATAAGGAGAGGAAGAACATGGAAATTAAAAAATATGCCAGGCTAGAGCTTCTAGCTGCCTGCATGACTAGCTGTCTCAACGTGTACGCTTTTTTGCCCCCAATTATTACAACGAAAATATACTTTTCTTGAAAATAAAATAGAATAACAATAGTGATCATAAAACAACAAAACAAAATTAACAAGTGAAACTAAAATGATAGTCCTGTAAAAATATCTCCACACCACTCTCTTTGCTAGCCTCTAGTCCAAATGCGTTTCTGCTACATTATGCCTCATGCTCTCTCAGGTCGTTCCTTGTCTCTTTCGGTCTTAACATCATTAATTCTTCACTTATATGAAATGGGAGCGACCACCCATGATGGCCATAACAGGTGTTGAACACATTTTCCAACTCATTCGTCCCTTCTTACATTCTTTATTAAGCCACAGAACTAATTGTGCCCCGTGATACAATCATACAAGTGTATCAGGGATCAGGAAGTTTAGAAACTTTATACTGAACGAGATTCATAAAGTTGCAATCACTGATTTCCTTTGGCCCCTTATGCCTTAGCCCCAGGGGCTTAGGTGAAAATTGCATGGTAGAAACTTGGGAACACAAGGCCTAAGCCTTCTAGAGCTAAAAATTATTTAGCTAGGACGAGGGCCAATTCTTTCATATATTGCATTGTAACTGGTCCAAACCATAATAGGTAGGACCATACTACATATGCGCCTAGGCCCCTTTTGCAATAGCGGAGCTCGGAAATCAGGAATCTCTAATCCTTGCCTCTAGCTGCACCCTCCCAACTCTTGCGATTGCGATATGCGATTTGGTTTGGCCCACATGGAAAGAGGATAAGGGAGGCCCGACGCGAAGGATTTAACACATAAAAAACCTTTAACAATTTCTCCGCCCAACCATTGGTTTGATACATAAATCACACATAATCATGCGACCCGCCTTATGCCGCCTGTCCTCTTTACTTTGGGCCCATGATATCAAGTGTTTCATTATTAGCCCTTTGCACTTAAAAACATTACAAAATAGGCGAGTTCCGGGAACTTTAGGCTCTTTATGGTTTAGCCCCTCTCTGCATTCCTTCTCATATGACAGGGGGCAGTGACCTGGTGCTTAACCTTATATTGGAGATCAACAATCAAGACTTTTCTAATCCATGCCTCTCGTTTCACCCTCCTAACTCTTGCGATTGCGATATGCAATGAGCCGAGACCTCCGATTGCCAATTTGTGAGATGATGTCATACTTTTTTGTGTGTCACTCTATGAGTGGTGACACATGTCACCCTATTTTGGCCCTTTATGACGCCAAAACATGACAAATCTGCATGCCACGTGTCCTCCATACTGCCACATCATGATGATGCCAGCTGCCACGTGGGTTTATCAGGACCAATAGTATTCCGCCAGATGGCCTATTGGAGTTGAGAGAAAAGGCTCATCCTTCTCTGGTTTTGCAACTAATTTCCTTTGTTAATCGCAATCGGCCCTCCCCAGCGCTTTAACATTAGAGGCCCGAATCTCAGTGATTTCTAATGTTATCGGCCTTCGGTGGTCTCATGACATCATATTTGGTTGTACCCTCCAGTACTTACAATTGCCAATATCTCGATTCACCTGAACCTCCAATTTCCTACTCATATGTCACTTCCAAGACCTCCAAACACTGATAAACTATGGGTCGTGGACCTATGATCGTCGATTGTCGATATCAACGATCACTGATTGAAATTTCGGTGTGCCCTCTCTTGTTGCTGCTTTGTCAAAACTCCAATTGTGATCTCCGATATGACTATCACCTCTGATGAGCGAGCCCACCAATATAGGACCTCTTATTTGCAATTTGTGATATCGGCGATCGCTAATCGTAGATTTTACTGTCTTCCCCTTGGTCCCTTTCTCTTTGTTTTCTGGCTTTCAAAGGGTAGCTTCAATCTGCTCTAATTTCTAATCCAAGAGTCCATTTTTGGACTTCCACATAGTGTTGGAAAGCTTATTCCGAGCACTATCCATTGGAGTGGGTTCGATTTAGATTTACAAGATTTTGTGTCCTGGAATATGGCTTCAAATTTCTCAGCTATTTCACCCTCTTTGTGCAACTGGAACTCTTTTTTTTTAGAAGGTGACAACACCCTCAACATGTGGGTGGAGACAAGAAAGTTCCTCAAGGTATGGTGAATAAATTATGAGGCATCCATGCTTGTTTTGGTTTGTGATCTCTTCACTAGTTTTGGCGAGATCGCGGTAGTTTGAGGGTGGAGGTGGTTTAACATTTGGATTCCCTTGGTTGTTTATGTCTTGTTTTATCTCATTCGATTTTACATTCATGCTTGGAATATTTCATGGGGGTGATTGTCTGAAAGAAAGATTTGGTTCAACTTAATCTATGGTCGGGTGGTATGTGGAAGTCCTCAACTTGGTTGGATTTTTCATACATTAATAGGAGCTAATTTTCTATTCTATTATATGGGAATTTGTATATATTATTATGTTGCTTTGATGGTTGTTCTTTCATGGTTAATAATATGGTTATAATCTTGATATAGGATGTGCTCTAGCTATGGATTTTGTTATGCTTTGATAAGTTAATGAATGGTTTATGAATTCATGGGCTAATAAGTGTTGTTGCATCTACTTTAGAGGGAATTAGACCTTCTTGGTGGTTTTCAATTAAATTACATAGATTTACACTCAGATATGCATTCAGGACCTGTAACTCATATGTTTACCATATGTTTGATGAAATGTCTAGTGTGTTCTAAACAGTCTAGGTTAATTTTTTGATTCAAGTTTGAATGATTAACATTTTCGTCATGTTAAACATGATTCTAAAAAGTTATAGGAAGTTCTGGGTAGTGGTCTAGAGGCTAGCCTAGAAAAATGGCTCAGATCTCAGGACTGTAGGCACAAAACGAATGATCTAAGTTCATAACCGCATGAAACTAGGCTTATGAGGGCGGTTGGAGCCTCATAACCACATGGAAGCAATGTCAAGGGCACCTTTATAGGTCTAGGTCAAATAAAAATGGTTCCAACTTAGGGATTGATCACCTGGGGTGGTTGTTAAGCCTCTGAGTAATATGTGGTTCCTAAGGGAGGTCAGTAAGTTCTAGTTCTAGGCTCAACTTCCTTAACTGGAACTAGGAGATCGAGTCATGTCGTAGTGGCAGGTTATTTAACATTTACCCGGGAGGGCTTGTAAAAGTGGGTAAATGTGGGGTGGTGTGTTACACTGGAGACATTAAAGAAGCACCAACTACTAGAAAATATTAAGAAGTGTGAGCTTGCATAACATTCTTTAGTGTATTTAGGGTATGTGATAGGTGGAGGAGAGGTGAAGATAAATATTTCCAAGATGGAGGCCATCATGAAATGGCCAGTGCCTCGTTTTCAGTGGTAGCAACACCACTCCACGCCATAGCAACAAATGGAAAGAGTTTCCAGTGGAGAAAGGGTCAACAGAGGGATTTCAAGGAGCTAAAGAAGAAGATTAATCAAGCACCATTTTTGGCATTACCAAACTTGCAACAACCCTTTTAATTGGAGAAAGATGTGAGTGAGAGAATTCTTGATGCAGAGAGGAAGGCTTGTATGTTACCATTCTGAAGTATTTCATGGGGCAATTCCCAACTAACTTACCTATGACATGGAGCTCTATCCCCTAGTGCAGTTTTGAAGAAGTGGAACACTATCTAATGTGAAAGGATATAGTAATTCACACATATCACCAACCACTACAATATTTGCAGGCCCAAGGTGAGCTACAACAGACCATACATTACAAGTGGATGGGGTTTATTCAATAATTTCGTTTGGTAATCAAGTACAAGAAGGGAAACACAAACAAGTTGGTTGATATGCTTTCAAGGCCACCCACATAAAATATCACAACTTTGGGAACTCTTACACACATGTATCCATTCACCCATGATGCATATAGAGAGGCATATTCAGAGGATGAGGACTTCAAGGAGGTGTTTCAACAGTTGCAGAGTTAGAGTCATGTGCATAATAGCTACAATATTGTTGAATATTATCTCCAGAATGGGTCACTCTACAAATTGGATAAGCTATGTGTTCCTAAAGGTTAGAAATTGCAGTTGATTAGAGAGGCTAACACCTCCAAAGTTTCAGGGCACTTTCGTGTAGGGAAGACATTGGCCAACTTGCAGAGGTATGCGTATTGGCTAAAGAGGCAAGAGTATGTAGCTAGGTTCATAAGAGGATGTGTGCTTTGTTGTACCAATAAGCATAGAAGCATGAAACAAGGTCTATATCATCCCTTACTAGTACCCTCTTGTCCTTGGGAAAGTATTTCCATGGAATTTTTAGGAGGTTTACCAACAATTAGGAAGGGACATGACTACCCATTCATGGTAGTTGACATGTTCAACAAGATGCATGTTTTGATGCATTGTAGAAAGACCATCAGTGTGAAAGATGCAAAAAAAATGTTCTTTAGACAAGTTTGGGTGCATTTTGGGATACCAAGGAGCATAGTTTTATACAAGAATACAAGATTTATCAATGCATTCTAGACTACATTGTGGGAGAAGATGGACAGAAAGTTGAAGAGATCTACAACAATCCACCCACAAACATATGGAAAAGCATAAGTAGTCAAAAATATTTTGATATAGCTTATTAGGGGATACAAACATAAGCATATGAAGAACTGGGGTGAAAATATGGTATATATACAACATTCTTACAACAGAAAAATCCACAATTCTATAGAAAATTCCCCATTTCAAACCTATTTTCGATTTTCTCCTTTGCCTTTGGACATTGTATATGGAAATCAAGGAGGAGTGAGGGAAGATCTTATAGGATATGCCTTGAGGGCTAAATTTTTTATAGAGAATATCAGGCAGATCCATCTATAGGTACAAGAGGCACTACAAAAGTCACAGAAGAAATATAAGGCTAGGCATGATCAACATAGAATAAATAAATTGTTCAAGGTGGGAGACAGAGTATGGCTACAATTAAACAAGGAGAGGCTACAAGGGCCTGGTAAGAAAATCAAGGCTCTAAGGTATGGTCCCTTTGAGATAATATAAAAGGTGGGTGATAATGTTGTTGAATTTCCACGATCTTGGGTCTAGGTTAGAATCTTAGAATCTCTGACACTACTAAACCAAGAATCTCAACAAGAACTACTTTGCACAATGGAAAATATAAAGCAGTAAATCACATGTACACAAGTATACACCGTTTTTAACAAATTGTACAATAATGTACAACCCCAATCTTCGTTATATTAAACCAAATATAAATAATACAACCGTCTATGGTATAAAATATACAATGACAAACTTCGTTGCATCTTCTTTGTTGTATCTTGTACTGTCGATCCTTCACACCTATACTGCTCACTAATTTCCCCTTAGTCCTTCAAAGGAAAACACATAGAGACTCCAGGAGGGCTTCCACCTAACACTATTTCATGTCACTTATGTAGCATGTACACAGGATGATCTAATTTTCTCTCTAGGTAAGCCTAATTCATGAGCTCCAATCTGCCAGGCTAGCAGTCACCTTTATCCATCAAGGTGCTGCACTTCAACACAAATCTTCACCCAACCTTTAGCTCCTCTTCGTCACTTCAAGATAGCTTTTCTAGGGGATCTTTGGGTAGCCAACACACTACCCTCCACTAGATCAATGGCACCCAGTACTAAACTGTAAGATCTGCACCAATGAAGGTTCACAATCACCCAATCACACCTCCAAATTAGATCCCATAGGCTGCCCAACACTCTGATCCAAATCTAACACAAAATAACATATCCAACACCTCAAAAACACATCTCAACTCACTATTTGAGGTCCTCTTTGACTGCTGCAATTCTGGGTCTGGTTAGGGCACAATACATAGTCCTAACATCCCTCACAAAACTGTTGCAACAATCATCCTTTTGTTGTGAATTCCCTGCTCAAGAAAGATTCAATCCCCATGTTGCATGTTCACTGCTAAAAAATCCTTGAATAATCCTTATGGCCCTCCTGCCTTGCCCGAAACAGGCCTGTGGTGGCTCTAGGGCATGTGACTTACAATAAACAGGGATTTCCACCCTCAAACAACTCCTTCTTGCTAAGGCCTTCTAGCACAGCTCTGCGACTCCCTCTCTAGCTCTTGGTCACCTTGAGACAACCTTCAAATAGTCCTCTAAAACCAAGCTAGTGTGCCCTCAAAGATATGACCCAGAACAAAGTTATTTCCTTCTCCAATGAGATTCTTTATGATGGAAGTGTTTCACAATGGATGCTTCTAAGTCCTCCACTCCACCTTGTATATATACCATACAGAAGGGATCCTCTAATGTCATGATTAGGGGCTTCTACAACTTTCATAGGTCATGTTTACACCAAGCCAACCATGACACACATGTGTAAACCCTATAATATATCTTCAAAAATTCATATCTCCACTTCTACAACTCAAAATTTGATTATTCTCAAAGTGTTGGATTCTCCTTTCTACCCTCTATCATCTCATGCCATCACATGTAGAAATTTGCTCATGGAAATGCCTAAAACACAATTTGGTGTAAAACCCCATACTTGGGTTCCAAGCCCACAGTGACCCTTGTGTCGCTTCCTCCTCCAATCCCCGAACCCTAGGGGTTAGAGTGCCTCCCAAGACACACAAATCAATAATCCCTCTTAGCGAGGGAGGTAATTCCAAGATTAGGAAGTAATTCATCATCATCATCACTACTCACAACACTTGCCCAGCTATTGGCACTCACAATCACAACAATCCCTATTCTTTGAACTATGCCTCTCTCAGAAGTGTCATTGTCACAGTTGGAAGCACCCTACTTCTTCTTCTTCTCCTGTATCACTTTCCAATCTCTCCATGATTCCTTCTTGGCATTGAAAAAGTGTAACTAGGTTCAGTCTTCATAATGACATGTAATTATGATTTTATGTAATGAGATATAAATAAGAAAATTGAAATTATGATATTGACTTGCTTCATGGGTTTCATGAGCAAGGGATTTTGTTTTTGAGTCAAGACTACCATTGAGAGTTTTTAGGGTTTATCCATCTAGTCATAAAAGATTCATTGTCATGTAAATGAATTCATGTTACACTTTGTAAAAAGGTCAATATTGTCTGTGGAAAGTATCCTCCAAGAACTTTTCACCAAGCCTCTTCAAGTCAACCTATAAACAATAAAGAAGATGTAAAATGAAGTTGGCCTAAAATCCAGCTATAAAGTCAGCCTAAAGGTCAAGAGAAGAAAGGTATAAATAGCCCTACTTAGCCTCATTTGGAGACATACAATTCAGACAAGCATTCGATCTAATGTTGACTATAAAAGTACAAAGAAAAGGCAAAAGAAAGACACAAAGAGAGGGCCAAAAGCAGTGTGAGTAAGGAGCAGAAAAATGAAGTGTGAAGTTTATTTTGGGTGGTGTGAAGTCTCGGTAATGGAAATTATTTTGGACAGTATGAATTTAGGTTAGTAAAATTTCTTCTGGGACAATAAGAGAAATACTCTTCTAAGTGATCAAATTAGAGACCGAGTTTCTCTCTACAAGACCTAGAGACTGAGATTCTCTAGGGAAGCAGTGTAGGTGCAGTGTAAGGAATAGGGACCAACAAAGACCGAGTTTCTCTAGAAAGAGCCAAGAAGGAGCAGTTCTAGAGCAAGAAGAAAAGGCAAAGGAAGGAAGAGGCAGAGCATCAAGGTGGGTGACAAAGTTCTTAGAAGGGTACTATAGTCAAGGGTTCATGTCATGGTCTTGGTACTTATCAATTGAAGATCTAGAAGAAGATGTTTGATTGGGTTTTCCTCTCAAGAGGTGAGAGGTTTTGGCCCTATCTGAAGAAGCCTATATTTTGTGTCACTTGTCTTTATTTATTTTGGTAATTGTCTTGATCAAGAAAACACACTAATAAGCTAACAAAGAAAATATCATAAGCTAAGAAGTACAAGCATATCACAAGAAATTATCAAGTAGAGAAATTGTTAATATTGGATGCCCTCAATTTCTCAACATGGTATCAGAGATTAGGTACTAAAGGAAAGAAGGGGAGATCAAATCAAGATGACACACAAGAACCGATCTTCAAAGAAGGCATCAAATCAACTCAAAGGTTATCAACAAGATCAAGGTCTACATCATACAAACCCTAGATTGAAGAAGGAAGTAGTAAGAGAGACCAAAACCCTAGAAGTACTCCATATATCATCACAATCATCAAAGGAAGTGCAAGCTCTTTAAATCTAAGAAAGATTGATTCAAATTCAATCCTCTCTCTATTGAAATAGAAATTTCATAGACGACAGCCCTCCCTCACCAAAATATTTGAAGCTAGAATCAACAAGTTCATCATCAAGTTGAAGATTTGATCTTAAAAAGTAAGTACCTCCTATTATAATACAATCTAGTAAAAACTAATTTCATGTTTTAAGGAAGATCAAAAGTTTGTTGGGATATCAAAATTCCATGGGAAGGTCTCCAAACCATCCGAAGAACAAGCATTATTTGAATACATGGAAAGGGATCTCAAGGCATAAAATATACTCAAGGAGTCCATCAAAGATTCACTTATTTCCTATGTAGCCAAGCTAGAGACATCTAAATAAATATATAATAAGTTGGGAGAAATTTTATCTAGAAGCACAATATAAAATATCTTATCACTTAGATATGTTATTCATAAGTTGAAAGTATCAAAGGATGAAGGGATATCATCATGCCTCTCTAAGGCATCTCAAATAAAAGGACAATTGAATGATTTGGGTGAGATAGTATCTGCTAACAAAATAATCTTCGTTGTTCTAAATGCATTAATTGATGAACAAGGTACCCTCATTGCATCTAGGGAAAAGGAAGTTATCCCATTCATCAGGTTATGATCTCTCTACAAGGCAGAAGAAGATAGGATGAAGAATGAAAGAAACGAAAGATTAGATAGAAGGAAACAATTAGTGTCAAGACGAAAAGAAAAATTTGGAAAGTTTGGTACTCCAAAGAAGAAAAAGAAGAACATGGCTAAAGAAAAGATTGTCCTAATCGCAAGAGGGACAGGGAAGAAGACTATTTTATTAAGGAATTAAAAGAACCCGAGACAAAGAAGCGTAAGAAGGAAGAAGAAAAAATATGACAAAGATGATCTTCTTCATTAGAAGGTTCCTTTCACTTGTAAGTTGTAGATAAGAAGCAATGTAAATCAAATAGGATGCATCATATTAGAAAGAATCATAGTGATATAAGAATTAGAAGTAACAGCTCATGACATGAAAAGCAGAAAGTATGTCTGGTAAAGATCCTACTGACTACAAAGAATAGGAAGCTCTTAGGAAACCTAATTAATACTTATAAAAGAAAAATTCATCATCGACTGGGTTCATCATAGAAGAAAATATTTTCCGAGTGAGGATATGAAACACCTTGAATAGAATTCTCATCAAAGGATTCACCGATGTAGGAAGGAAGGAAAGTTTTTCGTCAAGAATTCCAACTTGTGGGATTCAAAGGATGATGGTATGGTGACATGTAAGGAAAGTAAGATTGCAGGACAAAGTCCTTTCGAATGAAGCTGCTACAGGAAGTTTGAAATATGAGGTATGTATGCTCACATAGGTTATTATGAAAAAGTTCATGTCATATGGTTTTAGTTAACTTAAATCACTATTTCCATCCTAGAAATATGATCAAGAGAATAAAGGATCTCCTCCTTTGAAAAATTTCAGTAAAGCATAAGTCGCACTAGATGAAATCAACATAGTATGTTCTCATATGAATTATGAGAAAGATGATTACAATCAACAAATTCTGATTGAAAGCTCCTGGGAATGAAGTATGTGAGAAAATATAGGAAGAGATCGTGATAATATTTAAAAAAGGAAGAAGGCATTCAAAATATGAAGTCCAAGAAGATTTGACTAGAAGATATCCTGGAAGGATGTAAAGATTGATGGAGGTCGAGAAAAGATAGAGACCCTTAACAAAGAATATCAATGGGATATGTGCCAATCTGCATGTAGAATTTTGATACTTACAAGAAGATGTCATGATGAAAAGATCATCACAAAGGTAATTTGAAATAATTGATTATGTTTGAACTAGCATCTGGTTGGGCTTATGTAGAACTGTCGAAGGGAAGATCTGTAAATGACTTCAAAACAAGCCATATAAAAGGATATTATGTCCCTCTAAAGATATGGCATGAAACAAATCCAGATGGAAAATATGATAGATCACTTTCTGATGAGTTCAGGTCAGGAATAAATCATGAATACAAGTTATGAATGATCTGTGCCCCATATATAGAAGTTGCAAAAAGATGAAGACTCCTTATCGTAGAAGAAATTCATGGCATCGAAGAAAGGATCTTTTCATGCAACTGATTGTTTTAAGATCTCCACATGAAGAGTTGCGACAGGTCCCTGGTTAAGAGGGAGCCTGAAAAAGAAGTTTCTTACTTGGAAGAAACTTGGAAATCCCTAAGATGGAAGCTTAGGTACATTCCTCTATAATAGGAATGAGTACATTCCTTTAATAGAATAAAACCTCATGGTATAAAAAGGAGTGATAGACACATTGTTCTGTTCTTCACCTGGGAAGACAGAGAGGAGTATTGTGTAATCATTTGACATCTAATTCTCTTAGGGGATGAGATAGGGCATCCCATCAAAGAGTAGTCATGGAGGATCGATATTATTTTGGGACTGGGGAGTCCAAGGAAATAATAGTCCTTATGGAGCATATCCTGAGTGAAACTGAGTGGGGTATGTTCCTAGAGAGACAATAATGAGTGTGTCTATAAATCATTGGTCTTGCCAACATTGTGCTTTCATCTTGGGAGAGATAGAGTTGTTAGTCAAGGACTTTCCATATAACAATGTTGGTTGGTATGATGCTATACAAATGAGTTACAAATCTGAATTCTTCTTATGAGGGATTCTTCAAATTGAGAAAGTCTAAGATACCATTATGAATAACACCCTAGTTAAGAGGGAGTGTTGAAAAATTGTAACTAGGTTCAGCCTTCATAATGACATGTAATTATGATTTTAAGTAATGAGATGTAAATAAGAAAAATGAAATTATTATATTGACTTGCTTCATGGGTTTCATGAGCAAGGAATTTTGTTTTTGAGTCAAGACTCCCATTGAGTCTTTAGGGTTTATTCATCTAGTCATAAAAGAGTCATTCTCATGTAAATGAAGTCATGTTACACTTTGTAAAAAGGTCAATATTGTCTATGGAAAGTATCCTCCAATAAATTGTCACCAAACCTCTTCAATTAGGCCTAAAAACAATAAAGAAGTTGCTAGATGAAGTTGGCTTAAAATCCAACTGTCAAGTCAGCCTAAAGGTGAAGAGAAGAAGGGTATAAATATCCCAACTTAGCCTCATTTGGAGACATAAAATTCAGACAAGCATTCGTTCTAATCTTGACTATAAAAGTATGAAGAGATGGCAGAAGAAAGAAATAAAGAGAGGGCTAAAATGAGTGTGAAGAAGGAGCAACAAAGTGAAGTGTGAATTTTCTTCTGGGTATAGTGAAGTTTTTTCTGGGCAGTGTGAAGTTTGTGCAATGAAAATTCTTCTCAGTAGTGCGAAGTTAGGGCTATGAAATTTCTTCTGGGACAGCAAGAGAAAGACTCTTCTAAGTAATCAAAGTAGAGATTGAGTTTCTCTCTAGAAGACCTAGAGATCGATATTCTCTAGGGAAGAAGTGTAGGTGCAGTGTAAGGAATAGAGACTGAGTTTCTCTATAAGGAGTTGAGAAGGAGCAATTCTAGAGCAAGAAGAAAAGGCAAAGGAAGGAAGAGGCATAGCATCAAGGTGGGTGACAAGGTTCTTGGAAGGATACTATAGTCAAGGGTCCATGACATGGTCTTGGTACTTATCAATTGAAGATCTAGAAGAATAATTTTGATAAGGTTTTCCTCTCAAGAGGTGAGAGGTTTTGGCCTTGGCTGAAGAACCCTATATATTATGTCACTTGTCTTTGATTATTTTGGCAGTTGTCTTGATGAAGAGAACACACTAGTAATCTAACAAATAAAATATCATAAGATAAGAAGTACAAGCATATCACAAGACATTATCAAGCAGAGAAATTGTTAATATTGGATGTTCTAGATTTCTCAATACTTGGCAATTGTAGGAGAACCCTTGCTCCCCACTGACCATGTGTTCTTCTTGGGCTAAAAAGTCTCCCTCTAATCTTGTAGGCTCCCTCTTGTACTCGACTCCCTTTGAGTCTCTGAAATCTAGACCTTCTTCTCATGAACATGTACCTGCTCCTCTAAGGCCTGCATCTGCGCTTGCTTCTCTGGAACTTACACCTGATCCACCTGCTTCTCATGATCCATAGGTTTTCTTGCAGCCTATATAGACCATGCTCTCTAACTCCAAGCACGATACCAGTGGTGCTAGAGCCTCTAGGCCTAAGTCTTGCCTTCCCATCCTGGAACAAGACCTCAAAACCCTTCCTCTCAATCATCGAGATAGAAATCATGTTATATCTGAAACCTAGTACAAACAGTACATCTTGGAAGAGAATCACATGTCCTGTCTCCATCCCGAATGGCACAATACCTGATCCTTGGATCTCCAACTGACTCTTGTCGCCCAACACCATGTGCAACTTTGAGTCCCATTCAGCTAGAGTCTCAAAAAACTCCTATGACCCTTTCATATGTTTCTTCGCACTATTGTCCATGTACCAACCATGCTCATCGTCAGTACCCTGCGAGAAATGAGAGATCATAGCAAACTCCTCCTCCTCCAATCCCCCAGCAAGAATATTTATCTCAGCAAAAGTGGAAACGCCGATGAACTTATTTCCTTTCTTCTTCTCATCATCTCCTTTCTTCTTCATCGGACATCTTGACAAAAAATGACCCATCTCACCACAGTTGAAACACTTGACCTTGCTCAAGTCCTTCTTCTGATTACCCTTCATTCGTGATGCGAGTGTCATGTCATCATCAAATGTATTCTTCTTTGGATGAAGTTCCTCGTCTCGCAACTCTTCCTAAATGAATTCTTCCCATAATTGGTTCCAGTCTGGAAACTTCTCTGTCGTAGAAATTCCTTTAATGAAGGGATTCCCTTCCTCGGTGAACCCTTTCAAGACAATCCTCACCAGATCTCCATCTGAAATAGTCACACTAACAGCAGCAAGCTCATCTTTGACTTGAGACAATCTCGTCAGATATGAAGTCACTCCTTTACACTTTATCATCTTGGTGGACTTCAGCTTATCCTTCAATACCAATACTCGGTTCTCGTTCTTGTTCCGGAACAAATTCTGAAGAGCCATCCACATCTCATGTGCAGTGTTCTTCCTAGACAAATGAGGTATTAGGGCATCCTTCATGCCATCTAGGATTATCAATCTCGCCCTCATATCCAAATCCTACACTTCCATCTCCTTTGGATCAGTTGACTTCTTGATGGCTTTCTTGGAAAACTCCCAGATCTTGTTGACCTGCAAGACCAACTTGATCCTTTCCTTCCATGGATTATAGTTGGACAACCCCTCCAACCTATCCTCATACAAGATACCAGCTTGCAACTTCGACATTGTCGCCTACAATGTAGCCAACTCTCTCTTAGGTTGTACTTCAACGTGCATAACTTTAATTCAATGACTTCCAAAGTAGCTCAGACATGCTTTGATACCATGTTGAATTTCCATGATCTTGGGTCTAGGTTAGAATATTAGAATCTATGACGCTACCAAACCAAGAATCTCAACAAGACTTCCAAGAATCTCAACAAGACCTACTTTGCACAATGAAAAATATAAAGTGGTAAATCACATGTACATTAGTATACACACTTTTTAATAAATTTTAAATAATGTACAACCCCAATCTTTGTTATAGTAAACCAAATATGAATAATACAATAGCCTATGGTATACAAGGTACAATGACAAACTTCGTTGCAGATTCTTTGTCATATATTGTCTTGCTAGTCCTTCGCACCTGTACTTCTCACTAGATGCCCCTTAGTCCTTCAAAGAAAAACACATCGAGGCTCCAGCAAGGCTTCCACCTAACATTGTTGCATGTCACTTCTATAGCATGTACATAGGCTAATCTCATTTTCTCTCTAGTTACGCCTAATTCCCAAGCTCCAATCAGCCAGGATAGCAGTCACCTTTGTCCGTCAAGGTGCTTCACTTCAACACCAACATTCACCCAACCTTCATCTCCTCTTCGTCACTTCAAGATAGCTTGTCTAAGGATGTTTTGGGTAGCCAACACACTTCCCTCCACCAGATCAATGGCACCGAATACTACAATGCAAGATCTACACTGATGAAGGATCACGATCACCCAATCACGCCTCCAATTGGCTCCCACAAGCTGCCCAACACTCTGATCCAAATCTAACCCAAAATCATAGATCTGTTGTAGTGGCTACAACCAACCTAAAAAAATTTTCCTTAGCTTCGTTTTGGAGCCTCCCTACCAACCTTCGCAGCAGCATGTCTTGCTTCTTCAAGTACACAAGCTCCAGTGATTTTCTCACAGAAAGACATCATATCGATCAAACCTTGATGCATTCCCCTCACAGGTTGTTCATCTGGACCTGGTCTAGCAGCAAGCTGAGCAACTCCTTCAAGAATTTGTGCAAATCTCGAGGGCAACCAGCCTTCCCTCCAAAAATTACGCAATCCTGACTGGCAGCATATTGGACCCCAGAATTATGCAATTCTGTTGAGCAAGATTCACCCAGAAAATTGCGCAATCCTTCCCAGTTGGGCTGCTCAACCCAAAATTTGCGCAAATCTAGGCAACAGTTAGCTGCTCTGCCCAGAAATTGTGCAAATCCTTTGAGCAGCCAGCCCACCTCCCAGCCAAAAATGCACATTTTCTCCTAGTAGTTGAGCAGCCTCTTGCATGTGTAGCTGAGTTGAATGGTTCCCTCTAGGACCGAGCAAGACAAACTTGCATACGTGGGATGTTTCTCCCAAGGTAGCATGCAAATTCATCCCTTGTTTCAGAGACCTATTTTTGGCAGTTGGAGGTTACATGCAAGGATCATTTCAGAAACCTCCCACCAAGTGTCGCTTTCCCTAGATTTTTGGCATGCGCATCACAACCTTGATGTTATCAAAACTCATCAATCGGACGCTGCAGGGCTCATTCCTCACATCAACCTTGTAGCTCTGACAACCCACATCACATCTAGGAGCGGTTAGCACATTCAGCTGAACTATTTTTCTGTAAGCCCGCTTTCCATGACTTGTCTTGCATTTCTAGAACTTTTTTTATTTCGCTTCGTATGAACGTTCTCTACTTTATTTCTGTAGCGTTTGTTATCATTTTGATACATACTAGCTTGTACTAGAACCGTTTCAATTTTTGTTAACATCTCACTGTTGTCGCATGCATGGAACTATTTTTCACGAACGGTCGCTGATTCGGCGACTCACTTCACCCACATGCATGTTGATCTATTTACTGAATCTTTCATTTAATGTTTGCATACACGATCAATCACTTCTGCTTTCACTTAGTGTCGCCATGCATTCACTTCCACATTTGATTTCATTTGCTCGTCGAAGAGTATGGCCAACCTTGGCCCGGACTCTGCCTTCACTGAGACAACATTACGCAATCCAGGGAAGGAAGGCTCTGTATTCCTCTCTAGAAATGCGCATTTCTACCTAGCCAATGTCCTCCAGGAAAATTTTGCGCATTTCTAAGGGATAGTCACTATTGGCCCAAAAAATTGTGTAATGCAATCCCTGAGCCTGTAGTCACTCCCAGCTTGAATTACACATTGCGCAATCGCGGCAGTCAATATTTAGACTAGACTATGCATTGCATAGTTACAGTAGTCAATCAGCCTCCTAGTAGCCCAGACTGTACCTTGCATAGTCTTGGCAGTCAATCTCCTAACCTCCTGGCGGAAATTGTGCAACCTTCATGAGCAGTCACACATGTATGTTGCAAGTTAGTTCTCAAGTTCATTCTGGTTTTCAACTAATAGATTTCTTGTCATGAGTGTTTCCATGTTTCCAGGTATCACAGGTGTTCATCTGCCTCTTAGCAGTACAGGTGCAATGCTTTCCAAGAGAGCAGAGTCAAAGACACCGTTTAGAGCACACTTGGGCATGCAATTGATCAAGTGTCTATGGACTTTCCTACCCACAAAGACATCAAGTTGTTTGTAGACAAGGAAATCAAGATATGACGGCAGCAACATCACAACAAGCAACATCATGAACATCAGTTGAAGGCAGCATACCAGATGCAACAAACACGAGAGGAAGGTCATTAACAACATAGAGGCGAAACAAAGTTGCAAGCTCAAGAAGATCTGTGAATGATGAAAAAAACATTGGAGACTCAATCTATGAGGTGACGACGTGACATGAATATCACATGAAGACAAAGAATGGAAAAAAGAAGGAGTTGCATGTCTTGAAGAAACAACTCAAGGAAGAACATGAGCTGCACAGACAAGTGAATGGGTTGCATCAGGAATAGGAACAACATGCACTCATGGATGAAACTACGCCTTTACAAGTTATAGATCCATCCCAGTAGCTGGCACGGAGTAGACATGGTGAGCAGTGTTGTTGATCGCATGCAAGGGATTCAACATCATGCATGTCATTGTGCGCACGCATGCAATCCAACTCATTCAACACACTCACCAAGGCAAAGACAAGAAGCAAGTCCAACTGGAGATGAACATGTAGTTGATAGTTGATGTGCATGACCACCAGCACACACTGGAAGATCAACACAGACACTATGCATAAGTGTGTTTCTATTTCGTCCGCACCCAAGAAGACCATGTGCATGCTAGCAGACGAGTTGGATAAAGGAGCCATACCAATGCACCCGGATGTGATAGAGGCAAGAGTTTGCTTCAACAAGATTTCACCATGGGGTGCATGCATGCCATCACGGACGACCAATCTTGGCATTAGCTCACCACCTTCACCATCACAAGCATGTCAAAGAGTTGGTCTCACCACAATGGATCGAGTGTTAGTGATGTCTTGCATGGCTTGCTCAAGTCATTCTGTCTCACATGGGTACATGTGCATTGTAATTAACGTCTTGTCAAGTGTAAGTCAAGTGTCGATAGTTGGATGTAACAGTCATAGAGTAGATGAAGAGTCATGAGGGTAGATGAACTATCACAAAGAAGAATGTCAAGGGTCACCCCGCCCTTCGCTATAAATAGAACCTCATAACTCATTGTAGAGGCTTTTTTCAGCCAAGCTTCCGATAAGACTATCTTGGAGAGAGATTAGACAATATTGTAACAAGCCTTGGCTTCTCCACTGCGCAGAGGTAGTATATCTCTTTGGAGGAGCAAGCGGTTGTGGTTGTAATGTTCCACTATCGGAACTAATGGTTGGACATGGATGTCTTGTATGACTGGAACTTACACTTCTTAATATAATAGAGCCAACACATTTCATGCATATGTTGTATTATATTCTATGCTATCTAGTTTACTCTAAATGATATATATATTTGTTTTCTTACGCATGCATGTATGGACTATTCTGTATAAGTATGTATCAATCTTTCTTAAATGCGTTGTTGGTTTAACCATCACTTTGGATTTCTCACTAACTTGCTTTCTAGCTTTTGATGCATCTTTTCTCATGTGTTCCCTTCCAAGCCGCGTACTATTACAGGTTTCCAAGGGGCACACTCACCTCACCCTTAGTGTGTTATAACCTCTCATGCACCTTCCTTGGCTTGTTGCAGCTGTCACACCCTTGCTACCAACAAATATATCTTACTTGCCTCTGTGCGAAATCACGGTCAAGGTATTATCGTACAACCCAATGTTGGGACTCCTACACTAAATGGTATGAGTTCTTTTTGGGACTTCTTACCAGGGAGATCCCCTTACTTGTTTGCGGGTCCAGCACTGTCAACAAGATCCAACACCTCAAAAACACTTCTCAGCTCACTATTTGAGGTCCTCTTTGACTACTGCAATTATGGGTTTGATAAGGACACAATACACAGTCCTAACACCCGTCACAAAATTGCTACAACAATCCTTGTTTTGCTGGAAACTCCCTTATCCATCAATATTTAAGCCCCACACCGCCTATTCACTGCTACACCATCCTTGAATAGGCCTTATGACCCTCCTACCTTGCCTAGAAGAGGCCTGCAGTGGCTCTAGGGCATGCGAATTACCCTAAATAGGGATTTACACCCTCAAACAGCCCTAAACAACTCCTTCTTTCTGCAGCCTTCTAGCACAGCTCTGCAACTCCCTCTCCATCTCTCGGTCACCTTGAGACAACCTCCAAACAATCCTCTAAACCCATGTTGGTGTGCCCTCAAAGCTGTGACCCAGAACAAAGTTATTTCTTTCTCCAATGAGCTCCTTTATGATGGAAGTGTTGCACAATGGATGCATCTAAGTCCTCCACTCCATCGTGTATATATGCCGTACACAAGGGCTCCTCCAACGTCATGATTAGGGACTTCAAAATATAACTTCAAAAATTCATATCTCCACTTCTACAACTCAAAATTCGACGATTCTCGAAGTGTTGGACTCTCCTTTCTGCCCTCTATCAAATTATGAGAATTTTGGAGGTCTAAAATGGTACTCCTAAGGAAATTATAAAATAATAGTGGAAATAATAAAATAAGATTAGATTACATCATCAAATTTTAGAGGGAAAAAATGAAAAAAAAAAAAACTACTTTTTCAACTCGTATTTTTAATTTATCTCCCTATGGGTTTATACAAATTTTGAATGGGAATACTCGTTGGATGCAGAATTTGATTCCTCATCCAAGGAGTACTCATGTTTCATACTGTCTATGGACCCTACTACATGAAAAATGAGAAATACATGAAAAACGTGACTGCAATCACATTTTTTTCATGTATTTCTCATTTTTCGTGTAGGAGGGTCCATCGAAAGTATGTAACATGGGTAATCCTTGGATGAGGAATTAAATTTTGCATCCAAAGAGTACTCTTGCTCGAAATTTGAGTAAAATATTAGGGAGATATTTTAAAAATTCAAGTTGAAAAAGTAGTTTTATTATTTTATTATTTTTTAATCTTTTTATTTTTTTACCCCAAAAATGGTGAATCATCCCCCATGGTTGACATCATCATCTTAAATCCTGTTGGTTCTTATAAATTTTATTTTGGTTGTATATTTTTCTTACGAGGCCCATTTTAGACCTCAAAATTCCCCCTAATTTCTTATGCCATCACATGTAGAAATGTACTCATGGGAATGCCCAAAACATGATTTGGTGCAAAACCCCATACTTGGGTTCCAAGCCCGCAAGTGACTTTTGTGGCGATTTTTCCTCCAATCCCTGAACCCTAGGGGTTGGAGTGCCTCACAAGCTACACAAATCAACAAATGTCTATCGACTTAATTTACCACCATATATGCGCATTTACTCAATAGTGAATGTAGAGAATTTAAAACTCTATGATCCTTCCATGCTAGATTAGGAAGAGGAACGATTCCTACGTTCTGTTGAGAATTTGGCACTACATTATCATGCAGAGTTGACAGAAGATATAATTTTGTAGAAGAAGTCTATAACTACAAGACGGGGCCAACATAACCTTTGGAAGATTAAGATGAAAAGACAACTTCTAGCCAAAGCTAAATGGTACACCAGATAGGTGGAAGAAAAATTTCCTCGTCTCATTAAACAAAATCTTTTAGGGAATAAAAGCCTCCCAAAATGGGTAGGTGTGATCTAGATTGGATCATTATATTGTTTTACATCCATATTGATGCTTTTAGAGTGAAAAAAGTGGAGGAATCCGTGGGACCTAGTTTGGAAAAACATAGTTTGAAACCTTCTAGGAGTGTTTTAAGGCATCAAAGGACTTTTTTGGGGTTAAAATTTACCGCTTTGGTGCCACACTTTATTTTCCTATTCTACACACAAACACCCTTCCAATGGCGCAAGAATCACATCAATCAAAGTCTGTATGTAAATGGTGTGCCACTCATAAGTTGACCTTCCTGTTTTCACCACCATAATTTGAGAGGATGTCATGTCAACCCCCGTTATTCATGAAAAATGGGCTAGTCACGTGATTATGATGTAGAAGACTCTAGAAAATTTTATATTGTAACTCTGGATAAGAGTTGAGGTAGTCAACCCTAACCACTAATAGGTTATTAGACTGTGTTATAATTAGACCACTCGGAGGAAAAAGGATTTCATTCTTTCAAGAGAATTTGTTCCACAACTAAGAAAAAATAGCTATGATGGATAAGAGATAGAGCACACAGAGAGAATTTGTGCATTGTAATAGCCCATGGGACACAGACCATACTTTTTTGTACTCACAACCATATTTCACTTAGAGAAAGAGAGCGGAATGACCTCACCTTCCAGCTAGGTTTTTCTCTCGAAAGGGTTCCCCAAATCATGTGTTAAATGTGTGTGTGTGCTTTCATTTTACCATTCTCTATTTTTTGTATAATTTTCATTCGCATGCGTGCAGTATTAATAGTAAATCTATAGATCCAGAAATCTAATAAAACTATAATAGTGTATAATTTCAGATTTTAAATATAATATTATCATATTTGTTGTCATGAACTGTCCAGTGGAATAACCATGACAGTTTATAGATCAACTCCTATTTCTGCAACATCTTCAACAATCCTAGGTAAGAGGGACTTGGTAAACCATTCACGCAACAAATCATCACGAAATTTGGTTCAAAATAGGCTTCATGTCCTTCTACACTAATGTATATGATCATAGATGTGGGTTGAGGTATCCTAATAGAAGTTAGTGAGTATATTGATTCTAATTTCATACCTAACAAGAAGTTCGTAATGGTTAACAAAGCCCTAGTCTATAGACATAAAGTTAAAATAAGATGTGCTTCTAGATCAATGTACCATTTGGTAGAACCACTGGTAAGAGTATGTTGGAAAAGTCGTAGCAAATGCTATCATCTATGAAAGAGTTGGATGAGCACCATAAGTGGTAAGTGGTAATATGAGTTGTAGGGTTTTCCCTAGGTTTACCATCAAACTCTGGTATGTTAGTTGGCAATTTAGGGGGGAGGAAGGCCATGCAAGATTGTGCCTAATGGGATCATTCATTAACTTTGAAATATCATGCAGTGAAAGGGTTGTCCAAAAGGGTGAATTGAATGATACCTAGGGTGGTTAGGTTCCCTATATGACACAAGTGGAGGAGGTGCTTCACTAATAGGATGGGTTCCAATAGTGGTTTGACTCAAGGAATTGGGTTGACGAGAGGGGATAACTCTAGCACCAATGTAGGCATTATGAAGGTTAGTGGCCCCACGAGGAATACCCCTAAGAACAAAAGGATTCCCAAAAGGTCGTTAACCTCTAGTACTAAAGGGTGTGCCAAGAGGATATGCTTCTAGATCTAAATTTCAACCAAACAAGTTGGCACCCTAAGCATTCAACACAGTACCATGGATAGTGTCCCCAGCCCCTTGGACATTCTAAGGAAATGGAATGTTAGCCTGGAAAGTAAATACCCATAATGATTGAATACCCTTAGCATATGTAAACCCACTAGAAACATAAGTGCCCGCAGATGTGCTAGGAAATGGCATGGAATGGATATAATGATTCCAACCAAATGGAAATCCAACATTAGGTATGAACGAACTACCTACTAAGCTGATAGGACCAATAGTGGGCCTTGTAAACTGTTGTGACCACCAACAACCCCCCTCCTTATTTAGTATTAGCAATAACACTAAAGAAGTGGGGACCCTTAGTAAAAAATCCAAAAAAATTTATAAAAATTTTTGTATTATACTCCTCAAAAAATACATCTCACAGAGAAGAGTGAAACATTTCTTTATGAGCACAATAAAAAACTGCGAAGAAGCGACATGAAATTCATCGCATCGCATACATTAAGAAGCGCCCATAAATGAAAATCTGAAGAAATCTCCGATGGCCGATATGCGACATCGCATATCTCAACGTCACATAAACAACACACAAATAACTTAACAAATTGTTGCGATCTGCGATGTTGTGATCTGCGATCCTGCGATTTTTGCGATTGTGCGCTAAGCTGTCCCTGAACCAAAAGTTGGGCACGTGCCTTAAAGAAAATTAATGAATGTACGCCAAGATATTCATGAAGGACAAGTTTTGTGTTTTTCAAAAGGTCAGTTCACTATGAGGTGTCATGATTTTATACATTCGTAGAGCTTAGAGCTTTCGTGTCAAAATTTATTATCATTACTCTTTTCCTTTGCGTGAACTGCAGGAACAAAAAATAGGAAACAACATGAAGCAATGTGTAGGAAACATCTAAGGAAAAAGGGAAAGCGTCAATGCTCGGAGAACAGAGAAGAGATTCCCTCATAAGAGGATACCGCATGCAACAGAAACGCAGATTTCAGAATATTACTAAACAGATGCTGATATCAATAGGCAATTCGACACTCAAGGTCAAAAGCTCACAAAAGCAGCATGTTTACAAAATTCTAAAGCTTATGCCCGGTAAAGGAAAAAGCGCTAAAGGTGGAAAACGCACCAGAAAGGCCCGGATCAAAGAACGGAGGCAGTTTTTGATGCGCGATTAGCGCCTAGCACTAATCACACATCGCTAAGAAAATTGTTCAGAAAGCAAAGTCCCTAACTTTCTTAGTCATCCATGAGTCCGGAAACCGAGATAGCAAAAGCAGAGGCAGTTTAAGAGAAATTTTGGTTGTTACCAAGTATATACGCAGTAAATTCGCGCACCCAGAAGATGATTTCCAAAAATATCTTCTAGTTTACTAAAAAGTGGTGCCAGCGCTTGCCGTTTCTATTTTCATAGCCTAAGAAAAAGTAGAAGACAACCAGCCGAATCTTCCCAGGCAAATGTTGCATGCTCGCAAACACTAAGGAACAAATACAGAAATAGTTAGGAATTAGATTCAATTTTTAGAAATAAGTTTGCTTAGATAAAGGGCGGTCATTTAAACCGTATCCGAAATTTGTGTAATTAAGTTATTTAGTTAGTAGTATTTAAACCCTTCTCAAGAATTTAGAGAAGGGTCCAGAAATTTTTCAAAAACTTGTCCTCAGAACATGCACTTCTGCACCCTCAGAGGAGGTTTTGATGAATGAATGGATCAAGGTTTATTAATGTTTGCATTTGATATCTGCTACTGATGTTGCACTTCTGTACTCTTGGTAGATATTAGAACAAGTGGAGATAAATCATTGTTGCTTGAAGCTTATGAGTAGGACCAGTCATAAATGGTACTTTTATCTCTTTGCCATTTCTGCTTATATTCTTAAAGTGATATACAGTTTTTAGTTGTTTATATGTTATTGCATGAATGTTTGAGTTACCATTTGGCTCTTTTGTACCGTGGAGTCATTTATTTATGTTTGATATATGAATAACTTATTATGCGATATGTTGTTCACAACTGTTTTTCCTAACTTTTTATGCAAATTGGTTCATCTTAATTGATTTCCATTCTTATGATAGCTGAATGATCTTTATTACCAGTTATTATTTGAAATCTCTTTAGATCGCATAATAGAAGAAATACATCCCGGGTTAGCATAGATTAGATGTGTTGTTTTCATTAGATTACAATAGCATAGAATTAGATTAAAGTAGCTTAGATTAGAACCCTTAGATCAGCATCATCCAACTCTACACACACACACACCCTTAGATTGGGAAACTGGTCCCATTATCCCCAGTCGGACCCGCTATACCAAACGGATAAGGAGCTGCCAACCAAGGTCCAGACCGGGTGGGTATCCCCCTTGTTGTCGACCTGATTTTCGGGGCTTCAACATATTTGGCGCTAGAAGGAGGGCCTGAACTATGAATGGCACTTAAATCAAAATCTAAATACCATTATGAGAGTAAATCACCCTCATCATCTCCCCCGACTTCTCCAGTATATTTAAATCCAGAGTCAGAAGTCGCTCGAGTATCAATCGTTGCTACACACCCTGATATTTTAGACCAGTCTACCATTAAACCTCCTATAGTCGAATCTCTAATTCACAAACTTCAGGGATTTTCCATTTCTCGTCAGAGGTCTGATAAATCTCAAAGCAGTGTGACTTCGCAGTACAATCCTGCTCATCCCCTAACTAGGTTAAAGAGTGAAAAATTTGGCATCCATCCAACTGAGTTGCCTCTTCCCACCAGGAAAAGAGTGAGGAAATCACCACAAGAGTCTGACAGTGAGACTCTTTCGTCTACATCGCCCATTTCAACTACCTCACTGCGAATTCAACCACCCACACCTCCATTCCAAACCATCATCCATCCATCTACCGGGACTCCCACAACCCCTCTTCAATCATCTACGATCATAGTATCCTCATCTTCCCAGCCACAGAGATCATCTTCTGCACTTTTCTCTACTAGCAGCTCAACGATGGCCCAGTCTCCATGGAAAACCCTGGGGCAGTTTTAATGCCTGCGCCCTTGAGTCAAATACCGGCCCATCCTAAGAAATGGTTGCCCAAATTCAATCCAGAAGCGGGCATGCTAGCGGAAGAACACATAAACAATTTCATGCTTTCTATCAATCTCAACGGAGTTACTAACGAAGATGTTATTGTTCAGCTTTTTCCCTATACACTGCAAGGGACAGCCGGGTCATGGTATTTTTCATTACCTTCCGGGTCTATCACCAGTTGGGATCTCTTCCAGAATCAATTCCTTATCAAGTTTGGTGATGACAGATCAACGGAAACGTTAATCAATGACCTATCCAATCTTAAGGCCCAAGCTAAAGAACCTATCAAAGATTTCGATTTACGGTTCAATAAAATTCTCAACAAAATTCCCACTGCTTCCCAACCCAGCGAAGAAGTACGATGTGAATGGTATATTACTGCTTTACCATCAAACATAGCAATCTTCGTGGATAGAGCAAATAAAACAACCTTAGTTGAAAACATGACAGAGGCGATAGCAGTAGAGAAACGCGTAATAGCCCTGGAAAAGAGATCTGCAATAGAGGAACAAAAGTATAAAAAAGTCACCTTCAACGAAGACTCCAAGAAAAAACAAACAAAAGACCCTTTCGATTTGGAAGGATTGCAGAAAGTATTAAAGACCATGTCTAATGAGATGGTTGACATAAAAAAACAAGTAGCAGAAACTTCTTCAAAAAAGCCCTACAGAGCTTTTAAAAGAGGTCCTTCAACGGATGCAAAACCACCAAATGCCATCTCCAATGCTAAAACTGAGGAAGAGGAAGAAGAAGAAAGTGCCACTGAAGGGCAAACCGATGACGAAGAAGTTGTGGAATTACAAGGAATGTGGGATTTCATCCTCCCAAGAAGTATTTCCGGTTAGCACACGAAGCAAAAATCAGCTTGATCCTCCCCAAACTACCCCTAAGCAGAAGGGCGCAAGCCCTACAACAAAAGATAAAGTCGCAACAAAGAAAACAACTACTAAAGCGACTCAATCTAGCCCAGTCCGAGCAGATCAAACAACCCCATCAAAAACACTGATAGTGTCGGATGAAATGGAGTACAATATTATTGATGACATGAAAAAGACTAGGGCTAATATTACCCTTTATGAATTGAGAAAATTAAAGCATCAACAGAAGATAATGATGAAAGAATTACATGCCATGCCTATTGTACCTTTGCCTGCCACTGTACTCTCTCAAGCTTCCCACAACATGGGAAGACCTCCAACTAACGCGATCAATAAGATTGATCCAAATGATATCGCCTTGATTGGAGGAAGATCAAGATCTCACACTCCCCCATTTCTTCTCACTTACGAGATTTTCAACAAAAATGTGCACAATTGTTTGGCAGATTCTGGTGCTTCATCGAATATTTTACCCAGATCAGTATGTGCTAAGTTAAATGTTCAACCACAAAAATCCGCAGTACGCATAGTTCAGCTTGATCGATCTCAAGTCGAAGTGATTGGTGAAATTAATCAAGTAACCATAAGATTGTCATCTAACTCGAAGGTATGTCAGGTTATTGACATTCTAGTGGTTGATATCCCAGGATTCTATGGCTTAATTCTTATCAGGGATTGGTCTGAGAAACTCCATGGATACTTTGCAACCGACTGGTCGCACATGTGGTTACCATACAACGGTAAACCGAATCAAATAAAGGTTGAACGAGAGCTACACCAGAAGTACATAGTAATGGAATTAGAGGGAGAAAATGAAGCGGTATCGTATAACAGCAGTATCATAGGCAATTACTCGGTAGATTCTTTCCTCGGTAATTTCAATGCTCACACATCACCTTACTTAGAAAATTCAGTTTTGTCCCAAGTCAAAAAATTTTCCCAAACTGATAGTTCAAAGTGTGTTAATTTTGTAGATGAACCTGTAAATACATCTTTCTTTTGGAAATTATATTTTGATGGCTCTAAATCTAACGAAGGAGCAGGAGCAGGATGTGTTCTGATTAGTTCAGAAGGAAACAAGACCATGCTTACGTGCATACTCGAATTCAATTGCACAAACAATACAGCAGAATATGAGGCCTTGGTGCAAGGCCTATACAAAGCAATCGGGTTAAACGTCAAGTATCTTCAAGTCTTCGGAGACTCTGAGATTATCGTCAAACAGGTACGTAACACTATACATTGCCTATCAGGTCATTTAAAACACTATCAATCTTTAGTACAAGATCTGACTGAGCATTTCATAGCATTTAATATTTCTTCAATCCCAAGACTCCAAAATGCGAGCGTAGACCTTTTGGCTAATGTAGCCTCTAGGCTTATTCCCTCCAAAGATTTTAGTCCAGATAGATCCTCAATAGAATTAATCTTTAGACCGTCCATCCCTGACAACATTACAAATTGGAGAGTATTCAATGACGATCCTGATATTGTAAATTTCCTCACTTATGAAGGATCCTACTCCAATCAGATAATTGACTAAGACCATCACGACCGACAAATACAACAAAATAGCACTGATAATGCTATACCTAAATCAGTGGTTAAGTTACAAGACTTACACGATTTGAAAAACTGGTTTAAAAGGTCTACCAATTCAAAGCTCTACAGTCCAACTCTGAACTACGAATTAATAAACCTAGGAACCAATGATAAACCACAAAACGTTAATCTAGGCATCGGCCTAGTCCCTGAAGAAAAACTAGCATATATTCGTCTTTTGAGACAATATAAAAATGTTTTTTCCTGGAATTACGATGAGCTGAAGACGTACGACACTTCTATCATTCAGCATACTATTCCTATGATTGACAACAAAAAACCTGTCCAACAAAAACTAAGAAAGATCCACCCCAATTTAGAAAATCAGATAAAAACTGAGCTAAATAAGTTATTAAAAGCCAGAATAATTTTCCCCGTCAGACATTCCAAATGGGTCTCCAATATGGTACCCGTTAGAAAGAAAAACAGAGATATTAAAATCTGTATCGATTTTCGGAATCTTAACAAAGCCTGTCAAAAAGACAATTTTCCTCTTCCACCTATGGAACAGATATTACAGGCAGTAGCAGGCTCAGAACTGATGTCTTTCTTGACGGATTTTCAGGATATAATCAAGTGCTGGTACATCCTAATGATCAGTTGAAAACCACATTCAAAACTAAATGGGGCACATACGCATATCGGAAGATGCCATTTGGTTTGATTAATGCCGACGCTACATTTCAAAGAGCCATGGACATTGCATTTAAGGGTTTAGTCAATAAATCTGTAGTGATTTATTTGGATGATATAACAGTGTACTCCAAGAGGCGAAGCGACCATCTCAAAGATTTAAAAAAAAAAATTCAACGATGTCTAAGGTATGGGATTTCACTTAACCCAAAGAAATCTTTTTTCGCATTAAGTGAAGGAAATCTTCTAGGATTCATAGTGTCAAAATCCGGTATTCACATTGATCCTGATAGAATCAAAGAAATCTCTGAAATATCTCTACTCATAATAAAAAAGCCATGCAATCTTTCCTTGGTCAAATCAATTTTGTAAAGAGATTTGTCCCAGATTTTTCACGAATTGTGTCTCCTTTGCAAACCATGATTAAAAAGAATTCAACTTTCAAATGGGGTCAAGATGAACATGAAGCATTCAACCTGATCAAACAAGCTATTATTAATGCTCCCTCTTTAGCAACCCCGAATTTTTTGGAATCTTTTGTTTTATACACATTTGCCTCAAAGAAATCACATGCTGCAATTCTAACTCAAGCAAATCAAGAAAAAACAGAAGCTCCAATTGCGTTGTTTAGCTCAAATTTACAAGGTGTTGAACTCAATTATTCAGACGTAGAAAAACAGGCCTATGTTGTTTTCAAAACGATCAAATATTTCAGACCTTTCTTACTCAAAACCCACACTAAGATCATAGTACCGTTTCCAGCGGTAAGAAATCTTCTAATACAGAAGGATATGGGCGAGAAAAGAGCAAATTGGATCACTGCTTTACAGGAATACGACCTTGAGATTAAACCAGCAAACATTGTAAGAGGTCAAGGATTCTGCAAAATGTTGGCTGGAGCATCGCAAATCTCTGAAATTTCATCCGAAGAGGTAAAAATGTATGAGGTAAGCCTAAACGATGCAGAATCATTGTATGCTGATATCATTTATTATCTTAAGAATGGGTATGCTCCATCACACCTGGATCACACTAAGAAAAGAGCTCTGAGATTGAAAGCTAAACAATATCAGCTCATAAATGATATTCTTTTTAGAAAGAATTATGATTATGTTCTTCTTAGATGTCTCGAAAAAACTGAAGCCGAAAAAGTTTTGCAGGAACTCCATGATGGACCAGCAGGCGGACACTATGCTGGAGATGCTACTGCACATAAAATTTTACGTGCAGGATATTACTGGCCTACGCTGTTCAAAGATTCACACAGTTACGTGAGGAAATGTCAAGTCTGCCAAACTATTGCTCGAAGACAAAAGAAGTCGTCCCTGCCACTACAACCGGTAAACATCGAGCAACCATTCAACTAGTGGGGCTTGGACATAATAGGTGAGATCGTTCCTCACTCTTCTAAGCAGCATAGATACATCCTCAAGGCAACAGATTATTTTACTAAATGGGTAGAGGCAGTTCCTCTCAAGACAGCTAATTCTGAAAATATTATCGAATTCATAAATCAATTTATAATCACTAGGTTTGGATTGCCAATGGCTTTAATGTTTGATAATGCATCATACTTTTCTGGAAATGCAATTATTGAGTTCGCACTTAAAAGAGGGTTCAAACTAAAATATTCGGCCAATTACTATCCGCAAGGTAATGGGTTAGCTGAGTCAACAAATAAAAACCTAATCAGGATTATTAAAAGAACAGTTGACTAGAACCAAAAGAATTGGCATAAAGCTTTGGTAAATGCTTTATGAGCAGATAGAATAACAAAAAAAGCTTTGATCGGCACTTCCCCCTTTAATTTAGTTTATGGGAAAGAAGTGGTTCTTCCAACTCACTTAGTCATTCCCTCTTTGTCTTTAATACAATACATTGATGAAGTACCTACTTCCTCCATATAACTAAGGCAAATGGAAATAATCGAATTAGAAGAGCAATGAGAACAAGCTAAGAAAACCCATGCTCATCATCAAGCGCTAATAAAATCCTCTTTTGATTCAAACATAATGACCAGAAAAAAATTTCAGATGGGAGATTTAGTTTTAAAATGGGATAAGGCTCATGAAGAAAAGGGAAAACATACAAAATTTCAAAAGATGTGGCTTGGTCCCTTTCAGATTGTTGAAGTCATAGGTCCATCAACGTTTGTCTTACAGGATCTAGCAGGTAGAAGAGATTCTTTGCCTGTTAATGGTCAAATCCTTAAAATATATTTTCCATAGAAGATTATTCTTCTGTTTTGTAGAATAGTTTTGTTTTCTTTTCTTTTTCATAATAAAACCAGTTGTGAATGGTTACCATCGGTATTCGCGAAAAGACACCAATTCTCTTTCAGATTTTGAGCTTTTCGCCTGTATAAATAGAGAATTTTTGAAAATCTGATCTTTATTATTGACATATACAGTTAAGAACTTTAGCCTAGATATGATACTAGTTTCAACTTCAAAAAATTTGATGAAAGCAACCTTTAGCGAAGGAATTGTTTTATATCAGCACAATGAAAGGTATAAATAACCAAATAAAGATTCTCTGTAAAACTGCTGTTTTCAAACTCTATTATTGTCGTCCAGAGCTTTCTTAAGGAAAACAATGATATCCTCCCTGTTAAAGAGAATCGCAGCTTTCAGAGGGACAATCCAAGAAACACTATATCTCAAAGAATAAGAGGTCTCATCACGAGCCGACTTATCATGAACACAGATATTATAACTTTGCTGACTTTTCCAAACACTGTCCATCGAAACACGACAACGACTCAAGATTGTTGAAATCAAAAGACAAGGGGTCTCATCACGAGCCAGCTTGTTCAGCAAAAGTGTAAATCAAGTGAATGACTGTGTCATAATTTGGCTACCAAACCAAGACATTGTTCTTTAAGAATAAAAAAGGAGAAAGTGTCAATATGGATTTTTCTTTGAAGGTTGTAGATGACCTTAAACAGGATAAAGGATCATTGCTGGGTAACAGGTAACCCTGTCGAGGCTATGGACGCTTGCTGGCAACAGAGGCTCTACCTACGGCAAACGAGCATATTTTAAGGCTAGCACACAGAGAAGACTTTATTTTATCTTTACAAGACCAAGTAATGGCTGATGTATATACAAGGACAAGCCTGAGGAAGCAAACAATTAGAATAGAAAGAGGTTGAAACAAAATATCATTGATAGAATAAGGCATAATGTACTCTATCTGTCCATAACAAAGTTTAGATTTATGAAAAAATATTTGTTTTGGAAGTTTAAAAAATTCAATAGAAAAACAGAGATAATTGGTTCTTCCAAGTGAATCGCCATTGTTGTGACCACCAACAACCCCCCTCCTTCTTTAGTATTAGAAATAACACTAAAGAAGTGGGGATCCTTAGTAAAAAATCCAAAAAAATTTATAAATTTTTTTGTATTATACTCCTCAAAAAATACATCGCACGGAGAAGAGTGAAACATTTCTTTATGACCACAATAAAAAACTGCAAAGAAGCGACGCGCAATTCATCGCATCGCATACATTAAGAAGCGCCCATAAATGAAAATCTGAAGAAATCTCCAATGGCCGATATGCGACATTGCATATCGCAAAGTCACATAAATAGCACACAAATAACTTAACAAATTGTTGTGATCTGCGATCTACGATCTTGCGATGCTGCAATCTACGATAAATGCGATCTGCGATCTTGCGATGCTGCAATCCTGCGATTTGCACGATTCTGCGCTAAGCTGTCCCTAAACCAACAATTGGGCTCGCACCTTAAAGAAAATTAATGAATGTACGCCAAGATATTCATGAAGGACAAATTTTGTGTTTTTCAAAAAGTCAGTTCACTATGAGGTGTCATGATTTTATACATTCATAGAGCTTAGAGCTTTCGTGTCAAAAATTATTATCATTACTCTTTTCCTTTGCGTGAACTGCAGGAATAAAAAACAGGAAACAACATGAAGCAATGTGCAGGAAACATCTAAGGAAAAAGGGAAAGCGTCAATGCTCAGAGAACAGAGAAGAGATGCCCTCATAAGCGGATACCGCATGCAACAGAAACACATATTTCAGAATATTACTGAACAGATGCTGATATCAATACGCGATTCGACACTCAAGGTCAAAAGCTCACAAAAGCAGCATGTTTACAAAATTCTAAAGCTTATGCCCAGTAAAGGAAAAAGTGCTAAAGGCGGAAAACGCACCAGAAAGGCCCGGATCAAAGAACGAAGGCAGTTTTTGATGCGCGATTAGCGCCTAGCACTAATCACGCATCGCTAAGAAAATTGTTCAGAAAGCAAAGTCCCTAACTTGCTTAGTCATCCATGAGTCCAGAAACCGAGATAGCAAAATTAGAGGCAGTTTAAGAGAAATTTGCGTTGTTACCAAGTATATATGCAGTAAATTCGCACAGCGAGAAGATGATTCCCAAAAATATCTTCTAGTTTACTAAAAAGTGGTGCTAGTGCTTGCCGTTTCTATTTTCATAGCCCAAGAAAAAGCAGAAGACAACCAGCTGACTCTTCCCAGGCAAATGTTGCATGCTCGCAAACACTAAGGATCAAATACAGAAATAGTTAGGAATTAGATTCAATTTTTAGAAATAAGTTTGCTTAGATAAAGGGCGGTCATTTAAACCGTACCCGAAATTTGTGTAATTAAGTTATTTAGTTAGCAGTATTTAAACCCTTCTCAGGCATTTAGAGAAGGGTCCAGAAATTTGTCAAAAACTTTTCCTCAGAACATGCACTTCTGCACCCTCAGAGGAGGTTTTGATGAATGAATGGATCAAGGTTTATTAATGTTTGCATTTGATATCTGCTACTGATGTTGCACTTCTGTACTCTTGGTAGATATTAGAACAAGTGGAGATAAATCATTGTTGCTTGAAGCTTATGAGTAGGACCAGTCATAAATGGTACTTTTATCTCTTGGCCATTTCTGCTTATATTCTTAAAGTGATATACAATTTTTAGTTGTTTATATGTTATTGCATGAATGTTTGAGTTACCATTTGGCACTTTTGTACGGTGGAGTCATTTATTTATGTGTGATATATGAATAACTTATTATGTGATATGTTGTTCACAACTGTTTTGCCTAATTTTTTATGCAAAGTGGTTCATCTTAATTGATTTCCATTCTTATGATAGTTGAATGATCTTTATTACCAGTTATTATTTGAAATCTCTTTAGATCGCATAATAGAAGAAATAAATCCCGGGTTAGCATAGATTAGATGTGTTGTTTTCATTAGATTACAATAGCATAGAATTAGATTAAAGTAGCTTAGATTAGAACCCTTAGATCAGCATCATCCAACTCTGCACACACGTACACCCTTAGATTGGGAAACTGGTCCCATTAACCCTATTCGGACCCGCTATACCAAACGGATAAGGAGCTGCCAACCAAGGTCCGGACCGGGTGGGTACCCCCCTTGTTGTCGACCCGATTTTCGAGGCTTCAACATAAACACAAATGTGAACATGGAGTTCAAACCTCCGACATATGATGTGGGTATGCTAATCGTATTTGAAATAGAGCCTCCACTAAACACAAATGGAGGGGGCATGGTTGATGATGCAAAGGTACCCATAGTGGATGTTCCAAATGGAGGGAGATTGACTCCTAGAATTTTCTTCCATAAAGAGAAGATGGTCAATAGAGGTAGTGTGGACAAAACATGTAGTCATGGAAGAGGGTATATAAGTAGTCTCAAGGATATTTTTAGTGACAATAGGTGTGGACACACTAGATTCTACCATAGAAGTGGTACTAACTGTAATGGACTCTCGGTAAGGACTGTGTAAGTGGAAATATATAGATAAGTATGTACCCCCAACTAAGTGTTGGAAATACTAAGAGGGGGGTGAATCAATATTTCTTAGAAATTAGCAATTTATTAATGTTTTCAGAGCATTAGTTAATATTCACCAGTAATTAATCAGATAGCAAAAAGCAATAAACCACACCATTCAACAATGCACAATAATCAAGATTGTGGACTCAAATATTTTTAGGTGGAAAACCCCCTCTGGGTCAAAAACCACCAAAAACTTCTTTATATTTGCCTTCTTCTTCAAAAGGAATAATTACATCAAGTTTTTAACTCCAACTAAAGGAGGATCTAACCCCCTTATCTACCGACTCCAACCTGTAAGATGCTCCAACACCTTATTTACCAACTACAACTCGGAGGATGCTCCAACACCCCAGTTCTCAAGCTCCAACCTAACGAATGCTCCAACACCCTGTGCAGGATACAACCTGCCCTAGCACCGCCCTAGCACCCTAAAGTGTTCTCAGGCTCCAACCTGATGGTGACTCCAATCACTTTCCTTGCACCACCCTTCCACCCTAAAGAGTCGATAAACCATGTTTCACAATTTTTGGACTGGATCCCCCTCAGCCACTATTCATTGAACCAACATCTACTCAATCACAATACCAATCCAACCACTACTCAATTTTTACATCAAATTCACAATTTTCTTTTGCTTCAGTTGTACGATCAATCCAGGTTTTACCAAAACCACAACAAATCACCACTCTACAATAAACGACAATATGATCTCTATATTAGTCAATCTTGTATTCATGCAACCTGCACTGGTAAATGTCACTATAATACACTTCTCACGAATGAATATGCGTTTGAAATCTCAAGAGGCTATCAACCAAATCATTGTACCAAACTTCTTATACTACTACAAGTGTTGGTCACTACTATCTAATGATTTCTCAAACCGAGATGCCTTAGGTCATCCTTATGACCTGCTTGTAATGCTCTCAAACTCTGCCCAAGGAGGGCTACTAACATGTGTCTTGTTGTAACCCTAGGGAAAACCTTGGGCTGAGATGAGGTTGGTGCTTAGGACACCTATTCAAAATAAGCAAACATATTTTCTTTTATGACTTTTAACATTGTTTCCCAGATATGTTTCTTTAAAATGTAATGTAATCTCTACTCTTGAGAAAAGGACAAAACCCTTCAAGATGGCCAAGATGTCTATGAGTATAGCTTACTGAAGTTGTAGCATGACAGGGGAGAGCACAAAGAAAAAGATTCAATGCAGAGGGATGAAAACAGAATCATTTACACATAACATTAGTTGAAATTCTGAAATATAAGAAGATGAAGTGATGAAAAATGTGGAGTGCAGTTTAAGGTTATTTTTAATAAAATTCACAGGTACTTTTTCTTATTCTGAAAGCATTAGTAAATTTGTTAATGAAAAAGAACCAAAAACTTCATTACACATTTCTCCATGGAAGAGTAACATTTAAATGACTTACATCGACAAAAGAACATGTTATAATCAACACACATATGGAATCATAAGGAAATTTTATTTCTTATCCAAGAAAAAATGCACATTACACAACAAAATTGTGTCTCCATGCCAAAAATTAGAACCCCAAAGCTGGTCCCTTGGTCCTCTTTTAAAGAAAATTTTACATTGAGGGGCAATTATGAAAATTGTTAACTTCCCTAACTACTTTTAAACTAGTCGACCCTCTTAAAACATAAGACTAAATCATTTCCAAAATTTTCAAAATTACAAAATGTAATGTTTTTCAAATTCTTCAAAATAAAATATTTTGAAACTTGAGACTCTTGTGTTCTCGATATTTCAGGCTCACTTGATGAAGCTCCAGGCTCAATAACTCAAAAATTCAGTGGTGTGATAAGGTTCTGACATTTCTTCCAGAGTGCCAAATTAGGAACTGGGCACTGAAGCATTTTGTTGTAGGCCATCCTCAAATTAGTTAACTTGTTGTAGCGAGGTTTATCAATTAATAAGGTCTTGACTAACCACAATAGCTGAAAATCCCTTTGCAAGTAGTTGACAATTGTTGATCCCTTTAAGACCGTTGTTTTCTTACGCGAGGAGTTGATTTTTCTCTTTTCTTCTACCATCAATGTTTCATATTGTTACCCGATGAGAAGGTTCCCTTGTTGATCCCAAAATGTTGGCACCCCTGCTCTGATCCTCTTGTCAAAGTTAAAATTGAAATATGTTACAAATTCTTTGACCTCCTCAATCTTGTTTTATGCTTTCTTTCTATACAATATTCTTTTAGCCATTTTATTTATCTCCAACACTACAACTGTTCTGTCTACAATGTCGACTACTCTAAGTTCCTAGGAGGATTTAGTATTCAAGTAATTGATGATATTTTTTTTCCAGTTGTGCTCCTTCCTGTACTTGATCCTTATTTCTATAAATAATGACTTTTGTGGCTTCAATCATAGCTTTTTCTTCAAGTATGACAATCATATGATCCCAGAAAACTCTGACTTGTTGGAATATATCTTCCCATATTTTTCCTATTGCTTGGATTAGGGATATGTTTCCCTTTAGCTTTTCTTTCAATTCTTTGATCTCATCACATGCTGACTGGTACTTTGTATTATTTTGCTTTGCAATCTCCTTTGACATGTTCAATTTTATCTCTTTATACTTCAACTCATCTTTTGAATCATCCAAATCTTTCTGCAGTTTATTTAATTCACTTTCTGATATTTTAAGCCTTAACATGACCTGGGTCAACTTATCAGTTGGGTCCTCTAAATCGGGTTGCACCACAATTGTACAAACATGCTTTTCTATTTTTTAATATGCATTTTGTTCCTTGAGAGCTGCAGCTTCTTGATTTCTTTCTAACAATTCATTTTTCATGATCTCTTTTTCCTTTTCTACCTAGGATAGGTCTAGAGTTTGTACATGTTTTGGTATAGGTAATTTCAACTTTCTCCTCAAAGGTTGAATCTCATATTCTCCACCCTGACTTCAACAAATACTTTGTCCTATGGATTCACCCCGAGCTTTATAATCAATTTATTAAACTATTTATTTTGAGTATGAAGAGATTTGGAATTTTCCTTTTCAAGTTTCAACTAATGTATCACTTTTCCTAATAGAGCTTTTGCCTTACTTGCTGCTAGTGAAGTTTTGATGAGGTCACTATATATTAGTTCCCCTGTTTTCTTGTGCAAGTTTATTTTATCTGGTAATGGAATGCATTTGGTGTTGACAAAGACACTGACAGTTATGAAATATTACACCAGAAGAAATAGACTGGAGATTGGATGAGTGAAATAAAATTTCAACTGGTTCCTCTCAAGATTCATGGCTAAGAGGAGCCTAGTTTGATAGCCAGAGATTGAATGAGCTTCCAATTGAGTCATGACATTAGTATTCACTTTAATATTCTTTTCTTCAATTTTCTGAAAGTTCTCCATCAAAACATTCAAGGAATATTGTTCCTCCTCATTGGGAATTGGAGATGAGGGTGCACAACTTATTCTTCCCAATTGTAGCTAGAATCCAAATTGAAGGTCTCTCTATCAGTTGTACAAATTCTATTTCTCCTCCTTTATTTTTACTTTATTGCTTCTCTGAGAACTATCTCCATCAATGTCCATGATATCTGCAACACTTATCTTTAGTCCCTTATCTGTAAGTAGAGGGGTTTCCACATCCATGCCTTGTTGTGTCTCCACCATACTATGATTTTCTAATTTCTCACTTTCTAGTCTTGATTCATGAATATAAGGGGCACATGATATTTCTAACCTCCTTTTTGAAATAATTTGGTGAGGATCATAATACCATTTCTCTCCCTACAGTTCTTGTTAATTTAAATAAAAACCCCTTTCTGGCTAAGACAAAGTGGATCGGATCCACATTCACACTCTGCCTGATAAACTATAATGAAAAAATCCTCATAGGCACAAAAATGGGAAGCTTATATGGTGGGAGATCTGCACCATACAACCTTATCTCCATATATTCTTCAAACAGATACTAGTCACCAACCTTTAAATATTTGCTCAATTGTAACAGGGATTGAGCCTCTAGAAAAATTCTAGGAGCAACTGTGTTATTTATAATTTTGTAAACTATTAACATGGAAGCAACAATGTAATAAGAGAAACCTTCAGTATTTTCTTTGCACCTGATAATGTCAATGCAATTCACCACTGTTTGTTTTTTCTTTCCTGTATCAACAATGTTTAGACCTAGATCCATGAACTAGTCTACAAGGGCATATAGAAAAGGGTAAGCAATCAATGAAGGGAACCTAAAACATCCAAAAATGTTGAAATTGAGGAGCTGCAAGTTAATGGAATGTTCCCAATAAGTGGGAATATCCAACACAACATCAGGCTGCATCATTAGATGGAAAAACCCTAAGGCTCAACAATCAACAATTTACGTATCATCTCTTCCCAAAACACCCATAACTACAGAAAAAATTGACTTGACATTCTCAGAGAAATGGGTTACGGGGAACTCTGTAGACTCTCATGGAAGTACAACATTTGGAGGTAGAATAAGACCAAACAGTCTATTTTTATCTTTTGCTAAGAGGATTTGGTATACATACAAGAGACATTCATCAGCGAATTTTGTATAATTGTATAATTGAGGAAAATCTAAGTTCTGACGAATTAATAAGGAGGACACTTGCAAAATATTATCACTGATTAAATTCATAACATCAAATCTCCAAGGATACAAAGATGAGGTAAGCAAGCTAATAAATTCATGGAAAGAGTATGTACGGGGAATAATTGCAACACACATACCAGACTTAACCACCCGCATGAAGAATTCATACTCAACTTGATTGACCAACAAACTTTTATGGACATCCATTAAATTTAAATCACAAGCATGATCAAAATATCACTTTCCATGTCCATTAAGGGTATATGAGTAGATGAACCAGACAAGAAAACTTGTTTAGCCATTTTTAAATTTGTGTTTGAAGCAATAAAAGGTGGCTAGAAAATTTTAGTACTTGTGATCCTCAAGAGTAGTTAGTGGCAGAATCACTATAACTGAAACTAGAAGTCAGAGCAAAAATAGTGAACGAAGCAGAAGAAATGAGCGAGAATGGGGTTTTTTGGATGATAAAGTGGGAAAAGTAGGATTTATGACAATACAAACAAAGAAGTATGGGAAAATGCATGGCGATATGATGTGTTAGATGTTGCAAGAGTACGGAGGGATGAGGTGGAGGGAGGTTAGTGACTTGGGAATGACTTGGAGGGATAACGCGCTCATTTTCTCACACTCCCTTGTTGTCACTTGGTCAAATTGATAGAATCCACTTACCATCCCCAGGGGAACCTTGGGTGGTAAGTGGTTTTGTTTCGATGTGGTGTCATGGAAAATCACAACCATCGATCTCCCCGATGGTTGAATCTTAAAAACTGCCCCTTGGTGGCACCCCTCAATATAATGTTCATTTGTTTTTTGGTGTTGGACTCTGTTTTGAGCGTGCCTTTGATTTAAGTCACAGTGATGCGCTTTTAGAGTTGCACACACTTTAATATTTTCTTCTGCCACTTCATGTGTGCATGGATTGGCCCACCCTTTCTAAAATACATGTGAACAGTGCCAAAGCCTTCGATCTTGTAACATTAGGCTTGCAACAAACATATTAAAGATTTACATGATACACATTTAAAGAGTCCCATATTTATGCTTTTTTTTTTCTTCTTCTATATTTTTTTTTAATATATACATCGGTTTCTTTTTCTCTTTTCCTTTTTTTATTTTTTATTTTTATTTTTATTTTTATTTTTAAAGAATAGAAAAGTGAAATGGCTACAACATGTCTTATAGTTTGTTGGGTCCCCAAAATACTAGTGATTACCCCATTACTATTGTAGTTATACCCCTTATTTATATTGTTGTGCCCCTATTACCCCCATATTGTTACTTTTGTGCCCCATAGAATCCCTCTATTGTTATTTTTGTGGCTTTATATTATTATTGTTAGGTCGGCTAGATTATATTGTGACTCCTTAGACTCCTATATATAGAAAGGAGGTTTTGTCATTTGTATCATCCAAGAATTGTTCATTTATGTAATGTAAAGGAGGTTTCCCCCTTGAAGAGGCTAAATTTTAAGGCATTGATCTATCATTTCTATCTTTTCTTGAGCTGGTTTCATAACATTTGGTATCAGAGCTTTGGGTTCTAGGGTTTCGCTGCTCCAAACAGGTCATCGTGGCATTTTCGCTATAACTTTGTTTCTGTGACGTTTCAGAAGTCGCAAAAAAACCCATTTGAGAAGAAATCACGTTGAACCTTGGGTCCGAATTTCAAAGCTTGTCACACTATATTTGCGGAGTTATGATCTGAGGAAGTTGGTCTTTTTGCAGACTCCTGAATTACATTCCAAACAGGTGACCTAGGTAAAATCGTCATAACTTTCTCTCTGGGGATCGGATTGAAATTTCGTAAGAAGGTACAGAAAGAGGACAGACTGTAGTTTCTTCTAAGTGTTTTTCAGATCCAAAGGTTGAAACAGGGACTCGTGGCATGTCATACAAGTTTTCTCTATTGAACTAGTCTATAATCAAGTCACTGTGGGAGATTTCGTATAACTCTTACTTGGAGAATCCAATTTGGGTCAGACCTGTGGCATTGGAAAGAGGACACAGAGGGCTACTACAGGTAGCAATTTCAGAACTAGATGATTGGAAAGTACGGAGATACATCAGAGGAAATATCGAGCTCCTACAAAGTGAAAAAAGGTGTGTAGATTTTTTTAAATTTTTGCTTAAGCTTGGTTTGAAAATTTATTTTGAAGGAATTCAAAGGGCATAGTAGATAATTATTATCGTTAACTGATTCCTCGAGGAAAGAAAATGCAAACACCTAATAAGGAACCTGAAATCTCTAGCATGACTCATGAAGAAGAGGAAGAAATGCTACATGATATATCAAAATTACAAGAATAGGTGCAACAAATGTCACGCTCACAAAAGTTAACAAAAGCTAAGATAAATGGCGCGGAAGCTAAGATGAATGGAATGGAAACTAAGATGGACAATTTGAAGACATGCATGGTAGATTTGAAGATAGATTTGACAAATTTTCTACAAGAAATACGTACTAATGGTGAAAAGGTAGTAAAGGAAACTCATGATGAGAACAAAAGAAATGTTAATCATGATTCCATAGACGCTAATGTTGGATCGAAGACTCACCATATTCCAAAAATCGATATGAGGAAGTTTGATGGCAAGGATCCCGCCACATGGATATTACAGATGGAGCAATTCTTCGATCTCAATAATGTGCAAAACACACAAAAGGTACATATGGAAACTGTATATTTGGAACCAAATCAGTTTGTATGGTATCAATGGCTTTGCTCTCGTAAACAATTTATCACTTGGGAAATTTTTACGAAAGAATTGATAGCACATTATGAGGATACAAAAAGCAACACTTTTTTTAGCCAATTGATAAGTCTCAAACAAAAGGGTTCAATAATGGAGCACATTGAGGAGTTCCAAAAATTGAACATAAGGGTAAAAGATATTCCAGAGGAGCATAGGATTGATGTGTTCATAGGGTCTTTAAAGGATAATATCCAACATGATGTTCGCCTTTGGGAACCTGATTCATTAGAGAAGGCATTCAGGTTAGCAAGAAAAATGGAAAGCAAAATTATGGCAACTAGGAAGCATACCACTCACAACTATAAAGATGGAAGTGTTGTTGCCCCTAGTCTTCCACAACCTATAAGGTTGACACCACAACAATTGGAAGAAAAAAGAGCAAAAGGGCTTTGTTACAGTTGTGATAGCAAATACACTAAAGGTCATAAGTGTGCTGAGAAGAAATTATTCTACATAGATTGTGAAGAGGAAGAAGAAAAGGAGCAAGAAAGGTCAAAAGAAGAGGATATACTCCAGGAACAAAGCCTAGATGAAGAACAAATAAATCCGACCATATCTTGTAATGCATTGGCGGGAATTACCACTCCTCAAACCATCAAGATAGAAGGACAAATCAAGAAGAAAAAGGTAATAGTGTTGATTGATTCAGGAAGCACCCACAATTTTATTCATTGTAGGGTAGCAAAAGAATTGAATTGCTTCCTATATCCAGCACCAGAGTGTCAAGTGATGATTGCAAATGGAGGAACAATAAATTGCTCTGGAAAGTGCCATAATATCAAGCTATCCATGGGAAATATGTATTGACTAGCCCAATGCTTTCCATTCCAATGGGAGGTGTTGATGTTGTACTAGGAGTCCAATGGCTACAATCCTTGGGTACAATAGCTTTTAATTTTCAAGAACTTTTCATCAAATTTTCTATGGAAGGAAAGGAAGTTGAATTAAGGGGTATTGCAGGGAAACCAGGAAAGATAATCAGCTCTAATGGTATGACAAAGCTTCTAAAAAAGGAGCAAAGAGGTGTAATTGCACAATTATGTTCGCTAGATGTTTCCACATCGGAATCATCTATTTCTCCAGATCTCCAAAAAGTCTTGGACAATCATTCCAAGGTATTTGAGACTCCCAAAGGTCTCCCACCTATGCGTGATCATGATCATGCTATTCATCTGATTCCAGGAAGTGTTCCTCCAAACATCAGGCCGTACAGATATCCCTATGTCCAAAAAAGTGAAATTGAACGTATGGTTGCAGAAATGCTAGAGGCTGGTATAATTCAACCGAGTCAAAGTTCTTTCTCTGCTCCAGTAGTATTGGTGCACAAGAAGGATGGATCATGGCGCATGTGTCCGGATTATAGGGAGCTCAACAAGCTCACTATTAAAGATAAGTTCCCCATTCCTGTCATTGATGAATTACTGGATGAATTGCATGGATCAATTTACTTCACCAAGTTGGATCTTCGTTCGGGATATCATCAAATCAGAATGAAGATTGAAGACATTCCGAAAACGGCATTTAGAACTCATGAGGGTCATTATGAATTTTTGGTCATGCCTTTTGGCCTTACCAATGCACCTTCAACATTTCAAGGTTTGATGAATTCAATTTTCAAACCATTCCTTAGAAAATTTGTGTTAGTATTTTTTGATGATATACTAATCTACAGCAAGTCTTGGAAGGATCATGTTGAACATGTTGACAGGGTGCTACAACTATTGGAGGAGAAACAATTATATGCAAAAAGATCCAAATGTTTCTTTGGAGTCCAGGAGGTGGAATATTTGGGTCATATTGTATCTCATGAAGGAGTTAAGGTAGACCCTAGCAAAATTAAAGCCATTAAGGAATGGAAAATCCCCACATCCATAAAGCATCTGCGAGGATTTTTTGGGTTGACAGGGTATTATCGCAAGTTTGTTAAGAATTATGGGAGAATAGCAGCACCTCTAACAACATTATTGAAGAAAGATGCATTTTCATGGACTTCGGAAGCAACAAAGGCCTTTGAACATCTTAAAGAGGCAATGTGCCAAGCACCGGTCTTAGCTACACCGGACTTCACAAAAACCTTTATTGTGGAATGTGATGCTTCAGGAAATGGAATTGGTGTTGTTCTAATGCAAGATGAAAGACCCATTGCTTTTGAAAGTCGTCCAATCAAGGGAAAGTTTTTAAGCAAAGCTATTTATGAGAAGGAAATGTTGGCAATACTCCATGCACTTAAGAAATGGCGACCCTACCTAATGGGAAGACACTTCAAGGTAAAAACGGATCATGATAGCCTTAAATACTTTTTAGAACAAAGATTATCCTCTGAAGAGCAACAAAAGTGGGTCACAAAGATGTTGGGTTATGACTTTGAAATCATCTACAAAAAAGGGAAGCAAAATGTGGTGGCAGATGCACTCTCAAGAAAGGATGAGGATGTGGAAGCATTGTTGTGTGCCATTTCTATTATCCAACCAGATTGGATAAACGAAGCAAGGGAGGAATGGAAGAATGACGAAGAAGTGTGGGCACTTATTCGAAAGCTACAACAAGATTCCAGTACATCTGATACATTTAGCTGGAAAAATGATTCGTTATGGTACAAAGATCGCTTATACCTCTGTAAGAATTCCCAGCTAAAACAAAAGATTCTTATGGAATTGCACACTTCTCCCTTAGGAGGGCACTCAGGATTTTTAAAAACTTACCACAGGGTTAAGAAGGAATTTTTTTGGGATGGCCTTAAATCAGATATTCAAAAGTTTGTGGCGGAATGTTTGGTTTGCCAACAAAATAAAGTTGAAACAATTAAGACACCGGGTCTATTACAACCTTTATCCATTCCAAGCCAACGTTGGGAGGAGGTTTCAATGGATTTTATCACAGGTTTACCCAAGTCTGAGGGAAAGAGTGTCATCATGGTGGTAGTTGACAGACTTACCAAGTATGCACACTTTTGTGCATTATCACATCCATTTAAAGCCAGTACAGTTTCTACTGCATTTATGGAAACAGTTCAAAAGCTACATGGAAACCCAAAGATTATTGTAAGTGACAGAGATCCCATTTTCACTGGAAATTTTTGGACATAATTATTTTCTTGTCTTGGTACTCAGTTAGCTCATAGCTCATCTTATCATCCTCAATCTGATGGGAAAACTGAGATAGTAAAAAATGTTTGGAAGGATATCTTCGTTGCTTTGTATCTGATAAACAGACACAATGGGTCAAATGGTTGCCTCTGGCTGAATGGTGGTATAACACTTCCTTCCATACAGCAACAAAAATGACCCCATTTATGGCACTTTATGGGTATCCACCACCATCCATCACATCATATTTAAGAGAAAATTCTAAGGTTCAGGCAGTGGAACATCACATCGAACATCAACAACAAGTCCTCCAACTCTTAAAGGATAACCTCGTGTTGGCACAAAATAGAATGAAACAACAGGCAGATCAACATCGCAGTGAAAGAAGTTTTGATGTAGGTGATTGGGTATTCCTACGGCTACAACCATATAAGCAAATGTCCCTAAAGCAAGCTAAGAAGGATAATAAATTATCACCAAAGTATTATGGTCCGTACAAGGTGTTGCAAAAAATTGGTACTATGGCATACAAATTGGAGCTTCCTGCAGCTTCTCGATTGCACCCAGTTTTCCATGTTTCATGTTTAAAGAAGGTTATAGGCAACAAGCTCCCAATTCAAACAATATTGCCAGAACTTGACGAGGAAGGAAAAATTATATTGGAACCAGAAGCAGTCACAAAAACAAGAACTCGACAGCTACGAAATCGATCAATTTCAGAGTATCTTATCAAGTGGAAGAACTTATCCGCTGAAGATTCCACATGGGAGGATGAGAATTTTATGCAGAAGTATCCAGAACTACTCAAGCATTGAGGACAACACTTTTTTTAATGAGAGGGGCATGTTGGGTCCCTGTAATACTAGTGATTACCCCATTACTATTGTATTTATACCCCTTATTTATATTGTTGTGCCCCTATTACCCCCATATTGTTACTTCTGTGCCCCATAGAATTGCTATATTGTTATTTTTGTGGCTTTATATTATTATTGTTAGGTCGGCTAGATTATATTGTGACTCCTTAGACTCCTATATATAGAAAGGAGGTTTTGTCATTTGTATCATCCAAGAATTGTTCATTTATGTAATGTAAAGGAGGTTGGCCCCTCGAAGAGGCTGAATTCTAAGGCGTTGATCTATCATTTCTATCTTTTCTTGAGCTGGTTTCATAACATAGTTGCTCAGATATAACTATGAAGTACCTTTCAGATTGTTTTCATACAAAGTTTTCCATGTTTCACTGCTTAGTCATGTCAAGTAAAGTCAAAGCATTATGTCAATATCCTTGTCTAGTTGTTGCAATCTGTGAATGAAAGAATGAAAACCCTATACATATACTGCTACTATCATAAGGTCAATGTCTAACTGTAATTGCAACATAGAGGTCATTGTAGTGCTAAGTAAATTCATTGTTATATAGGTATGAAAATCACTTAAGAACTTGGGTTTTATATGTATCAATAAATGACCTAGATGAAATGAGTAATTCTGATGTATGAATAATAGTTCATTGTCTCACATACATAGGGTTGCTAATTCTATTTTTGAGTTGTTGTTAATGTCAAATATCAAGTGAAAACATTACAAGAAATATTTTTGTTGTTTACATCATTATCATTGATATTCTATAGTTACTGCTCTTATGTAAGCTCACACTAAGTATCTCAATAAAATCAGGAATCAATCATTAGATTTATACATTTGATCCTACCAAGGTGTTGAACATGAAATCAATGATTGGATTAGTGCATTTTATCCTTGAATTTGTTCATTGATACAATGAGATTTCTGCCACTGTCTTATGGTGAGAATTAATTTCATATATTAACAAGGGGACCTTAGACTTATTTTTTGTTCTATGATACTAATCAAGATGCTAAAGGAAAGCCCTACTAATATGATGATGTTGCCTTTGCACAGGAGGTATGTTAACTAATAATTCTTACACAAGATATTCTCATGACTATAGTTGCAAATGAATTTTAGAAATATTTGGAGAGGTCAAATCCTACTAAGTAGGCCACAAAAGTTATTGTAATACCATGCTTCTTCAACAAAATTTTCATGCTCATAATCATATCACGTGAAGGCCAAATCACACAAAGGTTTCATCGTTAAAGTGTGCCTTCTAGGCCTGTTGGTGCTTCAAGAGATTGTCCTAAAATGTGCATCTATAAGGCTACTATATGAGGTTGAAATCTTAGTTTCTTAAGGTCTAAATGATTTCAAGAGTCAAACCAAACTTTAGAGAATAGGCATGTGACCTAGCCACGGTCTTACAACCAAAAAAATCATATAACCAAAAGAATAACACAATGAGAAACACTTCCTATACATGGCCAAAGCTAATAATTGGTGTTTATTTCTGTTGTAGAGAGCCGAGGCTCAGAAGAACGGGTTGAGGTACATAAATTATTGCTTTGTACACTAGAGACCATACCTGCAATGCCCATACAAATCTAAGCCAAACAAGATATGAATATAAGCACTTGCTAATTCACTATTCAGGGCTAATTCACTATTCAGGAGGCCTAGGTCAAGGCCTATGATGAAGAAGGAATTTCAAACAAATCCCATCAAAACAAAACAAAAGATAACCCCCATTTGCACAGGTCTGAAACTAGAGAAGGTTTGAAGCTTACCTCATATATGAAGTGTATAGGTCCTATTATTTCTCAAACAACATTTCATTCTTCATTAAAGAGAGTGACCAACACTAAATGGAACCTCCTAGAGAATCACCCAACACACATGAAAATCACACATTAACACTCTGAAAATGATTTGTTGTTTCTACATCGGGAGTCCAAGTTCAAGCTCAAAGGATCGTCGTTGAGTTTTTATTTTAATTTGAGAGTTGAATAGGTCTCCTTTTATAGAGTTTTGTTGGGATAATGAGGGGATTTTAAGGTGAACATTGAAGATCCATTTAAGAGCTCGAACATCTTGACTTTTCTAAAAACACTTATTAATTGGTTACCTTAAGCCCTAAGTTAGGATATCATTGGGTTTTAGTGAGTGGACATGGTCTTAAAGGTGTGATGAAGAGTAAAAACATTAATGATGCCCTTCTTTAACACTATATTTCCATGAAACATAACAAGAGACCCTCGTGCATGATATTTAATTCCCAACAACCAATAAAAGTATGCAAAGTCACCACCTCTTGGGGTTTTAGCCTAGAAATTGGGGTCTTTAACTTCAAATGAAAATTTATCTCAAACCAGGAGGCCTCTCGAGGCATGCCAAATACCACTGGAAACATATTGACAAGGAGAATCCACTAGGAATGATTTCTGGGGTAAAATTATTTGTTTTCCACTTTAAAATATTTCGACAAGTTTGGGGTATATTCATCGACTAGGGAACCTAAGCCTAGAACATAGGGTTTTCAACCATCCAACAGTGGAGCTTCCAACTTGATGTAATCCAGATAAATATAAGAAGCGTTCATTAACTGCATGACATCAATGATAGGTGTTTTTGTCAAGGTCAAACTCCAGGGTTGACATCAATGACAACACCATCCAACACTAAGAAAATGGGTGACGAGTTATGAGCGACAGGGGAATGAGGATGAGGTGGAAGACTCTAGTTAACCACTTCATGAACTAGAGGTTCAGACCCTTGAGTATCACCCAAAGTGACCCAACAGGTGTGTTGGTGGAAGGGTTAAGTCTACGTTTACAAGAAAGTGGACCCTCATGGGGAGAAAGGCCCTCATGGGGATGAGAACGATACAAACTAAACTTTTCCATGGTGGCAAAAAAACTGTACACAAAAGCACATAATAAATTTCCCAAGGCCATTAGACATGACTAAACAACACACATCTATCAAATCTAAGGAGAAAGCACACAAACCAATGAGATCAAAGGGATCTTCCCACAACTAGAGCTTGGTTGATTAGGTCCAAATCACCTGCGAAGATATGCTTGGGATAATAACATTAGCCTCCTACTTAACAACTCTACACCTATTGCAAGTACCCTTAATTATGGGTGGGCACCCTCTAGGGGATCTGAGTGAGTACTGACTAACATTTGCCTTAGGATGTTCCCCCTTGTCATCACTTGTGTAATGTCCCTAAGATTATGGCCATCATGATTACCATGTACAACCACCCGACCCAGGGAACAGTCGTTTGGATAGATCCACATGCAAAGGTAGGGTATCAAGCTCGAAGCCTCCTTAAGAAGACCCCCTAAGTACATGCAAATTGTGCCACCAAGACCAAGTGAAGTGGGGTATATCACTCCACTAGCCTCAATGTGACCTTGTGATTGACCCTTGTGTTAGAAGGGCTTCCTAGGAAACATGTAATTTCAAATGGATTTCTAATCCCTAAATCAATATTATATTATTTGTTTTGGTGAGCTTAGAGTTTACCTAACCAACCTATTCCAATGTCGTAGAATATAAGCTACTATTGGCGTGCTACCAAAGAAAAGTAAAAGATGTTGAGTTGATTTTATTAAACATTAATTTTAATGGTTGTTATTCAAAGTCAAGTGTAAATGGCGTGCAACTTTAATGGTGCTATGACTTGTGTTCAAAGAAACTTGTGCAGAAAACCCATACAATCTTTTTCTTTTGATGAATCATATTTACAAGAAGGTTAGATCTTCTCAAATGAAAGCATTAATACATCCTTACAACCCTCTCATTTATTACTATGACACGTAGCACACATTAGAATAAAAATGCAAGCAAACAACAAAAAGACACCAAATGAAACAAAAATAAAACACACTCAAAATCAAAACCCTAATAACAAGCAAGCATGCACTCAAAGGAAGCATTCAATGATTAACTCACACTTACAAGCAGATAGAAGGGTGAAGGGTTATGCCAATGGTCTTGCAACAAAAATGCAATGGAGTTGTTGCAAAAACGTGAATTGGAGGTTTTTTATCCATGTGAATATGTTGCAACAACGTGAAGGTGTTGTGGCAATTGAACCCCTCCAAGAAATACTCTACCAGCACCTTTAGAAATACATGTATGAGTTTTTTTGGAGTATTCATCATGGTTTATCATTAGTTAACATTAAAAAATGGATTCTTTCCTTAATAAACAAGAATGAAGATCAAAGATGATGTAATCAAATACATCATTATGAGAAAAATGAGTTATGGAATGATATGGAGATGGGAAAAAGGGTATTCAAAAGGTGGAGAAAAATAGTTATAGAAAAAACGCCAATTTAAATGGCTATGAGTACCTTTGGAAAAAAACTAGCAAAGATTGCAAGAGATGTGGACCAACCAAACAATTCCAAACTAATGCTGCAATAGAGCTACAAGTACCTTTAGCAAAAAAGTTAGCAAATATTCCAAGAGATGTGGACCAATTAAGTAAATGATTCTAAAGTTTTTTTCAATTCAGTTGTTTAAACTTTTAAATACTTTATTTTTCTAGCCAAAGCCACAATCTAATTTGTTGAACAAACTATGTTTTTGTAGCACATTATTGGCAGTCATTTTGTGGCCATTGTCTGTAATTGCAAAAGTTTGCAATTAGAGTTCCTAGTCAAATTTGGAGTGCTTTTGTGTGTGAGCACAATTGGTATGTCTTTGAGAAAATTCACATGAAGAAGAGAAATTGTTTGGAACAAAAATGGTTAGATGGTCTCATCTTCGTGTCATACAACTTATAGGTAAGGTGCAACCATTTTCTAAACAAAATACCTAATGCAAATACTATTGTGTTGAATGACATTAATCCAACCTCAAATTGCGTAGAGAAGTCTCACCGAGCAAAGTTTGATCTTGATTTTGATGTTGATGACTTGGGGAGGATTGGTTTGAATTCAAATCCACTAGTACAAGTAAGTGTAGCACTAGGAATTGCACATGCAAGAATTCGTCACACAACTTTTGATTCTACTAGCAATACTACTTTACTAGTAAATGCCCCTGAGGAGTCCAAAAACTTTAAGCCAAAGGATGATTTTGTAAATCATGTTGAGGATCTCATTTCTAGCAATGGCAATGAGTTATGATTGATCATGTTGATCAATGATTTGTTATAGGCAACAAACTAGTAGCTTATAACATGTTTCTTGGATTCTAGGGGTCATTTATAATGAAAAAAGAAATTAACTCAAATAGATTACAGCAAAACACACATGAAAATCAGACACAAAATATTGGCGGAAAAAGGTTGAAGCCTCATGTATTCTCTCTCACTCTCATACATTCTTCATTCCATAATTGAATATAGTGTTACAAATAAATAGATGAGAGATAGTGTTCTCAAGATAGTGCGTGCTATCTTAGACACTTTTGGTTGAGATAATTTCTCCTTTGGTTGAGATAATTTCTCACCAGACACACACCAATATAGGAGTTACCTAAACTAACTCCTATCTTAGAGGAACAACCCAAGAGTTAGGCACAATTTCCTAACTTGGAATATTTAATTAATTTATTTATTTTTGGATTTATTATTGTTTTATGAGAGAGGCTAACATTCCCCCCTTCAATGATAAATCCAAAATAAGAACGAGGAACTATCTTCCAAGTTCTCATGTTGATCCTCAAAACATTGCCTGAAAAAACCGCCAAATCTGGATGCTGGAAAAAACTCAAATCTGAAGAGAACATGAATCAGCTGCATGCCTGATTCATCTCTGAATGTTGCTTGACAACTCCATCACGTGCCAAGCCGCAAAAGGATCCAACTGTCCTTTGTTTGAAAACAGCATCCGGTGTCCACTGACACAATTTTGATGAACGCCCACTGGCGTATTTGCTGATGATGATCGCCCACTGGCTGAAGATGTCAAAAAACAACTCAATTTTGCTTTTGCTATGATGAAAGTTGCTCACTGCTGCTTTGGCTGTCGATCGCCCACTGGCGAATTTGCTGACGCTCACTGCTGATGACAAATTCCCACTGGCTGATGAAGATGCCCACTGGCTACTTCGCTGATGTTGACGAGACTTTCAGTCTGACAACCACTTGTCAATTTCATTGACATTTTCCCCCCTTTGTCAGCTGAAAGGAGAGACAATCTTCTCCAAAATATATTTGAACTCCCCCCCTTCAGGTGTAGGAGAGTTTCACTGTTGTACTCCCTCATTCAACTGCATGAGAGTACCATCATCGGTTCACTGTTGGCTGCACTATGTGTGATTGTAGTCGGTTGTAGAACTAAGACAAGCGTTTGACTGTGGATGACCATTCCCAAGGATCAATCCATTCATAATTTATCTTCAATCTGCTTGATTTTTGTTGATTGTGACATTTTTCTGAGGAATGATTGGGCTTGCCACAATGGCAACAAGGATGGAGATCAAAACAATGATCTTCCAAATGACCAGTTCTTTGACAATGAGAACACTTTGGTTGAACTTCAACTTCAGGTTGCGTGCAATTTTGTTTGACTGCAACTTTCTCAGAGCCTACTGAGGTGAGTGGTTCAAGAAATCCTGCACTCACAAACTTAATTGGCTTGGAATAATCTGGGATATGTAAGTTGGTGTCATCAGTGACATATCCTAAGCCTCGTCGATTCTTATTATTTTGAATCTCTTCCCAGGGCTTGATGATGGGTTTGGAAGAAATTGGAATTTGATCATGAACAACTTCGACACTTGAAGTTGTTTGGATGAGTGATTTGGAATCAACATCTTTATCTTTATCTGCATGGTTGAATGACTTGGAAGAAGCACTCTTTTGTTGCAGCTCATCTCTTTGTAGTTGCGACTCTAGTTGAAGAAACTCAATGGTTTCACGTGTTTGTTGTAGATGCCGTGAAAGATCAGCAAGAGTTTCTTTGCTGATGTGCACCATGTCTTCCTCCCTGGAGATGATCAAACTGTGAAGAATGTTTAACCATTGAATATGTTGCGCCATCTGAACTTGCTCGCTTGAAATCAGGCTCTCTTGTCGTAGATGTTGTGCTTTGAACTGTTGCACTTGATTTTGTTACTTGGATGACAGGCTCGCTTGCTTAATTCACTTGTCTTAATTTGACTAAGTTGAAGAGAATTGACGTGCTTGACTTCTAATCAAATCAAAACATGGGTGTCGGTTTCAACCGAGAATGCACCCTTACAATTCAATGAAATTGGAATTTGATTTACAAGTTCTTAAATTTGGTTGCAAGAATGTTGATGTAGACTTTGCTTTGAAACATTGAAGTTTACAAATTCATTAGCTTGATTGAATTTGCTTGTTGAAGTAGAATGTCGATGTTGAAAACTTTGATTATTCGTTGTAGTGACGCAAATGCATGTGTTGAGCTTAATTATCCTTCCTTGCAACTATTTCGATATAGGTGTTGTGCTTGCTGGCATTGTATTTTATGTGTGCATGAAATGAGATCATGTATGTGTCAAAACTAGACACAAATCATAAGCAAAAAACATGAAGCATGAAGCATGCACCATCATCAACACACTCTTCGTGTACCTAAGATCCCCTTATTCAATTTCGGGCGGATCTAGGACACAATCACCACAAAAAGTTATGTCTTTATTAAACTTTGGAGTACATAATTGCTCAGCTTCAAAACATTGCAATTGAAGCTTTCTCAAACAATGTGAATCTGACACTCACAAATTTGGAAGAAAATGCATTCAAAAACCTGACTCAACCTCCTATATCAATGAGCTCTCCTTTGAAAAATCTATCACTTCAAAGATTTCAAAAATTAAAGCAACCTTATGCAATAATCCTCTTTCCTATTCACTCCTTATATCTCCATCAAAAAAACCTTTATAATCACTTTTACATACTCCCCATTGAATAGAATTTTATGAAATTCTTTATAAAGTGAATTAAAAAGTGAATGGATTCACTTTAAAAGTGAACTAATCTCCATATGAGCCAGCCATTCTTTCTCTAAATTCTGCCGCTTTCTCTTTCGTGTAAGTCAATACCCCTCAAACACTACCGAAAACACAACCGTAGGGCTCTGCGCGTGATTGCCCCAGTCACCGAAACCAAATTCTATCAAGTTCGGCAGAAAAGCCTGCAAATCCGGAATTGAGCTGATTGCAATAAGCCTTGAATTTACCCAAATCCTTCAAAAGGTGCGAATCTCAGAATTCTGTCAAATTTGTCCCAAATAATGGATCCAAAAGCCCGAATTTTTTTGAATCGCGGCCCTCGAACAAAAACGAAATTACCATCGCCTAAAAGCCAGGCTAGAATTTTCCTAAGAGGGGTAAGGCTTTCTAGTTTTCACTAAGCTGATATCAAAGATGGAAGAAACGTTACATAATATTGGATCAAGCCTCGAATCGCAGGTAAATGGGCTCAGAATAACCCAATTTCCACAATTTTCCACACGGAAAACACAAAATTCTGCAGAGTTTCCTAATTCTGGCGTCAAGAATCAAATCTTTTCACAGTTATTTTCAATCAAGATGTACAGGATTTTCTGAAGAAGCGAGCCTGACTTGTATTTAATGTATTCCTGAGGTGTTGGTGTCCTTAAACAGAATAAAATGTGGAGAATTCAATGATAATGACGATGATCGGCCATCATGGCTGTCGCGGGCGATGGTGGCGCACAGGACTGCGAGGGATTGGGAATGGATTTAGGATCTTCTGGGAGTTTAGGGCATTTGAAGGATCCGGATAGTAATAAGGAGAATTTGAGCTCGGAGGGCGGTGACATGCAGCAGACCGGTGATATTCGCCAGAATTTGAAGGAAAATTTAAGGCAGATCTTGAAGGAAAATTCTCAGGCAAATGTGGAGTAGAGCGGGCAAGAAAATGTCTGACAGAATGGATATACTAACAATGATATGAAGAAATTGGTGGAGCTCCTGTCCAAATTGAATCCTCTGGCCAAGGAATTCGTTCCACATTCCCTCGGGGATACATCTGCCAATGGCAATGGCAATGTCGTTGTCGCCACGCCAAAGAGGAATGGGAATATTGTTGCCAACAGACGGAAACGGAATGGCTACAATCAGGGGAGGCAACGAACAAACTCCAGAATCAGCAGGGCACAACATGAAGAAAGCATCAGGAGAACTGTCTATGTAACTTCAGGAGCATAAAAAGCAGAGTTTTGTTCAACATTGCACTTACTTTTTGGACTAGCCTGGAGCAGCAGTATAACCCGGCTTGTCTTGTTGTTGGCATATCTTACACAATGGCTCCTTCAATGCACCAACGTTGTATAGATACATTGTTGATGATCTTACTTCAACGCAATAATTGAAATGTAAGCGTACAAATTTGTCCTCCAGTGCAAACTCTACCAGCGTATATTTCCACACGTTGTATAATTCTCTGAAAATGTGACTGCGTGGAAACTGCAAAACGTAGAACCTTCACAAGTCCCCAGTTCGTTTAGTAGCTCCATTTCTTACTAGGCATTTGGAATCGGCTGTCAAAAAAACAACATTGGTGCACAGCTTCCAAAGTGGGAAACACTGAGAGCTTTTCCTTACCGTCAACTCGAATTGTCTTGCGGCCAACAGTCAGGCATGGTGACGATTCATGGAATAAAAAAAAATCGAAGATTGGGAAGATAAATGAAGCCTTCCCGATACAGAAATTCCTCCTGGTCAATCTGAATTGAGCTGTAACTGAACAGTGTTCTCGCAGATTTTAAGACTGAAGCTAAAAACACGTTTTGGAACACATAGATCAATGGACAGCGGCAACGATGTATGTCTTTACACTGACTCTACCCTCTGCAATATCAGTTTACTGGGCTTATGCAGATACACAGTCCCTCAAATGTACTCACTGGCAGCAATTTTAAAAAAATGGAGAATACGCTGTCCAGAACGCAGAGCAAACAGCTCTTGAACGCAAGCGCATCTCAGCTCTAGGAATTTTATCACAAGACAACACACAGGCCTTTGATCCTACGCTCCGATACCACATAATGAAAAAAGAAATTAACTCAAATAGATTACAGCAAAACACACATAAAAATCAGACACAAAATATTGGCGAAAAAAGGCTGAAGCCTCATGTATTCTCTCTCACTCTCATACATTCTTCATTCCATAATTGAATATAGTGTTACAAATAAATAGATGAGAGATATTGTTCTCAAGATAGTGCATGCTATCTTAGAAACTTTTGGTTGAGATAATTTCTCCTTTGGTTGAGATAATTTCTCACCAGACACACACCAATATAGGAGTTACCTAAACTAACTCCTATCTTAGAGGAACAACCCAAGAGTTAGGCACAATTTCCTAACTTGGAACATTTAAGTTATTTATTTATTTTTGGATTTATTATTGTTTTATGAGAGAGGCTAACAATTTAGAGACTAAGTATTTTGTTTTTGATATACACTGCATTTGGTGTTATTTGATATATGCACTCTTACTTGGTATATACATGAGCAAACCTTACATATTTTATCTATAATAATTTGGATCATGGCTAAGTCTTATAACATTGGTTGAGATGGATCTACATTAGTTTATACATGTGTATTTTACTACTATTATATTCATTTTTATTAAATTTACATAGTTGTGAGTCCATTAAAATACCGCTTTTGACCTTTCTTGTAAAAGTTACATGTCAAGGGACAATCAAATACAATAAGAGTGTCTAGCATTATTAAAGATTGCAACTAGGGGCTAATTCCCCCTCTTGGAAGCCCCTCTTTTGATGGCTCATTTCTTCTATAGATCACCTTTGTTGGCATCTTAACAATGTAATCTTTGAAACATGAACTCTAAACTCAAAACAGAAACTCTAGCCAAAAAACCCCGAAAAAACATGAAAAACAATGCTAAAAACAAAAAGTGTTGATGTTGGAATAACACTTTTTTTTTCTAGGGTAAATTTTCAGCATGTTTTAAAAATGGCAGTGAAAACCAATTTTTTTGTGCAAAAAACACTCTGAAAACCAAAAGTGTTCATGCTAGAATAACACCTTTTTTTATAAGGTAAATTTTCAACATTTGTTGATGAAATAAGGTCTTTTTTTTTTTGTTAGGATAAATTTTCAACATTTTTAAATAATGGCATAAAATATTTTATCATGACTCCGAAAAACATTAAAATTTCAAAAGAATAATGAAAACATAAATTTAAAAATTAAAACAATGAAAAAAAAATAACCAAACTTAAATAAAAATGTATATTAAAAACAAAACATAAAATTAAAATAAAACAAAAAAAACAAATATATAAAAAAGACAAAAAAAAAAATCAAACATAAAAATAAAATAAAATCAATCATTAAAATGTTAAAAAAAAAAAACAAAATTAACGTCTAAAAGATAAGAATTTAAAAAACTAAAAAAATAAATAAATAATAACAAAAACATATTTTCAAAAAAAAAAATGTTGTAAACAATAAAAATAAATAAATTAAAAAACTATAGAATCAAGTAAAAAAAAAATTAAAGCCATTAACAAAAACTAAAAATATAAGAAAAAAATTTAAAAGCAAACTAGATTTAAAAAAAAAAAAACAAACAAACTAGAAAATTAACAAACCAAAAAAATTAAAATGTCTTGAATAGTACAAAAAAAAAAGAACATATTTTCAAACTTTCAAAAGAAAAAAATTGCGCCCCCACGGACTGTCAGGTGGTTGAGGGTCGATTCTCAGGGGCCACCAGGCAGCTAAGGGCCGATTCTGAGAATTGGCCCTCAACCGACCGACCACCTGTGGGGGTGCAGCCCTGGGCAGCGGAGTGCCACTCAACTGCCCGAGGCCGCACCCCCGCGGGCCCTGGGCGGATTTGCAAAATCGGCCCTCAGCTACCCGGCGGCCTATGGGGACACAAAATTAATTTTTTTAATGATTTTTTTTTGTTTTGTTTGTTTTTTTTTTTTTTTTTTAATTTGAGTTTTTTTTAGGTTTATTATAATTTTTTTGTGTATTTTTAAATGTTTTTAATTTAATTTTAGTAGTTTTTTTAATTTTTGTTTGTTTGTTTTTTAATTATTTAAACTGTTTTAACTTTTCTTCTTCTTTTTTTTTCTTTCTTTTTTAAATCTAGTTTGTTTTAATTTTTTTAATTTTTTAATTTTTTGTTTTTTTGTTAATGGTTTTTAAAAAATTTGTATTTTTATTTACTTAATTTATTTATTTATTTTTATTTTTATTTTCCAATTTTTTTAATTTTTAAATTTTTGTCTTTTTCTATATATATATTTTTTAAGTAATCAAGATTTTAAAAAAGAGAAATAAGACAACTAGAAAATTTGTTAAGTAATCATGATTTAAAAAACAATTGGACATAAAAAAAATTGTAGGTTTTAACCCCGTACAGAAATTACCTGCATACGAATTCTAAAACACATAAAATAAACAATGAGAGAGCATAACACATAAAACACGTATACACAGAGATTTTTCCCTGGATCCCAAAACCGAGACTACCAACTTGATTTTTCATTATGTTCCTTTCAATGTTACAATACATATTTATACATGCCGAAACATCCAATACCATGGACCGAAAACCACCGCGTCCAAAACCATGGACCGAAAAACCATCGCATCCAAAACCATGTGCGAAAATCATACACAAAACCATAGGTAGGTCCACCCATCCTAGCATAGGGTCCAAAACCAAAATTTTCCAGGGCAGCGAACCCCATAAAGTGGGGTTACCTGCACCCCTCAAACCCCATGTGACTCCCCTCGCTTTGCAATTGGTGCAACGAAGGGGGGGGCTCCACCCCCCTTCTAACCCCCTGGTTAACTACGTGGGCTAGTCATGGAAAGAATATAACACAACCCAACATTCTCCCACTTGTTTTTTTCTTTCCACAGGGAGCCACAAGAGAGCTTAGTCATTTATCCGGCCGTGCAACGCCCATTGTTTCTCTACACCAAGAAAACTTCTCAGAGCTCACAGATTTTTTCAATGCATCTGCAATATTCTTCAAAGTGTCCACCTTTACCAGCAACACCTTTTTTGTCTTCTATCATATTCCTCACAAAGTGATACTGAACATCAATGTGCTTTGTCTTTGAATGATATGCAGGGTTCTTTGCCAAGAAAATTGCACTTTGGTTGTCACAGTCTATCCTTATAGCTCCCTGTACTAACCCCATATTTGAACACAATCTCTGCAACCAAACTGATTCCTTGCTTGCATGAGTGGTTGCCATGTATTCTGCCTCTGTATTTGATGGTGCCACTACAGATTGTTTCTTACTCATCCAACTGACTGCACCTCCAAATAGGTTAAACATATACCCACTTGTAGATCTTCTCTGATCCAGATCTCCAGTCCAGTCTGCATCAACAAAGCCACGAATATCCAACACTCTATCCAATCCTGGTCTTCCTTGGTAGCACAAACCATAATTACTAGTGCCACGCAAATACCTGAAAACCCACTCCACTATTGTCCACTGCTCCTTCCTTGGTTTTGACATGAACCTGCTCAATACTCCCACTTCATGTGCAATGTCTGGTCTAGTACAGACCATAGCATACATTAGGCTACCGACTACATTTGCATATGGAACACAGGACATGACCTCTTCCTCTTCTTGTGTCTTTGGACATTGTTCAGCAGATAACCTTACACCTACAGGAATAGGAACCTTCACCATTTTACTATCCTGCATATTAAACCTCTGCAATATTGTCTCGACATACTTCCTTTGGTTTAACCAAAGCTTCCTCTTTGTCCGATCTCTTTTAATTTCCATGACCAAAATATAGTTTACAGCACTAATATCTTTCATGTCGAATTTGGAGGACAAATGGGTCTTCAAATCCTGGATAGTTTCTTTGTCATTTCCAATCAACAACATATCATCCACATACAAGACCAGATAAATAACACGGTCACCAATTAATTTAAAATACACGCAGTGATCTGCTTTGCTTCTAGCGAAGCCAAGTCCCCATATAAATGTATCAAATTTCTGATACCACATCCTTGGTGACTGTTTTAACCCATACAGAGACTTCTTTAACTTGCATACCAGTGCTTTCTTACCCTTCACCGCAAAGCCTTTAGGTTGCTTCATGTAGATATCCTCTTCGAGATCCCCGTGAAGAAATGTTTTCTTCACATCCATCTGTTCTACCTCAAAATTAAAAGCAGCAGCAACAGATAAAAGTAATCTAATAGAAGTTAACATGGCAACAGGAGAAAAAATATCACCAAAATCAATTCCCGGCACCTGGGAATAACCTTTTGCTACCAACCGAGCTTTGTATTTCTCCACCTTTCCTTCTGAATTTGTCTTCTTATTGAACACCCATTTGCTGCAAATGGATTTCCTTCCAGTCGGCAACTTCACTAGATCCCAAGCCTCATTTTTGTGCAAAGATGCCATTTCATCAACCATGGCCTCTTTCCAGAGTTTTCCATCCTTTGAATCTACTGCTTCCTTCACAGTTATGGGATCATCATCAGTAATAGATAAAGCAAAATTTGAACAGAAAGCAGATGGACTATACCTTTCTGGCTACCTTCTTTCTTGAACTGATCTTCTCACTCTCAGAGTTTGTGGCTCTTCATCTTCTGATTCCTCCTTTGCTGTAGAGTCTGATTCTTCCTCCTTTAGCTCAAACTCTATCTTCTCAGGTTCCTTTGGTTAGACTTCATGTTTAATAACATCTTTCACCTCTCTAAACACCACATCTCGGCTGTACACAACCTTCCTTATTACTGGGTTCCAAACCTTATAACCCTTTAAACCATCCTTATACCCAATAAAGATGCACTTTTCAGATTAATTATCCAACTTGGTTCATTTCTCCTTTGGAACATGTACATATGCATCACATACAAATACCCTTAGATGTAAAAGAGAGGGTTTCTTACCAGTCCATACCTCTTGTGGAGTCTTATCCTCCAACACTGATGAAGGTGATCTGTTGACCAGGTAACATGCTGTCTCCACCGCCTCTGCCCAAAATTTATGTCCTAACCCGACACCACTGAGCATGCTTCTTTCCCTTTCCATTAACGTCTTCTGCATTCTTTCTGCAACTCCATTTTTCTAAGGTGTATATGGAGTAGTCTTTTGTCGTGCTATACCACACTTCTTACAGAATTCTTCAAATTCCTTACTGCAAAACTCTCCAACGTTATCTGTCCTCAACACCTTTATCTTCTTCTCTGTCTAATTTTCCACCAGAGCCTTGAATCCTTTAAACCTGTCAAAGACTTCAAATTTCTTCTTAAGGAAATATATCCATGTATTTCTTGAGAAGTCATCTATAAATGATACATAGTACACAGACTTATCCAATGATGGAACCTTCACAGGTCCAAACACATCACAATGCATAAGCTCTAATATATGTTTCAACCTCTTACCACCATAGGGGAAACTCACCCGATTTTACTTCCCATATACACAATTTTCACAGAAATCAAAATACAGAGCGCTATTACTCATACCTTCTACCATACCTTTACTATGAAGTATTCGAACGCCCTTCTCTCCAATATCTCCAAGCCTTTGATGCCACAGCATGGTCTTCTCTCCAAACACCACTAGATTTTCTGCTCCACTTTCAGGAACCACAGAACTGTTGCACCCATCAAAAACCATGCTACCTTGCAACTTGTACAGAGTTCCAATCCGAACTCCCCGCATCAATACCAGTGCTCCCCAAACCATCTTGCAGGTATCATTCTCAAACACTGTTTTTACACCTGGATCATCCAACTTGCTTACAAAAATCAGATTTCTAGCCAATGCAGGAATATGCAAAACACCCGGAAGTGTTCTAACCCTTCCACCTTGCAACTTCAACTTTACTTTTCCGCAACCAACTATTCTAGCCTTCCTATCATCCCCTAAGAAGACATCACCACCATCGTATTTGTCATACTCACAAAACCACTCTCTATGGGGTGTGAAGTGAAAGGATGCACCTGAACCAATCAACCATGCCTCATGATCTACATGTGTACTTGAAGAAGCAAAGTACACATCCCCACCTTCATCTGAGGTAGTTTTCGCCTCTGCAGAAGGAGCATCATCAGATCCCTTTCTTTTATTAGGAGCTTTAGATTTACAGTCCCTTTTGTAGTGCCCTTCCTTTCCGCATTTCCAGCACACCACCTTTACAGGTTTTCCTCGAGATTTAGATCTCCCACTTGATGACTTATTTTTGTTTCTGTTCTAGGACCGTCCTCATATAGACAAGGCATCACCATTCTGGCTCTCCATATTTTTGCATCTCATCTCCTCCGTCAGCAAGGATGAGACTATTTCATCAAACTGCAAGGCAGTTGCATTGCTACCTATTGCAATAACTAGACTATCCTACAAATCTGGTAGAGAACACAACAAACCGATGCACTTATCTTCATCTGAAATTTTAATATCAACAGATGCTAACTGACTTACCACAGTATTAAATGTGGTCAGATGCTCTGTCACCGAGTCTCCATCTTTCATCCTCAGGTTATACAGCTTTTTCCATAAGAACAGTTTATTCACCAAAGAATTAGATTGGTACAAAGTCCCTAACTTGTCCCACAAAACCTTCGTCGTAGCTTCCCCTGATACATTCAGCAATACTGAATCTAAGACACAATCGTATTGTGCTCTTTGCCTTCCGATCCAACTTCTTCCATTCTTCATCGGACACTCCCGTTGGTTAGTACCCGGATCTACCACGATCAACTGATCTTTATCCACCAACTGATCCTCCATCTTGAGTTTCCACAACTCAAAACTCTGACCATTAAATTTCTCAATCTATATCTTTCCACTGCTCACCATCTTCTTTCACCACCAAAATCGATCTCGCAGATCTCCCACTGAACAAGGTCTACCACAGACCCAAGCAAAACCCCTCAGCAACAAAGGTGTCCCCTTGAAGCCAAAACAGCTCTGATACCAAATGTAGGTTTTAACCCCGTACAGAAATTACCTTCATATGAATTCTAAAACACATAAAATAAACAATGCGAGAGCATAATACATAAAACACATATACAGAGAGATTTTCCCCTAGATCCCAAAACCGAGACTACCAGCTTGAATTTTCATTATGTTCCTTTCAATGTTACAATATATATTTATACATGCCGAAGCATCCAATACCATGGACTAAAAACCATCGTGTCCAAAACCATGGACCGAAAAACCATCGCATCCAAAACTATGTGCGAAAATCATGCACAAAACCATAGGTAGGTCTGCCCAACCTAACATAGGGTCCAAAACCAAAATTTTTCGGGGTGCTACCCCGGACCCCATAAAGTGGGGTTACTTGCACCCTCAAACCCCCTGTGACTCCCCTCGCTTCGCAATCGGTGCAACAAAGGGGGGGGCTCTAACCCCCCCCCCCCCCCGGTTAACTACGTGGGCTAATTGTGGAAAGAATATAACACAACCCAACAAAAATTAAAGTGTCAAAAAATGTAACATTTAAAAAAAATATCCACACTTAATACATTAGAAAATTTAAAGTGTAAAAAAAAACTCTATAGAAAAAAGGGTTCATGTTGCATCAACACATTTCAAAATCAGCATGAAAATCACTAATATTTGAAAACAAATATTTATATTTGATACATAAGAAAATTTAAAGTGTCAGAAATATTCTCCAAAAAAAAAAAAAAAAAAAAAAAAAAAAAGGAAGAAGAAGAAGAAGAAAAGAGTGTATTCTGCATCACCACTTTTCAAAATCGATTGAATTTTTTGCTACCTCAACAAAACAGGAAATCATATCAGTTCCCATTTCAAAATTTACATTCTTTCTTCCTTCACCTTGAAAATTGGAAATTTTGCACAACTACAAATGACACTTTTTCAAGTCGGCCTCACCTCCACAAGTCGGCTCACATTGGTGTAGAGGCATGAACATTGACCCCCATGTTGACTCATATAAATACACCTAAATAGCTCCTCATTTTGGCATCTCATCTCATCACAAATCATCTCTCTTCTAAATTGGTTTGTACACCTTTCTCGACATATTTGACTTATGCATTGACCTTTGTGCTTAGCACCTTTGACCAGTGTTGACGAAGGAGATTCTGGATTTGTTTGATTACAATTTTTACCAAGAATATTTTGTTTAAGTAGGTCGGATATATTGGCACACAGATCGAGGGTTTCTGAGTAGGTTGACTAGCGTTGACCGCAAACTATTGACCAAAGTTTGACCAGTTTTTTTCACTATTTTGGGTTGACTTTGACATGTTCAAAGGCCAAGTTTCTTCCTTCTTTTACCTATTTCTTTGGAGGTTGTTTGATTATTGTTTGACCACCATTAACTGGTTAAGTCACGTTGATTGTTGTTATCTACTTCAAGATTGCAAGAATTGAACAAAATTATCTTTGATCAATTTTGGCTTCTTGTTCATCATTTGACATTGGAGATTGGTTGATCATATTTGATGGATAAGTCAAAGTCTTGACTTTGACCTCATCATCATTGTACTAGATTGGATATTATCTCTCTGTTGAACATTTTATAGATAAATAGGAAGGATTGGTTGGGTTTTCCCCTTTGTGGGGTTTTGTCCTAGCATTAGCCTAAATCTTTGTGTTCATTGAATTGGCTTGTCTTCTTGTGCATATTATTGATGATGTTCTATCTACTAGTACTGACAATGGTAAATACTAAGTGATTTTTACTGCAGTTTATTGTTATTTCTATTGGAAACTTGAAGTAGAATTTTTATTGGGCTAATAGACATTGAATTAATTGTTGCAAGCATAGAAAATTCCATAAAAATTAACATGGTATCAAAGCCAAAGTGAAGACAAGCCCAAGGAAGAAGTAAGGAATAATTGTTGGAACAAATATCCATGGTTTCTACCTCTTATTTCAAGGTTGAGGATAAGCTCAATGACAAATTAGATTATCATGCTTGGAATATGACACTTGATATGACCTTGGATGAACATGAAGTGTTGGAATATGTGCAAGGGGAAAGTGGTGGAGCCTTCTTCAAATGCATCTGTTGCTACCAATTGAAGTATAGAAAAGGTGAGGTCAAAGCTAAGAAGATCTTAGTTGACTCCATTCAAAAGCATTTAATCTCTTATATTTCTGATTTTGGAAGTTCCAAGGAAATGTATGATAAGTTGATAGGGATGTTTTCTTTCTCAAGAACAAGTTGAGAGATATCAAAATGGACAAAGGGGCTTCTATTCAAGAATAATTCATGAGAATAACTTAAGTAAAGAATGATTTGATATCTGTTGGATAAGCTACTCCTAACAAGAAACTTACCCTTATTGTGCTTGGAGGTCTTACAATGTCGTGGGAAACATTTATCACCACCATTCTCAACAATGACAAGATACCTGGTTTTGATTAACTATTAGCTAAATGCACTCAAGAGGAAATAAGGATGATAGAGAGAGATAAGACTCTAAATGGAAATGAATCTATTGCCATCTTTTCTCATGCTAAAAGGAAAAATGATGTTGGTCCATTTAATTCAAAAAGGCAAGGTCAAGAATCTAAGAAGGGATTCAAAGGAAAAGGCAAAGGAAGATGCTCTAACTCTTGGGTTCAAGGTTGATGGTTTTTATCAAGTTTGTGGAAGTCCATTGGAAGCTTTGAAAAATGACACCTATATTCAATGTGAGCTATGGCACCGAAGATTTTCTCACTTACATTACAAAGCCTTACCAAGCATAAGGAAGATGGTCACTGGGATGCCAAGTTTCATATGAATCATGAAGGAGTTTGTCATGGATGTGCAGATGGGAAACAAAGGGACCTTCCCTTCTAGTGAGAAAGACAATTGATATTCTTCAATTGATCCATTCTAGCATGGTTGGTCGTATGCTTGTGACTTCATTGGGAGGATACTTATAATATGTGATATTTGTGGATGAATTCTCCCACAAGTCTTGGATTTATTTCTTGAAGTAGGATGAAGTGTTTGTGTCACACGGAATGAGTCGATCTTGCGGACAAGATAGACCTTCCTAGAATCTAAAGAGACCTAGTGACAAGCAAGCCAATCAAAAACTATCTTTCTCTAAATATGCATTTATAAACAAAGGCAAACAAGTGTTTTAGGCCTACCTTGGGTCCAATGCAAGTTTGTGGAAGCCTTGCTCCTTTGATCCAAGTGAGCTCCCTTGTTGCGAATATGCAAACACAAACAAGCAAACAAATTAAATAGCACCTGAAAATCCAATATTATAAAACATATTTAACATGAAAGTCAAGGAATTCATGAAACAAATGACATAAGACAATTTGTTGAGAAAAATGAATCTGATTGTATTAATTCAAATCAAAGAAGAAATTTACAACCTATGCCTTGACGCTGTACAAGCTCCTCCCAAGGTCCAACAAGAAGTCTCCTCTACTTTGACAAGTTTCACTCTCTTCCCAATGAAGCCAAAAAGGTATGTGATCTCTCCTCTCAAGCTTAACTAGGAAGTCTCAATTCCACCAGCATTTACCCTCAAAAATTTTCAGCTTCTAACCTCTCTAGCAACCAGCCCAATGCCTTAATTTATAGTGCAATGGAGGGAAGTTACTAGGTCCTCCTTCAAAGGGATAAAGTCCTCCTTCAAAGGGATTAGCTCCTTCTCTTTTGGGATGCATGAACCACCTAAGAGCGACCAATCCATGTCAAAATTCCTTCTAGAATCATCTAGAATTAACCCAAAGTGAATTTTTTAGAATAAACTTGCGCCTTTTTTACTTTCACAGGGGTCCGCACCCACTCCTTTAGGGACAGAGCGGGCAGGTCCGCAGTTTTTGTAAACAGGAGGTGTGAAACCGCAAGAAACAGTGAGAGAAAGTGCGGAACCAGAGCTTTGTTGATTTTCAATGTCTTTCTCTCATTTTCAAAGCTTGACTTGAAGAGCTGAGGTCTGAGACTTGCTTAGGAGGACAGTACAAGTGATGATAGACCCATACTAACTGCAAATAATCATGGTGAAGATATTTTTGTGTAACAGTTTGGATGGTTATGTACTTTCAAAGCATTGGTGGAAAATCATACAAGAAAGAAGATCAAAACATTGAGAACTGATAATGGAACCGAGTATGAATCTAATGAATTCATTGAATTTTGAAAAGAATCTAGTATTAAGAGGGAGACCACTGTTCCATATCATCCATAACAAAATGGAGTTGTCGAGAGAAAGAATCAAACTATTATGGAAGCCACCCGTGCCATGATTCATGATCAAAGTCTACCGAGGTTTTTATGGGGAGAAGCTGCAAACGTTTTTGTGTACGTTCAAAATAGGAGCCCTCATCAAAGCTTTGATTTCAAGATCCCTGAAGAAGTATTCACTGGTAAGAAACTTGATGTTTCTCATTTTAGAATCTTTGGTTTCCATGTATATTTTCATGTACCAAATAAGAAAAGGAACAAGTTGAAAGCATTTGCGAAGAAAGGTGTATTTGTTGGGTATAGTAAATATTCAAAGGCATATAGAATTTATGTGCCTAGTCATAGATATGTTACTTTTGATGAAGACACTACCTTGGGAAAAGCAAGGGACCTCCCTATCATAAGGGAGGATGATGATGTTCCTAGGAGACCAGAAGAATCGTTAGATGAACCCATGCTAGAGGATAATGGTCTGATGGATCCACTTGATCCACCTCCTTGTGATCCCTCTACCTCAAAGAAAATACCATTATGGCTCCATGATACACTTCATGATGCTGAGAAACATGTTTCCCTAAGAGGAACATTTGGAGAAAGTAAGAAGACCACCAGGTATCAAGGATACTTGGTTACCATGATTACTATCATTCAAACCAAACCTTGCACTTTTGAAGAAGATGTGAAGCACTAATGATCTGTAAACTACCATGGATATTCCACTGGATAGTTCGTCACAACATATCTGATAATAATATATAAAAATACTGAAATTTCTACACTATTACAGTTTATTAAATTTTAAGATATGTGGATTTAACTGTAATTAGTGCACACATGCAAATGGAAATTATGCAAAAAAATAGAGAACGAAAAAATAAACACACCCACACACAAGACATAGGATATGCTCTCTAGGAAACCCTTTCTGGAGAAAACCCAGTTGGAAGGTGAAGCCACTTCGCTCTCTTCTCTGTCTGGAAATATGGTTGCAGGTACAAAGAATTATTGCATGTGTCTTGTGGGTTGCTACAGTGCACATATCCTCTCTATGTGCTCTACCTCCTATCTCTCTTGGAAATCTTTGCTTAGCTATGGAACAAAATGCTCTCGAAAGAATGGAATACTTCTTCCTCCTAGTGGCCCTGATATAACACAACCCGATAGCCTACTAGTGGTTACGTTTGACTACGTCAACTCTTAACTAGAGTTACAAAATAGACCTTTATAGAGTCTTTTACATCACAAACATGTGGTTAGCCCCTTTTCTATGAATAATGGGGGCTGATGCGACATCTTCCCGACCTATAAGTGTGAAAATAGGAAGGTCAACTTCTGAGTGGCATAAATTTTGGATACAGACTCTGATTGACACACTTCTTGTGTCGTTCGAAAGATATCATGAAAACATGTTGCATAAGTGGTAAAATTTTACCCCCAAAAAATGTTGTTTGATGTCTCAAAACGCTCCTGGAAGGTTTAACACCTCCTTTCGCCAAACTAGGTCCCGCCGATAAACTCGGTCCCGTGAGCTTATTCCTCCACTTTTTCCATTCCAAATGCATCAAGATGGATGAAAAAATATATAATGATCCAATTCGAATCACACCTACCCATTTTGGGAGGCTTTTGGTCCCCAAAAGCTTTTACTAAATGAGGTGAGGAAATTTTTCCTCCACCTTCTCTCTGGTGTACCATTTAGCTTTGTCTGGAAGTTGTCCCTTCAACCCAATCTACCAAAGGTCATGTTGCCCCTATCTTGTAGTTCTAGACCTCTTTTACAAAATTGTATCTTCTATCAACATTGCCTAAGTGTCTGGTGCCAAATCCTCCACAGAAGGCAAGACTTGTTCCTCTTCTTGATCTATCAGGGAAGGTTCATAGAGTTTCAAATTCTCTACATTCACGACTGAGTAAATGCGCATATATCATGAAAAAATTTAGGGGTGAATTTTCGCCCTTGGGCTAAATTAAGGGGTTTTATATTTTTATTAAGCGAATATTTTGTATCATAGTACATTGTTACAAATTGCCTCAAATTTATTTTATAAAAAAATTAGGTAGGGAGGTTAGCCCACTTTATTTTAAGGGAGATGGTAAAAAAAGTAAATTTAGCCCTTGAAATTAGGAGTTACAATCTTCCATTCACCCTCATTTTCAAGAAAATGTATTTATGATAGTTGTAAATGAAAATATAAATACAGTGGAGATATGGTAAATAAATAAAAGCTCTTTTTATACTTACTCCAAAGGTATGGTAAATAAATAAAAATACAAATAAACTAGAGGTATGGTAAATAAATAAAACCTATTTTTATATTTAGTCCATAACCCTCTTTCTATTTAAGAAGGCTCAAAAACGATGTTTCATTTAAGTGAATCCTATGGGCCAAATACCATATTTATAAAAGAGGTATGGTAAATTAATAAAAATATAAATAAACGAGAGGTATGGTAAATAAATAGAACATTTTTTTATATTTACTCTGTTAGTGTCATGCTTTTCAGCCTTCCTCCAGTGATCAAATATGCTCTTACAAAGTGGTCTCAGAATGTTAAAGTCAAATTTTGTCATTTCAGTGAGTTTTCAAGTAAAATTTGGTCACTAGGTATTAGGTCTAGGGTTTGTTTTCAATCCTTTCAAAATTGTCCAAAGGTCGGTCTATGTCACCATTCAGCTGAGTGTACCATCATTCAAAGGGTTGTCATCATCATTTCGGGTTCCAATGGGTCATTTTACACCTTGTTTGTGCTTCAATTGTACTTGGGTAAGACTCATTTTCCTCTCCTAGGGTTTTGAAGGTAATTTCTCTTGTATGGTCAAACCATCAATAGAGCTTGCATCCTAATGTTCATACACCTTCCCCTATCCTTAATGTACCTTATTAAACACTTACCATCACTAAAATCCCCCAAATTCCTCATTTTCCCACAAACCCTAGTTTCCTGCTACAATTTGACAATTTTCTAGGCTATGCCTGTGTTTTGCCCTTTTTGACCCCTTCCCCTCACTCAATATTTGAAATTCCACTTTCCTCTATTTCCTAACATCCCTCCCTACTTTCCAAAATTTTCGCAAAAATTTAGAAGCCCCTTATCCCCTTCATTTCCCTTCATTTCGACAAATCCCCTGTTCCACACATCGGGGTAGGTTTTACTAAAATGATTTTTATGAGAAATAGCAGATGAATTTGGATAAAGTGAGAGAGGTTTTTGTTAAAAATATTGCAAGGAAGAAAAACCTCATTCACTTTTTACACAAGTGTCATGGTTTTAGAGAAATGTCAAAAATAAAGTTGCCTCAGGAGGGTTGTTGAACTTCTAGAGTGGCCTTGGGAAAATAAAGATTTCTCCTAACTTGGTTGGCCAAATGACTTTCTTGATAATTGAAGTGATAACTATACACAAATATCTTTCCAATGAGCTATCATGAGCTCAATTTTGAGTTGAGGAAGGCTTTCAAAAGTTGACTGCAACAGCACTCTGCCTTTAGACAACCTCATTTTGCACATTTTGACCGGTCTTGGGAGATTGGACTTTTGATAGGGAAAATGAACTCCAAATTGAAAAATTAAAGGCTTTTTAGAAATTAGACTCAATAATATTTCCAATGAGCTATCGTGCACCCAGTTTGGACACCAGGAAGGCCTCCAAAACTTGATCTAAAAACGACACTACGCACAGGCTTTTCCAACAGGTGCGTAGCGCCACTAGCACTCGCTTTTGATAGGGACCTCCATTTGAAGAAAACTTGGCATTTTTGAATTATTTATGAAAATTTATGCATGCTTAGAAATTACTAGGAAATTTTGACAAGTTTTGGGCTTCCAAAAGGGCCAAAAACACCTCAAAAATGCCCTTTCTGCCACTTTTTGGCCACACAGGGAGCAGTCTTGGGAGATTGCAATTTTGGAGGGGAAAATGGACACCAAATTCAAAAATTCCACTTGTCCTAGAAAGTAGACAGACAGACCTTTCTAACAAGCCATCTTGGATAAAATTTGGTGAAGGGGAAGCCCTCCAAAAAGCAGCTTGGAAAAAGCACTACTCACAGAGAAAATGGCGCTACGCACAGGATGAAAAAGTGTCAATTTTGCTCAAAAACTCTGTTTTTCGCCTAGTTTTCTTCTAGTTTGACTTTTTCTCTCTTATGGTAAAATTCATGATGTGACATGATGTAAATTGATGTACTATGATGTAAAAATTATAAAAATTGACTTGATAAGGTAGATACTTCAGTTGTAGGTGGTTTAAAGTTGAATGAATCAGTTTCCTAGGTTTTAGAGGCAAGTTGTTCCACTTCCTACTTTTGTGTTCCTAGTTTAGATATGGTTGAAACCACCCCTCTTCTCATGGATTCGACCCCTGATAGATAGCACAGGTGGTTTGGAGGTCTATATCATGTGTTTTTTCAGTCATTTGTCAAGGTTGGACTCTTGTGAATGCTTTGAGCATTATTATAAATTCATTTCTGCAATTTGGCAAGAAAATAGACCAGGGTTTGCAGCACTTTGTGAGATTCTTATGGCAAGGTGATTTAGTATTGTTTCTCCTTCTGTAATTCAAGTTATCATGTGTTTATGTGTGGCATTATCTCTGTCTTTTTCAACTTAACTAAATGAATCAAGTATAATGGTGGAAATCATTGATGTTGCAATGCTCTACCTTAGGGTTTGTTTAGCTTTACATGTTTTACACTGTTTGAAGAGGACTCATGACACTTTCATGCCCTCTCAAACTCCTCACTAGTCTTAAGACTATCCATTTTTCTTAATTCAAAGTACTAAAAGCATTTGCCTACCTCGCCCCACAGAAAGCTCTGCAAGGCTGAGTTCATTCCCCAAACCCAAAACTGTCTTTCACATTTGATCCAGCAAACCAACATAAAACTCAATCAAACTCCTCTGAGCATATACCTAGCCTAAAATTAGTCTTTACATCAATCATATCAAGCCTAATTTGTTATATTTTCCTGAGATTGACAAGGAGAGAGCCCTCTCCCGACCTGGTAAGCTAGCTACCAGGTTAAGTGTGGTTTGATGTTACCCTAGACTTGCCTTTTTCAGCCTGAGATTGATCTAGGCACTAACATAGTCCATATGTCACCTTATATTTATGAACGCGCAAGCATGTAAATAAATAAAAATATAAATAAAATGGAGGTATGGTAAATAAATAAAACCTCTTTTTATACTTCAAAGGTATGGTAAATAAATAAAAATATAAATAAACTATAGGTATGGTAAATAAATAAAACCTCTTTCTATATTTAGTCCATAACCCTTTTTCTATTTAAGAAGGCTCAAAAAAGAGGTTTTATTTAATTGAATCCTATGGGCCAAATACCATATTTATAAAAGAGGTATGGTAAATCAATAAAAATATAAATAAACGATAGGAATGGTAAATAAATAAAACAATTTTTATATTTACTCCATAAGCCACCTTATATTTACGAACACTCAAAAAATGTGATATATTTAGGTGAAGCCTATGGGCCAAATTATTATTAATACCATGCAAAAAAACATTATTAACCTTAATATTAGTATTAATAAAAATAAATATGGCACACGGTTTTGACCCATGGTATTCACATGGAATGCAGCCTATTTAAAGGGGGAACTAAACTAGCATAGATCCATCTTTACTCTGGATCAAATATCGTAATATGCAAACTAACATAGAGTGAAAAAATATTTGGTCCCTCTCGGGGCTTGGTAGATCAAGAGTAAAAATGGATCTTGTAATTTAATGTCACTTAAACATTTTAACTTAGTTAAAATAAAAAATAAAATAAAAATCAATTATTAATTTTATTAATTTTTATAAATTACTAATAGTAGTTTTTAAGCTCCAGGTTTATGATAACACATGGTATTCATGTGAGCATAGACTATTTAAAGGGGAAATTCTATCAGCTTAGATCCATCTTAATTATGGGTCTACCAAGTGCTAGGAGGGATAAATAGATTTCATCCCTTTAAGAGTGGTAGATGTGGAGTTAAGATGGATATAGGTTGGTTTTTATAATAATGAAGATATTAAATAGACTTAGGAAATTATATTGTAAAAGAAATATTAAAGTGAATGGTTAAAACTACATTTAGTCACTTCACAAAATTTAGTAAAAAATACCAATATCCCTATGAATATTGGTTTTTCTAATTTAACAAAAAAAAATTCAAAACAATGAAATCTTAACTCTTTCTGCATCACCCTCGCAGAAGAGAGATAGTCGATGCCCAGATTTCCCACCATTTTTCAAACATTCTCAATATGATATCTTCATGAAAAAGGTAAGATACTGATCTTGGGATAGTTGTTTGAAAAATATGTTGGTTTGTAAAACCATTCATCTTCTCTGCTATTCTTGGTTTGTCGTAATGATCTGTAGGGGTTGGGTCACTGCACCATATTGTCCTAAAAGGTGGAGATTGTGCACCAAAAATGAAATTAATCCACATGTTACAACGTTGTTAAAAATGGTATGAAGGTAGTGAATTATGCTAATAAAAAAATTAGATTAGGGGTTGGGTCACTGCACCATATTGTCCTAAAAGGCGGAAATTGTGCACCAGAAATGAAATTAATCCACATGTTACAATGCTGTTAAAAATGTTATGAAGGTAGTGAATTATGCTAATAAAAAACTTAGATTAGGGGTTGGGTCACTGCACCATATTGTCCTAAAAGGCGGAAATTGTGCACCAAAAAGGAAATTAATCCACATGTTACAATGCTGTTAAAAATGGTATAAAGGTAGTGAATTATGCTAATAAGAAATTTAGATTGGGAGAGAGGTAATTAAATTTTATTATTTAATTGAAGATTTCCAATTAAAATAATAATAAATCTACATTTATATAGTTATATATTGATTGAAAGGCTTCTCATAACGGCCACTTCTTTCCATTAGATCCCCTTTAGGCCTTTGGGATACCTAGTACTTCATTATATTATATAGTTGGGGTTTGCTACTTGTTGGCGTGTTGGGATAAACAAACTTGATGTGTTTTTTTTTTTTTTTATCTCGCAGTTGGAGTCTATGGAATAAGAAAGAAATTTGATAGCTTGGCAAGAATGGTAGCTTGACAAAAGTGGTAGAGAAAACATTAATCTCTCCTACCATGACAAACATGGCCACTAAAACTTGCAACATTGTTTGTAGGAAAAGAAAATTATGTTTCTTTTTTCCAAACATGTATGTTAGTATATTACAGTTTAATGAATATGTTTTATTATTATCATATATTGTTTCATACTTTAACAAAACATTCGTCAAGACTTCACAATGTTTTATTATTCAGTGAAAGATTTTCCAAGATCTTACAAGATTTTATAATTCAGTGAAAAATTCGCCATGACTTTACAAGATAATATAATCTGGTGAGAGATTCACCAAAAAAATATATATACATATTATATTAATGATAAAATCACCTCCCATTTTTCCTATGTGTCATGGGGATTTGCCCATTTATTATACATATAAATTTAGGGTGGTTCTTAAAATTTTCCCTAGCATATATGGTGGTAAACTGAGTCGATAAGCATTATCACCCACCTTTTTCACTATCTCAAAGAGGCCATACCTTAGAGCCTTGATTTTCTTACCAGGCCCCTGCAACCTCTCCTTGTTCAATTGTATCCATATTCTGTCTCCCACCTTGAATGATTTCTCTATTTTGTGCTAATCATGCCTCGCCTTATACTTCTGTTGCGAATTCTACAATGTTTCTTGTACCTATAGATGGATTTGTCTGATCTTCTCTATAAATGTTTCATCCCTCAAAGGTTCTCATGTAAGGTCTTCCCTCACTCCTCCATGTTGCCCATATGCAATATCCAAATGTGAATGTGGCAAATATCCAAAACAAGTCTCAAATGGGGACTTTCCTATAGAAGTGTGGATTTCTTTGTTATAATAATGTTGTATATATACCATATTTTCATCCCAGGTCTTCAGATGCTTCTGGTTGTATCCCCTCATAAGCTGCACCGAAGTCTTGTTGACTACTTCTGTCTACCCATATGTCTGTGGATGGAATGTTTTAGATCTCTTCAACTTTGTGTCCATCTTCTCCCATAATGAAGTCCAGAATGCATTGAGAAATCTTCTATCCCTATTTGAAATGATGCTCCTTGGTATCCAAAAATGCACCCAGACCTGTCCAAAGAACAAGTTTGTTACTTCTTGTTCGATAATGGTCTTTTTAAAGTGCATCATAACATGCATCTTGATGAACCTATCAACTACCACGAACAGGTAGTCATGTCCCTTCCTAGTTGTCGGTAAACCTCCCACAAAGTCCATGGGTATGTTTTCCCAAGGACGAGTAAGTACATGTAAGGGATGGTATAGACCATGTTTCCTATTGCTAGAATCACTGGTACAACAAAGAATGCATCCTCTTATGAGCCTAGCTACCTACTCTTGCATCTTGAGCCAGTACACATACCTCTATAAGTTAGCCATTGTCTTCCCTACAGCAAAGTGCTCTGCAACCTTGGAGGTGTGAGCCTCTCTAATCTGTTTCAAAAGCTCACTTATAGGAACACATAACTTATCCAACCTGCAGAGTAACCCATCTTGGAGATGGTAGTCAACTGTGCTATCATCATCATGCACATGACTCTGAGTCTGCAACTGTTGATACACCTCCTTGAAGTCCTCATTTTCTGCATATGTCTCTCTGTATGCATCATGGGTGAATGGCTACATGTGCATAAGAGTCCCCAAAGTTGTAAATTTTGATGTGGGTGGCCTTGAAAGCATGTCGGCCAACTTGTTTGTGCTTCCCTTCTTATACTTAATGAGCAAATGAAATTGATGTAAAAGCCCCATCCACTTGTAATGCATGGTCTGTTGTAGCTTACTCTGGGTCTGCAAGTACTATAACAGTTGGTGATCTGTGTGGATTATTGTCTCCTTTCCCATCAGATAGTGCTTCCACTTGTTCACACCTTGCACCATGGCATAGAGCCCATTATCGTAGGAAGGGTAGTTAAGAATTGACCCATGAAATAGTTTAGAATGGTATCAAATGATCCTTTCTCCTTGCATCAATACAACTCCCATAACATACCCACTCGCATCTGTCTCCTATTCAAAGGGTTGCTACAAGTTTGGTAATGCCAGAACTGGTGCTTGACTAATCTTTTTCTTTAGCTCCTTGAAAGCCTTTCGCTGACCTTTTCCCCACTAGAAACTCTTGCCACTTGTTGTTATGGCGTGGAGCAGTGATACTACCACTGAAAATGAAGCTATGAATTTCCTCAAGTATTGTGTTGCCCCATGAAACTATTGACCTCAAAAACATTTGTAGGCACCGACAATTTCATGATGGCCTCCATCTTGGAAGGATCTATCTTCAACTTTCCTCCACCGGTCACATACCCCAAATACACCAAATATTGTTGTGCAAACTCACACTTCTTGAGATTTGCTAGCAGCTGGTGTTTCTTCAATGTTTCCAACACCTGCATCAAATGTGAAATATACTCCTCCCAGGTAGCACTATATACTATTATATCATCCAGATAAACAATAACAAATGAATCTATAAAAGGGTGCAATATATCATTCATTAATCTCATAAACGTAGCTAGTGCATTACATAGGCCAAATGACATAACTAACCACTCATACAAACATTACTTGGTTTTGAAGGTGACTTCCATGTGTCTTCTTCTTTGACTCGAACCTGGTGATATCCAGACTTCAAGTCCAACTTGGTGAAACATTTTGTTTGTTGCAAATGATCTAGCAAATCGTTTATCCTAGGTAGGGGGTATTTGTTCTTGAGCGTGATTTTATTCAACGCCCTATAATCTATACACATTTGCCAAGTCCCATCCTTCTTTGGCACAATGAATGATGGTGAACCACATGGTGATGTACTAGGTCGAATGACACCTTGTTCCAGTTACTGTTGCAACGGTTTCTTCACCTCACTTGTTTCTATAACAGATTGTCTGTACATACCAATATTTGGCAATTGGGAGTATGACAATAGTTGGATCTCATGCTCCACTTCTCTCTTAGATGGTAACCCTTTAGGATTTCAGAACACATCCTTATATGCCTGTAACAAGTCCTCCAATTTTTGTTTATGTTTCATAGTACACCCCTCTAGGGATGCCTTGCCTCTTATTGAATCCTCTTTAGACTGATTTTCTCTTAAAAACAACAAAACATACTTCTTGTTGGATCTGATCAATTTCTTGGCTTGGTTGGCACTTACTAGCGAGATTTTCGACTTGCCTTTGTGCGTGTTGATGATGAATGATTTTCCATCCTTGATGAGCCGGTACTGGTTAGCTCTCCTCATGAATAGTGCATCACACATGTACATGTATGGACTCCCAACCACGAATCCACATACATCAAGGGGAACCACATCCATATCTACTTCATCAATAAAACCAATATTGATAGAAAATCTAATTTTGCATTGTTTTGTTACCTTCAACTTTTCATTTTCCCATCCCAGTGGATATGGGTTTGGATGATCACGAACTTCTAGCCCAAGCTTCTTGATAAGCTCTGTTGCAATGAGATTCGCCTGCGATCCTGAGTCAAACATAGCATCAATATTTGTCTTCTTGACCTGTATCTTTATATAGAAGAGTTTGGTCATTTCTTTCTCTTACTATTGTTGAAGGCTACTCAGATTCACCTCCTTCTGCACTGATGTACATATGATCTTGTCATCCACGTCCAAGTTGCTTTCAACTTGGTTTCTCTAATCAGTGGCCATGAAATTCTTTCTCTTATTATCTTTCTTCTTGTTCTTCAGGTTTTGCTCTGGATGCAACTTTCAACACTTCTCCTCTATATGGCCATCAATGTTGCAGTGGTTTCAAGGATCTTTGCACTAGTGTGTTGTGGATGTCGTCTTTTTATATTTTCACCCTGTTTGCTTCTTCTCCCCCTCCTGTTACAGATCCATTTGGGCACATCACTCCCATCATTTAGATCAGTACCATTAGGGCTCATCAACCGCTAATTCAGTTGCTACATGCCCTAGACAAGTCACCACTTTGAATGCCTCCTTCCCTGAGAGTTTCTTGGCCTAAATCCCTCTAGAAAAGTCTCCTTGAGGGACCAACGCAACCTTGGACAAGGGTAAGTGCACTTCAGTGCAGGTAGGCCCATGTCAGGGTGCTCTGCAGAGCACCTAGGCTCACTTTGACTGGCGTAGGGCGAGATTGAGCGAAATTCACATAGGGTTCTGATAATATTCTTATCTTCTGGAGCCATCTAGAATATTCTAACACTTATCATCTCCTATGAGCTCGAAATTGGATAGGGAATGAGTTAAGTAACCTCCTATCCTCTCATCGCTTCCTCCATGGAAACTAACTCTAAGTTTGGAAGGCCATTCAATACCCTCATTTATGACCAAACCTCCTCCATTTTCCTATAAATTGAGCACTCATCTAAGTGATTAGGGACTGGAATTTGAGAGTTTGTAAGGAGATACTGTTGGTGTGAATATTGAAATTATAAGCAAGTGTTGTTACGCTGCCAGAGTGTTGTGCTATTGATGTGATGTTGGTTGGAACCCAAGCTGGAAGAGTGGCAATGGATCAGACTTCATGGTTGTAATTCTTCCTTCTACTTAATAAAGTTGTTTACACCTTTTTCCATATGCTTATCTTGATATATGATGTTTATATGTGTGAATGTATCTGATTCCATTTACTTATAGTCGATAGATCTCTTGCTTTGATTGGTTCTTTGTCTTTTGTTTATGCTTGCAGGTACTTTTTGAGCGAGTTAAGTTCAAGAAGGAGCGACGAGAGTCATACAAAGGAGACAAAAGGAAAGCGAAAGAACAAGTAGGTCCTTTGATTCCCTTTGTCTTATTTATCGTCTATAGAAAAAGGATAAGCGCTTTAAATCTGTTGTTCTAGGTATAGCTACCTACCTAGGGAATTAGTATTTATCCGTAGATGCAAAATTCCTCATAACACCTCCTTAGAATCTTCTTGTTGCTCCTTCTACTTCGATCCACTTAATTACACTCTTTTTAGGCCTATGTTCCCTAGGTACTTTGCATGTACAAAAGCCTTGTCCACTAATTTGGGCTTGAACAACATCACTTGCTCACGCAAATGGCGGTGCAGACCCCCCAAATACTTAATTACATCTTTGTTCTTCAGAGAGATACCCAACATTATAGTCATCTTTCTGAATTATGTGGTGTACTCCTACACACTTAGGCCCGATTTTTTCCTACAAGTAATGCCACTGGATCCACTGGTCCTCCACGTACCCAATGGGATAAAAATGTGACTTAATGAGGCTTTTGAAATCATCCCACTTAGTCACTAAAGGTTCTCCCTCCAACCTCGAGGTTTCGGTGTGACTCTCCCACCAAGTCAATGCATGGCCCTAGAATTCAGCTGCGCAAATGAGATCTTTTGCCCTTCCTCAATCTGATGAACACTGAAATAAACTTCCAATTGTTGCAACCAGTGGTTCAACTTCAGAGCGTCGATCTCATCATTGTATGACTTGATATTGAATTTTTCATCCATTTTGAACAGAGATTGATTCACGACACTCGAACTGGGTTGATATTTTACGAGTTCTTTCTTTGGTTGGTTCGTTGTGTCTTCCCGATCTCCTACTCCCCCTTTTGATTTGTCCTGTGCATTCGAACCCCCATCTTATTGCTTAGGGCCACCATAAGGAGGTTTACATTGCGGTTTATATCCGTGACTTGTTGTTCAAGCTGCAAAAACCTCACCTCTATAGGATCACGAGGATCGTTTATAGATTTGCCCATGATTAGGGTTTTACGATTTTTAGCCCACCGATCTAGATCATTGCAATCTCCACAAAATACCCAAAGAAACCTGCTCTAATACCAAATGATCCGTAAATTGTCGTGGATATTCCACTGGATAGTTCGTCACAACAGATCTAATATTTTATTAAAATACTGAAATTTCTACACTATTATAATTTATTAAACTTTAAGATCTATGGATTTAACTATAATTAGAGCATGCATGTGAATGAAAATTATGTAGAAAAATAGAGAATGAAAAAATAAGCACACCCACACACAAGACACAAGATATGCTCTTTGGGAAACCCTTTCGGGAGCAAACCCAACTAGAAGGTGAGGCCACTTCGCTCTCTTTCTCTATCTGAAAATATGGTTGCAGGTACAAAGAAGTAATGTTTGTGGTATGTGGGCTGCTACAGTGCACATATCCTCTGCTCTACCTCCTATCTCTCATGGCTATCTTTGTTCAATTATGGAACAAAATGCTCTCGAAAGAATGGAACGCCTCTTCCTCCTAGTGGCCTGGTTATAACACACCCTAATAGCCTACTAGTGGTTAAGTTTGACTACATCAACTCTTAACTAGAGTTACAAAATAGACCCTTCTAGAGTCTTTTACATCACAAACTCGTGGCCAGCCCCTTTTCCATGAATAATGGGGGTTGACGCGGCATCCCCCGAACTATAGGTGTGAAAATAGGAAGGTCAACTTCTTACTGGCATAACTTTTGCATACAGACTCTGATTGGCACGCTTCTTGCACCGTTGGAAAGGTCTCTCTGTGTAGAATAACAAGAAAATGTGTTGCGGCCGCAAAGTTTTACCCCCAAAAAACGTCGTTTGATGCCTCAAAACACTCCCGGAAGGTTTAAGCCCTTGTTTTGCCAAACTAGGTCCCACTGGTAAAAACGGTCCCATGAACTGATTCCTCCACTTTTTTCACTCCAAATGCATCATGATGGATGAAAAATAATATAATGATCCAAATCGGATCAAACAGCTATGGAAAGATGCTATGGTTGAGGTATATGAATCAATCATGAAAAACAATGTATGTGAAGTGGTGCCTAAACCCAAGGATAAGTCTGTGGTCACTTCAAAATGGATCTACAAGATTAAGCATGGAACTGATAGACATGCAGAGAAATATAAGGCAAGTTTAGTGGCTCATGGATTTTCTCAAAAGGAAGGAGTTGACTATGATGAGATATTTGCACCAGTTGCCTCACACACCACTATACGATCCATAGTTGCTCTTGCTACAAATCAAGAATGGTGCCTGTATCAAATGGATGTCAAGACCACATTCTTAAATGGTTCACTTAAGAAGGAAGTCTACTTGGAACAACCTTAAGGTTTTGAAGAGAAAGATAGAAGGACACATCTATGCAGGTTGAAGAAAGCCCTCTATGGGTTAAAGCAAGCCCCTAGGGCTTGGTATGAGATTATAGCTATCTCATGAATCTGGGATTTACAAGGAGCTACGATGATCTTATTTGGTCTTATAAGTTGATGATCTATTTCTAACTGGTGTAGACCCTCTCATTTATCAATGTAAAAGGGTGTTGACTTCTAAATTCGAGATGAAGGACCTATGATTGATGCACTACTTCCTAGGCTTGGGGGTATGGCAAAAGCCAGGTGAGATTTTCCTTTCTCAAGGAAAATATATTGTGAAGTTGTTAGAGAGATGCGGCATGGTGGAATGCAAGTCAATGACCACCGATGGAACTGAATTTCAAAAGGTTATGTGGAGATGTTGTTCTAGATTTAGCAAATCCTTCTGAATATAGACAACTTGTGGGAACTTTGATGTTCTTGGCGAACACGCGACTAGACATATGGTTTGTTATTAATACATTGAGTCAATTTATGGTTGAGCCTCATCATGTACATTGGGTCGTTGCCAAGAATCTTCTAAGATATATTCATGGTACTATCAACCATGGACTGAGGTACACTATCGAGGATCTGAGACTACATGAATATACTAATGTCGACTGGGTTAGTAGTGTGGTGGATAGAAAAAGCACATTTGGGTGTTGCTTCTCTTTGGGGCTTGCTTCAATTTCTTGGACGAGTTGGAAACAAAAGTTTGTGCACTAAGCACCGCTAAGGTTGAGCATATTGTTGCTAGTATGGCTTGTGAAGCCATTTGGTTGAGGAAGCTCTTTAGTGAGCTATTTGAGCACGTGTTGGGTACCACTGTCATTTATTGTGATAATCAAAGTGGGATTCGCTTTTCAGAAAATCTTGTATTCCACGACAAGACTAAACATATTGATATCAGGTACCACTTTATTTGGAATATAGTACAATAGGGAGCAATAAGGCTCCATCACATCATCGGGATGAATGAACTTGTTGCTAACATCCTCACAAAGCCTTTGGGGAAGGCCAAGTTCTTAGCCTTCAGAGAGAGACTTGGAGTCATGGAAAGACCTTCCCATGAGGGTCCCAGTTGAACATTGAGCTCTAAGAGCTCCTAGGGGCTGGGGTACTAGGAGTTATATGAGCATAGGATGAGTGGTTCACCTTCCCCTGTGGAGTACATACCATGACATGTTTGAGCATAGGGTGAGTGGTTCACCTTCCCCTATGAAGTACGTTATATGAGAACAGGGTGAGTGGTTCACCTTCCCCTATGGATACCCCAACATACATCCTACCCTTGCAGTTTGAGACTTTTGGGAAGTACCTCTGATATGGCCAATGAGTTGGGAAAAGCGGTTGAGGTTAATTAGTACTACCGACTAACACTTCAGGTACTACTGTATTCCCTATGACTAGGATGCATGATGTTCAACACTTGACCACTATGTATCAAGCCTATTAGGGGTTCTACCCCTGAACATGAGGACTTGCCTCTGTCATTTTTGTTGAGGGTGGCAGGGTCTTGTGACCCACCCTCTTTTGATGCTTTCTTATTGAACTATGATATCAATCTTCAACAAAGACGAGACAAGTTGCATAAATGGTACATTACGGTTATGATGGCATAGCAGTGGATGGATGTTGTCAAGTCGAATTACTCCCTAGTTGAGAGGGAGTGTTAAAGAGTGCAACTAGGGGATAATTCCCCCTCTTGGAAGCCCCTCCTCTGATGGCTTATTTCTTCTATAGATCACCCTTGATGGCATCTTCCTTCACCTTGAAAATCAAAAAAAATTCACACCTACAAATGGCACTATTTCAAGTCAACTCACATTGACGAAGAGACATTACCCTTAACCCCCGCGTTGACTCATATAAATACACCTAAAGGGCTCCTCATTTCGCAATCTCATCACATCACAAATAATCTCTCTTCTGATTGGTTCATATTCTTTTTGAGGTAGCTTCTCCACACGTGCGAAGACTCTTTCTAGGCATCTTTGACTACTACATTAACCTCTCTGTTTAGCACCTTTGACCAGCGTTGACCAAGGAGATTCTAACTCTATTTGACTACGATTTTGACTAGGAATATTCAATTTGGGCAGGCCAAATCTATTATCACACACATCAAAGATTTTTTAGTAGGTGGATTAGTGTTGACCACAAACTATTGACCGAAGTTTAACTAATTTTCTTCATTGTTTTGGGTTGATAGACTTGTTTTAGAGGCCAAGTTTCTTGCTACTTTGACTGAGTTCTTTGGAGACTATTCGACTATTTTTTTACCACCGTTGACTTGATTGGTTAAAGCACAATGACTATTATTATCTACTTCAAGATTGAAAAAATTGAACAAGATTATCTTTGATCAATCTTGGCTTCTTGTTCATCATTTGACATTGGATATTGGTTGGTCATCTTTGTTGGATAAGTCAAAGTCTTGACTTTGACGTCATCATCATTGTACTACATTGGATCTTCTCTCTTTGTTGAACATTTGATATTGATCAATAAGAAGGATTGGTTGGGTTTCCCCCTTGTGGGCTTTTGTCCTGGCATTAGCTATATCTTTGTGTTCATTGTCTTGGCTTGTCTTCTTGTGCATATTGTTGATGATTTTCTATCTACAATTACTATTGATGCTAAATGCTAAGTGATTTCTATTGGACACTTGAAGTAGAATTGTTATTGGGCTAATAAGACATTGAAGTAATTGTTACAAGCATAGAACATTGCCTAAAAATTAACAAGCATCCTTGAATAATTATTGCTAACTCACACTTGCTTGTTACATATAAAGCACATCACCTAAAAGCCTAAAGAGACGGAAAAAGTCTTAGCAATTCTCTATATTGTGGAGTTATGTTCTTTCGTTCTAATGCTTTCAAAAACAACCTTTCAGCATTTGCAACACTATCCATTTTATTGGTGAAGAAATATTTATGTTCACGTCCTCTAGCTGTAGTTTTACTTTTCTGATTAATTGAGTGCCTCTCATGAATGGTTAACCAAGTAGCTCATCAATAGCATTGTATCACAACACCACAAATGAATTACTGCGATTGCAAAATGTTTGGTTTTATTTGTATTCCATGAATATTGGAAACAACTTTGCACAAAAATAGACCTAGAAAGGCAGACCAGCTTGCAAATGCAATCCTTCCCCCTCTGAATGCTTATTTCTAGAGTGAGGATTTTAATAGCATGTAGAAGAGTGCATTATCATCAATTGAGATACTAGTAGGGTTCCTTCCCTTTGTTTGGATAACTTTCTCAAGTGGCAAGACACCCAATTCTACTACAAGCATAACAACCCTAGAAGATAACATGAAACTTAAAACTGTTACAAACATAACAACTCTCAAAAATAACTAAAATATAAGATACATCACTGAACAATGGCCACCTGACAAGGATGGATGTTGCATCAGAAGATGCTTTCTAGAAGCATTACTATGTTCCCAGTCCCCAAAGCATCTAGCATAGATATGTACAAAAAGGAGTCAGAACATTGGAACCTTTTGCTTGGCATTTTGTTTGTTGACTTGTTGACAAACAAATTTATATCAGTATGATAGATGCTGAACATCAAAAAGATATAATAATTACCATTACAGAGAGATGTTTGCTTTGAAACAAAATGACCATGGAAACTTTCCTTGCCAAAATATTATTGCGCAAATTTACCATTTACCATCTTTCTATTTAGGCAGTCCAAAATTTCAGTTGGCTAAGAAGTTTGATGTTTATTGCCTTCTGCTACATAAAAGCTTAAAACCACCGCTCCTACAAGAGCCTTCAACATCTCAAACTCAAATTCATCCTCACCGGTAGAAGAGGAAGATGAAGACTGCTCAGCTTTTCGACTTCCACCAAAATATTTCCCCAAATCTACAATTTCTTCGTGTTTTTTCCAGTCAGAACTATAAAGTAAATCCTTCTGTTTTAGGGGCATCAGCCAGCTGTTTTTATCGCAACCCATCACTTCTAAAGCAATGAACATCTTAAGTTGAGCATTACCGATAAGCTTAAGATACAAGTGTAAATGTTTTCCATCTGATGGTTTTGACGGAAACAGTAACCTCACCAGCTTCATTTTCATACTCTTGGGTTCAGATTCTTTCATATTGTCAATTACTTGTTGAAAAGTAATCAACCTCTTCTCCCATCCTTTCAGACAATCAGGCGACATCTTTATGGTTGACCTTATTGCCTCAGCTGGTGGCTCAATGCTTTCCCAGCCCCTTAACATACTTCTGTTTAAACAAACAGGTGAAATCTGTCCAGCAGTTGACTCCATTGCCTTATCTGTCCAGCTGATGCTTTCCCTGTCCCCAAAATTATCTGTAGATGACGTTCTTGGTGGTTCTGATGGAACGAAACTTTCAATCACCTCTGGAAAAATAGATAACAGGAAATCTTCATCCTCAACAAACAGTTGGAAGATTTTGGACTGGAGCATGAGATTTACTGCCTCGTCATCAAATCTTAAAATACACCCTAATTTGATCATTTCACATAATCCTGCAACAAGATCCGGGTGCTCTGACAACAGGCCAGCGGAAATCACCTCTGCAAAATCAGTTGCCAAGGACATCTTTGCCATCAGATTGCGTGGATCATGACTTTGTATCAAAATTCGCTGCTCCTCTTTCCCATCTTGCCATACAAGTTTTTCTTGCTTCAATCTTCATTGTTAGACCATTTTCTGTTGGTAGTGAAAGTGAATACTTGACTGTGAAAGCTTTAGTAGATTCATAGGCAATAGACTCAACAAAAAGTACTCACAATTTGATGTCTTTTATTGGGTGACAATTTGAATGAGGGGTGTGCGAGATATGCGAGAACAATTCTGTATAGTCCTTTTCTGACCATTCCCCCTCCTGCTGGAATCCTCCGCAAAGAGAAGTTATTCGGAACAGATAGCTCAACTTTTTGTGTTGAATGGGATATATTCCGTGCTCCAAGATGGATATAAATATAGAATAATGAATCCAATGGTATCTCAGGATCAGAAGGGTTAGGATGCCATGCAAATGCTGGCCTCGTAGAAGCTCTCATGAACAATTCTTTCAACTGCAAATCATCAAGAATGAAGGTTTCATTTGGAGCACTTAGCTGGATATCCCCAGTGCTTGTGTAAGTTGGCAATCTAAGACATCCTCTGCGAAGACATTGCTTTATTTTCTGAGATGAATGGGCCCAGTGTTTTAAGATTTTTCTCCAAACTAAGCAACACTCTGCTGCAGACGCCTCGTGATTACGGGATACCCAATCTAGCCATAGACTGCAATAATCTTCAATTCTGGGATGCAGAGACACGCCAAGATAACTAGAAAAGAAGGGAAGCAATTCTACTTCATACAAGTTTTCCAATATATGTAACCTAGAGTGAAAGAGGCCATCATCATCATGAACTGCACACAGTTTTGAATCCTTCCATTTACCACCAGCTCCACCATCAAGTGGAATCCAAATTTTAACAGAGCTAGTGTCTCGAGGCTTCCATTTGAAGTGATGAAGATATTTGTAAAGCCTAGTTATGGCTTGCAATTCCATGTGCATTTGGAGATGTTTGGCAATGACGTCACAACATCCTTTCCCGAACTCAACAACAACCCCCATCAATTGGAGGGCCCTCTTGAAGTCATGCATGGGTTTGCTGTAAAACGAAGTATCAATGAAGGGAAGGTCATTTAACTGACAATTGAACAGAAATGACATGTTTGGAGATTGGCACCCCCGACATGTTCTTAGCCATTTTCCTTCTGTTATGCTTCTCATGAACACTTCTGGAAGTGTCTCAGTACGGTTTGCTGTCAAATACTGTATCCACTCTAGGAGTAAAAAGACTTTCTCTTGCTCAAGAGGAGAAGACAATCCAGGCAAAGCAACATCTGAGGGACTTAAATGTGGAATATCCACAGCTCCAAGCGCAATTCTGATGAACGATTCAAGATCATCTTCCCCTTTCAAACCACCAGCACAGGGAGGTAGTTTCATGTAAGCACTTGACAGGGCCACTAATTCACGTTCAGCCCATGGCTTGCTGCCCACAGTGCCCAGTAGTTTAGCCCACTTGCTTATGGATGCCGGCACAAGTTTTACTCCAGAACTCATGACTATGTATCCAGAGTCATCAACTACTGGTAAATCTGAGCATAATCTTTGAAAATCTTTGCCGTTGATATAGTAACTGGCATATGAAAAATATAAAAACTGAGTAACAGTGATGACAAATTTCCTGTTCCTGGAAACCTTAGCTTGCTCTAGAAGCTGCTTACTGAAACTTGAAACAGAAAGCTCAGTGATCTGAGGATAGTGATTTAACCATTCCCGTAACTTTGGCCATGGAAAATCCAAATTTCGCATCGCCATTTGAGTGCCATCTGGAATAAATTGGAAATTCACTACACCTCCAAACTCCCCAATCCAACTTGCCAACCATGAAATATGTTCCACTTCAGAGGAAAAATATATTCTGCAGCCATTAGATATATCAGATAAACTAGCCCAACCCACTCTGTTGCGACCATTAACATACTTAAAGAGAGGAACATTTCGTATAGAACTTGAAAGGTCTTCCTCCCAGTGTTCAGCAAGCAAGTGCAGAAGTTGCACGTATAAATCCTCCGACAGATTTGCAACCTAGCCAGAGGTGCTCTGAATGAAATTGGAGTACCACTGGTAAGGCACATATCCCACTCCTAGGAATTCCAAGCCTCGTGAAAATTTCTCCATGCAAGAATGTACAATGAATAACCCAGTTGACCGCAAAGCACTAGGCCTCTCTACGCCACTTTTTGCTTCAGTGTCTACTATCTCTCTGAAGGCAGGCAGTATTCTGTGAGCTTCTTTAGGCATACAATAAGCATTGTGTGTCTCAGAAAAGATGACTTCTTCTTCCTTCAGCTGAGCCTGAATGGAATCCCTGACTAGTCTTAGCTCCCTACAAGAGGGAATATTAACTGGCAGGTTCTTGAAGAAATTTGCACTGGATATGGTAGGTGCTGATTCATCACAGTGCATAAGGGTAATAAAGGCCGAACAAAATGCTGGTGGAATGCACTTAAGTATTCCCAGGTTCCACTTATTGTCTAAAATGATGCTCTCCCTTGAAGAAACAAGTAAGAAATCTGCTTGAATTATAAATGGAAATCCAGTGACCGTCTCTGTGGGGAGAAAAGCATAAATACCAGCAGCTACCGTATTTCCAGTTCTTTTGAGGCGTTGTGCCATTGGGAAAGCCACTGTTACTACCCATTTGTTGATGCCTTTCGTCTCCTCTACTCGACTCCGCTCCTGCACAGGAAAACACTGCCTCCACATATAATAACTGCATTCACTGTTTCTGTCCTCATTTTCTTGCACTGAAAGATGAAGAATGAAACATTCACTGTCACTACTCTTCACAGTTCTGAATTCTGTTTCTCGTGAGATAGAGATTGCATTAACCCTGTTCAAGCGAGTGTCTTCATTATATTCCCGAACAGATAGATTCTTTATTTTAGACATAAACAGAATTACTTCAGGATGAACATTCGCCAGCGGCGCTTTCACAGCATCAACCTTCTCTGGACGCAAAGGTAGAACTATAATTGTGTTTGGAAGCTCGGCCCGTTGACCGTGTACTTCCTGAAGTTCCTCAATATCTGGCCTTTCTTCTATCCATTCTGGAACGATATATCCAATTTTGGGCCCAGGTGGAGGGACCTCATTAAACCTGATTTTATATCCGTTGCTGAAGATGTATGGCTGCTTGCTCATCGAGAAGACGCTCTTAAAGCCGATGCCTGCAAATTTCAGATAAATGAGTATATCTCTTTGGCCATTTTTGGCAACAGTAGACATTATATGCAAGTTAAATTAGATTAAACCAAATACAATACAGCTAAAGTCTTCATATTTCCAAAGCCCATTTCATTTTCCAGTTAGAGGATCTAAGAGGGGAAGATGGCTACCTTTCTCGCCAATGTAGCCTTCTTGTTTTCTTCCCTTCTTGGTGGATTGCCCGACACTACATAGAGATTCAATGTTGCCCTTGGCAAAACCAGTCTCATTGTTAAAGACCAACAGAGTCGCAGGGGCACCCACACCTGTGAGATCTCTGTTGGTGATCACAAATTCTAATGATGGTTCAACATTTGGTGGATAGTCATTATCTTCAGTATTCTGGCAGATAACTCAAGCTTAGTAATCTTTATCTATGAATCAAATATATATTGAAATAAAATTGAGAGTATAAACCCAAATAGAAATTGAACTGAAATTGAAATTATATTAGCTCTCGTGATCAGTGTAATGCCTAGAGGTATTTAGAACCATGAAGACAGGCAATTCTTGGTGGAGTAATTGTCATATTCATTTCATTGAAAAGTAATTACGGGGCTAATTAATTTTTGATGGAGTAATGGTCATACCCATTTCATTGAAAATCAATTACTAGATTAATGGCCACTCTGGGAACATGACATTAACACATTAACTATGCAATCAAGGTAATATGAATCAATTACCTGACTAACTATTCCATCAAGGTAATATGAATCAATTACCTGACTAGCTACATATGGGATTAATTTAAACTGGTTACAATTTTGCTTTAAAAAATAATAGAATTTTGGTAATGATTTTGAAAAAATTTAGCAGATTTTTTTTAAATTTAAATTACAACTCTCAAATTTCAGAATTTTGAATATCCGGGTTCTGGATGGGATTGAATCCATTTTTACCAAAAGAAAAATTTAAATACGGCAACAATTAGATTTCCTGAAATTCTTTGAGCCAGATTCCAAAAAAAATTCAGCATGGTCTCGGTACACAACACCAATAATAAGGATTTGGAAGTTTAATAATTCTGGTGGGTTGTCGTGTAACTAGCGGGTTTTTGGTGTGACGGAAACTGTTGATTCATTTAATAGAAAGCTAGGATTATGGGCCTCGAAAATTTAAATACCTCCCAGAACTATACTGGTCAGGGAATTGGAATCAGAGCTAGTAGCAGCCATGGGGCGTAATGTGAACTGAACACCCATGAAGTTGCATATCACAACCCAACCACCACCCAAACTTAGTCATCTCTATCTATCTATGACCCTAACAGAAATTGAACTGAACTGAAATTATAAACCCAATTGGACTGACATTGAAATTTGTATATAACCCAAATAGAAAATGAATATCCTTACCTGAATGAGTTCCATGAGAAAGTGCACATCCTTGGTGTAGAGTTCAGTAGAGAGATGCTTGACAGCGTGATGCAGGTCTTCTGTGAGAGGATTGTCCTCTCCACCTATTGAAAACTTGCGTGTCCTAATCTCTTCAATGTGCTCTATGGGTGTTGTCATATCTACCCACTAAAAAATGGCACCAGCTAAGCCTCTGAAAAACCTAAAACGTTCAGAGAACCCGTTTCCAGAAGCACATCAGCTAAGGAATTTAGGCTGAGAAACACGAGTGAACAGATATTTAAAAACTATTTCACAGCTTCGCCGGGAAAATCTGTTTTTGTGGCTAAGTTCTACTTAGCGAGCGGAATGCGGACGCGGCCTTCCCGCGCTCTCACCACAATGCCTATTTCGTATTTCGAAATTTTAAACTGGAGTTGTGCTTTCGTGAGTTTTTTTCAAAACTAAAAAGCACAATTGTATTATATTCAGATAATATAAAGGTATCAGATAGTACATCATCAAGTTTTAAGAAGCTGGAAAATCATTAGATTTAAAAATAAAAATTAGAAGATGAGTCCCTCCATAACGGAAGTGAATTGAGCTAAGTCGCATACAAAACAGATGCAAGTTTTTTATGCATCATATGCGAAATTCTGAGTTGTAATTTTCAGATATTGTTGGACATTCATATACCATATATATACTAGGATTAAACAAAAAAGATGAAACAACAACAAACCTGGAAAAAAAAGACAAAAGAGAGTTAAGTGCCAGGGATTGAGAAGTCCTGAATGATGAAGGATTTCGTGAATTATGGAAGTCCCAGAATGCGGGTGGTTAATGCGATAAGCGCGGCCATTAATAAGCATGGAGCAGCGCATAAGAAAGAAAGAAAGAAAGAAATTATTTTAACATCCACGAGGCTAAAGATAGCCTATGGGACAGATTGCTTTTTCATCTGCTTGATGTATTCGGCCCTTTTTTTGTGAAGCTTCACAATAAATGCTCCCGTCTTCTCGACAAACCCCTCGTTAAATAGATTATCCCAAGAGCTAGCTGCCAGCGTATCTGCATAACTTTCCATGTTGTCTTTGAAGGCCTCACATTCTAAAATGAAATGTTTTTCTGTTTCCACTTTTCTGGAAGAACAAAAAATGCATACCCTTTCCTCCCACACTTCCTTTGGCCTTTTCCAGCGCCCTGTTTCACAACGGAGTTGATGAGAATTAGTCCTTAACTGAACAATAAGAATTTTGGCTCTCCAAGAGGTATTGGCCTCTATGTATGCTTTTGGTTGATGATTATGAGTGGGATTAAACACTTCAATATAGTAATTTTTCTTTCTTCCTAGCTTCTTCTCCCAAGTACGTTTGTGGAACTTTTCCATAACAAAAGTTTTTATCTCTTTGCTGTTTGTGGGGCACGCGTTCAAGCAAATATCCCATTTACTAAACCATTTGTTATTTTGTTGCATCCAAGTTTTTTTGCTCTTGCACAATCTATCATTAAAGACAACCTTAGGCCATCTACCCTCTTCCATTTGCTTAATTTTTTTTTTTAAATAACTTATGACTCGCACCATAGCAATTGCTTCAATAGGAGCAGCCCCTGTTTCACTTAACAAGATATCATAAGGCACTGCACTTTTAATCTTAAATTTGTTTGTAATCAAACGCTTCTGAATTTTCTCAATTTGTCTCCACTGCATGTCGGAAGTACTGCTAGCCCACAGTTCACAACCATATAGAATCACTGGAATCACTAGAAGCCCAAAAAGAGTTTGAGTGGTCTTCCAGTCCCATAACTCTGCCTCTCTACACCTATTTTGAAAAGCATAAAATGCTTTCCAACCCCCCAAAGTTCTTTTCTTTCTACAACCATTCCAGCTTAGATTTTTGTTGAAGTCAACTCCGAGGTATTTGTATTCCGCAACTTCTTCCAGAATGTTGCCTTCAAAGTAGAACTTATGTTGGTTATGTTTTCTTTTCTTAGAGAAGACCACTACTTTCGTTTTGCTGATATTGACTTGCATCCCCACACTTCTACAAAAATGCTCAAGGGATATTAAGTGCTCTTGCAAACCAAGTGTCGATTTAGCAATCAGAATAAGGTCATTTGCATACAAAAGAAGCCTTATAACAAACTTGCACAAATAGATACTATCACCCCCTTGTGAATTTAACCACTCCTCAAGCTTGTCGATATATAAACCAAAAAGGGTAGGAGACAGTTGGCAACCTTGCTTGACCCCGATATCACTTCTAAAACTTTCAGAAATGCCTGCCGAAGTTCTAATTTTGACTTTCACCTCTTCATACAGCCTATGCACAACTGCTCTCAAATGTTTAGGAACCCCAAGTTCCTTCATTCTTTGCCAAAGTTTATCCCTAGGAACCGAGTCAAACGCTTTTCTGAAATCAACAAAGCAACAAAAGACTTCTTCCTTGTTCTCCCAAACTTTTTCAATGATGTGCCTTAAAGTTATGCAATGATCAACTGTTGAATGCTTAGGTCTAAAACCTGCTTGCCCTTTAGCACGCTTATTTCTTTCTTCTGCCCACTTGCTAATTTTGTTTTCTAGCATGCTTCCAAATAGCTTTGCAAACAAAGGGTTTATCATGATGGTCCTATAATTGGAGGGATTATTGATGTCACCGCTCTTGAAAAGAGGTATTGCCAGACTAGTTGTCCAATCTGTGGGGAGCCCTTGTTGTATGATGTTGTTGAAGATTTTTGTAATGTGAGGTGCAAGGATCTTTGAGCCCCACTTTAGATATTCTGCTTGGAGTTCAGCTAAGTCTTTTGCTTTTCCAACACCCAACTTTTTGATACCCATCTCTACCTCTTGTACCGTGAAGAGTTTAGTATCCGTGTTGACCAAGGGGGGAGGGTCAACCTTGGGAACCTGCTCATAGAGTTGTCTTGCATAGTCAAACCATGTAGAAGCTGTAATATTATTTCCAATTTGTATCTTTTCGGTTGGAGCTCATTCCAAAATAATTTGGGATTATTTTTCCCAAGGAAGATTAGTTCTTCCCTTCTTGAAACCATGAAATCAGCCTTTTTCTTGCTTAATAAATGCTTGTAAGATTTGAGCTTTATGTTGTCCTTGTTTGACTCTTTCCAGATTCTCCTTACCTTTTTGCATTCCTCGTCAAACCAAGCATTAACCGAAAAGCAATTTGTTTCAGACTTCTTAATTTTTGTTCTTTTGCACTTTGCAAGTGCGCATTGAATTAAATGTGTTAATTCATGACTATGAAGGCTGTGAATTGTAATTTTCTCCTTCTCAAAGAGCCTCTCTAACGTCATTTTGAAGGTATTACAATTTTCTGGGGTCAAAAGAATTCTGCCCTGTCGGAGATTTTGTTGGACATGCTGAATTTTTGACTCTAATTGTTTCTTTCCAATCCAAGAGAAACATAAATAAATTGGCTTGTGATCTGATTTCAAATCCCACAGCTGATCTCCAACCAGAACTTCGTCCATTTTCTCACACAAATCATGCGAGCAAATTACATAATCTACCACACTTGCTCCATTGTAAGTATTGCAAGTGAAATTACCGGACTTTGCCCATCTAGTCAAGCCATTACAAATGACTAAATCAAAGGCTCCACATAGAGTAAGCAATTGTTCACCAAAGAGATTGCAGCCCTTGTCCTCTGAAATTATTTCCCACTGATGATTGCTTTCTTCTGTAAGCCAAATAGGGTCACAATCATCTTTACAACAAAGAATGCTAGCTTGCTCACTTGCAGTCCTAGCATTGAAATCACCCACTATAAGGACTTCACCTAGCTGAGAATATATTGCAATATCCGCTTTTAAAGCTGCAAATGGATCTTTGTGGTCAAGCCCTCTACCTTTGTAGATTTTTGAAACCTGTGGCGCAAAATAGCATGCTGCAATTCTGATGTGGTTTCCATTTTCTGATATTTTAAACCAAATGAATTGCTTATTTGAGTCTTCTTTTTCTAATTGAATGAGACGACCTTCTTTCTCCCTTACTAAAACCATGATACCCCCGTGCCCTTTGCCATTCCCTGCTGCCTTGTTCCACACTGCCATCTTCCAGTATCCTTCAAACAAAGGTGTCTTGCACCCTTCATGCTCATGTGTTTCTATGAGGCAAATTATGTCTCTATTTTCCACAATAGGCCCTAACCCAGGTCCTCGTCTCCATGGGTAACCTCTGCAGTTCCAACAAACTAAACTCAAGGAAACCTGGGTATGACTTGATTGCTATTTATTTTGACGTGCAAGACTCACATTTGAGTCTTTGTCCCTGTTTTCTCGTACTGACCTTGCTTTCTGATTTCCTGTTGAAGAGTTTGTTGCCTCTTCTTTATTACCATCTTGCTGCTCTGTTTTGGAAGGAGGTCCAAATTGCGCTATCACAGCTTTGCCTTTATAAATCCATGCTCTCTTGCCTTCATCTCTTGCTGCCCTAACCTTTAAAATTTCCTCTCTTCTTTCCTCCTGTTGTTTTACAGTTAAATCTTCTTCTAGGAAAAAACGAGAACCCCTCAAGAGATGCTTCTTGCTTAGAATAATATATTTATCACGTGAGCTAGGCATAATGACTTTTATGGGTCTGGCTCTCTCCCTGTTAAACTTACCCACCCTCCATGCTTGGTATATTTGTCTTTGCCATAGCAACTTGTCTTTCAAGAAGTCTCTTGCAAGGTCAAGAGTACATTCTTTTTTTCCATAGTCTTTCACCCCTTTAATAATTATGTTTGCTGCCCTATTTTGTCTTCCCTTGCCTTCACTATGTTGCATGTTGTCAACCTTATTAGCAGAATTACTAATAACTTGAGCCCAAGTTTTGGAAACTTTGGTGGAATCTTCTTTCATTTCTTCTCTTGCGTTCTCTTCATGGTTGTTTATTTGGACAATCATTTTCCACTACAGATTTCTTTACATTTTGCACTAAGCTTCAACTAAGCTGTAGTTTCAGGCATAAGCTAGATTTGCGAGGAATGCATTGAATCCCTCAATATTTGGAAGGGTAATTTGAATTTTTGCATGATGTAGCATTGATTGCAAACTTGATTGGTTTGGTCCGCAAATTCCGGCATTTAAAAGAAGTCTCTTACATGTCTCAGGGATGGAATTTGTCAGGGATGGAATTTGACGGTCACGTGACAGAGTAATTTGTCTGTCAAATACAGTTAAAATATTTATAAAATCCTCAATATCTTTGTTTAGGATTGTAAAAACAGATAAAAAGCGTGATTTTGTTTGAAATTGTAAAAACAGATAAAAAAACATGAAAATCATCGTATTTAAAAAATGACTGTGTTTTGAAATTCCAACCTAATGTCTGACCCACAGCGTGGTCGGATAGCTATTATGTCGGAGTATTTTTATTGATAATTTAAATTTGTTTGATTTCGAAAGAAGGAAAAAAGTTTAAACTAAATATCCAATTTTTGTGAGGTCTCGTTGATTCGATTAGGGAAGATATGGTAAGGTTATGATATTTAAATTTTTGAATGGATAATTATATAAAAATAAAAATGAAATAAATTTTAAAATAATTATTAATTAATTTAAATTTATTGAATTAAGTTGAGTTTAGTAAAGGTTAATTTAATATTGGATGGAAGAGTTATTGAGTATAATTTTTTTTCATGTTTTGTATTAAAAAAGAGATCTGTATTCCGAAAGATGTGATTTTACTTGTTGAGTTGAGAGGTTTATTTTACAACCCAGTCTGAGAGGATGTATAAGTTTGTTTGCGATCAGTGCCCCTTTAAAATAAAATTAAAAATTAAAAATTATGTTCTAAATAGAAAAATAATGCCAGCTATAATTAAGCAAAAACATGAATATGTTGTAAAGTAATTAGAAGTAAAAAATTGTGTTTATCAGATGTTTAAATTTTATATTTTTCAAAAATATTTTAACAAGAGATTTAAATAACTATTTGAAGATCTATATTAACTAATCTATATTGATATCAACTTAATACATATTTATATATAGGAAAAAAATAAGTTTTTATGGTTAAATTTTGTATTTGGTTTTATATATACTCTATTTAGCATTCAAAAATACAATTTAAACAATAAAAAATAACACATTGTATTTTGCACTCTAAAAAAGTTTGCACGTGAAGAAATTTGATCCCTCAGCTCATGTTAGATCCATACTAAAATTCTATGTTGATAATAAAATAGACCTATGGGCTCATGTTAGATCCATACTAAAATTCTATGTTGGTAATAAAAAAGACCTATGGGCTCATGTTAGATCCGTGCTAAGATAGATCTATGTTGGTAATAAAAAGGGCTTCAAACCTTGAGATTTGACACCTCTTTGTACTTGATAGTTCGGAAGTTAAGGTATATCTAGGTTGGTGATAATTTTAAATTGAGGATACAAAGTTTTTCAAATATTGTTTTATTTAACGTATAATGGTTGATTTTAAAATAATACTAGTGCTCTTATATAAATTAAAAGCTTGGTAGTTGTTGATAAGTATCCATTCATAACAAACATCAAAACTTTTAACGATACATGTCATTTTGTTAAAATTAAAAAAATCATCAAACTAATTAAATTATAGTTTTAAATTATAAAATCTAACTGAATTATTGTTATTAATTAGAAAAATAATTAATATATAAGTTAAACATACATACACACACATATATATTTTTGAAAGAACAAAGAATTGGATTTTTAACCATGGAGATGTACCTCCACTTTACCAAGAATTTTTAAATGTGTAAATAGGTTTTGTTACAATTCCGTGGCTCATCAATACCACATGCCCAAAAAAATCTTGACTCACTTCATATAACACTTGTTCATATGACATTTTGTTTAATTAAACAATTTAATTAAAATGACGAAATTTGGGTAACTACTTTGGAAATAAATCTTAACTTTTGATTTGTGTATACTACTATGAATATTAGAGAATATTTTGTGGATGTTAAATCCCTACAATTCACCTAATAAGTATTAATAAATTAATTAAATGACATTTTTCATGGCATCTAGTTAATTTTAACCAAAATTAGGTAGGGATTTAAAACTTGTGTTTAAGTTGTTTAATCTGTAGAATTCTAATGCCCTAGAGGTTTTTCTGGGTGATGAGTCCATTTATGCCTTCAAAAATGTAATTTAAGTAGCAAAAGAATTAGTAAGACTATGCCAATTCTTGAAATTGCATCTCCAGATTTTAGCGAAAAAGATAAGACTATGTCAATTAGTAAGACTATGTCAATGAATCCATGTATGCCTTCAAAAATGTAATTTAAGTAGCAAAGAAATTAGTAAGACTATGTCAATGCTTGAAACTGTATCTCCATATTCTAGTTGAAAAAAGATAAGACTATGTCAATTAGTAAGACTATGCCAATTCTTGAAATTGTATCTCTAGATTCTAGTGAAAAAGATAAGGCTATGTCAATTCTTGAAATTGTATTGCCAATGAAAAAGATAAGATTATGTCAATTGCCAAATATATGTGCCTATCAACATAATTAGTTACATAACATTTTAATATTTAGAAATAATATGAAATCTTGAATATCTACATATATACATCTTAATTTTAAATCTATTACACATTAAGAAGGATCAAATTGATTAAAGTGCAAACCTTCAATAATGTTTTGCCTCCTATAATATGCAAAACTTAAAAGAAATATATGCACCTTAAGAGATTTAATCACTCTCATTCCTTAAGACATATAGAGTTAAGATGAATCTTTGTATATATATATATATATATATATATATATATATATATATATATATACAAAAGAATTAAACCTCTTTTATTTTGAATAATACATCAATAAAATGCTTTAACAATAAGATTTTTTATTTTTTTATAATTGTTTTATATATATATATATATATATATATATTTTCCCCCCAACCCAAGTGCCTAAGCATGGGATCTGTGGAAAAGTTGGATAAGAAAAGTTCAATCTTGGCCAAGAATATGATAAACATCACCTTCACTCCATTTAAGGAAGATGTTAACTCACAACCATAAATCTAGTTGGAGTCACCTTTCGGATAACATGATCATGATTAGACAAGCTTGCATTGTTGTTATAGTTTTTTATAGCAGTAATGGTATAGTTCTTATTGGCAATATATTTTGGCATAGTCTAACTTATAAATGAAATATAGTTTTTATTGGCAACATATTTTGGCATAGTCTAACTTAGAGATGACATATATTTTTTTTTACCGTAATCGGGCAAAATAATTTCAAGAAAAAATGTGTTTTTTTGTTTAAAATGCATTTTTGAATGCATAAATGAATTGAGCACCTTGAAAAACCCCTAAGACACAGGAATTCAACAAACTAAATAACTTAAACTCAAGTTATTAAAAATCTCTCCCCGGTTTTGGTTAAAGTTAACCAGAAAAAATGTCGTGAAAAAGTCCATTTCATGTCTAAGTTAGACTACGCCATATATTTTTATTAGTTATGCTTTTATTTAGATGATAGACTTATAACATTAGCAATATACAATGTAAATTTTTGAGACTGTTATTTTGGTAGACTAGTAGCTTTTAGACATGTGTTAGTACTTTTTCTTTTGCAAATGAATATAAATGAATACCTAACCTTACAAAAAAAAATATAATATAAAATTGAAGCCTAAGATTACAAAAAATATATATATTATAAAATGGAAAATATCTTCTTCATTTTAAATAATACACCAATAAAATGTTTTAACTAGATATACTTTAGCATGTAGATTTTCACAATTAAAAGTATGATGATGAGAGCTCTTGGAATTTATGAAATATATACATAGCTAATATCAAAATATTTTATTCTACCTATACATTAAAATATTTTATTTATAATCTTTTATTATTATGCATATATCCATCTCTGTTTTGGAATTGCGCTTCCAAAATTTTAATTTAATTATCAACAAGGCCACATAACTAGCGTTCCATATGCTTAGTTTAATAACTGAATTTTCAATGGCAATAAAATAAAAGTTCATTGTAACTAACCATGTTTTAGTCATTTGACACAATGCATGTTTTGTTGAATATAGACCAAACTAGATCCATCTTAACTCGTGATCTATCAAGCCTCAAGAGAGATCAAATCTTGAAGGTGAAAACCTCTTTTCTGAGTGCAAAACTTAAAGAAAGGTTTGCACCTTAAGAGATTTGATCCCTCTCAGAACTTGATAGGTCCGGAGTTGAGATGGATCTAGGCTAGTTTAATTATTAATTTTTTATTTTTTTTTGTAAGCTACGGTAGTACCTTTCCTTTTCTATTCACATGAAACCAGATTAAGCCATATACATCATTTTGGTGGCCTCAACCCGCCCAAATGGGAAACTGGGTCTGTTAGCCACCTCAAATTGTTATAAGCCATCCAGTAGCAAAAATGTCTAAGGCAATTTTTAGTTCAGTTCTTAGTAAGTTTTTGGCCAATTGATCAATGTAATGAGTATGTGAGAGCTAAGAGCGAAGAGTCTTAGTGTAGAAAAAGGCTCTGCAGCTGAGTACGCAGAGGCCTAGGATAGAATTCTGTGGCTGACTGCGCGGACCCCTGCAGCTGTGTGCGTAGGGAAGTTAGAGTCTGTGCTGGAGATCTGAACCATCAATAAAGAGAATTATTCTAGAGATGTCTGTGTATGAGTTACTTTACTTCTATTATGAACGTTTGCGGTTATGTTATGTTGAATATTGGGTTTATGATTTAATGATATATTGATGCGTGAATCTATGTGTTTTACTTTCTCATATGAACGCAAGTAAGAATATATGTTTATGCGAAAATAATCATAGTACATGTTGAAGTTAACTAATACTTAAGCTAATCTGGGTAGACACAAAAGTAAGAGTAATTACAGAGGCACATAAGTGTCTGAATTGACTATTTAGGGTCCGTGAAGGACGATTGGAGGCCTTCGCGAAGGTTTCAAGGCCGAATAGGAAAAGTACATTGATAAGCCCTAAAAGGCTTATAGGTCTGCGTGAAGGAAGGGTTAGGGTATAAAATGACATCACAACTATCTCAGGGTGCAGAAACATGGTTCCTACATCCCCCCATATTGCTTCGGGTGAGACTTCAGTCCGCGCTCCGTGGATTGATGTCGAAAGGTCCAGTAGTATAGGGATTTGCTTGGCTAATTAACATTGAACCTGGGTCAGGTCCCATCAAGCCAACAAATGGTTCCATTGCTAGGACCGAGATCTGCATAACAAGATGTGTGATGTTGCATCATTGGAATCCAACTAAGAAGGAGATTGAAGACTGGTTGGATAGAAAGATCCACGAATTCGTGGCGCGAGAGAATAGGAATTCACGATTGACAAAAGAACAATGGTTGGACAGATACTTGTACACATAAATACAGGAGATCTTCTTTTGTTCCTTCCCAGTCAAGTTGTACGAGTGGATTGCGAAATTGGCATACGTCCAAGGAAGGTGGAGGCTTGACGGTCCAATAGTCTGGACCCCGGAGTTAGTGCAAAGATTAGAAGCCTCTGAAGATAATATCGCACACTTTGTCGATCATTGGATCGATCATATCATAGGAGGGTTCGTGATAGATTTCACAGTCGATACCTCAGTCAGTTACAATGAAGCAAAGCGTCGCTTCTTCAAGGGGCCGCGAGGTAAGTATTTAAAATCGTTAAATACTTGGATTAAGATGCTCTTGTGTGAAAAGAAGGTTATGCAGCTACCTTGATGTTTGGGGCTACGCGAAGTGGAAGGACATTCAGGAACAAGGGAAGAACAGGCCCTGAATATAGCCCGCTAATTGAACCCCCTTTGAGTGATGATAAGGAAGCAGCACATGCATCTCCACAGAGCGTTGTTCAGTTGATAAATTAAGGGTTCCTGCGAATACCCCATCCACCCACACCGCCTCCATCATCACCTCCGTTGCATACGCCTTCGCCTACACCAACGCCACCTTCGCCACCGTTCAATATGGCGAACTTCATAAAGATACATGTGTTCAAGGGCGTGGGAAATGAAGATCCGGACCAGTTTTGGTTCGTTGTGAAGGCTGTATGGGAAGCTCAGGGTATCAGGGATGATCAAATGAAGAAAGCAACATTGGTCAGTGCTTTGCAGGACCGCGCACTAATGTGGTACATTAAGTACTACACTGATAATCCGACGTCTGTGTTGGCAGATATACATACTACGATGAATAAGGAGCTTAGTAGACCTAAGTCTAAGGCGAAATCAATTGTGGGATTCAAAGAGATCATGATGAAGCCTAGTGATACACCCTGGGATCTGGATCAGAGATTGAAGTGTATGATCCGCAAGACTAACATGAATCTGACTGATGGGCAACACCGTGAATGGTTTGTGGCTTTGCTCCTGCCTCATCTAAGGGTTGCATTGTCACAAAAGAAGATTGGGACCCAGGCGAAAGCTCTGGAAATCGTGATGAGATCGCATGAGACACCGATGCAAGACGCTAATCTGGGGGTTCAACATATTTATATGCAGTTGTAGAACCTTTGCCTAGAAATGTAGAGTCTGAAGAAAGATAGAACATATTGACTCGAGGTGCGCGAAGAAGTTTGGTGCTTGAAGTGCAAAATCTAGGGCCATGACAAAGATCATTGTCCAGTTTTCGCAAATTATGTTGCAGCAGGGGGACCAATGCCTTTAAGACCGGAAGCTCCAGTAGGGCCAAGTACAAAGCCCGCGCTATGATGTGTTATCTGTCAGGTAGTTGGAAAACATGCGACAGACAATTGCCATTTGCTACAGAAATTCGTACAGACACCGTAACAACTCTTCCGCAACTTCTGTCAATCAGTGGGTCATGATGAGTGCAATTGTCATAGTTACGAATTAATGATGGATAGAACACCTGCATACAGGGTGTAGGCAGAAACCCGACCTCCGGACCAAGGCGCTAGAGGAGTGTGAGGTAGTATCAAGGGCACGAACGAGGCCGAGGTGGAGGAGGACTGGTAGAGGTCGAGGATAGGTCATTTTTTACAAATGTGGGGGATCAGGACATTACGTGCGAGACTGCCTGAATCTGACGCGTCTGTCATGCCACTATTGTACTCATTTTGACGATGCGATGGAGGATTTCCCTATATTGTTAGCTAAGATATGCGAAAAGGGGGCGTAGCCTCAACAACTGACTCAGAACCTGTAGATTATGAGGTTTGAGCCTCGTGAGGAAGATCCTAAGGTAAATATTGTGCTACGGAGTGGGGCAACGACTGGTGAAGATAAGGAGGAAGAAGCCTGAAGAAGGTGATTGGGTCCATAAAGCGCCAGAAAAGGAGACCGATTTTGATCTAGAATGCGTGAAAGAAACATTTATGGAAGCGATAAAAAGCTTCACTGGGGCCTCTACCTCAGGGAGTCAGGAGAAGTTGGCTGAAGAAATGGACCCATCCATGATTACCACGTTCTTGGAGACCTGTATGGAACTGTTGCGTGATAGCAAGGCTGTGAAGGGACTGCAAGAGCTTATCAATAGGTGTGCTGGGAAGGAAAACACTACTGACGGGCTGTGCGTAGTGAGAAAGATTGGCAGGCATAAGACAAGAATGGGATGTGAGATGAGGCTTACTACACAGGTAGAAGAATATGAGATGGATCAATTTATTTTAGATTTGGGGTCGAATGCGAATGTTTTGCCGAAACAAACACGGGAGAAAATGGGGAGACCTGTGCTACAGTGGTCTCTGATTCAGTTAAGGATGGAAAATCAGCAAAAAATCATCCCAATGGGGAGGTTGCAGGGGGTAACGGTTGATATTGAAGGCGCGAGCACACTAGATAATTTTGAAGTGATAGAGATTGTGGATGATAGCAATCCCTACCTTGCACTCCTTGGGATCGACTGGGCCACTAACATGAATGGGGTAATCAATTTGAAGAAGCAGAAGATGATATTTGAGAAGAAACCACCTTGCGTAGTAGTGCCCCTAGACCCTGCAGAAGTACCACGCTATACTAAACCGGTCCATGTTTATGAAAGTGATGACAATTTGGACCATATTTACAAGATAATGGTGCGAGATTAGGATTAGGTGAATCTGACAACAGATGGACATATTGCATGGGACTACAAAAGTTGTTGCACATCAGATTCAGATGAAAAACTGGAGCACTAGCAGAATCGACTGCGTGAAGTATCTACATTGTGCTGTAATATGATGACCAAGTTGTTGCGATGTGTATCATCAGAGATAAGAAATATTTCTTACTATGATGTTTGAACTGATGTTGATCACTTTTTAGATGCATTTGAGAGAGAAGTGTGAGAGAAGCATCACTTCCAGGCCCTAGACTGGGTGCTGCGTGTTATGCCTATGAGATGGTGGGGCACACACAAGGATAGTTTTGATGATTGGTGGTATACAAAAAATGATGAGAGTTCGGTTTGGTCACCCACAAGTGCAGCTAACAAAAAACTATGATGGGAGGAATGACCCGCATGACCATTTGGCGAAGTGGACTAAAGTGTATGGAGTGAAGCCTTAGCCGGAGTGGGTACATATGTTTTGTCATACCTTGGATGTTATACTGATGAATTGGTACTTGGAGACAGAACTCTGCCACGACAATAAAGAATGGGATGTTTTACGCCAAGGATTCTTGATGATGTTTAGTTTTGAGGATGGGTTTGAATGTATCGACGAAGCATTGCAGGAGGTTAAAGCAGTGATCTTCAGGATACCGCATGATCCTCTAGATTTGATTCAACCTGATTGGACTACCCAGCTGAGCCAGGCACTGGAGTGCTACAATGTAACAACAGAAGAAGAAGATAAAGACAAGGAAGATTAATATTCCGGAGACTAAAGGTCATCGTGAAGTTGAAGGACCGCAACTAGAGAATCCAGACATCATCAAACCTCTCAAAACTAGACATGTGAACATTAGCACGGAGGCAGAGCCGAAGTTTGCAAAGATTGGGGACTACGGGACAACGCGACAGTAGATAAGGTCGTTGAATTATTTCACGAATATCAGGATTTGTTCCCCACGAAGTTTTTAGATCTGAAAGGGATAATAGGGGGTTTGGGTGTCATGAATATCACTCTAAAACCAGATGTGAATCTAGTTAAGAAAAGACCTTACCCCCTCAATCTGAAGTATAAAGAAAGGGCTTGTTTGGAGTTGGATAAAATGCTTATAACAAGCATCATTGAACCAGTAAGTGTTTGATTAAGTAAGCCCAATGGTAGTTCAGGACAAAAAACAGAAGGATGAGATACGGATATGCGTAGATCTCAGGAAGTTGAATGATGCTTGTGTGCATGATCCCTTCCCAACTCCATTCACCGATGAGGTGTTGGATAATGTTGGCGGCCAAGAAGCATATTCGTTTACTGATGGGTTCTCAGGGTACCATCAGATCAAGATCGCGTTGGAGGATAGAAGTAAGATGATCTTTGCAACTGAATGGGGATGCTTCCAGTATACTGTGATGCATTTTGGGTTGAATAACACACCGACAATCTTCTCGCGCGCAATCATCGCATGGTTCAAATATTTCATTCACAAATTTCTGGAGGTATACTTTGACGATTGGACAATGTTTGGACTGGAAAAGCACCACGTAGCAAGTCTACTCTTGATGCTAGATACATGACGGAGGTACCAAATCACACAAAATATTAAGAAATATTTATTTTGCATCCCTTTGGGATCTCGCTGGGTCATGTGGTATGCCAACAAGGCTTGATGGTAGACCCTGGGAAGATCGCAGTTATAATCAATTTGGAGGCACCAAGAACTGTGAAACAGTTGCACGCAACGTTGGGACATACAAGGTACTATAGAAAGTTCATCAAAAGCTATGCCCAGATCACCATGTCGATGGAGAAATTGTTAAAAAAGGATGCTACATTCTGCTGGAATGAGGAATGTCAGAAGAGCTTGGATGTGCTCAAAGAGAAAATGGTCACCGCGTCAATCCTAGTCTTCCCAGATTGGAAGAAGGAATTTCATGTGCATGTGGACGCATCATGTATTGCGCTGGGAGCAGTACTGACATAGGATGGTGAGGGAGAATTGGATCATCCCATAGCATTCGCAAGTAGAAAGCTCTCTAAAGCTAAGAAGAATTATTCAATGATAGAGCGCAAAGGTCTAGCTATGGTATATGTGCTCCAGAAGTTTAGGCACTACTTGCTAGGCGGACACTTTAAGATGTATACAAACCATTCTACATTGAAGTACTTGGTGAACAAGCCTGTGTTGGGGGAGGGAATATGCAGATGGCTTTTGTGGTTTCAAGAATATGATTTTGAAGTTACTGTGAAACCAGGATGATTGAATGCTGGACCAAATCATCTGTCGCACATTGAAACATGAGAGGAGCCTAATAATTTGGAGGAAGGACTACTCGACGCGCAACTCTTTGCATTATGTGTCATGGACAACCACTTTGAAGATATTATACACTTCCTGACGATGGGAACGACTCCAGAAGGATATACTAGCCAACAAAAGAAGGAATTGGTGGTACGCGCGACAGACTATTATGTCATTCTAGGACACTTGTATAAAATGGGATCAGATGAAATATTGCAATGTTATGTGCCAGAATTTGAACGAAATAGCATCCTCACTGAGGCTCATGGAGGAGACGCGTGAGGAAATTATGCGGGCAAAGAAACAACATAGAAGATTCTACGCGCTGGGCTGTGGTGGCCGACACTGCACAAGGATTCAAAGCGTATTGTAGGGCATGCGATGCATGCCAAAGGACTGGCATACCATCATGGAGGGATGAGCTGTCGTTGAAGCTGCAGATATCGTTATAGCCCTTTGAGAAATGGGTGATTGAATTTGTGGGACCAATTCAACCTCCAGGAAAGAAGACAGGTGTGTGGTACATCATCACCGTGACTGAGTATTTAACCAGATGGGCAGAGGCGCAGCCTATGAAGGAATTTACAAGCACGAAAACAACAAAATTCATCTTTGAGTACGTGCTAACAAGGTTTGGTTGTCCAAAATTTTTAATGAGCGATCGTGGTATGCATTTTCTTAATGAAACGATCAACGCATTAATGGAGGAATTTTAGGTTTACCATCAGAAGAGCACGCATATCACCCGCAGGCTAATGGCACGATAGAAGTGCTTAATAAGATACTGGAGAACGTGTTGACGAAGGTTTGAAATACACAAAGAAACGACTAGGATGTGCACGTACCCGCGGTGCTATGGGTTTACAGAACAACTTGTAAGAAGCTGACTGGAAAAACGCCTTTCAGGTTGGTTTATGTCATTGAAGTTGTGATGCCAATGGAATACATTGTACCTAGTCTGCGCATAGCAGAATTCACAAGAATGGTGGATCGCAGAGCCATGGAAGAAAGGCTCGCAGAGCTGGCATAATTGGAAGAAGATAGGTTTCTGGCTAGATTCCATCAACAAGTTTAAAAGGAATGCGAAAAGGCATGACATGATCGACACATCAAACTACGCACCTTCAAGGTAAATGATTTATTGTTATTATATGACAAGAAGTTTGATAAATTTCCAAGAAAATTTTGGATGCATTGGATGTGGCCCTATGTCATCAAGGACATTACCGATGGTGGAGCAGTTTCGTTGGTAAAGTTGAATGGAGAGCCATTCCTAGGGAGGGTGAATGGTAGTTGATTGAAGACATACATCGGGGATCCAACCAGATGACTATATGGTGGAAGCATAGTCTTAGCACTCTAGGAAGATGAAAGGAGGCGCGGGACTATAAACTACACTGCTCGAGTTGTAGAGCTACATGGTTGGGGTACTGCGCGGAATGGAGGATTGTCACAATGTCAGCAGAAGTGCGAGGGGAACTGCATTGTTGAAGGAGAGACCGTGCAGGGTAGCCGGAAAGTGACCGTTATGGTCACTGTTCATGACTTGACAGTGGGAAAACGACTAAATGGAGTGGGGGGTGGCAATTAAGTCGGAATTTAAGAGCAATATATTTGAAAATTTGTCGCCACTCTAGCATTTATGAACCGATTTTGTGGGGAATGGTCATTTTCAAATTCGAAATTGCCTATAAATTATAGATGGCCGACTAACAAAAACACTTGGAATTTTGAGAATTGAGGTGTTGAGCTATCAGGAACGCATGAACCTTGATTACTTCGAGGCTTTGGTAGTGAATTTAGTGTTTGAGAAATTGTCGAAGGAAACTCAAGAGCTTTTAACTAGCATTATGTCGGCACCCGTGGAGACTGCAAGTGTTGGAGAAGCGATGGCAGCTGAGGGAGCTGCCCCGGAGGTAGTGAGTGTAGAGGTACCTGCAGAAGTACCCAAATCGCTGAGGTCACCTAGGCTGAGGCCTATGCCACCCAAAGAAGGTCCCAAGATGAAGAAGGATAAGCAGAAAGCAACATAGTTGGTGCGTGAGTCGCCAAGGAAACACCAGAAGAAGGAAAAGCCTACTGCATAGGAGAAGGGCAAGGTAGTAGACCTAGAACCTGACGAGGACATAGAGGATGTCGGTGTGGGTGTAGAAGATGTTGACATGGGGGCAGAAGACATTGACATTGAGGGGGCAGACCCTATCTCCAAGCTGCCACCATATGTCCCTCCACACCGAGGCAAGGCGAAGGTACCAAAGGACATCGATGAGAACAAAATCACACTTTTCACCTCATTGCTGCTAGACAAAATCACATTCAAAGGACCGCGCTTAGCGCGTATCCCCCTTTTGAAGTTGGAGGGCTAGGGTTTAACAGATATAGAGTGCTTTCCTGACTTGGTGACTGATACATTCATGCACTGCATATTCTACAAAGACTCTGGTGTGACCGTGCTGGAGCCAAGACAATGGATAAAAGGGGTGGATAAGACATGACTATTGAACCTGCTATGGGTGCCGCATTACAACCATGTGCCCATAACTTTGATAGTGATCAATCAGTTGTTATGGTTGGTGCACGATGGGTGCCTGTGGTTAGGAGATCCGATACCAATCACCGACATGCTCATCTATAGGATCACCTTGCTCCCGCACTCAAGCTTGAATCTGACCATGGAATTTGGCGGAAATTCGGGTGAGTGCGACCTTGCCGAACGAATGAAGGACAAGTTCAAGCTTGCCAAGAATCTGTGTGACTACTCCATCTCCAGCATAACCGACCCTACGATTAAAGTAGCCACCCAGATCTTGGCAGGGAAAATTATGAGGAAGTGTTGCGCAGATGAAGTGCTGACACCGGTGGTATCTTTAGCGGCCTAGTGTGCGGAGGGCATACAATTTAACTGGGCGCGCTACCTCTACAGCGAGTTCCTCGTGAACTACAGAGAAGCGCAAGATCAAAGCAAGACTTTCCACTATGCATGGTTGTTGCTGTCAATTGTACTGGTTGCATGGGACTTACGGAGGACAGTCAGTTTCCTCCGATTGCACCAGAGCTGCCAAAAGCAACGAAGTTTTCTTCGCTCTGGGCCACGAAGGACCCCAAAGGATCAAGGACAACAAGATATTCTGGATTCTCATGGAATCAAGCATCTACGCTGCAATCAACCGCAAGCCGCGACTCTCACTGACTGTCTTTGAGAAGTTGTTTGAATATGTGGAGTTCAAGGTGAACTTCCACTATGTTTCCATTAGAGCGCGGAAGGACCCTGCACAAAAATGGTATGATCTTCCATACCTAGCGATGGATGATGCAATCACTGCGGTTCTAGAGAGTTGGCCTACAGAGTGGCGCAAGGCCTCATAATTATCAGCTGGGTCTAATAAGTTTGCCACAAAGCAGAAGAAGGAAGAGGGCAGGTTAAAGATGGAGTAGTTGGCTGAAAATCGAAGGAAGGAAGCTGAGGACAAAGCCAAAGTATAGCGTGTGACCAAAACACAGGTAGAAGGGGAGGAAGAAGAGGACGACTGCAACTCTTATAGGAGTCAGAAGTCATCTTTTCCACAGACAGGCGAGGAGGAGTAGCACTCAGAGCAAGGAGGAGCGGACCCGGAGACTATTCCATTCCGGGTTAAGCACACACGGGAGCAGGAGAAAGGAGGACCGCTGAAGAAGTCCAAGGCCAAAAAATCGTCCCTAGACCCAATCACCATGAAAGAGGGTGATTTTAATGATATCGATGATATAGTGAGGGACACGACCGCAGAATTTTTGCAACAGTTTGAGTGGTAGCAGAAATAGGCCTTGGTCGCCATTCAAATGGATTTGTGTGAGCTGCAGATCCAGGCTACTCAGGTGTAGACCACTGTAGGGTGGGGCAGCGTGGCATCAAGTAGTTTGGTGCCTAAAACCTCAGAGGCAGCAGAGATGGTCCGTTCAATGGATCCCCGGGCTGTTGCGCTGTCGGATGGAGCATTGACCGCAGAAGCAGAGGCTGACAGGGCCACTGTTAGCGCCATCAAGAAAGTCGGGTTAAACTTGGTCATGCTTCCAAGTGAAGCCCTTCACACCCTGCTGGATGGTGTGATTGTGGAAATACGAGCTTAGGAACAACGCGCCTTGAATGTTATCAGCGAGTAGAAGGTGAACAATGCATAGATGTTCGTAAAAAAATTGTCCGCAATTGATCTTCTTAAGAAGATCACAGAAAAGAATGAGCGCACAACAACTGTGGTGGCTAAGGCATGCCAGACTATTCCAAAGTTGAACATCCCTGAAGATGAGCCAGTTGACGCAAGGATCTGGAAGCTCGCTATAGGTGTGCGTGAGGCACAAACAGAGCTGGCTAAGGTTCAGTTTGAACTGAACCTTAAGATCACGGAACTTGAGTTGAGGGCCCAACCTTCGACTCCACTAGAAGTCAGAGAGCAACGCGAGACCATTGTCAAAGATGTCGTTGTAGCTATTGACACCGATGTGAAGGATTACACTGTGCTCTTCAAGCAGGCGCTCGCAGTAATTACCAATCTGCAAGAAAATCCCGACCTACAAAGACTAGAAACTGAGGCACGAGAGCTACAGCAGAGGTACGATGAGGTCAAAGCGATGGTGTGCACCGTTGCCACCATGCAAAGGTTGGAAAAGTTGCAAGAAGTGAAGGCACTAAAGGAACAGGTGGATGCAGCTCAGCGCAAGGAGGAAGTACTAAAGGCCAGATTGGGGCCTTGTCTAGAGGAAGCCTATGTACTCACTGCCTCCATTGAAGGGAAATTGGCTAGTCTGCAGGCGACACAGCAAAAAATACAGGCAGATAACATAGAACCAACGAGAGAGCAGCTGGTCAAGCAGGTTAAGTAGGCGTCAATGCAGTGTACCGTTGAGGTTGTAGTCGTACAGGTGGAGCTGGGAGGTCTTCGCGACAAGATATCCCTACCAGCTGAGTGACTTAGGGCGAGTCACCAAATTGGTGTTGGGGGCCTGATGGGAATGGGTCCCCTAGGGTCAATTTTGGGGTTAAAAGCCCAAGTTTTGGGGCTAAAGGCCCAAGTTTTGTATAATGAATGTAAAGTCTCCGCATTTTGTGGTCACAGAGCACAAAGGTGTAAACAATCAAAAAAGGTTTCCACCCTTAATTTAGGTAGCTTGTGCGGCTTGATGAGATCCGCCCTTGGTCCGCGGGCCATGGGAATGTATAAAAAGGGAGCTTTAGAAGAGTCTAAGGCAATTTTTAGTTCAGTTCTTAGTAATTTTTTGACCAATTGATCAATGTAATGGGCCTGTGAGAGCTAAGAGCGAAGAGTCTTAGCGTAAGAAGAGGCTCTGCATCTGAGTTCACAGAGGCCTAAGGTAGAAGTCTGCAGCTGAGTGCGCGGAACCCTGCAACTGTGTGCGCAGGAAAGTTAGAGTTTGTACTGGAGATCTGAACCATCAATAAAGAGAATTATTCTGGAGATATCTGTGTATGAGCTATTTTACTTCTGTTATGAATGTTTTCGGTTATGTTATGTTGAACACTAGGTTTATGATTTAATGATATATTGATGAGTGAATCTATGTGTTTTACTTTGTCTTATGAACACAAGTAAGAATATATGTTTACGTGAAGATAACCATAGTGCATGTTGAAGTTAACCAATACTTAAGCTAATTTGGGTAGACACAGAAGTAAGAGTAATTACTGTGTCTGAATTGATTATTTAGGGTCCGCGAAGGACGATCAGAGGCTTCGCGAAGGTTTCAAGGTAGAATATGTAATATTCCTAACCTAGAATATTCCTCAAACCCCAGCAAAAACTCCAACCACATATGTGCGAATGATATAATAACCTAGAAGTGATAAAATAACAGTGGAACAACATATAATAATGTAAACCAGAAATATAAGCAGATACACAAGAAATGCAGCGAGAAATGCTAAGCCATTTTATTATACTGAGCAATAAATGAGTACAAGAGGTGATTAGACAAATGGCACCTCGACTTGCACAAGGCAAGTGAAGAAATACTCTCAAAATTACAAGAATGGCCTCTCTGCGTGGATGCTGCTGCTACTAGAAAACAAATGATGATTTGGTGCTGCTCCCCTCCTCAGAAAAAGCTGAAACTCTGGATTCGGACTCTACTGAAGAAACCTAGAAAAACCCAGAAAGCTTTCATGGAATGGCCTCGCACTGATCTGCGTCCCAGCTGCTGGAAAACTGTCGTGCTTCTAGAAATCGAATGAGGATTTGGGGCTGCTCCCCTCCTCAGAAAAGGCTGAAACTCTGGAATCGGACACTACTCAAAAAACCTAGAAAAACCCAGAAAGCTTTTCTGAAATGGCCGACCCTCGAAAATCACCCTCTTGGGGTTCTGCACAGTTCCTCAAAGACGTTGATGAAACTGCTGCTGAAATGCTGATGAAACTGCTGCTGAAATGATGATGAAACTACTGCTGGAACACCAATGGAAATACCTTTCCCGAGCAGGCACTCGAAGTCCCCCGGGGCTAAGGGTGAGATCTCCGAACGGAGACACTCAATGCACTAAATAGTGCTGCAAACTAGCTAAATAGCCAGCGTGCTCTAAGTCGAAATGACTATCACAAATGCTCATAACCAGAATGATCCAAAATGAGGGGGCTCTCTCTATTTTATAGCCTCTACCTCTGACAATCCCTAGGCTCACCTCCTCCTGCGTGATTCCCCTCTTGCAATGTGTCTACGTGGGCCCCATTTCTGCGTCCCCCTTTGGCCCCCTTGGCTCCTCCTTAACTCACAACATTGTGCTAATAGGAAGTGACTTTTTATTCTTAAAGTGAGTAATGTCCCCCGTCCTCACTTTTTTATTTATAAATAACTATAGAAGGCAAAAATTGGGCAAAATCGAATATTCCAATTAGCCATGGCTAATTAGGAATATTATAGTCTCCCACGGCAAAATGTTGCTTGTCCTCAAGCAACTGAAGTGATGGATGCTACAAGATCTTCTCACTCTCCCAAGTGGCATCCTCATCCGACAAATTCTTCCACCTCGCCAAGAATTCCCGAACCGTCCTGCTCCGCAGCTGCCTCTTCCTGGTATCAATGATAGCCTCCGGCTGCAATACCAAATGCCCCTCGTCATCCATGGGTGGTAGCTCATCTGTCACTGTCACCTACTGCCCAATGCCTTTTTCAGGCATGATACATGGAAAACGTTATGAATCTTGCTGCCTTGGGGAACCTCCAACTCATATGCAACCTGTCCAACCTTGCGTATCACCCTGTACAACCCATAAAAGCGGGGCTTAAGATTCTCAGCCCCCTTTTGCTTAGTGACGATTGTTGGTATGGTTGTAACCATAGGTAGACCATGTCCCCTACCTCAAACTGTCTCTCCACCTGACCCCTGTCGGCATACAACTTCTGTTGGTTCTGTGCTGTAGCCATGTTATCCTTGAGAGCTCAGAGAATATCCTGACTCTCTTGGATCCATATCTTGGCTCTGGGAGCCTTGCTATCACCAAACATCAGGTCAGCAAAAGATAAAGGATGATACCCATATAAAGCATAGAATGGTGACATATCAATGGACATGTGATATGAAGTATTGTAGCAGTACTCCCCTAGATGCAGCCACCTCAACCATGCTCGTTGCTGCCCACTAACATAGTTACGCAAGTAGCCCTATAGCCACTTGTTAACTATCTCTGTCTGCCCATCCGTCTGTGGATGATAACTGGTACTCGGTGTCAACTCCGTCCCCACCAATCGGAAAAGCTCCTACCAAAACCCGCCCATGAAACTGCTGCCCCTGTCACTGACGATGGTCTTAGGAAGACCATGTATCCTGAAGATCTCCCTGAAGAACAGCTTGGCCACCTGTGCTGTTGTATAGTGTGCGGATATGGCAAAGAAATATGCGTACTTCGTTAGTCGATCAATGACGACAAAGATGCAATCCTTCGCCTGCACCATGGGCAACCCAGTGATGAAATCCATCGAAATACTCTCCCATTTCCTCTCCGGAATGGGAAGAGGCTACAATAATCCTACAGGATGGCTCATCTCTCCCTTGTTCCTCAGGCAAACATCGCACTCCCGGATGTGTTGGAGTATGTCCTCCTTGAGGCCCTTCCATGAGAACCTCTCCCTAATGGTCCTGTAGGTTTTGGTAAAACACTTATTTCCTGCCAATGGGGAATCATGTGATGCCTGGAGTATCTTCTTCTTGAGCTGAGACCCCTCAGTCAATAAGATCCGGTCCCTGTGGTAGATGATCTCATCGACCACCCTGTACCTGTCATCTACCACCTGCCCATCCAGAACCTCACATGCAAACATGTCCTTGGAGTACTCTACTAAGAGTCGAGCCCTCCAATCTGTATCCAAGCTCATAAGAGACAATGTGGCTAGTCTACGTGAAAGGGCATCTGCTACCACGTTATTCTTACCCTTGACATACTCAATGTCAAAGTCATATGCTTGGATCTTACTGATCCAGTTCTGCTGCCTCTCCTGTAGCTGCTTCGGCTCCAAAAAGAACTTGAGGCTGTTGTGATCAGTCCTCACCCTGTAGTCGATGCACATCCTCAATGTATCGTCCTTCTTCTTCACCAACACCAAAGAAGAAGCAAAAGGACTCGTGCTCGATCGAATGTGTCCAAGAGCCAGCAACTCCTGGATAGCCCGCTCAATCTCATATTGATAGGCCTTGGGGTGCCTATAGGGGGTTGTGATCACTGCTTGGATGCCTGGATCAAGCTCGATAGTGTGCTCAAACCCCCGGTCTGGTGGCTTTCCTGGCAGAATCTCCTCAAACACTATGGCATACCAGTCAAGGATGAAATATATCTCCGGATGTACCGTCCGCCCTGTAGTCCTTGCCTCTGATGCACACAACTCTACTACCCACTCTATGTCTCCCTTTCGAAAGAGTGCCTCCATTCGATGAGTCGAAACAGTCTAAGGCAGATATGTGTGTTGTCCATGTATCTTCTCATGCCTCCCTATCTTCTCATCATCCCACTCCATCTCCAGGGTCTTCCAATCTGTCGTGACCTTCCCTAGAGTGATAAGCCACTAAACACCCTGTATCATGTTGGTGTCCGGAATATCGACCACGAAAAAGTGGTCAATCAATGTGTAGGTGCCCATCTTCACTGAAAGCTCTGGAACATAACGAGCACACGTCATGGTATGATCTCCTGGGACCAAGACTAAAAACTTATTGAAGCTCTCTGTCTGTATACCTCTCCGATCAACCATCTGGGCATAGATGAAGCTGTGGGTCGCCCCACTGTCAACCAAAACTGATACTCTCTAGCCACGTACTGTCCCTCGTATACGTAGCATCAAATACTTGGGAACTCCCCGCAATGCTGCAAGGGTCCCTCCAGTGGGTGCAAAAGATGCATCACCTGCTGCTGGCGGTGGTGGTGGCAAAGGACCCTGTATGGCATGGCTATCTCCTGCCTCCACATCATCCTCGTCATCCTCCTCTCCACTACTCTCAGAGAAGACCTCAATAAAATGTTCTTTATCAGCAGCACATCTATGTCCTGGTGCCCATGGCTCCTGACAAGTGAAGCACAACTGCTTCTTCTTCAGCTCCCTCCTGGCATCATCGTCAAGTTGTACTTGTCCTGGATTCCCCTTTGGATGTGGAATCCTCATAGCCTTCCCCTTAGATTGGAAAGTCTGTCTCTGGGGGTAAGGTGTCTGGGTCTTGGGTAAGACATCCTGTAAGTCCCGGGTCCTACTGATAGCGTCTTAGAGTGTCGCTGGTCTAGTGGATCGTACTAAACCCCGAAGTGGCTCTGCTAAACCCTCAACATACATATAGACCCTCCGTGTCGTGGATAGGTCTGGCACCATCACAGAGACCCTCAAGAAATCTGCAATGTAGGTCTCTGGGCTCCCTGTCTGTTTGAGCCTTGTCAGCTCAACAAAATGCTGCTCTAGATCCCTCCGATCAAATCGCTCCATCAGTCTCTTGGTAAACTCGGCATATGTCGTCACTGTGGAGTGCCCTAGTGTAACCATCCCATGAAACCACCAATCCTGGGCCTCACCATCCAAATGTAATGTTTCCACCTTGATGGCCTCTGTCTCCGACATCTGGTTAAGCTGGAAATAAATGTCCAGCTTCTCCACCCAAGACTTTGCCGAATTGTTTGATGAACCATCAAACATAGGCAAGTGGAATCTACTCGTTGAACAGTGGGTGTCGCCATCATGGTAATGCCGGTACCCTCTGTGATGGTCGCGGGGTCTACTATCTCGCTAGAGCTGAAAAAAATCTCTGAATGAGAGGGCTTCCCTAAACTCCTGCCCATAGGCCTGGTACTCTGCAAAATAATCACCCATATGTCCGGGCTCTGCCTCCTGCTGGGCTAGGCCCCCGTGTCGGCTCCTAAGAAAGCGGGCATGGTAGAGCGGGTAGGGGCATGTGAGGCCACCTGCTGCGCAATATCACGCTGCTCTGGCAAATGGTGGGATGCGCCCGATCCCTCACCAACCTGAAAAACCCGTGGGCTCTCATGTTGTCTAGCCTCTACTGCCGTGAACCTCTGCCCCATCACCTCAATCTGCCTCGACAGATCCTGCACGGATTTGAGTAGCATATCCATAAATCTCTTCCCGTCATCATCTGCCATCGGATCCTCCTTCTCTGCGTCCACCACAGGCTCCTCCTATTCTGTGTCCACCACTAGAACACAGTCTCCCTCTCCGTAAGTGTTCTCCAACCTACGCCCAGTGTCTCTGTATCTCTAACCTCTGTAACAGATATAGGTTTTTTCCCTCGGTGTCATAGATTGCTAGCTCCACAGGCTGAGCCAGATCTATGCTCTGATACCACTGTAATATTCCTAACCCAGAATATTCCTCAAACCCAAGAAAAATCTCCAACCAAATATGTGCAAATGATATAATAACCCAGAAGTGATAAAATAACAGTGGAACAACATATTGTCACACGGAATCAGTCAAGGGTGCGGACACAGCTGACCTTCCTAGAAGTCTAAGACATTCTAATGACAAACAAAACAAACTGGAGCTATCCTTCTCTAAACATACATTATGATATGAGAAATCAAGTGTTTCGTTCTTACCTCTGTCCAAACGTTGTTGTAGAAGTCCAGGCTTTGTTGATCCGGATGAGCTCCTCCCGTTCTCCAAAACCTGCAATCACCAACAGTCAAACAATTAAATAGCACCTGATTATAACATAAAACAAAGCATATTCAACATATAGACCAAGGAGTACATGAAATAACCCATTAACAACAAGCTATTGAGAAGAATGGACCAATTTTCATTAAAGGTAATCAAAAGGAACCATTACAACCTGAGCCTTGGTGTTGTGCAAGCTCCTTCCAGGGTCCACAAGAGTCTTCCTCTACTTTGACAAAGCTCACCCACTTCCAAATAGAACAAGTAAGGGTGACAATCTCTCCTCACAAGCTTCTAAATGGGAGTCCTAATTCCTGAAACATTTACCCTTAGAAATCTATAGCTTTCAACCTTCTTCCTTCTGGCTCAATGCCTCTTTTTATAGTGCTCAAGAGGAAGTTAATCAGGTCCACCATCAATGGGATAGTCCCCTCTTTGGATGGGATCACTCCCTTATTGATGGGATAAGTTCCTCTTTGATAGGAGTGCATGAACCATCTGGAGGCGCTCAATATTCATCCAAGAACCTTCTAGAAAGCTCTAGAAGTGACCACAAGTAAGTTTTTGAAGATGAAACTCGCGCATTTTAACCTTTTCAGAGGGACGCACCTGCCCCTTTAGATACAGAGCGTCCTTGGACGCAGACCTTGTGAACAAAAGGTGCGTACCCGCAGGCAAGGCTTGAGAGAACCTGCGTACCCAGAGATAAACATATTTTATAAGGACTTTCTCTCTTTCTTGGATTTTGACATGAATAGCAGAGGCATAAGACTTGCTCAAAAGGGTAGTATGACTGTTGATTGAGCCATACCGACTGTAAATAGCCATGGTGACATTTTTTAGTGTAACAGATTGCCCCCTAAAGTGCGAAGCCTGGAATAGATTAGGGTTTTGTATTATCTAGGAAGGGTGAAGCGCTTTATCATTTCGAGGATTATCTCGTGGAGAACCTGGTTGGAACCTGCAATTTTCAACACAAAATACATGGATAAGATTATATCATCACTGAGGTAGGCATTCCCATACTCAGATAAAAACTTTAACTAACAGACTAAACTACTCTGATACAGAAATGATTTTGTAGTACATCATAATCATAGACTTTTGTAGACACAGTATGGGCGCAGCCATCTGTTTATGATTAGTCTACTTAGATAATGAATACAAAACTCCTCGCAGCCTGGACGGTAAAGATTTGATCCAGGGTCTTCATTCCTACTTCTCGAATTGGTACGATTCTAGCCATGCGAATAAATGAGTCGATGTCGAACATGGTAGAAACCACTTGATTACCAGTCGATGATGTGAACTGTTAACAAGCGTGAGAGAGACCACCAGTAATGTCAATGGTTCTCAAAGTACCCAGTACAATCCATGAGATGTGAATGAATGAGTTGGTGTCGAACATTTCACGGAATCCTTCGATCGAAAGTCAATGATGTAAACTGACGTCAAAGGCGAGAAACCTGCCATTGATGCATGCAGACTTCAAGGCACTGACGATTTCTAAGTCATCTCTCTAGATAATGTGTTGATGTCGATAGAAAGAGACTCGTTGCAGGCAAGCCCACAACACGAAATCATTGTTCAAGTTGAAGAAATATTGCTTTAAGGACTGACTCAGGGATGGTCAAATGGATGACAAGTATCTTGCAGATGAAAGTTTTGTTTGCAGACCTCTTGAACACATAACGACACGACAGATGGTTTGGTGCTAAATAACTCAAAGTTAATCCCCGAAACCCGGTTAAAGACTTTCAAAAGTGGTTTGATTGACTGTGAGATAAAAGATTTCCCAACCCAGGTGAATGAAAAGTGTCGTGTCCAAGAGTGGTAATAAAGTTTCTTTTTAAACAAAAGGTAACAAATAGGCTCATTCTTCTCTCTTTTCCCCCACCATTTCTGGCAAGTACCTCTTTATTTTTAACAAGCTTGAGGAGGATAACATATGCTTGATTATAAGCTCATCCTTCGGATGAGTCCAACCCAGTTTTGATTCGAACCCTAGGAAGGAGTGGTTCGTTCCTGTTTGTAATTGAACAGGTCCTTTACTGTGAAATGTTTAACGAGCCCAGTATAGGAGAAACTCGGCGTTTTTCAATTTTAGAGAGTCTGAAAAACTTAAGGAAACTCCAAGTTGGACTTTTTCGTAAATTTGTGTCCCTCAAGCCCGAAAAAGTATAAAATAATACCTGGGGGAACCGCTTGATCTTGCGACCAAGGAGTACTTTCATAGTTAGTGTCATTGACCTGAAAAGTAAAAAGCGATCAAGGACACGTCGTTTTATTTCCGTATCGAGTTTGAAACGACAAAAACACGGCAATCTTTTCCTGATTTTACGGTCAGAAAAGAGCTATAAGGGGACCGTCTTTTAATTCCGTTTTAACGAGTGTAAAAGAAACGCTCGGCAATCTTTTCATGTTTTAGGAGTCAGAAAAGGGCTTAAAAGATGACTCTGATATTTTGTTTGTGAAAAATGACATTTTTCCCTCTAAGTCCCTTTGTCCTGCACAAAAGCGACACATTACTCATACCTGTTTAAGATAGGCAAAAATTCATCGAAAAACATCTTTTCATGGTGAAAAATGAACAAATTCATCCAAAAAACCTATAAAAAGACTTTTTACCATGTCATTTTTACCGTTTGACTGTTGAGGTTGAAAAAAGAGCTTTTGACAAGAAACTTCCCGTGGTCGCTGCGGAAAATCTGACCGTTAGAATCGAACGTCGTCTCTTCCAGGTATTTCACAACATCCTCCTTGTCAATTTCATCCGTTTAGAATTTCGTTTTAAGTTTCATTTTTGATTTTTAGGGGGTTTTGGGTTTTGGAAACCGCCCTGCGGGGGACGCAGCTTTCCTAAAGGCTGGCCTGCGTCCCCCGACTTTTTCCTACACAGGGAAAAGGTCGGGGGACGCAGGTTGCCTTCAGGCCACCTGCGTCCCGGCGCACTGTGTGCCAAACGCGGGGTGCGTCCTCCGCAAAACGCGGGTTTTGAAACCCCAAACCCCAAACTCCCAAACCAACTAATGAAATTTCTCAAAACTAATTTTAATGCCTGTTTAATCATGTGTAGGGCACTTATCATGCTGGATTGGAGAGAAAGAGAGCATGAGGAGGTTGATGAAGCTGCAATCAATCATCAACCCTCCCTCGATGCCCTAAGAGGATGTGGTTTATACAAATACTGGTCCATTCCCGGTATGAGAGCTCAGGTAAGGTTCTTGGAGTGGCTGGTCGAGAGATGGAACGTTCAAGAACAATGCTTTTATATCGGCGGGCAAAAACTCGAGATAGAGCCTGCTGACATTTACTTTCTTACTGGCTTGCCAAACAGAGGTGAGCAACTTAATCTGGCTGGGACTAGGCCGGGTGGCCAATCCCTTGATAGTCTCCGAGCAGATTGGTGCCTACCTGATCGAGAGCACAAGAAAGGCATAGAGATCAAATATGTCTCTCAACGTGAACTCATGGTCTTGGCTTTCACTGTGACCAGAATTTGTGGCTCAGCCACTTTACATATTGCTACTGGGTCTCAATTTCGGATGGCAATTGATTGTCTCCAAGGCACTATTTTCAACTGGTGTGATGCACTGTTGGCTAACTTGAAAGTCCAACTGACCAAGGCAAAGACCGGCAGACTAAAGACCTTTGGATATGGGCCTATAGTCGTGAGCTTTGCCTTAGAGAGGATACCAATGCTGATCCCTCAGCATCTCACTGTTGATATTTCGGGTCCTCAGGAGCCAAAGCTGGTACGATGGGTTGCTGTGATGGCCCGGCATCGGACGAGGGTGCGGCAGTTGTTCGATTCACTGACAGTTATTTTCACTGGTTAGAGGACCAGGTGTTTGCGATCCAGGATTTTCCGTATGCCGGAATAGATTTTCGAGGTGATCCGGACATGGTTCTTCCACAGGGAGAACAATGGGATGACAGAGGTACTTTATTTTTCACGAGTTTTCAAATTATGTATTTTTTTTTTGTTTTTATATATATCGTCTCAAACTGACAGTAAAGTTTTCAAAATGCAGATGTTGGTCCACAGCGTCCAGCCAACCTCCGGCTTTTTGAGAGGCGACATCCAGTTGCACCGCTACCGGCCCCACAGGACGCGGCAGCTGCGGAGGTACTGACTGAGTTGGAGCATGATCTACAGCGTCTGACGGCAGATATACCAGAGACATCTATGGATGATATTCCTATCAGACTGCAGCGCTACGTAGTCGCGGTCCCTGGACCTTTGAGGAGATTTTTGCGCAAGGTAGCTCGTGCAGTGGTGTCGTACAGGGAGCACCACCAGTGATTAGCTAGTCACTTGTGGACACATGTGACATTTTGACTTTTTGTACTTATCATTTTGCCGATCATAAGGTGTTTTTCAACCTATGATCGAAGACGATGTATATTTTTTGACACACTCCTATCTATATATATATCATTATTACCGGCTTATCTTGTTTAACATGTATGATGAAATGTTTTTTTAAATTTACTTGCATGATTATCGTAAATGTCTGTCCAACACTCGAGAAGCAATTGCATCTGCTAATGTATTCAAGGACCTTGGAATATGCTGATATTCAATGTAATCAAATTCACGTTCCAAGAGACGCACTCTCAAAAACAACCTTAATAACACAGGATTTCTAATGGCATAAATTCTATTAAGCTGTAATACAACAAGTTCAGAATCTAACCTCACTATCAAACGCCGAATTCCAAATGAAATGGATTCGGATAATAATTCAACCACTGCACTGTATTCTGCAATGTTATTCGTTGTTTGACCGAGGCTTACCCCATGCATAGAAATTAACTCGTCAGAGGGTGAATAGATAACCCAAGCTGCGGAAGAGATATTCCGTGTATTACGACAAGCACCATCAGCAAATCCAATGTATGTTTGGAGGGGCGTCGACATCTACAATATCAAGAGCAAAACCAAGATAAGCCAGAATAACGACGAAAAACACACTCACTAAGCTAAGCACACTGACTAACTAACAAACATACTAGCTAGAAAGAAAACCTAACCTAACTAAAAATTCTCCATACCCACCATTTAAGCGTAATACCTCTTTAGGTAAAGTCCATTTCTGGGTTTATCCAAAGAGTCCCCATCAAAATCTACTAGCTCATAAGCCCCTTTTGCTAGCTTTCGCTTTACAATATAGGGTCCATGCCACATAGGAACGAATTTTCCAGCACCTAGCTTATCGTTAGCTTGATCATATAAGAGTACTAGGTCTCCCTCCGAAAAACTTCGAGGGGTCACATTTCTATCATACTGAGCTTTCATTCGTTTCGCGTGAGTCTCGATTGCCAATGCAGCGTCACGTCGAGTCTCATCTAATTTAGCTAAGTACAATAAACGTTTCTCCTCTTCGGAAGTAGCTGGAAGTAATTCGACAGCCATTTGAAGTGATGGGATTTCACATTCAATGGGTAACACTGCTTCTAAGCCATAAACTAGCTGGAAAGGAGTGAACCCTGTTGAGGTTTTCACTGAGGTTCGGTATGCCCATAGCGCCGAAAATAACATGTTGTGCCAATTCGACCGATGAATACCAATGGTTCGTCGGATCATGACAACCAGAAATTTGTTGATAGACTCAACCAAACCGTTGGCTTGCGGATAATAAGGAGTAGAGCTGTCATGGCGCAAACCAAGCTGGCTTGTAAGTTCAGTCATCATGGTGTTTCGAAAATGGCTTCCATGGTCAGTAATAATTGCTTGTGGGACACCAAACCTAGTTATTATATGATTGAATATGAAAACTGCAGCTGTTTTGCCGCTTGCGTCGAATGTAGGCATCGCCTCGGCCCATTTAGTGAAATAATCAACCGCGAGGATGATATAAGCATGCCCCCCGGCCGAGTGAGGGTTACAAGTAATAAAGTCGATACCCCATTTGGCGAATGGACCAACGGCAATTATAGGGTGGAGAGGAGCAGGTGGTGCGCGCATCTTTCGATCAAACACTTGGCAGTTGTGGCACTTCCGGACTGCAATGATACAATCTTTAAACATAGATGGCCAGAAGTAACCAGCGCGCAACACCTTCTGAGCTGTGGCATACCCAGACATATGACCGCCACATGCTCCAGAGTGACAATCATTCAAAACTCTCTCAGCCTCTTCGTGAGTTAAACAACGTCGAAAAACTAAGTCTGCCCCCGGCGATAAAGTGTATCTCCAATAATTTTGTATTGCTGGGATTGAAACCTAATTTTTCGCCGTTCTTCTTTGGAAGCTTCAGGCCGGAAGGTTTGGGTTTGGAGATAGATGATTATATCCCCGAACCACGGATCTAAAGTACTGATAAGAAACAAAGATTCGTCCGCAATGGACTCTTCTGCCACAGTCTCTGTGTCAGTACGTGGGAAATCACACATCAATTCCGCAAAAACTAAAGATTTCTTAGACTTGGACTTCTCGAACTCCAAGTCGAACTCTTGCAGGATAACGATCCATTTAGAGTACTTGCCCCCTAGCAATTGTTTTGTCAAAATGTAAATCATAGGGTTGCAATCCGAAATGACTGTAGTTTTACGGAGAAGAATGTAGTGACGAAAACGCTGGACAGCTTGAACGGCTGCCAGGGCCAATTTCTCCACATGTGAATATTTTAACTCAGTGGGATTTAAGGTTTGACTAAGATAATATATCACATGTTCAGCTCCGAATTCATCTTTTTGAACTAACACCATCCCAATGGTGGAATGTGAAGCTGCGAGGTATAAGAAGTAGTCCTGGTTGTAGTTGGGAGGATGCAATAACGGTGCATGGGTCAACGCGTGTTTAAGTGCATCAAAAGATTGTTGGGCAATCTCGTCCCAAAAGAATTGAACGTTCTGTTTCAACAACCGTGTAAAACCTTTAGTGACCTCGGCGTAGTTTGGGATGAATCGACGTAAAAAGTTCGCTTTCCCTTGCAAACTTTGGAGTTGGCGCAAACTCGAAGGAGGAGGCAATTTGATGATCGCTTCGAATTTCGAGGGATCGACGCGAATGCCGGCTTTTGAAACAACAAATCCCAGCAATCGACCTGTTTCTATACAGAAAACACACTTGTGGGGATTCAACCGAATTCGATAATGCCTACACCTCATAAAGATTGCTCGTAGGTGGTCAAGGTGATCAGCTCGTCGTAAAGAATGAGCAGGCAAATCATCGAGATACGGTTGCACAATGTGCTTGATGTCGTGAAATGCGTAAGACATCGCCCGTTGAAAAGTGGCTCCGGCATTCTTAAGCCCAAAAGGTAATTTGCAATAAGCAAACGTTCCCCATGGACAAATGAATGCCGTTTTTGGTTGGTCGGCAGGTAGAATATTGATTTGATTATAGCCCGAAAAACCATCCATGAAGGAAAACATTTCACTTCCGGCACAATCATCAATAATTTGATCGATATAAGGCGTAGGATAGTTGTCTTTTGGACAAGCTCGATTGATATCCCTATAGTCGATACAGATTCTTATTGTTCCTTGTTTCTTGTTGACTGGAACAATATTCGATACCCAATCCGTTAACGGGATCGGATAAATGAAACCTGCTTTCAACATCTTTTCGACTTCGGCTTTAATCGCAGCCGCTTTCCGAGGGTGAATCTGACGCAACCGTTGCCGAATGGGTTTAGCATCCGGGTAGGTTTTGATTTCATGAACAACAATGGCAGGATCGATTCCCGGCATTTCCTCGTAAGACCATGCAAACACATCGCGGAATTCTTGGAATAGGGCCTTGTAAGTTTGGATTTCTTATTCTGTACATGAGGCACCTATATGAATGTTCTCCTCAATTCCGGGCTTCACTGAAATATCAATGGGAATAGTACGAGAAATATTCCCTAAATTCAACTCTGAATCAGAATGTTTCGTTGGATCCTGAGCGTCTTTGACATATTCAGCGGTAAAGATAGATGAAAAATCATTTTCAAATGCATCATCCTTAGGTAAAAACGAAGATCTGTGATGGAGATCCTCCCATGGTAGATTGTCTACACTGAGGATTTCGCGAAGTTGTTCGTCAGATGACTCGACTTCGGGAAACGCTATCCGTTCTAAGGTTGGGGTGAAAAGTGATTCTTCACTGACCACATTCATTTGGTCGACTTCGGTTGAATGAAAGTCGGTAAAAGACATAAGAGCTTCATAAGCAATTTCATACGGACTCAAGGGCATAGCATCACCGAATGAGTCTAACTCAGAGTCAGATGGAACATACCAAGGATCATCATAAATAATGTTTTCTGACATGATCATATGAATTGTTGCAAACGAAGGTTCTACGCTGAGTGGAGGGAGAGGAAAAGTTCCCAGTAAACCGGAATCCTTAACCAAACCTACACCAACGTCCCTATAAGGGATTGTCGTCTTACCGACATGCTGGATACTTTCTGAAGAGGCTGGGTCAGATGAAAAGTATGTCAGCTGATCAATTGTCACGATCTTACCGTTATGTGGAAACTTAATTACTCTGAAGACCGATGAAACGACCGCTGTCATAGCATATGACCAACTTCGACCCAAAAGAAGGTTGTAGTCTAGAGGGGCATCAACCACTTCCACATCCAGACTAACGGTTTTACCTTCTACCCCTATAGGCAATTCCTGTAAAATACCAAACGGACGGAACCCACGGCCATCAAAGGCCTTAAGGATGGTGGGGGATTGGTTCAACGAAGGAGAACCAAGGGATCTCCAACATTGAATGGACATAATACACGTAGAAGCTCCCTCATCAATCACAGTGCGATGAATAGGCCTGTTTTTGACTATCACTGGAATTTGGAAAGCCATTTGATGGGGGAGTCGTGGTGTACTATTTTCTAAATCGAAGATCATTAGATTCGGATCCTGAACGTCAACAGCTCCTATAGCCGACAAAAGCAATTTTCGTTGTGCTGGACATGATTGCAGCACTTCTAACGCCGACATTGCTGAGGGTGAAACAGCTAAGTCCCAACAATGTTGTAATTCTGGGCCGCTCTCGCATGTGGATTGAAAGCAGACCTTCGAAGTACACCCTTGGCGGGCGGTTTAATTACTAAGTCTGGGTTAGGTTTTTCGATCTGTAGTGGATCGGAACCAGGAGCTGAGGTTGATGGGTTAGAGTGAGAAGATTCTGCTTCCTTGCCATCAACAGGATTCTTACTACCATAATCTTGCGATCGAGTCGCAATCCTCACATGAGACATCATCAAAATGGGTTCTTCATTGGCATTCGAGGAAGAACCTATCATTTTATTCTCCTGCTCCGGAAATGGATTTTTTAACACAGCAGGAGTGGGAGAACCTTTGACTATTTTCACTACCTCGGCCCGATGAGGGCAGTCTCTCGTAAAATGATCCTCTTCACAAATGAGACAAGGATATCGAGGTTTGCGCTTTTCGTCATTGGTTTCCGACTTTTCAGTTTTCTCCTTTGGAGCCTTGTCTGCTTTAGCCTTCTTCTTTCCTTTCTTCTTTCCACCGTTTTTTGATTTGGCCGTAGATGACTCTACAGCGTGAATATCGGCGGTAAGTTCAGGAGAAGACTCTCCTGTCGGGGAATCGGGCAAAGTGATAATAGGAGTAGTTGAAGCCTTGGAAGACTTCTTCTTGCTCTTTGTAGTCACGATACCAATCATACCATCAGCGGCATGAGATCCCGAAGGAGCAGCAGCGATTTGGTTCGACTTTGGAAGATCCGGAATCTTCTCGTGTAATGTACCCGACTGCGTGTAAACTAAGTCAAGGTATTGTGCCTGAGCAATGACTTGCTCCTCAGTAACTACTCCGGCCTTAGCTACATCTTCAGTAATTCTTGGTAATAATGATTTAACAAACCATTCAGCTAAGATTTGGTCCGGGATAAAAACTTTCACTAACCTTCTTCGACGTCTCCACTCATGGATGTGATCTGAAATATACGTGGAGGTTGATTGTTTTAGTGAAGTTAATAACTCTGTACCGTTATCGTATCTGACTGGTAACTGAAAATGAGTTAAGAACGAAGTAGCTAACTGGCTAAAATTGTAAAAAGAGGCCCGTGGTAACTCAATGTACCACTTGGCCGCGAGACCAATGAGTGTACGCTGAAAAAGACGTAAACGGATCGAATCATCCGAGATGGAATTTGAAGCACACCAGAGGTGGTAAGTCATCACGTGATTGGACGGATCCTCTCCAGACTTACCTTCGAACTTGGGTATATCGCTGGGCAACTTATTTGGCATTGACGGCCAGAACGGAAGATATTGAATTGGATCGTTCGTTAGGCGCGTCAAGTCTGGTAAATCCAAAGTTGCGATAAACGGTAACTGCCGGTTAGGATCTGTAAAACTCTGGGTCACAATACCGGCCCCAGGAGGAGGATATCCAGGATAACTAGGAACAGGAGTCGCATTTGGGATATTATATCCTCCTGGAAAACCAGGATTAACCGGACCGTACTGGGGTTGTTGAGGTTGTTGATAAGTGTACCCAGGATACGGTTGATACTGGTAAACCGGTTGTTGGACAGCTTGCCCAGGTTGATACTGTCCCTGGTACGGAGGTTGAACAAATTGAGGTTGAGTAGTAACAACCGTACTTATACCAGGTTGGCCTACAGGCATCTGGACTGTGGTTTGAATTGTAGATCCAGACAACGGTACAGATGTCTGAGGAGTGGTTACAGGGACAGTAGAAACCGGAGCCGTCGATACTCCAGAAGTAAGTATGGTAGATGTGGCGGTAGTTGCTGCAGCCGTTTGAGATGGAGTACTAGGTGCAATTGGCGGCTGAGTAACTACCGAAGTTACAGGGGTCTGAACACTTGACTAGACAGGTTGCGGTTGCTGGGGTGGACCAGGAACTACAGGTTGTCCTGCTTGAGGTACCGACTGTATACTTGGCTGCAACATCTGTTGACCCTGTGACGGATCCCACACTAACATTCCAGGGTATTGACCCATAACAGGTTGAGGGTACTGAGATCCATAGCCGGATTGAGGATAGGATTGATAATTGTAAGGTGCAGTCCCATATGATTGCCCTTGAGGTGGTTGATAACTTTGACCTGAGTATTGACCCTGAGGTTGATAACCTTGAGGTAAATACGGGTACTGGGGTTGACCTTGACCTTGAGGTTGGTATCCTTGAGGTTGATACCCTTGGGGTTGCCATCCTTGAGGTTGCCATCCTTGAGGTTGATATTGATACTGAGGTTGACTTTGGGGTACATATTGAGGCTGGGGTTGACCTTGAGGTATGTATTGCCCCATAGGAGCGTACTGACCTTGAGGTTGCCCCCCAGACACGAATGAAGTACCTTGAGGTTGCCCCCCAGGCGGTAATTGGCCACCTTGAGGTTGGGTAACGGGAACTGAACCTGACATCATGTAAATGTCTCCTACACTCAATGGTACATTACCACTGTTTCCAACTAATAACCCATGATCAATGGGTTGAGGAGACGCTCCCGCAAAGGTACCAGAAAGAGATTGATACCCAGTAGGAACAGAAGGACCGCCATGTAAAAAAGATTCAGGACTTTGTGTAAACACAGATGACTGACCAGACATATTTACAGGAGTATGAATTCCTCTAGGTGGAAAAGGAGTTCGAGGTGTGGAAAAACCAAAGTTGTCTAAATAATTGGTTAACGAAAGGTACCAAGTAGTACTTCTAGGAGGACTGTAAAAGATGGATTCACGCTCCCTTAGATCAAGGGTAATTTGATCTTCAGGATCAGAGACGCCTATTTCTTCCTCTGGAACAAGTTCTTCTATAGCAATCAAACCAACAGGAAGATTTTCGGTAATAATTCTTTCTATTCTCGGTGAATCAGGAACACTAGGAGTTGGAGTAACAGGTTCGGATATTTCTGGTTCTTCGCCTGTATCGCTAGCAGACGAAAAACTACCAACAAGTTCAGAAACTGTAACAGCTTCGGGATTATAACCTGTCTCTAAACTTTGGTAATCTGGATGGACTACCAAGGAAGATTCTCCTTCTTCAGGTGAACCTACTCTACTGCCACTAGGAGGAGTTACAAGGACCTTTAAACCTTCTAAATTACTGGGGTCGTCTCGAGGAGGTTCACCCCTAAGTCTACGGGATCTTCTCAACAATTCGGCCACAGAAACAACTTCAGGAGACTGGCCCCGAATTCTACGGGACTGTCTCGGTAATTCCGCCACAGCTAAAAACTTTTAACTACTACACACGAAAACAAAATAAAATTTCAAATCAAACCACCTAAAGCCTCTAAAGAACCAAACAAAGTTGAATCACACGCCTAAAGAATCTAGGGCATCAAACCAAACACAAATAGTATCTTCCGGACCAAAAGCGCTAGTTGGTGATTAGGTCCAACCTCGCAGGATTCAGTACAGAAATGGCGGGTGGAACAGTTACGCTGACAACCTGCTTAATGAATAGACTGGACCAAGTTCCTCCACTTTAACCGTCTCGAGTGAAGTGAACCCCCCAGAAAATCCAAGTGAGTATAGCCGACGTCTGCTCCAGGTACAGTGGGACCTTCCCTCCACCGTCACCTTGGGTAGAATCCTAGAGATTATGGTCACTAAGGTTACCAACGGCCACAAGTACACCTGGGGGAACAGTCTAAACTCCGACAGCACGCAAGGGCAGAGTAGCAAGCTCAATCCCCTTACCGGCTCCTTGACAGTAATCCAAGGTTTACCGATAAGTGACCCCTGGCTCCTCGACAATGGTTAATCCGAGGTTTACCGTTTGTAATACGTACTGCCTGGCGTCGTTCCCAACGAGGGGGGAATGATCCCCTCATTGGTTCGGACACGAGCTCGTGCTTCTCCTTTAAGAGGAGCTTTCCCAGAGTGTAAATGTAACAATTGGATTTGATTCTATCACAAGATCGACTACTTGTTTGTTTTAATGCCTTGGAGAGTTAAGTACTCACCTACTCCAAGACACTATCCTAAGCTAAGTTGGTGCTTCAGAGCCCTAGAAAATAAAAGTTACTAGTTCAATTTTACTTTAAGCGTTACTTTTAAGGTTGTTCTTTAAAGTCACAAGGTGATGGAAGTGAAACCAATGGTGTATAGACTCGACTCCAACCACTATAAAGATGCACCTAAGATGATCTAGACTACTTTTGCTTTTTCAATGAAAATATTTAACTAAAAGAGTTGAGAGAATGCAATTTTTAGAGAAAACAACTTCTTTAGAAAAGACAATCAAAGAAACAATTCTCTTTTTCTTTTTGAGCACACAAACATAACCACTCTTTACTTGCACGAAAAGCTCTTTTTCTTTCAAAAACTTTTAAAGCTACTTGAAACAAAACTTTTCAAAGGAGATATTTTTGTATTTTCTTTTTCAATAAAGCATGTAAACCTACTTTTAACAAAAAACAATCTCAAAAGCTATAAAACTATGAAATTTTGACTCACAAGCAAACCAAAAGAGAGATTACTCTAAGTAAACCTAACAAGGCAAAAGCTCATAAAGGCGATTCTAGGATGTTTTACTTGATCAAAAACAAATCAAGGGCTAGCTAATGCAGAATCAAAAGACTAGCCAAAACAAAACTCAAATCTTTTTGTTCTTTTCGTAAAATGGAATTCAAGACTTAAATAACAAGCACTTCGAAAATGGCCCAAAAGACAACTTGATGGTAAGTTACTTCTATAGGTAGACTTTTAGAACAGGTCTGACTTCTTAGAAAGTTGACAAAACCAGAGAGATCTAAGGCTTTGACAATTCCTACCGCTAAAGTCACTACAAGACCTACTCAAAATCAAACCCTAGGGCTTACACTTCGACGAAATCCACTAAAACACTTAATGCTAATGAAACCAGTTCAGGTGAAGATTCTGGACAAGGGACTGATGAATCTGGGCAGAAAAAACTAAGAAAAAACAAAATCTAAGAGCAAAAAAGGCAAAAAGTGGAATTTTCTCAAATTTTGGCAGGGGACGCAGGCAACCCGTTAGCACAGGTGCGGGCCCGCTCTGTGCACACAGCAAAAGTGCGTCCAGGGACGCACTGTGCAGCACTCAGAGGGTGCGTCCTACTGAAAAACTCAAGAAAACCAAAAATAAAACTAATCCTAAGCTAACCCACCCAGAGACAAGATCACAGAGCCAAAACCAGAAAAATAAACCAATTTTCTCAAAGCAAAGTTCAAACAAAAGAAAGGACTCTTTTCATTAATGGAAACTTTCCCCAGTGGAGTCGCCAATTTGTCACACGGAATCAGTCAAGGGTGCGGACACAGCTGACCTTCCTAGAAGTCTAAGACATTCTAATGACAAACAAAACAAACTGGAGCTATCCTTCTCTAAACATACATTATGATATGAGAAATCAAGTGTTTCGTTCTTACCTCTGTCCAAACGCTGTTGTAGAAGTCCAGGCTTTGTTGATTCGGATGAGCTCCTCCCGTTCTCCAAAACCTGCAATCACCAACAGTCAAACAATTAAATAGCACCTGATTATAACATAAAACAAAGCATATTCAACATATAGACCAAGGAGTACATGAAATAACCCATTAACAACAAGCTATTGAGAAGAATGGACCAATTTGCATTAAAGGTAATCAAAAGGAACCATTACAACCTGAGCCTTGGTGTTGTGCAAGCTCCTTCCAGGGTCCACAAGAGTCTTCCTCTACTTTGACAAAGCTCACCCACTTCCAAATAGAACAAGTAAGGGTGACAATCTCTCCTCACAAGCTTCTAAATGGGAGTCCTAATTCCTGCAGCATTTACCCTTAGAAATCTATAGCTTTCAACCTTCTTCCTTCTGGCTCAATGCCTCTTTTTATAGTGCTCAAGAGGAAGTTAATCAGGTCCACCATCAATGGGATAGTCCCCTCTTTGGATGGGATCACTCCCTTATTGATGGGATAAGTTCCTCTTTGATAGGAGTGCATGAACCATCTGGAGGCGCTCAATATTCATCCAAGAACCTTCTAGAAAGCTCTAGAAGTGACCACAAGTAAGTTTTTGAAGATGAAACTCGCGCATTTTAACCTTTTCAGAGGGACGCACCTGCCCCTTTAGATACAGAGCGTCCTTGGACGCAGACCTTGTGAACAAAAGGTGCGTACCCGCAGGCAAGGCTTGAGAGAACCTGCGTACCCAGAGATAAACATATTTTATAAGGACTTTCTCTCTTTCTTGGATTTTGACATGAATAGTAGAGGCATAAGACTTGCTCAAAAGGGTAGTATGACTGTTGATTGAGCCATACCGACTGTAAATAGCCATGGTGACATTTTTTAGTGTAACACATATAATAATGTAAACCGGAAATATAAGCAGATACACAAGAAATGCAGCGAGAAATGCTAAGCCATTTTATTATACTGAGCAATAAATGAGTACAAGAGGTGATTACACAGATGGCACCTCGACTTGCACAAAGCAAGTGAAGAAATACTCTCAGAATGACAAGAATGGCCTCTCTGTGTGGATGCTGTTGTTACTACTAGAAAACAAATGATGATTTGGGGCTGCTTCCCTCCTCGGAAAAAGCTGAAACTCTGGATTCGGACTCTACTCAAGAAACCCAGAAAAACTTAGAAATATTTCCTGGAATGGCCTCACACTGATCTGTGTCCCAGCTGCTGGAAAATTGTCGTGCTGCTGAAAATCGAATGAGGATTTGGGGCTACTCCCCTCCTTAGAAAAGGTTGAAACTCTGGAATCAGACTCTACTAAAAAAACCCAGAAAAACCCAAAAATCGTTTTTGAAATGGCCGGCCCCCGGAAATCACCCCCTTGGGGTTCTGCGCAGTTCCTCAAAGACGTTGATGAAACTGCTGGTGAAATGCTGATGAAACTGCTGGTGAAATGCTGATGAAACTACTGCTGGAATGCCAATGGAAATACATTGCCCGAGCAGGCACTCGAAGTCCCCCGGGGCTAAGGGTGAGATCTCCGAATGGATACACTCAATGCACTAAACACTGCCGCAGACTAGCTAAACAGCCAGCGTGCTCTAAGTCGAAATGACTATCACAAATGCTCATAACCAGAATGATCCAAAATGAGGGGGCTCCTCTCTATTTTATAGCCTCTGCCTCTCACAATCCCTAGGCTCACCTCCTCCTGCGTGATTCCCCTCTTGCCATGTGTCTGCGTGGGCCCCATTTCTGCGTCCCCCTTTGGCACCCTTGGCTCCTCCTTAAGTCACAACGTTGTACTACTAGGAAGTGACTTTTTATTCTTAAAGTGAGTTATGTCCCCCGTCCTCACTTTTTTATTTATAAATAACTATAGAAGGCAAAAATTGGGCAAAATCGAATATTCCAATTAGCCATGGCTAATTAGGAATATTACAGTCTCCCTCGGTAAAATGTTGCTTGTCCTCAAGCAACTAAAGTGATGGATGCTGCAAGATCTTCTCACTCTCCCAAGTGGCATCCTCATCTGGCAAATTCTTCCACCTCACCAAGAATTCCCGAACCGTCCTCCTTCGTAGTTGCCTCTCCCTGGTATCAATGATAGCCTCCGGCTGCAATACCAAATGCCCCTCGTCATCCATGGGTGGTAGCTCATCTGTCACTGTCACCTGCTGCCCCAATGCCTTTTTCAGGCATGATACATGGAAAACGTTATGAATCTTGCTGCCTTGGGGCAGCTCCAACTCATATGCAACCTGTCCAACCTTGCGTATCACCCTGTACGACCCATAAAAGCGGGGCTTAAGCTTCTCAGCCCCCTTCTGCTTTAGTGACGACTGTCGGTATGGCTGTAACCGTAGGTAGACCATGTCCCCTACCTCGAACTGTCTCTCCACCTGACCCCTGTCGGCATATAGCTTCTGTTGGTTCTGTGTTGTAGCCATGTTATCTTTTTGAGCTCAGAGAATATCCTGACTCTCTTGGATCCATATCTTGGCTTTGGGAGCCTTGCTATCACCAAACATCACGCCAACAAAAGATAAAGGATGATACCCATATAAAGCATAGAATGGTGACATACCAATGGACATGTGATGTGAAGTATTGTAGCAATACTCCCCTAGATGCAGCCACCTCAACCATGCTCGTTGTTGCCCACTGACATAGTTACGTAAGTAGCCCTCTAGCCACTTGTTAACTATCTTTGTCTACCCATCTGTCTGTAGGTGATAACTGGTACTTGGTGTCAACTCCGTCCCCACCAATCGGAAAAGCTCCTACCAAAACCCGCCCATGAAACGGTTGTCCCTGTCACTGACGAAGGTCTTAGGAAGACAATGTAGCCTGAAGATCTCCCTGAAGAAAAACTCGGCCACCTATGCTGCTGTATACTGTGCGGATATGGCAAAGAAATGTGCGTACTTCGTCAGTCGATTAACAACGACAAAGATGCAATCCTTTCCCTGCACCATGGGCAACCTTGTGATGAAATCCATCGAAATACTCTCCCATTTCCTCTCTGGAATGGGAAGAGGCTGCAATAATCCTGCAGGATGGCTCATCTCTCCCTTGTACCTCTGGCAAACATGGCACTCCCGAATGTGTTGGAGTACGTCCTCCTTGAGGCCCTTCCATGAGAACCTCTCCCTAATGGCCCTGTAGGTTTTGGTAAAACCCTGATGTCCTGCCAATGGGGAATCATGTGGTGCCTGGAGTATCTTCTTCTTGAGCTCAGACCCCTCAGTCAAGAAGATCCAGTCCTTGTATTAGATGATCTCATTGACCACCCTGTACCTGTCATCTGCCACCTGCCCATCTAGAACCTCACATGCAAACTTGTCCTTGGAGTACTCTACTAAGAGTCGAGCCCTCCAATCTGTATCCAAGCTCATAAGAGACAACGTGGTTGGTCTACGTGAAAGGGCATCTGCTACCACGTTGTTCTTACCCTTGACATACTCAATGTCAAAGTCATATGCTTGGATCTTACTAATCCACTTCTGCTGCCTCTCCTGTAGCTGCTTCTGCTCCAAAAAGAACTTGAGGTTGTTGTGATCAGTCCTCACCCTGTAGTCGATGCACATCCTCAATGTACCGTCCTTCTTCTTCACCAACACCACAGAAGAAGCAAAAGGACTCGTGCTCGATCGAATGTGTCCAGGAGCCAACAACTCCTGGATAGCCTACTCAATCTCATCTCGATAGGCCTTGGGGTGCCTATAGGGGGTGGTGATCACTGCTTGGATGCCCGGATCAAGCTCGATAGTGTGCTCAAACCCCCGGTCCGGTGGCTTTCCTGGCGGAATCTCCCCAAACACTATGGCATACCGGTCAAGGATGGACTGTATCTCCGGATGTACCGTCTGCCATGTATTCCATGCCTCTGATGCACGTAGCTATACTGCCCACTCTATGTCTCCCTTTCGGAAGGGTGCCTCCATCCGATGAGACGAAACAATTTGAGGCAGATATGTGTGTTGTCCCCGTATCTTTGTCTTCTCATCATCCCACTCCATCTCCAGGGTCTTCCAATCTGTCGTGACCTTCCCTAGAGTGATAAGCCATTGAACACCCAGTATCATGTTGGTGTCCGGAAAAACGACCACGAAAAAGTGGTTAATCAATGTGTAGGTGTCCATCGTCACTGAAAGCTCTGGAACATAACAAGCACACATCATGGTATGATCTCTTAGGACCAAGACTAGAAACCCATCGAAGCTCTTTGTCTTTATACCTCTCCGCTCAACCATCTGGGCATCGATGAAATTGTGGGTCACCCCACTGTCAACCAAAATTTATACTCTCTGGCCATGTACTGTCCCTTGTACACGTAGTGTCAGATACTTGGGAACTCCTCGCAATGCTGCAAGGGCCCCTCCAGTGGGTGCAAAAGATGCACCACCTCCTGCTGGCGGTGGTGGTGGCAAAGGACCCTATACGGCATGGCTATCTCCTGCCTCCACATCATCCTCGTCATCCTCCTCTCCACTGCTCTCGGAGAAGACCTCAATAAAATGTGCTTTACCAACAGCACATCTATGTCCTAGTGCCCATGGCTCCTGACAAGTGAAGCACAACCGCTTATTCTTCAACTCCCTCCTGGCATCATCGTCAAGCTGTACTTGTCCTGGATTCCCCTTTGGAGGTGGAATCCTCACATCCTTCCCCTTAGACTGGAAAGTCTGCCTTTGGGGGTAAGGTGTCCAGGTCCTAGGTAAGACATCTTGTAAGTCCTGGGTCCTGCTGGTAGCGTCCTGGAGTGTGGCTGGTCTAGTGGATCAGACTAAACCTTGAAGTGGCTATGCTAACCCCTCAACATACATATAGACCCTCTGTGTCATGGATAGGTCTGGCACCATCACAGAGACCCTCAAGAAATCTGCAATATAGGTCTCTGGGCTCCCTGTCTATTTGAGCCTTGTCAGCTCAACAAAATGTTGCTCTGGTTCCCTCCGATCAAATCGCTCCATCATTCTTCTGGTAAACTCGGCATATGTCGTCACTGTGGAGTGCCCTAGTGTAACCATCCCATGAAACCACCAATCCTGGGCCTCACTATCCAAATGCAATGTTGCCACCTTGATGGTCTCTGTCTCCGACATCTGGTTAAGTTGGAAATAAATGTCCAGCTTCTCCACCCAAGACTTTGCCAAACTGTTTGATGAACCATCGAACGTAGGCAAGTGGAATCTACTCGCTGAACGGTGGGTGTCACCATCATGGTAATGCTGGTACCCTCTGTGATGGTCGCGGGGTCTACTATCCCGCTAGAGCTGAACAAAATCTCTCAATGAAAGGGCTTCCCTAAACTCCTGCCCATAAGCCTGGTACTCTGCAAAATAATCGCCCATATGTTCGGGCTCTGCCTCCTGCTGGGCTACGGCCCCTATGTCGGCTCCTAAGAAAGTGGGCATGGTAGAGCGTGTAGGGGCATGTGAGGCCACCTGCTGCGCAGTATCACGCTGCTCTGGCAAATGGTGGGATGCGCCCGATCCCTCACCAACCTGAAAAACCCGTGGGCTCTCATGTTGTCTGACTCTACTGCCGTGAATCTCTGCCCCATCACCTCAATCTGCCTCGATAGATCCTGCACGGATTTAAGGAGTATCCGCAAATATCTTCCCGTCATCATCTACCATCGGATCCTCCTGCTCTGTGTCCACCACAGGCTCCTCCTGTTCTGCGTCCACCACCGGAACACAGTCTCCCTCTCCGTAAGTGTTCTCCAACCTACGCCCAGTGTCTCTGTATCTCTGACCTCTGTAACAGATATAGGGTTTTTCCCCCGGTGTCATAGATTGCTAGCTCCACAGGTTGAGCCAGATCTATGCTCTGATACCACTGTAATATTCCTAACCCAGAATATTCCTCAAACCCCAGCAAAATATCCAACCAAATACGTGCAAATGATATAATAACCTAGAAGTGATAAAATAATAGTGGAACAACATATAATAATGTAAACCGGGAATATAAGCAGATACACAAGAAATGCAGCGAGAAATTCTAAGCCATTTTATTATACTAATCAATAAATGAGTACAAGAGGTGATTACACAGATGGTACCTCGACTTGCACAAGGCAAGTGAAGAAATAACCTCAGAATGACAAAAATGGCCTCTTTGCGTGGATGCTACTACTGCTGCTAGAAAAAAATGATGATTTGGGGCTACTCCCCTCCTCGAAAAAAGCTGAAACTCTGGATTCAGACTCTACTCAAGAAACCCAGAAAAATCCAAAAAGCTTTCCTGGAATGGCCTCACACTGATCTGTGTCCCAGCTGCTGGAAAATTGTCGTGCTGCTGAAAATCGAATGAGGATTTGGGGCTACTCCCCTCCTTAGAAAAGGTTGAAACTCGGAATCAGACTCTACTAAAAAAACCCAGAAAAACCCAAAAATCATTTTTGAAATGGCCGGCCCCCGGAAATCACCCCCTTGGGGTTCTGCGCAGTTCCTCAAAGACGTTGATGAAACTGCTGGTGAAATGCTGATGAAACTGCTGGTGAAATGCTGATGAAAAACTACTGCTGGAATGCCAATGGAAATACCTTGCCCGAGCAGGCACTCGAAGTCCCCCGGGGCTAAGGGTGAGATCTCCGAATGGAGACACTCAATGCACTAAACAGTGCTGCAGACTAGCTAAACAGCCAGCGTGCTCTAAGTCGAAATGACTATCACAAATGCTCATAACCAGAATGATCCAAAATGAGGGGGCTCCTCTCTATTTTATAGCCTCTGCCTCTCACAATCCCTAGGCTCACCTCCTCCTGCGTGATTCCCCTCTTGCCATGTGTCTGCGTGGGCCCCATTTCTGCGTCCCCCTTTGGCCCCCTTGGCTCCTCCTTAAGTCACAACGTTGTGCTACTAGGAAGTGACTTTTTATTCTTAAAGTGAGTTATGTCCCCCGTCCTCACTTTTTTATTTATAAATAACTATAGAAGGCAAAAATTGGGCAAAATCGAATATTCCAATTAGCCATGGCTAATTAGGAATATTACAGAATAAGAAAAGTACATTGATAAGCCCTAAAAGGCTTATAAGTTGGTGCAAAGAAAGAGTTAGGGTATAAAACGATATCACAACTATCTTAGGGTGCGAAAACTTGATTCCTGCATTCCCTCGTACTACTTTGGGTGAGACTTTAGTCCGCGCTTCGCGGATTGATTCCGAAATGGCCAACAGTGTAGGGATTTGCCTGGCTAATTAATGTTGAACCTGGGTCAAGGACCAACAAGCCAATATGAGCCATGGTATGGTATGGTTAATAATATCCATGGTAAAGTGGGTTGACTATCCATGGTTAAAATTCTTGTTAATTGTAAGTATTATTTTTAATGTGAAATGAGGGATAGTTTTTGGGCATGTGTATTGATGAGCCATCACACATGGTATGGTATGGTTAATAATATCCATGATAAACTTATGGTGAATATCCATGGTTAAAATCTTGTTATATTGTAAGTGATAAGTTTTTTGTGTGCTTATTAATGAGATTTAAATATGGTTACAAAATTATTATATTAATTTATACGGTGAAATGGATCTTAATTTATAGCTATTATTTATATTTTATATATAGATACTATGTGATAGAGGTGTAGATATATTTCAAAAGTAATTATAATAATTTTTCTTTTAAACTTAATAAAATAATGTTATAAAATTAAATTCAAATAAAATATTTATAAAATATTTTGAATATGGAATGAGGGATGGTTTTTTGGGCATGTTGTATTGATGAGCCGTGGTATTGGCCCATGGTACTATAACAAAGGCTATTTACAAGTTAATAATATCTATGGCAAAGTGAACATGAATATCCACGGTTAAACATATTGTTATATTGTAAGTGTATGTGCTTATTAATTAAATTTAAATATGGTTACATAATCACAATCTTAACTTATTGTTGCTACTTATATATTTTAATGTAATATGTATATTATGATTTTTTTAATCTAAAAAGTTATTAGTAAGTTTATTAATAAAAATAAAATTACAATATGAAACATTTGAATTTTATTATTTTGATTACTTTTAACTCTTTAGGCACACTACATTATCTACTTTAGGCTTTGTATTAATTTTAATGACATGTAACTACTTACTAATTTATGTATTATAAATTGGATATATTAATTACGTCGTAAGCCCTCTAAGAAAACTCCCTTGATGCCACGTTGTACCACTTTGTACCTCCAGATTTAATGTTAGACTATTGAACAATAGTCAACCCTGAGATTAATAGTAGTCAGTTAATAGTTATTAAAAATGGTTTCTAAGGTAATAGTTAGTTAATAATTATTTTTTCAGCACGGAAAAAAACTAAATATTTGTATTATAATCTATGTTTGATATACATACAATGACTATGTAACTGCCTGTTAATGAAATATTCTAGGATACATACTCGGAAGCTAAAAGGAAAGCTGAGTGGAAAACATATGAGATAAAGCTCAAAAAGATTCAAAAAACTGCAAAAGTATGATGCGAGAAGAACCTATACTCCTAAAAACTATCAAATATGCATAAGACAATTATAAAAATCCAAAAATCTACCATATGTTAATGCTATATGCCCTGAAAATGGAAATCCTGGATCTGGTAGATATTGCTGTCCACCTTTATCTGCATTCTCCATAAACCTCGGGGCAAGGTTAGACCCAATTTAGATAAAGCATCAGCGTTTTTGTTTTTGTGCCTATCAATATGATAGATAAAATAGTCCTTCCTGTTATTCCATAATGCTGCTATCATGTCCAACCATCCGGCAAGGTGAATGTTTTTTGCGTGTTGCTTTGACAAAACATGATCAATTATTACCTTGGAGTCTCCAAAGATTTGCAGTTTTGCAATATCAAGAAAATTGTTGAAGGAGAGGAGACCCGCTAAAGCCACAGCCTCTGCTCTGTTGTTTGTCCCCGGACCAACATTCCAATATATTTCTATAACTTGTACATTTACTAATCTAATGTAAACACCACATGCACAAAAACCTACACCACATGCACAAAAACCTTGTTGGACAGCACCCTCGAAATATGCACATGGTGTTGTGGAAGCAGTCGTCGACATGGATCTACTTCAAATGAGTTAACAAACTCATTTCAATCGTTTTCCTTCCTTATCGAGAAAAGTTTTAGCGGCACGGAAGGAAAAGAGGATGTTTTTAGAGACTTCCGAGGCGTGTTGCATTGTGATGTCGTCCCATGTTACGGGGCGAGTTGCATTGTGATTTCATCCCATGTTTCACATGCATGGTATGAAGAGCTCTCACAGGGCTTCTGTTTGGTGACTGTGTGGGGGAAGAACACAAGGAGGAAAACATGATTGGATTCTGTTTGGAGCATGTCGGAGAGGAGAGGGTGCCCGGACAACAATTGGGACTGATTGCTGTAGAATTTGTTGTGACGTAGTTGTTGCACAGTTTCAATTGGAAGCTAAAATTGAACATGTCTGAAAATCATCACGGATTTACGATATCTAGAGTACATGAGCTCTTTGTTGTTCCAACTCCTCACCTTCCCATACTGTAACTAGTAAAATGAAAAACCTGTCGCTCTAAATGTTACACATACAGGATACTTTTCATGAGAAGTTCTATGTCGTATATATTTAAAACATTAAAACTGTGTAAACAAATTTAGTAGTTTTTTTCAAAGCACTGAAGCATTTAATCAAGTATATAAAATAAATTTATAGTTTTCCAATATATTCAGCTCAATGTTGTCCTATCGTGTAACTGTATTTATTTTTTGAGAGGAAAATTTATTATTTGTATTTTTAATTATATGATCCTGTAAAATTAGTTTATATTTCACTATTTTATTGTAAATCAAATGTTGGATAGTAGTCTATTTTTTTTTATTTAAATTATAAAGTAAGCTTTAGAAATATTGTATAAATTTATTATTTGTATTTCTAAATTTTATGATCCTATAAATTTAGTGTATATTTTTCGCTACTATGTTATAAATCAAATGTTGGATGGTAGTTTACTTTTTTTATTATTTAAATAAAAAATTAGATTTTAGAATAGTGTATAAAAAGGTGTTTTTCTAAAAAAAAAAATGGTTGCACACAAACTAATTTGTACTTATTTGATAGGTTTTTAAGCATATTTCAAAATAAACATTAATGCAATAAATTATTTGTTTTGGTTCCTGCTCCTTTTTTCCGAAGAAGAAAATTCATAATTTCTATTGATAAGAAATTACATGCTGTTGATGCCCATAGGCATGCGCTGTATTATGGCTGGTCGCCACTGTTCAAAAAGCAAAATAAAACATAAGGTTCCCATAGGGGTACTGAGATAGGTACAAAGTCCATCATAAAAGTGCGTAGTTGCTGTACATGAGTTCATACTGTAATATATTGAGATATATACAAAAATATAAACAAAATATTATGCTCATCAAAATTGCTGGTATTGAGGCCATTGCCCCACTGAAGTGGTCCATCTATATATGGTATGTGATAATATCTGTGCGTCCCTGTAGGAGAAAATTCCTCGATCATCCAATCACCTAGAGGACGATCCACCGCTTCTTTCGAGAGCCAGTCAGCAATTGTATTTCTTTCCGTGTAGATATGAGAAACAGTTATCTGGTCAAAAAATATTTTGAAAAAAACAATTTCTTCCAAGATATGTTTCAATGAATATGCATGACAAATGGACTTGTTGTTAAACCAATCAACCACAGTCTTTGAATCTCCATATATTTGAATTTGTTGGCAGTTTTTGGTCATGACAAAATATATAAGATGACGCAGAGTTATAAGTTCTGCATGGTTGTTTGTTCCGGGACCAAGTCCCAAGCATATCTAGAAGTAATGTGTGTTGGATAGATGAAGGAGGATGCCACCACCGCATCCTTGCCGATGGGCCGCCCCATCAAAGTATGCCCACGGCACATCTCTATTTATTTGCTCTTGAATGATGCGCTTGGGTTGTTTCTGATTGATCACATTTGGTATCTCTGCATATGCCGCGCAAATGATAGGGGGAAGGAGGTTCCAATTTACAGTATTGTTCTAAAAAAATGATCGCATTCATTCGGATCCAAATGTACTAGGAAACCAAGATGGGGAGATTCCGGGGCTTTTCTGCCGCCACTAAGATCCACCACTGATCCCACGCCGATAGTATGTCCACCCCCTGCCAGTCCGCATTAATGCTTAGAGAGTGAATGACCTGTGCCCAAATATCTCTGGTGGTCGAACATGTGAGGAATAAATGGAGGGTTGTTTCTTCCGCTTGCCTACACATAACACACCAAGATGGGCTTGCGAAGGCTCTTTTCATAATATTGGATCCAGTGGGGATTTTGTTCGCCAATATATTCCACATTAGTAGTTTGGTTCTTGGCTGGGCCTGCAGTCGCCAAATTGAGGACCACCAGCTTTTGTGGCTGTCTGATTTTTTGGCTTCAATCAATTTGTTGTATCCCAGCTTCGACGAGTATTGATCAGTTTTAGATATGGCCCATATGAGCTCATCCTCAACATCCCTTAATCTAATATGGGACTCGATTAAGGCCTGTATGTATGTCTACCAGTCTTCGTTCCACTCATTTGGCAAGTTCCATTGCCGATCAATTAACCAAGCTTGTGAGTAAATTGTAGAGTGCTGCTGATCTCCAATCTGTGAGAGAAATTTTATGCCTCTGTTATTTAAATGGAGAACCAACCCTTCTGGTAGATTGTGGGCATTCCCAGAACCTGGCCATGGTTCAATACCAATGCGGGCTGATGAGCCATTTCCGATGCGCCATAAGAGGCTATCTCTGATAAGAGGCATGGCATTCAGAGTGGCCTTCCAAATCCCAGAGATACCCTGTCTATTCCAATTTGGCCGACGGATCCAGCCTGTGATGGTCAATGGCCAAATATACTTGTGATGGATGACTTCCGCCCAGAGACTATTCTATTTTAATAATAGCCATCCCTGTTTGGCTGCCAATGCTTGTGCAAATTCCGGGAGTGATTTTAAGCCCCACCCCCCCACTTTTTGGGAGTAGCAATCTTGGACCATTTAGCCCAGGCAAAGATCTTTCCTTTCTTGTTGCCATTCCAGAGGAATCTATTGCAAGTTTGTTGTATTCTGTGAAGAATTCCTCTGGGAATCCAGGAAAGAGACATCCAGTACACTGGAGTGGCTTCAAGGACTGATTTTATAAGCATAAGCCTGCCCGCTTTAGAAAGGAGCCTATGGTGCCAGCAGTTGATTCTCTTTTCAATTTTAGTGATGAGCCAAGTCCAGTTCTCGATCTTGTATCCATCTGGTTTTAGTCTGAAGCCCAGGTATTTGATGCCTTCCAAAAGATTTGTTTCCTGGAAGGGGAATTTCTGGTTTGCAAGCTGTGTTTCCTGATTTGTACACCCCGAGAGGGATATAGAGGATTTTCCCCTGTTAATCTCCATGCCTGTAGCACTACAGAAAAGCTGTAGAATCTCATTGAGTGCAGTGGAGTCCCGGACACTCCCATTTATGAAAATAAGAATATCATCTACAAAAAGAAGATGAGTGAGAAAATAGTGCTCCATAATTTTGAGGCCACTGATACTCCCACTCCTTTTGGCGGATGAGATGAGCCTGCTCAGACCTTCCATAACAAGCAGGAAGAGGAGTGGGGATAACGGACATCCTTGTCTGATTCCTCTGTCGATGTTGAAAGGAGATGAGGCCGAGCCATTGATGAGAATAGCGAAGGAGACGGAAGAGATACATCCCATAATCCAGGCGATAAAAACAGGGGGGAAGCCCAAGTGAGTGAGGATCATCTTCAAGTAGAGCCAATTTACTTTGTCAAAGGCCTTTGCTAAATCAATCTTGAGGGATATACCCTTGAGGTTCTTATGCTTGATGGAGTGTAGAGCTTCCTGGGCAGTGCCAATGGCCTCTTGTATGTGGCGGTGGTGGAGGAAAGCAAATTGTTCTGAAGAGATGTGTGTAGATAGGATGGGCTTGATACGGTTAGCAATGATCTTGGATATGATTTTGTAGAGGCAGTTGCAGGGGAGAAATAGGGCGGAAGTCATTGTAGGACGATGGGGCATCCGATTTAGGGATCAGGGCTATGAAGGTGTAGTTCATAGGGGGGTGAATGTGCCCAGTGATCCTGCTCTCTTCAATAACAGCCAACAGGTCCTCCCCCAACAGTTCATAAAAGGCCAAATAGAACTCCACTGGCCACCCATCCGGACCCGGGCTCTTATCTTTTTTGAACCACTTTAGAGTTCCTTCCAATTCCTACATTGTGACCGGTTGAGTAAGGTCCTCGAAATCCTCCTGCTCAACAAATCTAGGAAAGTGGCCAGCGAGGTTGATGATATCTGGTAGATTAATGGTTGTCGGGGCAGTGAATTGCCTTTTGAAGTGTGATATACCCAATCTGGCAAGTTGTTGGTGTGTTGTAGCCCAACCATCGGTTCACAAGGCAGCTGTAGATAGTATTTGAGGCCTTTCTGCCATTTGCGAGGTTGTGGAAGAATTTGGTATTGAAATCACCTGCTTTAAGCTAAATGGCTCTACTTTATAACCTCCATTGTTTGTTCGTCTCTTAGAGCCTTCAGGTTCCGCATCCGCAGGGGCCTCACTATGAATCAAATCACCTTCTCCCTGATTGATGTCACCTCTATTCTGTTCCACAGATGGCTGTTGTCTAGCACCTTTAGTATTTTCCGAAGTCACTCCTGAAAGTAGAGGACAGTCCTTGTACAAATGGCCGACTTTGTGGCATCTTCGACATCGAAACGGGACTCCTTCATAATCCAGCAGCTGCTTGCGCGAAAAGTGTCTGCGATGTAGGGTAATTTTCTACTCCACCCAACCCTGGTGTCGAGATGAACAAGGATTTTAGCCATGGTCATAATTCCGGTTTGCTCATAGGATTTATCATGCTCGAGATAGGTGCCCAACGCATCTCCTATGCGCTTGAATACTTGGGGTGTCCAGAATTGCATGGGCAAGCCCGGTAGTCGAACCCATATAGGCCCGGCGCCCAATTGTTCTCGCTCTGGGTCAAACAGTGGATCCCAACGCTTCAGAAGAACAGGCGCCAACTCAATATGCCAGAATTGGGATAGATCCATTGGGTGTATTCTGGTCTATGAAAGTGTACGGAAAACCATCCCCTTGCTAAGACTCTGATAATGGTAATTCCTTTAGCAATGATCCCAAATCTCCTCCGTCCATTGCTTTAATCTTTCCACAGAGTAGGTTCGACCACGAACCCGGCCGACCAGAACCTTACGAGTGGTGTTTATAGCATCCGCCATTTGAATGTCCTCCCGAATGTTAGGTTGATATCGGAGTCGATGGCTCGAAGGCACCTCCCTTTTTTCTGTTTTTCTGAGCGCTTGCCGATGGGGAAGTCCTTGAGGAGCTTGCGGCACGGGTCAGAGGTACTATGCTGAGCAGACCCAACCGAACGAGCAGGTAGAAGCGGGGAACTGAAGCATCCCGAGCGGATGGGGGAGCGGGGATTCAAGCTGCAAGAACCGGGGTGAAAGGTGGGACGAGAGGGGCGCAGCGGGCCATGGGGGTTAACCGGCGTCAATGAAATGGATGATGGGTTCGAGGGTTGAATGGTAGGCGAGGGCGTAGGCAGGGAAAGTTGAGCAGAGGTCGGAAGAGGTGAGTCGAATGATGGAGAAGTTTGCAGGTAGGATCCCAAAAGATGAATCGTGGCCGGCGGAGAGAGGCAGGCATTCAAGGACCGGAAGGTCCGCCAAGTTGACATCCAGATGGTGCTTCTTCCCTGAGCGCGGCGGGTGGGGCTGTGTGTTGGAGGCAACTGTCGCTATAGCTTGTTCTTTGCCCCAGGGTTCCATGGCTGGGCGGTTATTGTATGCCCCTTGGTTCTTGCCCCTAATTCTTGCATGACACTATTATAGAAACTAATCAATATCAAAAGGAATGTCAAATATTCAATTATTATTATCATCAAACTTATGCATTTTTATATCTCATTGTTTTATCCATTTCCCATAGTTTGAGAGATAAAGTGCTTAATCAATATCATCAATAAAAATAGCATACTTTGTGATCTTGATGACCAATTTCCTTTAGTGTCTCAAAAGGAATGTCAAATATTCAATTATTATTATCATCATACTTATGCATTTTGATATCTCATTATTTTATCCATTTCTCAAAGTTTGAGAGATAAAATGCTTAAACAATATCATCAATAAAAATAACATACTTTGTGATCTTGATGACCAATTTCCTTTAGTGTCTTATTTCTATCTATTGTGGGGACCAAACCTGACCCCAACTGTCGGTGGACCCTACAAGTGTTCTTGTGAAAGGGGTGAAGTTATAAAGCGACAAAGAAAGAGTCACTTAATCTTGAGTTGATTTTTTTGTGGAGAAAAGGAACAAAGTGTTGCACCCATAGTTCATGGGTAACTGAAAGGCGAGATTTCAAATATTGTTTTGGGTATAGTGAAAGGGAGCTCGTCTCACTTTTAAGTTGCACTGCTATGTAGAGATAGTGCGGAGACTATGAAATATTTTGGGGAAATCTTTGACTAAAATTTAGTGTTAAAAATTATGGTTTCGCATAACAATCCACTTTGCTAAAAGGAAGTCGGTTCAGAGGACAAAATAAAGAAAGAAACAAAAAATGAAAAAAATAGAAAGGACTATAATAATAATATTAATAAATTTATATAATTAAATAAATAAATCAATTTAAAAAGGAAAGAAATTCAACAAAATAGATAAAAGATAAAGCCACTCACTGCCATCACTACACATGTTATATAGATATATTTTTTTCTTTTAAATTTAGGGGAAATTTTTGGAAATCAGTTTCAAGACATTTTCACCATAAAAAATAGCACTCAAACGCTCCAAGCACTTCAGAATTCAAACATCTCATTATATATATATATATATATATATATATCACATATTTTTAATTGTCCTCACTAAATTGATGCCTCTTACACAATGCCATTAACACATTATTAATTTATCTTATCAATATATTTTTAAATGATATTTTTTAATTGCTTGTAAAATTTAATTTTCAATCTAAAAATTTAAATATGTTAATCATAATTCATATAACTTATTTTAATATAATATTAATTTTAAACCAAATTATATCTATATATATATATATATATATATATATATATATTAAAAATTAAAATATTAAATAAAGGTAAACCTATCGTTTATATTTCACTTATGAATGTGTTTGACAATAGTTATTTACCTCCTCTTTTCCATTACTGTTTTATCTGGTGTTATTTCAACAGAGTATAGTAAAAGATTAGTGATATTTCAACAAAGTATAGTAAAATATTAGAACATTTGTTTACATTGACTGAAATACCCTTTTTATACAAGGCATTCCAAATTCTTGATCAATCAAACTTAATGAACTTTTTGTTGCCTCTCTTCATTGATCTTTATTCACGAGTGTTTTTCCATATTGATTCATGGTAATTCTACCACCTTCAGCACATGTAACATAGTTACCAATCAAATGAAAACATTACCCAGTACTCGTTTTTTTGAGGTAGAAAAAAATCCCCGATTTTGAAAAGTGGTGATTCATAATACACCTTTTTTTTAGAGCATATTTTTGGCATTTTAAATTTTCTTATGTATCAAGTATGAACATTTTTTTTTAAATGTTAGTGGTTTTCATGATGATTTTGAAAAATGTTGATATAACATCAACTCCTTTTTTTAGAGGGTTGATTTTTGACACTTTAAATTTTCTAATGTTTTATTCTTCCCTAAGATATCTATGTTTAAGTGTATTTATGCATTTTTGTGTTTTTATTTTTCTTTTCAATTTTCTTTTAATGAAATCTTAATTTTTTCACGTAGTTAAAAAAAATGGTCAATATTTTAAAGTTAGTATTTTCTATATGTTTATGTAATGTTAATTAATATTTCAATGCACATCAAATAATTTTCACTAAAAACAATAATTTTAAACATCTCACAAAAAAATACATATTTTCAATATAAATATAATGAAAAAATTACACATTTTGAGACTTTTGTCAAAAATGACATGTCTAATAAATGATTTTTATGAGAAAATCCTAACAAAAAAAACTTTAAAAAATAACATTTTTATGCATTTTATGTTAAAAATTAATAGCAATTACAGTGTTTTTACAAAAAAATGATTCACAAAAAAATTAAAGTGAAAATCAGATAATACAAATATTGAACATATAACAACAATAATCAAATGTCCATTCTTCTCATAAAATCTCAAAGTCAAAACATTACAAGTAAAACTAATAAATATCTCTCAAAATTGAGTTTGATTTGCAAGCATAACTTAAATGTCATCAACAATATCATATAATCCATGTTCATCATCTTCTACAACTTCATTATTTTCTTCTTCCACAATATTTTCTTCTTGAGTTTCCTCATTTTCCTCTTCTAATGGATCTTTCATGTCTGCAAATCTCCCAAAGTGTCATTTTCCAATCATTCCATATAATGGTGGTTGAGGTTCCTTTGTTTTTTGCCACACATGATTCATTAAAGAAAAATTTCCTCAAACCAACTTTTTGCATTGCATCTGGAAGAAATTGAAGAGCATTAATTCTTTGTTGAATAAAATTACATTGTAGTGGCTCTTTTTCAATGGAAATGCAATTTCTTCCTTTTTGTAGGCAACATGCTAGTGTTGTACCTAATCATCAAGCACAAAAAAAGTTAAGTAAATTAGTATAAACACATAAAAACGAAAAAAATAAATATTAAAATTCAATTTTATATAATAAAACTTACATGAACCTGAAAATAAATCCAAAACCCAATCTCCTTCATTTGAACATAAATCTATAAGATAGTTAATCAATGTTTGCGGTTTTTTATAAATGTTAACTATCTCTCATTTTGCATCTTTATCCTCATATGTTAATTTTCTTATGACAACATCATGAACCAATACTTGGCTATGACTCTTTCCATCTACTTGATTTAGAAGAATAGACTTATAGCTATCATATTTTGTCCAACATTCAACATGGATGAACTCACAATCACTTATAATTGGCTAATCTCTAGAAGAAATAAGATTTGACTTTTGCCTATAACATGACATAGTAAAAATTCAATTAACTTGTATATATATATATATATATATATTAAACATTAATCAAACATACAATTTCAATGTCTTACCATGTAAGTTGCATCCTTGAGTTTGCTTTTCCCTTGAAGCTTGTTAATAACATTGCAAATTGTGTGTCTGAATGAAATGTCACAAATCTCCAAAGTGGTGATGTTGTGACTTATTGAAAGTCCGTAACCACTTATTAAAATCTTGATAAGTATAAGTTTCACTATCATATCCAATGTCTGGGAAATTGAAACCATGAGAAATATCTGCAATAACCAGGGCATATTCCCTTTTAGGTATGAGTTTTACAATGTCTTCACAATCACCTTGTATTATTTGATATTGGATAGTGTCGAGCCCATTCCAAATGAAATGAGTAAGAGTAGGATCAAGTTCAACATTCCTAAGATGTTGCTTTCTTAGCCTTTCCAACTTAATTTTTTCAATAAAGCTTTTGAAAGTATTTGGTACTCCACTCGCATCCTTCTTCAACATCTTTAATGAAATAAACAAATATAAGTATAAGTAATAAAAAAAAAATTACATATGAATAAAATGAATGTAAAAATCAACATATATTTTTGAATGCAAGATAAAAATCTTTAAGTGTTGTTGTAGAACTTGATTTTGGGTAGTTGCGTACAACATCATTCCAACTAGATTTCATTCAACATTCTAACCATATGTTTTTATATTTTCATATAAATATTATGACTGAATAAATAAAGTAAAAATTGTTAATATAGTGATATGTATAACAAATAATACCAACAACAATATGTTATATTTAAAAGAAAATTATAATCCAAGAAAAAAGTAAAAATAATTCAACAAACTTACTTTTGAAATTTTGAGCACATTTCGTCCAATGACAATTCACCTGACTTCACACAACATAATATTGATTTGACTAGTTTGTCATCCTTCACTCCTTGCAATGTTCTCCAAGGTGTGATAGTCATATCATCTGGAAGTTGCTTCATTTCAGGACATGTCTTACTATTGGTACATATTATGGGTTTAGACTTTTTAACCTTCTGATTTTTTATGGAAATATTCTCCCACATGTCGAAAATGTCATCAATCAATTCCCATATCTCCCCTGTTCTAAATGCCAACTGGAAAATGTTATCCATGCCTCTGAATATTTCTGAATTTACTTTTCCACCTTTTGAATTGATTTTATCCTCAATTTGATAACCTGTTTCCATACAACATTCATTTCGAAAGCTTAAACTGACTTTTGTCTTATTCCCGCCACATTTTTCTACAAATTCATTATGAATAAATCTGACCCTTTAGATGAAAGTCATAAACATTCTATACTCATTATATGCATTATGATCCCATGCCAATAAATTTTCCTCTGTTTCTATTAAACCAACATAAATGATGCATTTCATTGTTTCAAAAAGAGAGTTATTGGGATATTCCTCGATCAATTGTCTTTTGATCTCTGCTGAATGGTTCCCTCCAATTACATAATATTTGTATTCAAAACATTGTGTCCTATCAAATGCCTCTTTGTTGGGAACTTGATTTGGATCAACAAGAACCACATAATCCACCACATGTGCATATGGATTGTACCTGAACAATGTTTTCAAATTATGGACATGTAGGCGATGTGTCTTTCTAATTTGATATTGAGATTATCCTTCATCTGACCTATAGAATTGGGCGACATTAAGCTCAAATGTTTTGCCACCATTAATTAATTTATTCTTCCTCAAGTTATCTTGAATGACATTTTGTTTTGTTTTAATAATGTCATCCTCTAAATCAACACCTAGTGTTATGATTTATTTGTTGCCTTTATAACTTTCACTTTGATCTTCACTGTTGCCTATGATTTTAACAAATTGACCAAATTTTGATTTCTTCTTCTTACTGGTTCAAGGGAGAGAGTGCATTTGTATCATTCGACATCTTCTAGTTGAAGATCATGGATTCTTCTAATAGTGAAGTTTTTCTTTCTGTAGCATCGACATCTTCATCATGCAACAACTCTATTCATTTTGATGAATGTAATGGAATTATTTCACTATGAATAGAGAGACAAATTTTCCACTTGGTCTTAATCCTAAGGATGATGAGAGAAACATTGATGAAGGGCAGCAAAAAGAATTTCTTGTGAATAGAGAGTCAATTTTTCCACTTAGTCCTAATCCTAAGGATTATGAGAGCACCACTAACGAAGGGTAGGATGAAGAATTTCCAGTAAATAGAGAGTCAAATTTTCCACTTATTCCTAATCCTAAGGATTATGAGAGCACCACTGATGAAGGGGGGGATGAAGAATTTCCAGAGTCAAATTTTCCACATAGTCCTAATCCTAAGGATTATGAGAGCACCACTGATGAAGGGGGGATGAAGAATTTCCAGAGTCAAATTTTCCACATAGTCCTAATCCTAAGGATTATGAGAGCACCATTGAGGAAGGGGAGGGCGAGGATGAACAATTTCTAGTAAATAGAGATTCAAAGTTTCCACTTAGTCCTAATCCTAAGGATTATGAGAGCACCACTGATGAAGGGGAGGATGAAGAATTTCCATTAAATAGAAATTCAAAGTTTCCACTTAGTCCTAATCCCAAGGATTATGAGACCACCATTGATGAAGGGGAGGATGAATAATTTCCTACAAATGATAATTTGACTATGAATAGAGAGTCATATTTTCCACTTAGTCATAATCCTAAGGATTATGTGAGCACTAGTTATGAAGGGGAGGATGAAGAGTTTCTTGCAAATGATAATTTTAGAGGCACAAATGTGAATAATGCATTTTCTCTAAGTGAGTGTTTCAAAGGCACTCATGGTGATGATGAATTGAATCCTCCAAGGGAGGATTTCAAAAGCAGGGATGAAGATGGTGAAGAATTTTGTCCAAGTCAAGATTTCAAAAGTGCAGATGTTGGTAGTGAAGAATTTCCTTCAAGTGAGGATGGTAATGAATATTTTCCAAGCAATGATGGTGATGAATTTTCTAACTATGTTCAGAATGATCATAGTAAGTATAATATTCCTCCTAATGATGATGAAAATGCTTCTATAGAGAATAATGAAATGATGGAGATGTTGCAGAAAACATTGTATATCTAGGAGTAGGAGTAGACCTTTTCATATCAATCCAAAATATTCTAGTTATACAAGGTTTAGGACAAAATATCTCACAAGTAGAAGTTTTATCGGTGATCTAATTTCAAGTGAATGTCGTCAAAAGGATTGTTTGAAACACATGGAGTTCAAGTTTGCTTTGGATCAAAGGAAGAGATAATTTTCAATGAATAAAAGCACAAAAAAATCATTTTTAATGGGTTGCATGCAATCTACACTAGCAGGTTATGATTATCATATTGGGAATGTATTGATCTGTAGAAAGGCTTTCAAAATGTTGCATTCAATTGGTAATTTTCGTTTTTCAAGAATCCAAGAAAGACTAGAAAAAGATCCTACATATTATTCAGAAGTATGTTGTACCATCAATAATTACTGCAATGTCATAGATGAAAGACTTCTTTTCAAAGCATGGAGAGTGTATGCCAAATAAAGACACAATACATATTCCAGATAATTTCTCAAGATGAGAAATCTACAACTTATACAGAGAATATGCAGAAGGTGCTGAAGGAGATGGTAATTTTATTACATATTCATATTTTACAAGGATATGGAAGAACAGATTCAACAATGTTCGTATTCCTAAGAAGATAAGGATGGGGGTTTGCAGTACATGTGCTTCTCTTAAATAAAAAGGGATAAATTTCAAGGGGTAGAAAGAGGTATGATTCATAACATTATTTTTAAAAATTGAATAGTTATCAACTATGAAAATATATTTATTAATATATTTCTTTTATTTTATGTGCAGATTCCGTTGTCAAAGCACTTCAAGAACATCACAATCAACAAACAAGTGAAAGACAAATATTGTATAAGCATAAAAATAAGTGTTATGATAATCAAAATAAATATTGGGTTTCATAATTGATGGTATGGACCAAAAGAAAACACTTCTGCCACATTTTGTCCACACACCAAAATTTACAGGAGGAAAATTTTATTCAGTTTCACTTGGTTGGTTGTATGTTCTTTAATGGGAAGATGTTGCCAGATGTTTACTTCACAGCTCCAAATATTGATAACGATGCAAATCTTACCATAGATATAATACATGATGTGATTTCTCATTGGTCTGGTATTCTTCCTGAAGTTTTGTATCTGCAATTAGACAACACAAACTGTGAAAACAAAAATCAAGTTCTTTTTTATATCTAAACATGCTTGTTGAATTGGGAATTTTTAAAAAGGTAAAGGTTGGTTTCCTTCTTGTTGGGCACACTCATGACCATATTGATCAAATGTTTAGTCATTTTTTAGTAACATTGAGGAGGAAGGATGTTGGGAGCATGCCATCATTAATTGAATGTATTAAGAAATCATACATTCCAGAGCCTATTTTTCATGTGTTGGAAGAAAATATTGACATGTGAAGGTTTATTCTGGATCGCATGGTGAGGAGAAATGCATTGAACAACTTAATGACATTAACTTCCAGCATCAATTTTGTATCAAAAAAAATGATGGCAAAACACTTATATGGGGCAAGAAGTATTCAACTGTTGTAGAATGGGGGTCATCATCAGGTTTAGCATTTTTGAAGTTCATTCTAGATCATCCAATATTTGCATCAAAGATAATATTATTACAATCAGTTGTTGAAATCCATAATGCACGAAGGCATAAGAGAGAGATAAATTATTCTGAATGCCTAGAAGAAATAAAAATATGTATTAGAGATACATATGAGTACTTTGATGTTGTTGATTTAGTTTGGTGGGAGTCTTTTTTCAATAATCAAAGTGATATCATTTCAAGATTAGGAAATGAAGATACAATTTTGAAGACTGCATTTATTTGGCCACAAAATATGCCAAATGAACAAGATGAAAGACACATTGTCAAACAACAATAATCTCAAGGCATTATTAATTCTCAACAAGTAGAGGAAAGAGAAATATATATTGGTTCTAGAATATCACGTGCACAACGTGAAGCCATGGAAGACCTTTACAGGTGTTTTTTGTAGGATGTTAAGGAGGGTTTCATGATAGCAATATTAGCATATGGAGATCCACTTAACTATCCATTATGGGTTGCCAAGGTTATAAAGGTCATTAAATAAAATGAAGATATTATAATTGTTGAAGTACATTGGTATGCCACAAATACCCATCCATTCAATGGTGTGTACAAGCCAGAGATGGTAGTTGATAAAGAAATTGGCAGAAAGAGAAAAAGAAATGGTACAAATATAAATTGTCGCCACACAGACCTCTTAAAATTGGAGGATGTTGACATACTTTTATATGAATTCAAGTTAACAAAGAGAGGAACTCTTCACTTCAAGACCATAGAGATTTCGAAGAAGTTGCTACCAGAAGAAACAGTGATGAGATGGGAGTCTATTGAACCTAGTCGTAGATCGAGAAGACTTTTGTAACTTGAAATGGTGGGCATGCATGTTGACTTAGATGGGGCTCTAGTTTATTAATGAGAAGAATATGGGCCATCTTCATCTCCATCCAGTCATTCATCTGAAGGTGTAGATTCTGATGGTGTGCCAAAACCTGTGGATGATTTTGAATAAATGTCTAAGGCATTTTATGTAAATTATGTTTGCATGGTAACTTGAAATAAATATTTTGACTTCCATATGATCTTACATGAAGTTATGAGTCATTTCTATGTTTGTTGGATTATATGTTTTAATTATGAAGAATTCATCTCTTTAGAGATGTTTGCATGGTAACTTGAAATAAATATTTTGACTTCCATATGATCTTACATGAAGTTATGAGTCATTTACATGTTTGTTGGATTATATGTTTTAATTATGAAGAATTCATATCTTTAGAGATGTTTCCATGGTCACTTGAAATAAATATTTTGACTTCCATATGATCTTACATGAAGTTATGGGTCATTTCTATGTTTGTTGGATTATATGTTTTAATTATGAAGAATTCATCTCTTTAGAATATCCACAATGCAATCAGGGGGGCTTCACTGGGGGAGCAATATCATACCACGTGGGTTCATATTGGGGGATATATATTGAAGAAAAAATGACATAATATATTGGGGATATATAGGGGGTAAAGGGTTTTCATATTGGAAAATATAAAAAATGGAGCTTAAAGTTAATGAGAAAATATAAAGGGGTATAAAAAATGTTAATGAAAAAATAGATACCTACAATATCTAGTGAAAGTAGGGGTTTTTTAAATTGGGAAGTTGTATTGAGTTCATATTGGTAGGGGGTTAAATAATGTGATTTTAAAAGAGATTTTCCAATATGTAGTCAAATTAAGGGTATTGTTTAATATGCCACAAACGCACGTGATATGTCAGAGGTTCATTGAGTGATCCCTAGTGAATGTAATAATGAATTACAAAAATAAAATGTATGTGATATTCAATCTACGAAAGTTGATATTTTGATTAAAAGTAAAGAAATATTAGAAATTAATGTTGATTTTTTAAATTATACAGTGATATTGCCATGATATTATTTATTGTTATCATTTGGTATAAGATAGTTTTAAAAATGTTGAAATTTTAATGCCTCATTAAAAGGGACACTTCATTTTGATGGTTGATTTTTAGGTTTTTGTTGCAATAGGATAAGTTGTCTTAGGCTAAGATTTGAAAAGAGCTATAGTTTTATCCTTTAAAATAAAAATTACTCTTGGAATAATGAATCTTTCATTTACTTGTTCATTTTTTAAAATGGATTTAGTCATAGAATTTGTCCATAATTTCATGGTTGAAATATGTTAAAAACTTAAGGTTTTTAATTCCATGATTGAAAATTTGTTAAAATATTAAGGTTTTTTTTGAGTTATGATATTTTATCTTTAATGCTATTGTTGAAAACAATTACAATTTCAGAGTTTTTTAGAGTCAAGATATTTTATCTTTAACAACATGGATGGAAATTGTTGGAATTATCAGGATTTGAGACATGGTATTTTATCTTTAACATCATGTCTGAGAATTGTTGGAATTTTACAGTTTTTCAAAGTCCTGATATTTTATCTTTAATTCCACTGCTAAAAGTGTCAAAATTGTAACCCGATATTTTTTTTTGTTCCAGCATCAACGCTTATTTTGTTAATTTTAGTTATGTTCTATGCTAAGAGCAATTTATTTCAATTTTCACAGTTAGCTCCATATCTTTTCCAGATTAGCAATCACATCAGCATTAAAGTAAACTGCAGATAGAACATAAACATAAATCACAGAAGACAAGTCAAGACAAGAGGACACAAGATGTGGTTCGAGCCAGGGACAAACCCCAATGTGGGGAAACCCTTGATCAATTCTTCTTTTATGTTCTTCAATAGTTCAGCAGAGAAAGAGAGAGAGATAATACATTTACAACAAAAGTCAACACTTTGACTTTCTAGATAAGAGAATAGATCATCTCTACATGAGATTAGTTGAAGACAAGCTGCTTCAAATGATTCTCCAAGGTTACTCCTTCACCTGTCATTGTGTTGCATCTCATCCATATGCTACACCTCATCATATTGCAACATCATACCATGTTCCTGAGCTACACCATGCTGCTTTACTACTGAGTTGTATGCTGTACACAACTTGCTACTCTTAATCATCATCATGTTGCTACTCTAGCTGTCACTGCTTATTAGATAGGTCACCTTAAATTTTACTCATGAACAGCCTCATCACTACACTGGTTGGGGTACAAGCTCCGTCTAGCTACAACACCCTATTCACACCCATCAGATTCAGCACAACCTCTTGATCAGGCATAATAGACTGCGGTATTGTCTCCCTTCCTAGCTGTTGTCAAACGCTGGAATTTAGGGGCTATATTAGCCCTCCTTTCATCTATGGATCGAGCCTCTTGAGACAACATATAGAGGCTTATTTATGTTGTACATAAGTATCCTCTTTTCTACGAGTAGATCTCCTCATAAGCCTGTGGCTTACTGCGGCTAGGGCATCACTGCGGCTAGGGCATCATCTATGGCTAGGGCATCACTGTGGCTAGGGCATCATTGTGGCTAGGGCATCAGCTACTACGGCTAGGGCATCATCTACTTAGCCCAACGTACTCTTAGTGTCTCTCTCCTTCACTAAAAACCCAAAGACGTGGAAAGGAGGAGATCACATGAAGAGTGTGTCTCCCAATGACTTCAAGTCCTATCCTATTTATACTAAAACGTAGATGATGAATAGACATGACTATTGGGCTTTTGAGCCTACACAAGTTGTCGGCCAACTTGACAATTTGTCTTATAACAAAAATAAATTCATAACTCCATGAATACTTGTCGGAATCGTGTGATCTTTAGATCAATCCTACACCTCTCGATGAGAGGGATCCAAGAAAAATATCATCTACCATAAATATGATGACCCATATGGAGTTTGGCCCTAGTTTCCAATTTTAACACTCCATCTCAACTAGGGAGAACTGCATCTGCTGATCCATATATCCGACTGTACTATCTCTGCCATCAGTGCCCTGCACTACTCTGCTCTGCTCTAATTAGTTTTTCTCAGCTCTACTCAGATTGCTCAGCTCTGCTCTGCTCAGATCTGCTCCGCTGAACCATGAAGAAGAAGAATAGATCGAGAATGTCTCATACCATCCTCCACTGACCGAAGTCAGTCTGGAGTGTGTACCACTTTCACTAGTCCTAGACCAGTCCTCTACTGACCCGAAGTCAGTTTCAAAGGGTGTACCACTCCCACTGGTCCTAGACTAGTATCATTGATCCCAGATCAATGAAGGTCATCCTAGCATAGGGAGTACGATAGATACAACGATGCGTCCATTGGTACTACTATGGTCCCTATCCTCATTTCCCTACTCATTGATCATATGAGAGGTACTTCCCATGAGTCCCAGACTGCATGGGTAGGATGCCTCAACAGGGAAACTAATCATCATGTCATAGGAGAACGAATCATCCTGTCCAGTGGATGCCACGAAGAACTAATCATCCTAGTCTACAGGAGAACGAATCATCTTGTTCCACAATCACCACGGGGAATGAATCATCCTGGCCCACAGGAGAACTAACCATTCTGTTCCATAGGAGAACTAATCATCCTATTCCACAATCGCCACAGAGAAGAAACTAATCCTCCTGGCCCACAGGAGAACTAATCATCCTGCTCAGTGTGCACCACCAGGGGAGGGTGAGTCACCCGGTGGTCGTACGTTGCTCCAGTAAGAACCCCAAGCCTCCAGATCTCCCAGAGCTCAACGTATGCAACATGCAGGGCCCTTTTCAGGGTCTCTCGACAACTCCAAGTCGTTGGAAAAATCACAAATTTGATATTTCCCCAGGGCTTTGACAAAGTGTAGCAACCTGTAATCATCTCGTTGCGATGGAGTCTCGCTCATTATTGATTACCATATCCTAGATAAGGTAGTATCTAATGTCTGTTTGTGGAGCAATCACTGAATACGAGATTCCTCAA